>JABTTQ020003134.1:35-600035 GCA_016081115.2 Rehmannia glutinosa
CTTGCTTGAAAAGGAGTGCTTGTGACAAGGCCTTGGTCATGCTCTCAGATGTCTCGGCTTGCCGCCATTTTCTTCTTAGGCGTATGACTCCCCATTCCGTGCAAGTAAATACAAAGTGATACAATAAAAATATTTATTTGTTTGTAAAGAAAGTATTAAGCAGCGAGTCACAAAGCAGCACGTCTCAAGTATGTTTGGCTTACGATTAAAATAAAAAAGAGAATTAAACAGGTTGACATTTGTATTAAAAAATGCTCTTTTTAAAAGCGAAAAGAGAACACCTTTTAATGATTGCAAACTCTCCCTAAACATATATTTAATGTTAAGTTAATTAAAATAAACTGGATTTACAAACCACAATCTGAATGAGTTTAACTTACACACATATATATCATCAAAGTATACGACATGCATTGTTGAAGACCTTTGCTAATTAGGCATCAAAAATTTTATTAGACAAAACCCAACATCCTCAATGCATAGTTTTGTTGGCGCTTTTCTATATTAAAAATATATAGGAGTTACTATTTACTGTTTTTGACATTCTTGCTACATATTATTTTGGTATATAATTGTAATCAATTAGATTATGTTATTCGGAATTATATCTGAATTGGAGTAAATAAACTCGTATTTCAGTATCTGTACATAAAAAAAAAATAGTTTGCAAACTAAGATCAGTTTAATATAGCAAACTCAAAATAATGATTTGCCAAGCATTACAAATTTTCAAATGTGTCAATTTTTTATATATATAAATTTAAAAAAAAACCCAAATGAGGGAAATAATATAATCATGTTATTTGGGTGAGTTCACAGCAACTATAATGAGGCTCAACCCACACAATGGAGTCGAATGAAGAAAAGAACCTGCCCTGGAGCTGATGTAATCTCATGTCACAGTCAATAGGTGAAGAACAAAGGCATGACTGAGAATGCATGATACAGTGACACATTGCCATATGTGGACATAATGTGAGCATTTGTCCATTGGCATCAGGCGATATTATCAGATCCCAATTTTGAATGTTTACCTAATAAATTAAAATACATAATAAAATACCATAAAAAAGACAGAAAATTCTGAATTAATGATACCATGAAACTAGGTGTGGGCGTGTGGCCCAAAAAAAAAAAAAAAAAAAAAGAAAAAGACTAGGTGATGTCAAACAAATGGACCCAACCACCAGCAACCCATTCTATCTTTGTCGTATTTCTCCCCTCATTTTTGTATGATGTATTGGGAGGAGCGTATCCAGCCGGTTGAGCTACTCCTAGACCAATTCTTTTTCCTCTACCCCAACTATTTTCCCCTTAAAAAACATACAAATTTTTTAAATTTTGTTCCCTTAGAAAAAAAAAAGAAGATGAAGAAAATTTGGGGTCTGCGGAGGGTGGCCCCGATCCGCCCCTGTGTATTGGTACAACAAAATAGCACACATTTGTATTTGGTTTGGTAGAAAATTATTTTAATAAAATTATGTGATTATAATATGAAATTATTGTTCACGTTAATAACATGATATGATTTTTGATATGTGGTGCATAAATATTGGCTTTACTATGTTTAGTACGAATGCAATATTTTTTTTAAATCAAAATGAATTTCAATCATTTATCAGAAGAAACTTGCAACTGATTATAATGTAAAATGAAAAACAATTGCAAGCCCTATAGATCATAGACTTATATAAATCTAAAATAAAAATTTTAAACCTAAACAAATCTAAGCGGTCCCAGTAGAATCGAACTTATATATTGAACAAAACACGTCACCAAAGAATTTGATATCAAACACATCGCATATCGTCAAGTAATGACTCATCTGAATCTTAGAACAAAATCTCACAAATGAGACAAACTTATTTCTTGAAAAGAAAAATAACACCTGGGGACAAATTATGTGAAACTAACGCATTGAGAAAATTATTTTCTGAGGATGGAGGGAAAAAAAGGAGGAAGAAGATGAAAAGAGTAAAAACGGTTAGGGTTTGAGAGAAAAAAGGAAAGAGGTACGAATGCAATATTTATGTGGTATAAAATGAATTAAGAATACTAAATAAATATTCTCAGTGTAAATGATATACCTTAAACGATGGGGAGTAAAGGTCTGTCAAAGGGTGTTGCCCCATTTACTATGGTGCATAGTGCATACAGCATACAGCATGGGAATTTTGTGGATTTTGGACCACTTTTCTTGGGCCTTTAAGTTTTGGCCCAGCAAACATGACATTTCATGTTAGATGCGAAGCTAATCCTTTTCATGCCCATTTTTTTAAGGGGGAAAAAAACCTAAATTAGGTGTTCTAACTTCTAATCTATTCTAAAGCTCGAGTAACGGCTTATCAGGGCGTGCGGTGCATACGAGCTGGCCCTTTCATCGGACTCCATCGGTTTAGGCGAGTCTCACTAGTTGTAGTTGTCCACCTTTAGCAAGGATAAGTCCCATTATTTAGAATAATGGTTTAGTCCATTCACGATAATATAGTGGGAGTAGCATTAGCGAGAAGAAGGAAGTGAGTTTTAAATCCTGGACCCCTTCTTTCTATTTTGTTCTCTCCCGATTGTAAAGAATGTCCCCAAGCGACAAAGCTCTTGACCCGTCAGTAGAGGGTCGATGCGAATGTATGCTAGAAAAGTGCGGGTAGAACAAAGAAATACACAAATTAAAAATCAACCCCAAAGCAAAGCAAAAGAAAAAGCAAAAGCGAAAGAGAAGGCCTAAAATAGTAAATATCTTATTTTGTAAAAATGTTTTTAAGTCGTGCATGGTATACAGAATATTAGAATTAAATTTATATTTAAAAAAAAAAGTAGTGGGTGTCGGGCTTAATTTGCGGAGCTCGCTTAGAAACGGGTTTCGGGTAAAAGTCTGAGCCAAAAGGCTCCGAATTTAAAAGCGTTATATTTTCCAATTGAAACAAGCTTGGATTGGTGTGGCCCATTTATATTTCTAAATGTATTGCTCCTGTCTGTTTGAGGATGCTTCTCCAAGTGAGTTTATTGGTGAATCTTATAGTCGATATTGTTAACTATGTTATTTGTGTGAGAGTGTTGATGCTCTTATTCGATCCCACAAGAAAAAAACTTCAAAATGTACGACTTGGAAATGATAATTGATCACTAGAAATAGTATTAAGTGGCTAATTTTGCCTTTTATTAGTGATGTCGACAGAATATTTACGATCGGTCTTTTACCTTGAATTCGAATTTTACAAGTTATATAGTGATTTTTTCTCTTGTCTTTTTCTAATAAGTGAGATCTATTTATACTAATAAAATTAGTGGCTAAGTAATCATTATATCTAAGATAATAATGGGACAACATCCTCTTTTTATGTGCATAGGGCGCATGGTGGCCATGTGTTGAGAGGCTTGTTGACTTGTCGGATTGGCGTGTTCACGGGTGGCGCGCCCCTTGGTCTGCGTTGCGGTGGTGCATCCACGAGTGGGAGAATGTTGAGTGTAGCACTCTTAATTTGTCATAGTGGGTTGAGCTCGGCTCGGTCCGTATCTGGTGGTCCACGTCACCCGTTTGGTCCGTCATCTTGGAAAGCTTTATGTCATGGCTACGTGGATGTATTTTTTCGGCTCGTGTATCATCAATGGCCCCCGAGTTCAATAGGAAGACTCTTGAAATGATTTCGAACTTTCATTTGGAGAGAAAAAAATGTCAAATGGTTTTAAGCTAATTGTGAGTTGTCAAGCTGACCATTAATACGAAATGGCGCGTGGTGGATCTATGATGATAGACACGTGACGGCTTCTTGTTGGACCAAGGCGCGGAGGCAGGGGGCGTGTGACGATTACTCGGCTTTACGAAATTCGAAAAGACGCGCCTCTTTCAAGCGGTGTGTGACTTTAGAAGAAGTTAACCTATAAATATGGCTTTCCCCCTTCATTTACGCTTTCGCATTCATTCCAAAACATACCGGCTATTGCGGAGACCGGCGAAGCTTTGGTCGGCTTTGAGAGAGGAGACTTCGAGATACTTAGGTAATCTTTAAAATTTTGGCTTCTTTCTTCCTTTTCATTCTTTTTCGAATAAACATGTCGATTCGTGATGATAGCGAACAGAGATTATAACGTGGAAGTTGAAGTTGAAGATCCCCGCTACGAAGATCCCGGTCCCAAAGATCCTAAATCGTCGGAAAGAGAAGCAACTCAGGAAGGTCCCAAAATTATTGACATTTCGATTCAGCCAGCAGTCCCGAACCACGGGTCCCCTTGAGTGAAAAGTATGTGGTGTTTAAAGCAACTCCCATTCTGATGATCCTTGGTGGAAGTGCACAAGACGATTATCTGCACGGAAGAGGAATCGGGCGTCAAGAAGAAAACTCCGGGCGAACAGGAGGCGACCCGAAAAATTCAAATATGGAACCGGAAATAGTGACCACGAGCGAGTTGAGGTCTTAGAAGGATGTGGCTCACTGAGAGGTCCCAGAAGTGAGTGGGGATGAGGAGCACAGTAGCCAAAGTGAGATTGGGTGTGAGGCCACACCGAACAAATCGAGGTCGCGGGGCCAAGCGAGTATGCCCCACAGGAATACGGGGAGGATTGGCCAGAGGCAGGCGAGAATCATCGATTGGGCTTTAATGATGCGCATGAGTTGGAGGCCCTTTACCAATGACATCAATTCCCTTCATCCATTCACTGCCGGTTGCCCGAGCATGATGAAGTACCGGCTAGCGCCCCGCAGGGATGTATTGCCATGTACGCCTGACATTACATTCGGGTTGAGGTTCCCCCTGGCCCGATAGCAAAGTGGTTCGGGAGGTGGGTCGCCCTTGTTCTAGGTGCACCCCGATGACTTGGGGCGGTTGATCAGACTACTCGTGTTGTTTTTCGCCAAGACTACCCATGCCCCTGTTCGAGGACTTGAATGAGTTGTTCATGTGGAAGCCGACTCGGGGTAGCGTGAGAGGGCGGCCTTACAGGTGGTATTATATCCCGGGCCAGTCTGGTTGTGGGCCTTTCGATCCTTGAAGAGTGGAATGACAAGTGGTTACAGGTCGGGGTGATTAATGACTCCGTAGTCGGAATGGAGATTCAATCCTTGCTCATTATCTCTACGATCCGATATGACTTTCATAAGCATATTTCAATTCTTTAAATTTCCAAAAAAATTCTAATCATTAATTCTTTATTCTTTGTGCGAGGGAACCATCCATCTCAAGGCCCTCTTTTCGGTGAGTTCGTGCATTGGTGGAAAATATCAAAGCTTTGCCGAATCGGATAGAAAAATAGAGTTTTTGACATGAGAGTCGGAATTTGTCTTGGGCGATCTGCATCTTGATTAACTTTGGCGGGTCGGGCCGAGCAAGAGCCTTTTCCTAGGAGCGGCCGAGTTAAGCGGGAGAGTCAACCGTGAAGCTGAGCGGGGTGGAAGGCGATCTTGGGAGCCGTAACCCAAACGGATTAAACAAGTTAGGTCATCTTCCTTGAGGCACGAGCCCTTAAGACAAGTGCCTCGAGGGCCGAAAGACAAGCGACCGTATTTGTAGTTGGCCGAGGTAGTAATATTTTTACAAGTTTGAATTCCTTCATATCTTGGTATTTTTACTCTTCCTTTGACATTTTCAATGTTATTGCGATCCGGAGGGATGGATATTTATGCCCATCTCAACCGCATCAGGGGCGGGCCGGCCCGGGTCAGTATGAACACCGAGCGGACTCGAGGCCAAAGAGAAAAGACAGCCGAGATTCGGTGCGATAAGTGCAAGGTTGTGGATGGCGGAACTTAAGCCCCCGGCGGAGTGAGGACAAGCGAGTTGAAATCACGAGCCCCAGGCAGGCCAAGAAAGGACCGGGCGAGACTCCACGGGTGCCCCCATTAACATTCCTTTGGGGAAGACGAGCGATGAGGACCACCATTGGGCATTTTCGGATGATGCGGGGCGAGAAGGGCATTTCGTTCCCTCGAATCCTGGTCGGGAGGAACCTGCGAAGGTATGGCCTGGTTGCGGCCTCGGTGGTTCATCGAGTTCGCGAAGTGTCGACGCCAATCGATGAACAAGTGATAGTTTTTTTCCTAAAGCTGGAAGGTGCGGTGGATGTTCGGCTCGGGCTTAGACCACCGGGATTGAGCGATTCTCACACCGAGACCGAATGGAAGGAGAAGGCATAATATGCCATGGGTTTGTCGGCCACATTATAGGCACACCTATGGCATATGATCGGCGAAGCACGACCTGGAGAGCGCGCCATGCTATTATGCGGGGAGGCCCACGATACTTTGCGTGGGATCAAGCATCTTTGGAGCCTCGGACCAGGAGGTTGTGAAGGATGCCATAAGCTGTGAGAAGGTCTGCCCGAGGATGCCATAGCTGCCGAGATAAGGCGAGAGAAAGTCTTGGCGGGAACTCCAAAGAGAGGTCGTCGGGCGAAAGCGGTGGCCTCACACTGGAGGATTTGATGAGACGAGCGGTGAGATCCGGGAGGGCGATAGAGAGGCCTTCAAGAAAAAGCTTGATTGGAGAGTCCTCCGGGCGGCTCGGGTGGAAGCGGTGAGGGCTAAAAATGGGACGGGAGTATGCGCTTCATGCTAACTTTGTGGTCATGCGACAAGCGTGGAGGATATTCTTGGACGGCCTAAAGAAGGGTAAGGACCGTGGCCGAGTTGGAAGGGGAGCTTGATGCTTTAAACACCGAACTAAGTCTTTATGTCCTTAGTACCCAGACACTATCTCAAAATATGATGCTCCTCCGGCCAATGATGACGGGAAGAAGTGGCTTCAGCGGCCCCGATACCCGGGCTCCAACTCCTGGTGTGCAACCCATCCCCCTCGCTACTTAGGGCTTTTTATCTTTCTTTTTTTGTTTTTGATGTAATCGGCCTCGGGCCCCCATGTATGTATTTGCTTTTTCATTTGAATTTTTTATTTTGCAAATTTTTCTAAGTGTTGAGCTCGGCGTGTTTGCCAACCACAAGGGTGCATGGAAATGAATACTCTGTTTTAATTTGATCCATAGCAATGTTTAAGAATTTTTTTCTAAGTGTTGTGCTTGGAGCTAGGCGGAGTCTTATTCGTAGCGGGCTCAATGCTAGGTCGAGATTTGACACAAGGGATATTTGTGACGTGCTCGGATCTAGACCGAGACCTAAGATAAAGTTACATGCCGTGCTCCGAGCTAGGACGAGATGATAAGAACCTAAGACAGATGATTTTGCTTGAAATTCCTGAATTTGATAATACTTCTTTAGATATGACACATTCCACGGGTGATTAAACGTTTCCCTACTCAAGTATTCGAGCTCATGCGCCCCATTTAACAAAACTTTACTAACTCCGTACGGACCTTCCCAGGTCGGTTTCAGTGGGCTGGGTTCGGCCCCTATGACTTTCTTTAAAACCAAATCGCCGACCAGGAATATTCTTTCCTTCACCTTTAAGTTGTATTATCTTTCACTTCTTTGTTTGTATACCACGTTTTTCATCTCGGCACTAAATCTCTTCTTTTCCAACAAGTCTAGCTTGGCTTGCCAGGCGACCTAATTCTTTTCTTCAGAAAAATTTGCAACTCTAAATATTGGGGCCCCAATTTCCACCGGGATGATGGATTCGGCTCTGTATGCCAGGAAGAAAGGTGTCTCTCCCGTGGCGGATCGATGTATCATCCAGTAAAGCCATAATTACCCGACTCTTCGGGCCGATTTTCCTTGACTCTTCTAGTCTTGTTTTCAATGTATACTTGAGAATTTTGTTTACCGTCTCGACTAGAGTGGAGAAATGGTTGTTGATGTGAAACTTTTGCAAAAAGTTTGAAATCTTCGATTGTCGAACTATTTTCCATTATGCATTACTATTGAATATGGTATTACGAATCTGCATATGATTGATTTCCATACAAAATTGACGATCTTTTCTTCATCTATCTTTGCCAAGGGTCGCCTCGGCCCACTTGGTGAAATCATCCACTGCGACTATATCATACCTCACGCCCCCTTTGCGGTGGGGAGTGGTCCAATGAGGTTCATTCCCATTTGGCAAATGGCCAAGGACTAAAAATTGAAGTGAGTACATTCGTGGTGGTACGACTGGGGTGCGAATCGGTATTTTTCCCATCTCTTGACTAAGGAGATCACATCTTATTTTAAGGCTGACATTAATACCCTTGTCGGATCAGTTTGTATGCTAGTATCTGGCCCCTTGCGTGATTTCCACAAATTCCTTCATGTACTTCTCGGAGAACGTAGTCGGCATGAGTCTCTGACAAGCATCTTAGCAATGGGACCGAGTATCCTCATTTGTATAAGACCCTATCCACTATGGTAAACCAAGCAGCCTACGTTCTCAATGTTCTGGCATCGGCCTTATTTTTTGGTTGAATTCCATGTTCCAAATATTGAATGATAGGCGTCATCCATGTCGGCTTGGCACCCTCACTGGCATTTATCTTCATTGTGTTCAATGAAGGGGAAGGTAAGTGGGTAACCATGACGTCTTCTATCAGGTCGGTCCCCGAGCTAGATGCTAGTCGGGCTAGAGCGTATGCTTGTACATTCTCAGTCCTTGGTACATGTATTACTTACGCCTTGAAGGCAGGAAAGTTCTGCTGCAAGCTCTCAAGTACAATGATATATTGGGCTCTTTGCTTCATAGTCCCCGTTTATCTAGTTGACCACCAATTGCAGTATTTGTGAATGAGTAGCTTTTTAATCTCATCAAGCCGCCATCTCTAATCCCGCTATTAAGGCTTCATATTCGGCTCGTTGTTTGTCTCCAAAAATTGAAACCGTATGGCCGGCGGTAGCATTTGTATTTTGGATTGATTATCACAATCCCGCCTGCTCGGTCACGGTGGAAGAGCCGTCGACAAACAACTTCCACACTTGTTCCTCGATGATGTCTTTGGATTAACGAGGTGGTCTGCTACAAAGTCCGCCAATGCACGTCCCTTGATGCCGCTCTCGGCTCATACAAGATTTCGAAGCGGCTTAGTCCAACGACCTACTTGATCATCCATTAGAAGTGTAATAAAGTCGATGCATAATTTGTTTGAGAGGATAATTTGTTAAGATAGTGATTTTATGTTCCAAGAAATATGGTCTCAGCTTTCTCACGAGATGACTAGTGCATATGCTAACTTTTCCATCGGAGGGTTCCGCACCTCGACATTGTGTAGGCCTTGGTGATGTAATAGGATCGGGTGTTGAATTGAATTATCTAGTAGAATGAGTCCAGGAGTTGATGGCATATTCTGCTAGATATAAGTACAAGTTTTCGCCTCGAGATCGGTTTACGTAGAGCAGTACGAGATGCGGATGTTGCTTTAATGACTCAAATATTGCTTGTGTCTGTTCGGTCCATTCAAAATCCTTATTTTTCTTGATAATCTCGAAGAATGGCTTACATTTATCTGTTGATCTTGATACATATCTACTCAAAGTGGCTAGGCGCTCGGTTATGCTTTGTACTTTCTTAACTCGAATTAGGAGATTAGGGTTAATTATAGCTTTGATTTTATCGGATTAGCTTCAATTCCTCTTTGGTGACTATGTATCTAAGAATTTTCCCGAGCCGACCCCAAACGTGCATTTTTAGGATTTAACATCATCTTATACGCGCGTAAAATTGTAAACATTTCATTAAGATCGGAAATGTGGTTGGCGAAGATACAAAGACTTTACAAGCATGTCATATACATAAACTTCCATTGTATGCCCTATCAAATTCTCAAACATCTTATTGACTAACCTTTGATAGGTCGCCCTAGCATTCTTTCAACCAAACGACATCATTTTGTAGCAATATATGCCTTTGAGTAGAAAGCTGTATTTTCCTCATCGTCGGTGCATCTAGATTTGATTGTAGCGAAAGTGCAGCGTCCATGAAACTCATCAACTCGTGCCCGGCCATAACATCAACCATGTAATTGATATTGAGAAGAAGTAGTTGTCTTGCGGGCATGCTTTGTTCGGTCGGTGAAATCCACACAAAGACACCATTGCCCATTACTTTTCTTGACTAGTAAGGGATTGGCTACCCATCGTGGATAAAGAGCTTCGACAAACCGGTTATCAAGCAACTTTCTAACCTCGGCTTCAATGCGCTGTCTATCAGGGCCTAATTTCTTCTCTTACGGATCACGAGTCAATAGGTGAGATCAATGTTAAGACGGTGGCATGCATGCTTGGGATCAATATTTGGGACATGCCCGAAAGTGAGTCCATGCGAAGATGTCCAGGTTGTTGCTTAAAACTCAATAAGTTTCGGCCGAAGTGACTCTTGCGGATCGTGCCCAATTCTAAGTTGGCGTCCCCCCGTCCGCTTATCGATATCTACTACGCCGAACTTCTTCAATCGGTTCGGCATGTTTACGCTTCTTGCTTTGTCCTTCTTTTTCTACAAGAGTAGCTCTTCTTCTGAGATCGGTTCTTTCCCAGACGCCTTCGGGTAGGTCTCTATCATGTTGTGCAGTCAACTTTCTTGATGAACATCGCCTTCGATTGTGTTGGTCGACCTGGTGGACTCCCCCTTCTCAAGGACATTTATTTCCACCGACCTAAGTTTAAGGAGCATTCCCTAGATTCTCGTTGGTTTCCTTTGTGGAAACCTTATCCGTCTGGAGTGGGAAATTTGATGCGTAAATGGTAGACCGAGATGGCCGCCGGATGATAGAGTAGTGGTCGCCCAATGATAGCGTTATACTCGGAATCACGGGTTGATGATTTTGAAAGTTGTTATAATTGTCCTTCTATGTGCCCCCTGGCCGAGCTGTATGGATAAATCAACTTCACCAATCGGACTAATCCTCCTTCCTCCGAAGCCCAGAATACTATCATTGCAAGGACGAATGTAACTGTCATCGACATTCAATCACGAAAGGGCCTTATGTATATTCAAGCATAAATCGCTAGAATCGACCAGGATACTATACACATGGATGCCCAGGATCGGTGCCGTGATGACCAGGGGGTCGGAGTGGGGATGGACCCGGTTGGTCGGCATCGATCGGAGAAAGCAAAATAATCTGTATGTTGGCCTTCTTTGATTTTAGCAACACGTACTCGATGCCCAGCATTTGTGGCCTCTCGGACCTCGGCTTTTCTTTTTCGATAGACTGTTATCTTGGCGTGATTTGTGTTGA
Source organism: Rehmannia glutinosa (assembly GCA_016081115.2). Lineage (NCBI taxonomy): Eukaryota > Viridiplantae > Streptophyta > Magnoliopsida > Lamiales > Orobanchaceae > Rehmannia > Rehmannia glutinosa. Next base: position 11,128 of record JABTTQ020003134.1, read on the forward strand.
TCGGTGTCAAAATTTCTTGCCCAGGATTTTCATTAACAAGGGTAGACGGACTAGATTGGCCGCCGGATTTGTTAAGCGGTGAGAGGTGGTGGTGGTGGAAGCTCTTAGACATAACGTTTCAATCCTCCCATTTGGATGATTCTCATTATCTCTCAGATAAGATCACGACATTCATCGGTCTCATGCCATATTGATTTGTGATAGCAACAATACCTATTGTCATCCAGCTTAGACGGGTCTGGTTTTAGCGGCCATCAACATAGCATCGTCCAAAACTGGCTCCATTTCACGAATTTGTTTGTTGAATCTAGAATTGTAGCTTTTGAGAGGCTCGTCCTTGCTTTGCTTGATAGTGAGTAAGGAATCCTTTGGCGCGGCTCGGACCCTGGACTACAAGAAATGAGTAGTGAAAGCCGGTACCAAATCATTCCACGAATGGATATATAGAACCGGGAGGTAAGGTTTGAAACTAATGATGGGCTCGGTCGCCCAACGTTAAAGGGAACGCCCTGCAAAGAATAGCGTCGCTTGGACCATATAGTTCCATCCACACCAGATACTTGTGGAGGTGAGTGGTGGGATCAGTTTCTCCATCAAATAAACCAATCTGTGGAACTTTGCAGGGAGTGGAGTCGCTAGAATATGAGGGGGCAAAGTGAGATACAACATCCGCCGATCCGACAAAGGGCTCGGTTGATAGGGAGCATCGTCCGGCGTCTCTTCCAACTCATTAAGACGGCATCACAGGAGGAGTAAGTATTTCCGCTTCTCGTTCATTAACTGGGCTAGGGCCTTGAGCTCGGTAGACCCTAGCTGGTTCTCGGTCACAGAAGCGGATCTGGATCTCGGGATAGATTGCGAGGCCGTTCCGATCGGCTCGGCCCCAGTGCCAAAAACATGAATGGGTCCGACGGGGGGCATTGGAGAATTGGTGAGGATTTCTCCACCCTGCTTTGTTCCTGGGCTTCATCGCGTTGCCTTCTTCTATCTTGCCTATCATCAGGCTGTCTATTTCGGGAGTTAACCGCTTGGTTATCCAAGTTTATAGGGGGTTGATTTTGGGTATTCCGTGGAGGATCTGCCTGTGGAGGGTTTATTGGTGGGGGAGGTTGGATTTGTGGCTGAGGATTTGCAAGTGCCTGGGCAACTAACTGGTTTATTTGTTGGAGGATGTTTGGATTTGTGAGGAGTTGTGTGATGGGTAACAAAACTGCACCCCTTGCTTCGATTGGAGGCACATTTTGAGGGTTTTGGGTGTCTTGTGGTAAATCATCTTGCCTACGGGGATTCCTCGAATTTTCACTCGCCTTTCAACTGGTGGAAAAGATGGATTACCTTGGCTGGAATTTCTGGAACTCTTGGAATGTTGACTGGACCAAACATCGCCCTCCTTCTAGCGCCAATTTGTTGATGCTCTTTTTTGACCAACAAGAAAAAAGCTTCAAAATGTATGACTTGGAAATGTAAATTGAACACCTGGAAATAGTATTAAGTGGCTAATTCTGCCTTTTTATTAGTGATGCCGAGCAGAATATTTCTGGTCGGTCTTTTACATTGAATTCGAATTTTACAAGTTGTATAGTGATTTTTCTCTCTTGTCTTTTTCCTAATAAATGAGATATATTTATACTAATACAATTAGTGGCTAAGTAATCATTATATCTAAGATTATAATGGGACATTTGTCATCTTCTTGATGTCTGCGAGGCGCATGGTGGCCATGTGTTGAGATGAACTTGTTGACTTATCCCATTACGTGTTGACGGTGGCTTTGGTGCGCATCGATGAATGGATCCACTTAGTGGGAGAATGTTGAGTGGAGCACTCACTTGATTTGTTGTAGTGTGTTGAGCTTGGCTCGGTCCACGTCCCCTGGTCGGTCCACGTCACCCGTTCGGTCCAGGCCATCTTGGAAGGCCTATGTCATCATCACTAGAATGGCCACGTGGATGTATTTTCTTCCAGCTCGGCTCGGGTATCATCAACTATTACTTTCAAAACCAGTTACTGATTACTTTCGTTTGTTATAACCTTGAAACTTTCGGGTACTTGAGTTTTTTAAATTTGTATTTGGCGACTGAGTGTTGGTTTCACCACTCAAAACTATATATCATAGGAATATGATTTTTGAGTTCCATTTTTGTTGTTGTTGAAAACTAGACTCATAGTGTTTTCCCAATTAAATAGCTTATTCTGTAAAGTTTTTCACGTAAACCTGAAAAGTCGGTAAATTTTTCTCTCATTTATACTTGTCATGCTCTAGTTTTAATCCCGCAAAACAAACACATTTAATTGGAACATATATAAAAGTAGTTATATATCGAGCATACATGCTTAGCTAAAAGCCTAAAATAAGTAAAACCAAATATCAAAACTATTTCCCAAACACCACCACAAGCGAAGACAATTAGTATAAAAAACAACCTTTTATATTGAATCACTAATAGCATCAACTAATTATTCTTGGTTGAACTCTTGTTGCAAAGCCACACCAATTGTTTCACAACTTCATCGATCTCTTCATCTCCTTGGCCATAAACATCTCCCTCATATCATGACTCTTCGCCTCACGGAGACGCTCCGCAATCTTCGCTCACCACTTGTTTGATAATTGTTGCCAATGAGTCTCTATGAAGTTTCCTATTTTTGTCCCTCAAAACCTCCACAACAAAACCAACCTCTTCCACAAGTCTAACATTAATGGGCTGATCAATCTGCATTGGCACCCCAATAATTGGGACCCCATAATTCAAACTCTTCATCACAGAGTTCCACCCACAATGGCTCACAAATCCCCCAATACCCTCATGCCCAAGAATCTTTCTTTGTGGAGCCCACCCTTGCAAGATTTTACCCCTATCCCCAACCCTCTCAAGAAACCCTTTTGGCAATGTTGTTAATCCACTATCTTTAGGGAACCTCACAACCCATATGAAGTTTATTTGGCTAATTATTAGCTGTAGCCCATAAGCAATCTCATCCATATCTTCCTTACTCAGAAAATACGCACTCCCAAATGAAACATAAACTGTGGGCTTCATTTCTTTCTTGTCAAGCCATGACAAAACATCTAAACTCTCACCACCATCATCAATTTCATCTTGATCAACTAGTGGCCCAACCGGGACATACTTCTTGTTGACTAAACTAGAAATATAATCAATGTATTTACCCTCAATTTCCCTAAACCCTTTGATCAAAACTATCTTGCAAGACCTCTCAACCCCCTCAAACACCATATCTCTGTATATCACGTTTTCCTCTACCAACATCTTCTTATCGGTCGACTCATAATCGCGGTAATAAATCTTCAGAAATGGAAACTCGAGACTCGGGTTCTTGAGATGGTGTAACATGAAATAAGTCATGGTAGTACTACTAGTGATGAATTTGTCTGTTTGGGATATTTTGGGCTTTAGCAACCAATGGAGCCCATGGCTGGAGAAAGTCGTAGATGAGCAAATCGGGCTTGAGGTCCGCTAAGATGCGAGAAAAGTTGTTGGTCGACGAGTTGAAAGCTCCGATAAGGGTTGGCATGAGGTGGGGTGGGAGCCCATTTGTGGTGTGGAAGTGAGAAGGAAGGTCAGTGAATTTGGCAAGAGGAGGGGACTAATTTTAATTTGTGATAATCTTGAAGTGATTTTTTTCTCCATGAAATTAAGTGTGGTTGGGGTTGAGCACAAGTGTATGATGAAATTTTTGGTGGTGAGTTTCTTGGCTAACTCTAGGTAGGGTGTTATGTGACCATAAGCTAACCATGGGAACATCAAAACATGAATATGACTGCTCTGGTTTTTATTATTGTTGGGTAAAATCTTGTTTACTATTTAAGATATGGCTATGAGTTTGAAAAACTAGGCTAAGTCGAGGCCTGAATTAGAGTTAGTTTCTGCAAGACAAAAACACCCCGTATACAAAGTGCTTACGGTTCTGGCGTACGTCCTTAAGATACAACGACTTTTTCTATTACGATGTAGCAACACTTGCAAAAACCGGAATTACAGCGAACTAAAAGTGTAGACTTTCAAGCTTTTGAACAGGAGGGAATGTCAATATGCAGAAAATGCAATGACCAATTTTATGCTTGTGATCTTATGTATTTCGTATCTCATTTCATCTGCAGGGATTCGAATTATATAGGCATCAGGTGCCCTTATGGAAAGATCATGCCTTTTGGCTCGAAAGACATGTTTACAATGACAAGCGCATCTGTTCACCTTTCGCATATAAACGACGACCTGGCGCACGGCCCGTGCGTGTGCCGTGCGTGGATGCGAACAAAACGACAAAGTCTTGACTTGATGCATGAGCCATGCGTCGCCCGTGCTGGATCGAACAAGTCCATCTTGGCGCATGACCCGACAAAGCGGGCGTGCATCCGCCATGCTCGGATGCGAACACTTTCCCGTTGGAGACTTTAATTAATTAATTATTTATTTATTTGAAAGGTTTTGGTCCTAAAAGAATAAGGGCCTTGAAGCCCAAGCCCGAGACCTGGAGGGTCCAAGCCCACGACCGGACCGGACCCGGACCCGGACCGGGCCAGCCGAGCCGACCGTGGGTGGCGGCGGCGGCGTGCGCGGGTGCTTTGAACTAAAACCACAAACATGTAGGTCCTCAACCCTTTAAAAATTTGGGTGCCCCTAAGGCCCAAACCCATAAATCCAACTTGGGATAAATCAGTGAGCAAACTTTGCCTCATTGTCCTATCGGGATGGAGCATTTCTACTTCCCCACATTTTCCATTTTCCATACCATTTTCTAGTTTTAAGTGGCTAACTTCTAGCATTAATTTCTCATTCACTCGGAATTGGTTTTGAGAAATTCCAAAAGCTATTCTCATCTACTCTCTTAGTAAAATTTTTACAAATAATTTAATTCCATTTTTCACTAATGGAAACAACTTAATTATTTGGTCAAAATTGGTCAACACCCATTTTATACAACCAAATTGCAACAATCCCTACATGAATGAAATTAATGCATGCGTGTATTGATTCGCTTGAAAGTCCCTTGGCGTAGCTTGTGGTTGTGAGCCTTTCTTAGTAAAATACTATCGGATTTACTACCGCTTAGTGACGCAATGTCTTGAACTACTCGACCCATTTGTGTAAACCGAGACAATAGTACTTACACAATAACAATTCTAACACTTGTTGTTCTCACATTGTGTCCATTCTCGGACCATATCTTAGATTCACAAGTGTTTCTTTGAAGCGGCCAATACTTCTCACTTATATAGGTGATCTCTATTGAAGAGTATCTGCCATACTCCACCTTTCGTATAGGAATCATTAAAAGTCTTAAACTTAACCTCACCACATTCAATTGAGGTTTTCATTCACTTGGATATTTCGAGAATGAGCTAACACATTTCAAGTGTTGGTGAACATTCATAACTTAGTTGTCCCGTTGAACCGATGTCTTGGGATCTCAATTCACAATGTTGGGTTACCACTATGAACTTTCTTTAGTTTGTGGATTTTAAACCCATTCCCCTTATCAATTTATACAATTGATCTAGATTTAGGAGCCTTTTGTAAAGCGGATCGCAAGATTTTCCTTTGACTTCACGTAGTTAACCGAAATAACCCCATTCGAAATCAACTGTCTAATGGTATTGTGTCTCCGACGTATATGTCTAGACTTACCATTATACATACTAATTTGTGCCTTTCCAATTGCTGATTGACTATCACAATGTATCAAAACAGCAGGCACAGGCTTATTCCAACAAGGAATATCCTCTAAGAAGTTTCTAAGCCATTTTGTTTCTTCTCCAGCTTTATCTAACAATAGTGGATCGAGCTATGCACGTCTGCTTAGAAGACTTCCACGACACCACTCCTCCACCTATTGTGAAAACATATCCACTGTGGACTTGGAGTCTTTTTGTGTGCGATATCGATTGGCATCACAAGTATCCTTCTAATCTTTGTTGGATATCTCGTATAAAGTATTCCATAGTTCATGGTATACTTTAAATATCTAAGTACCCTTGTCACGACTTTCCGGTGATCCGTCTTGGAGTTACTTGTGAACCTACTTAGCTTACTAATGAATATGCAATGTCTGGATGTGTACAATTCGTTAAGTACATCAGACTGCTAATTACCCTTGCATCTTCCAGCTGAGAAACTGGTTCGCCTCTATTCTTGGCCAAGTGTAGACTCAGATCAACAGGTGTCTTCGCTGGAGGATTATCAAAAGCATTAAACTTTCTAAGTATGCTTTCGACATAATGGATTGTGACAAGACAATTCCTTCTGAAGTTCTAGAGATTTTAATCCCTAATATAACATCAGATACTCACATATCTTTCATGTCAAAGTTCTTCTTTAATATGTTCTTAGTATTCATGATTAAATCATGACTACTACCCATAATTAACATATCATCTACATAAATGCATACTATGACATAATCACTTGTAGTACCTTTAATGTAGACACACTTGTCACATTCATTGATCTTGAAACCGTTTGACTTCATAGTCGAGTCAAACTTTTCACGCCATTGGTTTGGTGCTTGTTTTAATCCATAAAGTGACTTAACAAGTTTACACATCTTTCGCTCTTGACCGGGTGTAACGTACCCCTCGGGTTGTTCCATATAAATATCCTCTTCAAGTTCACCATTCAAGAAGGCAGTCTTAACGTCCATTTGATGTATCTCAAGGTTATACAAGGTTGCAATAGCAATGAGAACACGAATGGACGTAATCCTCGTAACAGGAGAATATGTATCGAAAATGGCATATCCCTTATTTTGTCTAAACCCTTTAGCTACCAAACGAGCTTTGTACTTGTCTATAGATCCATCTGCTTTATACTTCCTTTTAAGGATCCACTTGCATCCCAAAGGTTTGCAACCCGGTGGGAGATCAACTAACTCCCAAGTGTGATTTTGCTTGATGAAATCTATCTCATTATTGATAGCTTCTTTCCAGAGAGGAGCTTCTGGACTAAACAATGCTTCTTGAATAGTTCTAGGTTCATTTTCTAACATATAAGTTAGAAAATCAGGACCAAAAGACATAGCTACTATTGTCCTTTTACTGTGTCTAGGTTCCTCTTCATCATCACTTTGAGGTAACCTTGCAGTTTCATAAGTTCGTTTACTTGAACTTTCTTCTCTCATTTCTTTATTCGGAAAGATATTCTCGAAGAATGCAACATTCCTTGATTCAATGATCATACCTCCATTTATATCAGGAATAGCTGACTTGTGTACTAAAAAGCGATATGCACTACTATTGTTAGCATATCCAATAAAAGCACAATCGATCGTCTTGGATGATTCTAACTTATTTCGGCTTAGGTACTTCGACTTTAGCCAAACACCCCCATACTTTGAGGTATTTATATGACGGTTTATGTCCCTTCTATAACTCATATAGAGTTTCATTTTTACCTTTGTGTGGGATCTTATTAAGAATGTAGTTTGCAGAAAGTATGACTTCCCCCCCACAAGTTTTGGGGTAAGCCAGAACTTATCAACATCGCATTCATCATCTCCTTAAGAGTACGATTTTTGCGTTCTGCAATTCCATTGGATTGAGGTGAGTAGGAAGCAGTCGATTGATGAATTATACCCACTTTCGAGCAAAATTCTTCAAACGGAGCAACATACTCTCCATCTCTATCACTTCAAATCATCTTAATTTTCAAATTAAGCTGATTTTCAACTTCATTCTTATAAGTTTAAAAGCTACTAAAGCTTCATATTTGCTTTTCAAAAGATACAAAAGCAATATCTTGTGCAATCGTCTATAAATGTTATGAAGAACTTTTTCCCACGTCAAGTTTTCACAAGTTTTAAATCACACACATCTTGTCAAGCCCCAAATTTATATACCAAAAACAAATGGAATGACATCCAATAGGGTACAACCCCAAACATTCAAATACTTAGGCTCAACAAGAGCTATTATCCAAAGTACAAACAACTAAAAACCATAAATACAGCGGAAGTCTACAAATTTACTATATATAATTAAAATAAAGTTACAACTCACCTAACTATTACAAGATAAAATAATTATATTGCTCAAACGATGATAGATAAGCCCTTCAAATAGAAACTGTTATGTAGAATCAACTCTAAGCTATAAGTCTAGTGTGAGTCTCATCAATCTCAAAATATTTGGTCTCTGAAAAGTTTTATGAAAATCGTAGGGTGACAAATGTGGTATCAGAGCTTGGGTGTAAATGAACTACACCTGAGCTAAACCAGTATATGATATTTTTCCTGTGAGGAGTTAACAATACTAGATAAACTTAAGATTTGATCTGAAACAACAATTTGAAAATAGTGTTCACAGAGATAGGGACTTGTAGAAGGAGTGTGTTATTATTAATATTTCATTGACCACTTGGCTAGAATACTAACTTAAGTCACACTCATAGTTAGGAATGACCAAAAGGGGGACGAGAATAACATAGAGTGAACCATTTAGGTTAATCTCACCACTTTTTTATATATACATACATATATATATACATACATAAGGGCACATGTCACTACATAACCTTTACGATCAGTCATCACCATTAAGTACTTTTACGTTGTGATAATCTGGTATAATACCAGGTTAGAAGAAATTGTTTTGGAATACTAGCTTCTAACATTCCTTTGAGGATTCTTGTTAGTTGAATAAGCCAAAGGACGAAGTGAACGTTAATATAATATCATAAGTATATGATTTTTATATGTATATTTAGAATACTTTGAGTCCTATTTTACATATAAGAGACATAAAATTGATATTGCAATCAAGGCTTTATCTAGAGAGACTCATATCGTTATGATTTTGGTAAAACGACTTATAATTTTATGGTTGAAACCTCTATTATAAACTATTCTTGCATATAAGTTTCAATCGATCTTGTACATTTTATTGAGGAACTCCAATATCATTTGTCAAGAGATACCATAAGAAAAATAAGTATTGATTTCTAGGGAATAAATTGGGATAATTATATTTTCATTTTCCTTAAAATGATTGATTAGTAATAGTTTGACTATTTACAAAATAAAAGGATTGTATTTAGAGTTTGATTTATAAGATCGATTATTATAGGTTGAATTTCATAGGAAGAAGTAGATTAGTTACATAATTTTTGACTTGGTTTATTGGCTAATTATTGTTGGAGTAGTGCATATGTCTAGGTCTTTCCAAATCTAACACTGATTTGAGAATAAAATTCTTACACCAATTGAGGTATCCATCATATGCTGGGGAATAGCCTCTTTAAATGGAGTAATTTACGAAACTCAGACATAACACCGGTCTTGGTAAAAATTTGCACATCAACATGACGAATGACAAAATGTTTGGTAAAACAAGACATTGAAATTTATAGGTGGAAATGATTAAGAAATATATGTGTACAGTAGATGCATAAAAGGGTTGTGACCATATAGTCGTTGGCTTAGATATGCAATAATTCTTTTGGTTTAGCACTAATACTTGAATACTATCTTGGGATTCTATGTAAATGACTACGGAAATGGTGTATAAATATAATCAAGAAGTGCATAAAGTTATCTTTTATATAATTACTACTTAGGTTCTACTGCGTTTGATTATCAAGCCTATTTAAGAATCTATTTTACTGTTGACACTTGAGTATAATATGATACAAAAAATGGGTGGATGATGGATTGAAGCATAATAGTAGTGAAATCATGCGTACTTGGGTGACCAGTAATAGAAGTCATTGTTAGATATTCTAACTCCTTGTATTTTCTAGAGATTAAGCTATGAATTGTAGATTTTGTTATAAGACTTATGAAGAATCACTGACTCGAACTTAAGGAGAAACCGATAGTGAACTTATTCTTAAGGTGTTTACAAAAAAAAAAGGTTACTGATAGAAATAAGTGTTTGATAATTAGGTTTTAATCTTTTGACCATATATTTCATAATGATTTTCAATTGGTGACTAGTTTATAATATTTGTGTAGGAACTGAGATCGAGTCCGGCAACAGGGCTTGCGTCGCACATCATTAAAGCGGCCTTTGTGTCAAAGGTGCGCAAAATGTCATTTTCCTAAAGAAATTTAGGTTTGCTTGCATTTCATAAATTTCACGATATTAGCTATTTCGTAAACTTCAAGACATTAAACTATTTCAAAACATCATAGTATGCGCCATTTTTTAAAATAATTTAGTTGTAAAGAAAACTTAAATTGGGTCATTCATGGTGTGAATTTACAATATCATTTGCATTTTAACTCTTGTAACTGTTTGACTGGCCTTTGGGAAATAAATGTAATTTTGACAAAAATATTGACTGACTGAGTCCATTACGGTGTGGGTAGGTTAGACAATGGATCAAATATGTTACCTGTGATCCCTATTTGACTACCCATTTGCCTACTCCCACTTTTGGGTCGGCCAAAGAAACGATGTGAGAACTTGGGTCGTAGAATGGTATATTCATGAATATGACGATCTCTGGGCAAAAGCCCATAGCTAAAGAGACGTCGAGCCAACTGGGAGGGATAAGGTGACTGGGCTTTGGCCAAATATTGTTTGGGAGTTATAAGGAGAACGGCCAGGTTCTGTGTCTGATCAACATCGATCATACGTTTACTTTTCAGGACTGATTGACTGAATGTCTGGTTTTAAACGTGATATGTACTGACTGTTCTCATAATTGAAATTTCTACTGTCCGTTTTAAAAATTGAAAACTTTCAATTGTACTTGATTTACTGTTAAACTCTGGTGTGTTGCATCATTGCTATCGTAACAAACTAGTTCATTTTAGAGTTTAATCCAACAATGCTATAGTTCCACTAAGAATAAATGAATATTCATATGCATGAAAGTTAAATTTTCGTATCAAGCGATTTGCTCATACTAAATACAATTTATTTCAACTTTTATAAACAACTCTTGCATTTCCTTCCCCATTTCGAGCTCGTTTAGCTCACCCCATTAGCTTTCAAAATTTCCAAAGCCAGATGCTGAAGCTTGTGAGCGACAGATATTCAGTACCCAGATAAGGAGTGAACTTGTTACCGCCAGATCATAGAATTGTCGATTTCTCTTATTGGTATTTTGAACGATGTAGCAATTATGTTTTGTTTAGGTTGTCCGAAGTGATGCTTTTTATTATTGTATATTATGGACTTGTAGATCTCTATTGTATTTATGGTTTTTATTTTGGATAAGAGCCCTTTATGATCCTAAGTTTATGAAGATCGATAGTTTTACTCCATTAGAGGCTATTTTATTTATTAGACTATGAAATTTGGGCGTGACACATCTGTATGAATTAACTCGAGTGGTTTGGTACTTTCGTTCCAGAATGAAAGTCTTTGGCCAATTTTGCTTCAACACAAATTTCGCATTTGTCTTGTGCATCGGTTTTAAACGTAGGTATTAATTCCAGATTCACTAACCTTTTAATTGTGTTGCAGTTTACGTGTCCTAATATACCATGCCATAAATTAGAACAATCCAACAAGTAAACAAAAGTAACGTTTTTATTCTTCACCTCTTGGTGGAAAACAGACATTACAGACATTTTAAAAAGCTCCTTATCAAGGTAGCCCTTACAAAGAAACTGACCATTCTTGGTCATTACAAACTTGTCGGACTCAAACACTAGTCTAAACCCGGCCTTACTAAGCAATGGACCGAAAACCAAATTCTTGCGGATGTCCGGGATATGCAGCACATCTACAATCGTAAGCTCCTTCCCGGAAGTTGTCTTGAGCACAACCTTGCCTAGCCCCACGATGTTGGAAGTCGAAGAGTTTCCCATGAAAAGCTTCCTTCCATTTATCGAGGGTGTAGGAGGAGAACATCTTCTTGTCGGTACAAATGTGACGAGTAGCCCTGGTATCTATCCACCACTCCCTTGGGTTATCCACCATATTGGCTTCAAACACAATGGTGGTGAGATCGAGCTCCGACATGTTGATTGGAACTGACTTGTCCTCCGTCACATTGGCTTGTTGGTTGCCACCTTGATTGCCCTTTTTTGGGTGTCGGCAATCCTTGGCCATGTGGTTCGGTTCTACAGTTGTAGCAATTCCTCTTAAACTTTTTGGCCTTTACCTTGTCTTTCCCGGAGTGCTTGTGTTTCTTGCTAGTGCTCGATTCAGCAAGATTGGCCTTGTCCGCCATTCCAGACTTGCTGGATTTCACTTCTGATCTTCGGTTGTCTTCCTCAATCCTCAGCCTTTTATAGTGAACTTTTGAAATTTTGCCCGTTGAAGAGATAGGCTAATTTCAAAAGTCACATGTGTTCGTTGGCTTGTCTTGTTGCAGTCCTTGATGTTGACATTTCTTCGTATTTAATGTCTTGCAGCATTGCAGTGTTTCTAACACTTAGTGCAGTGCTTCCCATTGGTTTGTTACTTTTGCACACAACTGGAACTAACACTTTATCTCTGACAACTTTAACATGTTACCATTCTGAGTAACATTCTTGACTTTCACCAACGGATCTCGTTCAGTTGTCTTGACTTGACTGCAGTCTTTTATTCCCCATGTGACTTGAGTTAGCTTCCAATCTTTGGATGACTCATCTGTCACTTCAACTTGAGACTTGGCATCTTGAATTGACTTGATCGACTCTTCACACTGGTGATTCTGGTGATACACCTTCGATCGAGTTCTTGACTTTCCTTCTTTTCCATACTCAACTGTCTCGCGGTGGAGTCATCACTTCTTTTTTTTTTTGATGAAAATGTGAAAAATTTCATTAAAAAAGGTGAAAAATTACAAATTAAGGGGCATACCCGGTGATTGAAAAAGTGTGTTAAAAGGGGCATACTTGTCTTGATTGACTTCTTATATTTTAGCATAGCGACTTGACTCAAACTTTTCCAAATTCTATCTATTATAATGTAAATTACAAGGAAAATGGGGTGCCAACTTTCTAGTTTAAGTTTTAAATGGTATCATCAAAATCTACAAAATAAATTTCCCAACAGGTCTTAAATTATGTTCTGAGTCAAGGGTTCATTGAGATAGGACATCGATAAGCCCATGAGACTCGCACATACAATGCATGCTCGAAAGGAGAAATATTTGATTCCATAGATATTCGCATAGGATGCTAGTGCATGTATGTGGGTGCTTGTTGGAGAACAAGTACAATGAACGACCCAGTGGAAATTCTTAGTGGAATTGTATGTTGAATAAAGAATTTTCAAATTTAAGATAGTGCTTTAATTAGTCATTAGACTTGAGGGGCCATAGTAGTCTTGTGCATAACATTATGCATTTTGACGTATTTCCCGGTTGCTTGACAATCGTAAGGGGTTTACATTGGGTGCCTAGTCTTTATGTATGGGGACTAATGAGTCGTCGATAAAGAATCTGTCACCTATGGACTAGGTGAATCTCCTATGTTTTCATAGTCGTTGATCCAAACAAGACCTTGGCCAGGTCAATAATGAATAGCGGTTCATAAAATGATCAAAGTGACTTGAAATGAGATCATAACTATTAAATCTACAAAGGGTTTCGACTTTTACCATACCCTTGACTTAGTCGAGAGATTAGATGACAGAGGGACTGTATCTGCATGGCATTCGTATAATAAATAGGTTCGCTCTCTATTCACCTAAGATTAGGTAATCAAGATGCACTTGCTAGGTGCTTCCCTTCATTTGTGAGGTTCTTGAAATTAAGGAGTTAATTGCAAGTGGATTAATTAATTACAATAATTAATCAAAAAATATATGATATTTATAAGTTGCGAATCTTGCAAGCCCACTGCTGCTTAGTTGTGAACTTGAAGGGTCACACACAAAAGACGAGATAGAACTTTTCTAATCTTGGATTGATTCAAAGAGTTGAATCAATTTAATTAATAGAGATTAATTAAATGGGGTTTTAATTTAATTCACTTGATGGATTAAATATTTAATTAAATAATAAGATTATTTAATTGAACCTAATAAATGTTAGGAAACTCAAGTTGGAGTTAAATAATTAATTAATATGGTTAATTAATTATAAGAAATCTAAATTAATTTAATAGTTAAATTAGTTTAGTCAATTAAATAATTGAATTACTTAATTGGGCTTGATGGAATTAATTGATGGAGATCAATTAAATTAAATGAGCTAAGTTAATTAATTAGAGAATTAATTAATGGACATTTAATTAAAATTAAATGGTCTAGCCCAATTTAATAGGTCCGCGTAGGAAGGCCCATAAAACAATTGAATAATTTAGAAGTTTCCTAATTGGATTAGGAAATTAACTTATGGAAGAGTTAGACTCCTACATAACTTGTATTACTTTGTTGGCAAGAAAAAGGGTTTCCAAGTTAGAATAGGATTCCAATTAAATCCTAAATTACAAACTATAAATACAAGAGCTGGGAACAATTTTTGACACACGATCTCAATCTCAAGAAGGCGTCCAAAAGTTGCCCCTCTCCTAAGCCTTAGTTTTCTTCTACATCAATCCATAAACACAAGTAAAATTTCATCCGTTGGTGTGGACTATCTCTGGAGGGAAGACGCTTGGATTCCTGAGGCGAACCCATTCGTGCCCATCGAGGCGTTGAAGGAAGATTGTGAGGATTCACCTGCTGGTAGGAATTCGGATTCCCTCTAACACGCACTACGTGAGAAAAGGAGTTTTCGCAAAAGGTATGATTTCGCAACTTTAATTTATTAAAGGGTAATTCGAAATGTCATCCGAAAATTCGCACTGAATACCAGGATTAGATATAAGTTGTTATATGCATGTTTACTTTTATGTAAATTTTTAATTTCCGCTGCCTTTGCCCATCCTGGATTCGCGAAACCCAACACAATGGCCATTATACCATTGGTGTTTTCCCATTGGAATTTCTATTGGAATCGATTCCAATGGAAATTGGCCAAATAGCAACGGATTTTTTTCGTTGGAATTCTCTTATTTTTTTGTCGTGTATTTTGTTCGTGAGCGAGTCGAACGTGGTGATATTGAACCACGAAAAATATCTACGAATCTTCAGATAACGGATATCTTAACGAATGCAATTGGAACTGATCAGTTTTGGTTCTTGCAAAGCAAGTTGGGCGTTCGAGATCTTCACTTGCCAACTTGAGGGAGAGTATTGAGGATCACGAAAATATCTTGTCCATATCCTCTTGATTATTTTTTTTTCATTTTTTATGCCTTGATTGTTGTATTTTAGGAGATTCTATCCGATTTGTTCCTTTCACATTTTTGGTAGGATTTATTTTCCTTATTAGAGGTGTTTGTGATATGTATATATACACAATCTGATGAGAATGAAAATAATAAGCCACATATCCTTTTTTTAAGGATAAGTAACACATTATTTTTAATTTGAATACAGTACCATATTTGGGTATGGTGGATGCGGGTCGAATGATCCGTCTCACGGATTAAGGATCCGTGAGACAGTCCTATAGACCCTCTCAATAAATAAAGATGGAAAAGAGTGGCTAAAGTCTCAAATTATTCGTTTACCTATGATATGGGATAATATGTTGCGATTTTTTTTTTTGAGGAAAAAGCTTCATTCAATATATTAGAGGTTCTCGTCATCGGAATGAGATGAGACGAGGTTCGGTGGGAAAACAACCGAGAATAAGTATTACAACTAGGAAATGAAAAATGAAAGGCGAATCTAGCAAGAGTGTGAGCCATCGAATTGGTGAACAGGGGGGGATATGTCGGAGGTTGCATGACTGAAATGAATTGCATAGCTCCCGTATGTCTTCTATCACTCGACCAAGGTATGAGAAGTTATATTCTTTCCGCTGGAACGCCTGAACAACTTGTTGACAATCTGTTTCCACTTCAATATGTTGTATTTGTAATTCTTTGGCAAGTGACAGACCTTCCCTATACGCTATGGCCTCCATGATATCGATCGCGAATTCCTGTTGGTAATTTCGGGATAATACTTTTATTACTTTGCCATTATGTGCTCGAATCACCACTCCGATACTCGAACCGCCGTTCTTTACTACCGATGCATCCGTGTTTATCTTAATAGCTCCGTCTCGTGGTCGAGTCCATTGGGTTTCCGTCTCTCTGGTTCTCGGTGTTACCAACACATCTTTAGCAGCCTTATATTCTTGTAGTAGCCTCATAGCCAACTCAAAATAGTCATTATGTGGCAGATCTTTACCTTGGAAGATTAGGATATTTCTTGCATACCAAAGGGCCCAAAGGAGCATAACAAATATGGAACTTGCCTCTTCATTTCTAAATCCCGCCATCCTCTCTGTCATATCGGCCATGGAGGCAAATGGGTTGGTGATGGAATGATCAAGTCGAAGCGGGGACGCTTTCCAAAAAAATAGGATCCACAGACAGTCTCGAAGGGCGTGTTCGAGTGTTTCGGGCTTGTCTCCACATCTTAGACATAAAGGGTTCGGTACTACCTTGCGCTGGTATAGGGAGGTTCTGACTGGTAGTGCATTTTGGAGTAATTTCCACATAAACACCTGCACTTTTTGGGGTAAGGGTAGTCTCCACAGCCATTTCCATAAAGATTTTGAATTTTCCGATGCCGATGGCCTATCCACAAAACGAGTATCTAAGGCAAGCCCGATTCTATATCCAGATTTTACATTATATTGCCCAGACGCTGTGAAGTGCCATGCCCAACCATCTTCGCTTTTAAATTACGAGTGGAATGGTAAGAATGTTCGAAGCAACATCTGCTGTGAAAATTTGATTCACTAAGTCCTCGTTCCAATCCGCTTGACCTTCTTTAAACAGCTCGGACACCGTCATTCCCTCCGGCCAATCACCATTCCGCGTTTCAGGGATGAAGTTGCTACAAGTAGGTAACCAGGGATCTTTCCAAATTTGGATTGACTGCCCATTTCCTATTAGTCTTCTGGTTCCCCTTCGGATGATGTCCCTTCCCGCTACAATGCTTCGCCAGGTAAAACTGGGGTTATAGCCTATTGTAGCAGTTAGAAAATCCCCGTTAGGGTAGTATCTTGCTTTTAATGTGCGGGCAAGAAGTGAAGTGTCGTCCTGGAGTAGTCTCTATCATCCTGTTTGGCTAGCATGGCTCGTTGAAAACCGATAATTCTTCGAATCCTGACCCGCCATGGTCCTTCGATTTACATAGTGTATGCCAATGAAGCGGTGAATTTTCCTTTCCTCATTTTTTTGTCCCCTTTGAGAATCTCGCCATTATTGAATTGATTTTTGGAAAGTTTCCAGTGGGATCAAAAAACAGCTCATGATATAAGTAGGGATTGCTTGTGCCACACTCTTGAGTAGTGTCATTTTCCCAGCTACAGAAAGCGTGATGGCTTTCCAATTTTTGAGCTTTTTTGCCACCCTGTCCAGCAAAGATTGAAATATGCACTTCTTGGATCTGCCCACGCTTGCCGGTAGCCCCAGGTAGATGAGATGTTTGGCAACTTGTTGCACTCGAGCGGTTTGCAAGTGATCTTTGCGGCGTCTCGTTAACTTTCTTTCGAAATTAATTTCTGACTTGTCAAAATTGACAACTTGTCCAGACGTTTCACCGTATTGAGTTATAATATTCTTGACTTCCTCAACTTCATTAACATTTGCCCTCCCAAAAATTATGCTAGCATCTGCAAAAAAATAGGTGGGAGATCGGGGGTGCCTGCCGGCAAATTTTGAATCCATGAATGCGCCCAGCGAGTTCTGATCATCTGATGAGTGATGAGAAAGCCTCGGCACAAAATAAAAATAAATATGGGGAAAGAGGGTCTCCTTGTCGAAGCCCTCGTGTGGGGACAAAAGTATTACCAGGAATGCCATTAGTGAGTACAGAATAAGAAACAGTAGACACACACCGCATAATTAGAGATACAATGTGATTAGGCAACCCAATACGAATCATGACCTGGTGTAAAAAACCCCACTCAACCCTGTCATAAGCCTTACTCATGTCAAGTTTAAGTGCAAAGGATCCTTTTTTTGTAGCAGTGGAAGACTTCATGGCGTGGAATATTTCAAAAGCTAGAAGGGCATTATCAGTGATTAAGCGTCCTGGGACAAAGGCGGATTGGCTAGGATGGATAACATGGGTGAGGGCGTGTTTTATTCTGTTAGCAATGAATTTAGTATTGATTTTGAAAATCACATTGCACAAGCTGATGGGTCTAAACTCACTGGGATGGGAGAGGCATTTCTTTTTGGGGATAAGGATGATGTGAGTGTGATTCAGGGGTGATGGGTTTGCATTATTATTAAGAATATTAAGGACAGAAGCAACAATATCACACTTAATAGTAGACCTAAAATGCTAGAAAAAGAGGGCAGGCATACCATCGGGCCCCGGGGCCTTAGAAGGGTGCATCTGAGATTGCGCTGCGACAATTTCAGGCTCGGTAAAAGGTGTGCCAATTTCAGCTATGTGTTCGTCCGACAGTCTGAGGTTTAAAGCGTCCAGTACATTGTTGAAGTTTGTGTCCGAGGTGGAGGTGAACAAATCCTCGTAGTAATTTTAGAACACCTTCGCCATGCCGTCGTGTTCGTCAACCCATTGGCCGTCAGCATTCATAATTTTTCAATTGTATTTCTCTTATGTCGTCCACTCGCCACCTGGTGGAAAAAAGCCATATTTTTATCCCCATCTTTGATCCAGTTTGCACGGGCCCTTTGGAACCACATAGTTTCTTCTCGCTTCATCAGAGTTATAGTTTTCTTCTCGAGTTTGGTAATGTTAGCAAACAATTAGCAGATGCTCTTTGGAGGTAATTGTTGTGCTTTCTCCAACTGGGCACGAGCATCTGCTAATTGTTTGCTAACATTACCAAAATGCAGTGCTTCCCA
This sequence comes from Rehmannia glutinosa, assembly GCA_016081115.2. NCBI lineage: Eukaryota > Viridiplantae > Streptophyta > Magnoliopsida > Lamiales > Orobanchaceae > Rehmannia > Rehmannia glutinosa. Next base: position 29,899 of record JABTTQ020003134.1, read on the forward strand.
AGAAAGAAGTGAGACCCCCATTTGATGGATTTTTTCCTTAATAATTTTCGGGGAGCGCAATTTGTCGTCGACGTCCAACCTATTTGGATGAAAGGCTTACAAGAGTTATCTTGCAACCACATTTTCTCAAACCTGAATAAATGTTTTTTCCTCTTATCTCCTTTTCGACGAGCGATAGCCCATGTGATCAATATGGGACAATGGTCGGATGATATGCGAAGGAGGTGCTCGACTTTGTAGTGGGGAAATTGACAGATCCACGATACGTTGGCCACACATCGGTCCAGTCGCTCTTGTATATTATTCGGTCCTTCTTGCCCATTTGTCCATGTGAATTGAAATCGTTCGAAACCAAGATCATCGAGATTGCTATCTGATAATGCGTCTCTAAACGCTCGAATTTTTGCTTCGTCCTTCCATCTACCTCCCATCTTCTCTGATTGATATAGAACTTCATTAAAGTCCCCTATGCAAACCAATGGAGTGTCATCGTGCGTATGTAGGGCTTTTATGAGTTGCCACGTGCGATGCTTCGAATGTTCCTCAGGCCAACCGTATATCCCCGTAAATCTCCACCGTCCGTCAATCATGGCGTCAATAGCATGTAGTGAGTGATATTGAATCCTAAGCTGGATCGAATCCTTCCAAAAAAGACATAAGCCACCTCTGCGCCCTCGGTTCTCCATATCACAATCAACTGCAAAATAATTAGCAAATTCGAGTTTGTCGCGTAATTTACTGACTTCGGAATCTAGTAGTTTTGTTTCCATGAGGAAAACAATGGTGGGATCTTTTCTCTTGATATCTCGTGTAAGCACTTGAACTGTCTGGGGGTTCCCAAGCCCCCGACAGTTCCAACTGAGGCAACTCATTGTGTTCCCAAGCCCCCGCCATTGGAGTAGACGAGTAAGGCGTTTGCAATAAAACCGTGGTTTGGGTACTTGGCTTAGATTTTTTGTTTGGGGGTGATGATGGATATAGGTCAGTGGGGTTGTGGATTTTTTTACTTTTTCGTTTTCTAGGAGATGTGGCAGGGGGTTAGAGGTTGGGCTTGGTTGTCTGTTTTTGACACGGGTCCAGGTGCTTGGAGTTGGTGTTGGGGTTTTGGTGTCAAAAGAGGGTGTGCTAAGGAGTGTAGATTGATTATATGGGGAATGGTTTGTGGGCAGGTCAATATTGGGTTGGTGGTGGTGTTTTGGAAGGGTGTTGTAATCAACTGGGGTGAATATACTGGGGGGTTTTGGGATAAAGTTGATTAGATTTATGGTTGATGTGGCAGAAGGGTTTGATGGGGGTGTATGTGTCAAGGGGGGCTGGCCAGCTTTATTGGTGGGTTTATTTTTGTGAGGGGTTAAAAATAGGGAGCTGAGGTTGGGCACAATGGGTAGGTCATGGATATTGATTTGTGGGAAGTGTGTTGTCGTGGTGTGAGGGTTGATGGGGTCATCATGATTTACGTAGGTTGCATGGGAGGGCGATTGAGGTTGGGCTTCAGGGAATAGGGACTTTTTGGGTGTCATCGTTTTTGGATGGGGTGTAGGGACGACGGGTGAGGTAGGGCGTGGGCGTTTGTACGGGGATGCTTTTAGCCACGGCCCGTAGTTGGTTTCCGATGGGGATGATGCCGTATTATTGTCGTATTCCGCACAAGTTCGAAAGTGGTGACCAATTATCCCACAACAGAAGCAATAGAGAGGTAGTGATTCATATTTAATAGTGATCCATTTTTCATCTCCTTTAACCTTGATTGTGATTCCACGGGGAAGCGGTTTGGTGATATTGATGGCAACTTTGACTCTTGCTGATTTCCCGAATAGACCATCGCCTGAAGTATCCCAGGTCACTAGAGAGACGATCTGCTTGACCATAGTAGAGAGGGCCTTCTTGTTCATGCACGCTACGGGTAGGTCGTAGAAACGAGTCCAGAATGAAGTTTATATGATCGCAATAGAAGAGGGTTGTTCCGTACCGTTAATTTCTTTAAGAGCGAAAAGATTTCCTTCAAAATGCCATGGTTGATTAGAAATAACCCATTCCCTCTCTTTCGGATCGTCAAACCGAAAAAGGAATAGATTTTTTCCCCATTCTCTAGCGTTAAAACCCTTCTTCGGCTTCCAAGATTTCTTCATGACTTCCAACATATAGAAGGAATTGAATGATTTTTTTGTAGAGAGAGATCCCGCCAAGCAAAAACCTTACGTATTGTTTATTGGTGAAACAGTGTCCAATTCTTCATCCAAATCCAACACTTTGGCTTCCTTATCGATTAAAGCTTCCATGTCCACTCCACCACAAACACAAACTCACCAAGGATGACCGTATTAAAACCTGCAACAATAAACCGACAAAGACACAAAGAGGAAACAATGGGACACACAAAACCCTAGCACTGAATATTACGCATGCACTAATGCAAAACTGGCCAGGATAAGGGGGTGGGGGTCGGGTACATGATTGGTGTGGGGGGGGGCGAGGTAAGATGAGAGGGGACGAACGTGATTGTATTAATCGCACTTAGCCAGGAAATGTGTAGTGGAGGGCACGTGGAGGAAAGTAAGTGGTGGGCACCTATTGTTTAATGGGAATCAATTCTTGACAACTAGCAAGGTAGCGGCATCTTTGGACACAAGGAAGTGGGTTGCTAAGAATAAGGAGAAAAGTAAATGGAAAGGTGACAAAAAGGAATGGAAAGAATAATAAAAAACACAAATAAAAAGAAAAGAAAAAAAAGGGGGGACTATCGCCGGTAGAGGATTACGGTGGGAGGGAGGAGAGAGGGTAAGAAGGAAGAGAGAAAGGTAGCAGAGGTGGTGGTGGTGGGGGTAGCGGGCGACGGAGAAGGTTACATTCGGGTTTTGTGCGGTGAAAGGGAGGCGTGACGGGGGTAGAAAACCCCGACGAATACCCTAATCGAGGACTAAAGCTCTTGGGAGAGGACGACAACTCCTTACTCATGAGGAGGACGAGATTCCCGATCAAAGAGATGCCTTTTAATTGTACTAGAAAACTAGGAATCCATTAACTAAAGCAGTAATCATTAAAACTCCTTTTTGTGTGTTGCGATTTTCATTCAGCTTTGTGTGGCTGGGGTTTATAAAGGAGATTAATTAAGGAGAAGGAGATTAATTAAGCATTCATTCAAGAAATTGTCGGCATCCCGTACACATCCGCATCAAAGACTCATTGGCCAATTATTCCAATCATTATGCAAATTGTTATATTCGATTTATCCTATAGGAGTGTGACAATTGGTTGTACCGTTATAGCTATAGATTCTCTAGACTATTCCTTATTTGTGTATATATATCAGGTTCACTCATCCTAAGAAATTATCAATGAAAAATATCTCTTTACAATTTATGCTTTCATAGTTTTATTGCTTCTGCTGCTGTTTTTATTTACTATGAATCATCCAATTCCATTTTATGGTATCAGAGCGGGTTAGTTCCTGCCTCTGATACTTATCTTCTCTATTCCCTTTATTTCTTTTTCTCTTTTCATATGGACTCTGGAACGAATGCTGGAAATAATCCAAACAGAATTCAAGTTGTCGGCAATGGCAACTATTGATTTGTGAAGCTTTCGAAAATTTTTTTTTTTTTTTTGGTTTGGAGGCAGCAGGTGCTTGCTGCTGTCCGAGGTTATGGATTGGAGGGTTACCTTGATGGTACCCTACCACCACCAGAAAGAGTCTCAGTTAATGATAACAATCAAAAGATCATTAACCCAGAGTTTCTAGCTTGGACAAGACAAGACCAACTCCTCATGTCTTGGATCTTGTCATCTTTAAGTGAAAGCATTTTAGTCTGTTGTTGGATTAGAGAGTTCCAAAGCGTGTGGGAGGCTCTTGATATTAGCTTTGCCTACCAAAACGGAGCAAAAATCATGCAATACAAATTGCAGCTCCAAACTCTTAAAAAGGGGACTCTGTCTATGAGAGATTATCTCAACAAGATTAAATCAGTATGTGATTTACTTGCATCGCCAGGACATGGGATTGATGAACCGATCAAGTCTCGCATGCCTTATCCGGACTTGGGCACGAATATAACCTTGATCATTGTGTCTATCACCTCAAGAGTTGAACCTTGTAGTTTGAGGGAAGCACATGCTATCTTACTAAGTTATGAGAACAGACTGGAAGTCAGTGATAATATGAGTAGTGCTGAAAATTTCTCTGTGAATCTAACTACACAAAGTCCATCACCTGGCTTTAGAAGAGGAACGCCCCAAAATCTCAGAGGAAGAAATACTAATCAGTTTCAAGGGTACAGAGGAAGGGGTGCTGGAAGAAATGGTAATTATAGAGGAAGAGGTGGTCGATTTGGAAATGGACCTCGGTGTCAAATATGCCATTACATGGGGCATATGGCTGATAAATGTTTCTACAGAACCAATCTTAATTTTGTTCCAGGAAATGGCAGAGGAAATTACTTCCAGCCTCAGTCTCAAGCCCCAAATGTCAACAGTGGTTATGCAAACCTCATTAATCAATCTCCCGCTGTTAACATTGCTAGTACTTCTGGCTCTGAATCTGTTCAAGATGTTAGTTGGTATCCAGATAGTGGAGCAACTAATCATGTTACTTTTGATATGGGAAATCTTAATATTGTTGCGGATTATCAAGGACCAGAAAGGGTGCAAACAGCCAATGGATCAGGTTTGAACATTGCTCATTTTGGTAATTCTATAGTAAGATCTTCCTGCAAAAACTTTCCTCATTCATTTCTTCTTAAAAACCTTTTACATGTTCCACAAATTACCAAAAATCTCATAAGTGTGTCTCAATTTGCCAAGGATAATGATGTGTTTTTTGAATTCTATCCATCTTTTTGTCTTGTCAAGAGTATTGCAACAGGGATGGTGTTGCTCAAAGGAACCCTTAAGGATGGTTTATACAGCTTCAATCTTCATCAGTCTAGTCACTCAGCCATTACTCCTTACAGTCACCCTCAGTGGATCTCTCCTACTATCTATTCTGCAGAACTGAAGAATAAAATTAGTCTTGAGACTTGGCATGCTAGATTAGGCCATGCTTCTTATGATGTTGTCAAACGAGCGTTACAAAGTTGTAATATTCATTTTGATGCTAATAAAATTCAGTTTCTGTGCCATCCTTGTATGAAAGCTAAATTTCACAAGCTTCCTTTTCCAGACTCTACTACTCAGGGGTATGAACCTCTAGATATCATTCATACAGATCTTTGGGGTCCAAGTCCCATTAAGTCCTTTCTTGGCTTTTCTTACTATGTTAGTTTTGTTGATCAAGCTACTAGATACACTTGGATATACCTCTTAAAGCTTAAGTCTGACACTACTCAAGCCTTTATTCATTTCAAAACTCTTGTTGAAACACAATACAATAAGAAAATTAAGTGCGTACAAAGTGATGGTGGGGGAGAATTTGTTGCACTGTCTCATTATCTTGCTAATCATGGAATTATTCATAGATATTCTTGCCCATACACACCTCAACAAAATGGGATGGTTGAACGAAAACATAGACATATAATTCAAGTTGCCCTTGCTCTGATCAATCAATCTAATGTACCTCAAATTCATTGGGATGATGCTGTAACTAGTGCAATCTTTCTTATTAATAGAACTCCTTCCAAAATTCTCAATTATAAAACACCTTTTGAACTTATCACAGGTCACAAACCAGATTACTATTTCCTCAAGTCCTTTGCATGTTTATGTTTTCCATACATGAAACCATATAATAAACATAAACTCCAACCAAAAAGTGTTGCAGCTGTCTTCATAGGTTACAGTCCCAAACACAAAGGATACAGAGTCTTACTCCCTAATAACAAAATTATCATTACCAGGCACGTTTTATTTGATGAAAAGATATATCCCTTCACTTCTCAGAATTCTGAACTTTCTTCTAAAACTGACACACCACAGCATACTACCATTGCACCTCCTCACATATTCAATCCTATTTCTTTTTCTGACATATCACAAACTCCTCCACTTGTAGCCAATGACAATACCACACTTGAAACTGAGTTTAGCCCTGCTGCTTCCCCTGGCTCTCCTGGAACTGAGTCTCATCCTACTTCTTCATCTAGTTCATCTTCTATGATTCCCATTGCAGGAGGAAGGCTTACTATTGATTTACCTATTGAGCATGATCATAATTCTGATGTTTCTTCTAACCCTTTGCCTGAGCCTATGACAGGGAGACATCCTATGGTTACAAGATCTAAGGCTGGGATATTTAAGCCTAAGATCTTTACTACAGCTGCTGTTTTGTCTGAACCAAGGACATATAAGGAGGCATTGTCTATTCCTGAGTGGAAAGATGCTATGCAGAAGGAATATGATGCCTTAATTAAGAATAACACTTGGACATTGTGTGAACTACCCCCGGATAAGCAGCTTGTGGGATGCAGATGGGTTTATAAAGCTAAAACTAATGCTGATGGAACACTAGCTAAGTACAAGGCAAGGCTTGTGGCCAAAGGGTATACTCAAACCCCTGGCTTTGATTATCATGAAACATATAGCCCTGTAGTTCGGCCTACAAGCATAAGAGTGGTTCTATCACTTGCTTTATCTAGAGGTTGGAAAGTCAGGCAGTTGGATGTGGACAATGCGTTTCATAATGGTGATCTCGATACGGAAATTTATATGGAACAACCTCCGGGTTTTGAACAACATATGATGAAGCCTATGGTCTGTAAATTGTCAAAATCCTTATATGGACTCAAGCAAGCCTCTAGAGCTTGGTCAAGTAAACTTGGAAGTGTATTGTGTTCTCTTGGTTTCTCTATCTCAAAGGCTGATTCATCTATCTTTTATAAACATTCTGATAACAATTCTATCTACATTTTGGCCTATGTAGATGACATAATAATTACTGGGAATTGTGACAGAGATGTTGAAGAGATCATCAAAGACTTGACAAAGACTTTTCTCTTAAGGACATGGGGTGCCTTAGCTATTTTTTGGGGATCCAATTCACTTATTCTGAAGTTGGAATTTTTCTTAGCCAAAGAAAATACATCCAGGATTTATTAGCTAAGGCAGGGATGAAAGATGCTAAAGGGCTCACTACTCCCATGGTGAGCAACCCCCTTCTATCTAAACATGATGGACAGCCATTTGTTGATGCCAGTTTGTATAGGAGTATAGTTGGAGGTCTTCATTATGTTACAGTAACAAGACCTGAAATCAGTTACTCTGTCAACAAAGTAAGTCAATTCATGCAATCACCCTCAGATAGACATTGGAAGGCTGTCAAACGCATCCTCAGATATTTAGCAGGCACCTTACATCTTGGAATGCAGTTTAGTCCTTCCAGTTCTTTTAATTTAACTGCATATGCTGATGCTGATTGGGGTTCTGATCCGGATGATAGAAAATCCATCCCTGGATTTTGTGTTTTCATGGGAAAGAATTTGATTTCTTGGAGTTCCAAGAAACAGACATTAGTATCCCGTTCCAGTACTGAGGCAGAATACCGGAGTTTGGCCTCCACTATTTGTGATCTCTTATGGCTTCAATCCTTGTTCCAAGAATTGAGAATCCCTCAGCAAGATAGTCCGGTTGTTTGGGTTGACAATCAAAGTGCTATTTCCCTTGCTAAAAATCATATTCATCACTCAAGGACTAAGCACTTCGAACTTGATTTGCACTTTATACGGGAGAAAGTTATTCACAAACTTGTTCGGGTTCAATATGTTCCGTCTTTAGATCAGATTGAGGATTTGTTCACTAAGGCTCTTTCGGGACAATTCTTCACTCGGTTGCGCAACAAGTTGAATATTGTTCCGACACCCTGTTCGAATTGAGGGGGCATATAAAGGAGATTAATTAAGGAGAAGGAGATTAATTAAGCATTCATTCAGCAAATTGTCTGGCATCCCGTACACATCCGTACCAGCACTCATTGGCCAATTATTCCAATCATTATGCAGCTGTTATATTCCCTGATTTATCCTATAGGAGTGTGACAGCTGGTTGTACCGTTATAGCTATAGATTCTCTAGACTATTCCTCATTTGTGTATATATATCAGGCTCACTCATCCTAAGAAATTATCAATGAAAAATATCTCTTTACAATTTATGCTTTCATAGTTTTATTGCTTCTGCTGCTGTTTTTATTTACTATGAATCATCCAATTCCATTTAGGGTTGAGACAAATGAAATTTACAACAGCTAAAGTTCACCTACCCCATAGTATATAACAGAAGTTGGCCTGCCGATTTTTTCCATTAAATTTAATATAATAATTTGAGGAAGGCCATCATATCCTTTATTTTATTTCTCAGATTCTATATTGCCATGTGATGAAGATGGTAAGATTGAATACACTGTGGATTTGTTTTGATTTCCGTGACAAATTTTTCCTTAGGCAATATTTGTGTCTCCAAAATCGAATCTTTTATAGTATATTACTAGAACTCTAGTACATGTCACATGTGTATTACCTCAAAAGACTTAAGTTTTGCAACTTTGTTTGTGATCATAGATATAGGAGATGTACAATACTAATTAAAAATACTAAAAAAAAAATTCAAAATTCAAAGTTTAAAAGGGTATCATACAAATCGTTCACTTCAAATTTCGAAAAACTTCTTTGAAAGCTATGATGAATGTAGTGTTTGGTTTTTCTTGAAATTCGGGCAGAATAACGGGACAGAATGTGAAGTCGACGCTAGTATTAGATACCATATTCTCCGCAAGACGAAATTGCTCCATACAAAAGTGTTAATGATTTAGTCAAGCGTCTCTAAGATACAACGAACCAACCAATAATTATTTTATCTTTGACAGGAAACCTTCAAAACCGTGTCTCTTCTTTAATGGAGCTGCTACTGGCCTGAGGCTTTGCTCTGTACGTCCAATGCAAGGTTCTCTTCCTTAATAGACGTCTAATTTGCCAATAATTGTTTTTTAAAAAAATTTAACCCAAATTTGTCGGTAATCCATAAGTGATCCGTCGGTATATATCGACAGTAGGTGTCTGTCGGTATTTCGCGAAATTCTTGTAGTGGACAACGATCAATCCTGCGCGCCATTTGGGATTTCGATTTTATTCAATCTTTGAGATGTGAATATAAGCATCATCAACTATTTATAGTGTAAATAGCCTTTTTAGCCATTCACATTTTCAGAAGGTGAAAGGTGGTCATTTTTTCCAAAAACATGTTTTTAGTCATTTTAATTAAAAAATAACAGTAACACCATTTTAATTCATTGTATTCTTTGACGAGTTACTTGACTATTTTGAAAAAAGTCGATGCAGTACGTTCCTCGATCCTGAGAAATGTACCGCGGCCTTAAGAAATGATTTTTTCTTTTTGTCATAGAAAAGTGGACTCTATAGCTATAATAGTAGTGTATATCTATATATATTATATATAAGTGTTCATAGGGATTTTTTTTTTTTTTTTTTTTTTTTTTGCAATCTCTGTACAGCAAGGGAGATAATTGAAAAGGGGTTCTGAACTTGTTATGGTGCAAGTGAAGATGATGTTGGATGAAGAAATGGAGTCTACTCATTAATTGAAGAAATCCAATTGTCCAAATATATTTGATTGTTTCAAGAACGAAAAGTGTGATAAGAAGCCTCATATAATTGTAAATTAAGATCCTGTGGTATATACACCAAGGCTTGGCTTGAAATCACACTTTTCGTTCTTGAAACAATCAAATATGTTGGGACCGCTCGATTCTTCAATTGTTGAATATAGGTTCCATTTCTTCATCCAACATCATCATCACTTGCACCATAATTAAGCTCCCTTTTCAAGTGCAAAATATGTTTTTTCCCTATCTACGCCAAGGCTTGGCTTGAAATCACCCTGTGGGTTCTTGAAACAATCAGATATAACTGCAAATTAATGAAAAACAGGTTCCTCTTTTAGCTTTAGAGAAATATGCGTGGGATAGAATAGATTGAGTGATGTGCGAATATATATAACAAATTTATCAATTAATGATAGACATTTTTTTTTTCTTTCAGTACTTTTGAACGGTATCACAAGACCATTTGTGGAGTCATATTGCTAATTAATCCCATTGTTTATTTGGTACAATTAATTAATTAATTAATTAATTAATCACGTGGCCCTTAATATTTAATATCTCTTGCAGGCCAAGAGTTTACTTTGTTTGCTTATTTGATTACTTAATTCCAACCAACATATTAACTTATTGCCGTGTAGTACGTATTGGGAATATTTCTTGATGTATGCATGTGCAATGAATTTGATATGTCTAACTTAACTAATTATGTATGTTTGTGTGTTTTCAAGCACCAAATTATTCAACGAACGAACACATGCATTCTTGTAGATTCATGGCACAAGTCATAGATTAATTATATATAGCACTACATATGTAAAAGACAATTCAATATAAAGTGCATAACTTAAAATAGTGGGAGTAATACTATTTTGAAAATCTTATATATCTGATCTATGATCTATGCAATTTAATTTACTATAACAATAGTAGGTTGGGCTTACAATTCTTGATAGATTTATAGCACTGTGGAATGGATTATGAACAATTTTGATAAGTTTATCTATACAAGTAGAGAAGTGAGAGGCCGCTTTTTATAAATTACTCGGTAAAATCCTTGAGCACTTGTGAAAACTAGGATTTAGCACGAAACAATTACCAAAATCTAAGGTCCCAAATTTTTTGCATAACTTGTATATGTAGTATATATATATAATAAATAAAATATTACACGAAGAGTTAATCTAGTGTATTGGCTGAATGCTTGCCACTTTTGAAATTGTGAAAGGCGGTATAAGTTCAAATTTCGTTGCCCGCAAGATTTTTTTTTTTACTTTATTATGTAAATAAAGAAATTAAAAGCTTTCAATTGCAGCCTTGTGGTTGAGCTCTCCACCAAGAATGAATGACCCAAATAGATTATCACACTTAATTGTTTTTAAGACCCTAACTTAAAGCGAGTTGTATTTAAATAATTTTTTTTATTTTTGAACATGGATGTCATTTTTATTTAACTATGATAAAATTATTTTATATACTGTACATTCTTTTTCCATTTGTTGTTTTATGTTGACTTTAACTTTGTACATAAAAAAAAAAGAGGACCTAATTTTAAAAATTTATAGGATTGGACATTAGAAAAATGATTTGTCCAAAAGTCCATTTTAGAGAAGCCAGAATTGAAGACTTTTTGAAATGCCTCTTGTTTTTTTTTTTTAAAAAATTCAGCCCTGTCATTGCAGAGACTCGAACCCAAGCCTCTTCATTGAAGAGTAATACCCATGGTCACTTATAGAGGTGGCAAAATCAAGCCCGGCCCGCCTGAGGTTTGGGTCGGGCTGGGCTGCAATTTTTAGGCCCAAAAAAGTCGGGCCTATTTGGCCCAACCCGAATGGCCCGACGGGTCGGTCTAGCCCCAACTTTTTGTACATAGAGTGTATGTATGGGCTGGACTGGGGCAGTGATTTTTTAGGCCTGACCAAACTGGGCCGACCCGACCCGACCCGAAATTTTGCAAAAGACTGTTGGGCTCGGATTTGGCTGGCCCGGCCCATTGCCAACTCTAGTCACTGGGCTAAGAAATGTCTTATTAAGAAGTCTAATTCCTAAAGGGAATTTTTATAGAAATGCTCCTAAAACATGCACTAAACTTAGTCTTCCTATATTAGACTAGCGAGCACTAAAAAAGTTGTCATGCAGGTTTATAAAATCACTTCTATAAATTGATATAGACCTACTTTATTTAAAATTCAAGAAGTACAGATTCGATAATAAAATTCATTATATTTAATCGATCTACTCAATTGATTAATTATGAATTTATTCAAGTGTATTTGCAACTCAATTAATGCAGATTAACCAATTGCAAAAAAAATTCGTTGCACTACTTCGATCAATTGATTTTGCCACAATTTTTCTGCAGAAAAGACTTAATAAAGATGAGGGCAATATCGTCTGCACAAATTTTCTCATCTTTAATTTTCTTTTTTTGCAGAAAATTTGTGGCAAATTCTCATACCCTCTCCAACCTATTTTCATCTTCTGTCAAAAGATAAAGAAGCAATGAAGCATCACATAGTTGTAACAATCCTTTGGTATCTTCGCCTCGAAATAACCTTTTTCGTTCTTAATATATCAAATACATCTGCAAAATTTTGAAAAAACAATTTCAGATTTTAGCTTCAAAGAAATATATATGCATGTGATGTACGAATATATAACAAATTTATCAATTAATGGTAGACGTGTTGATCAATTAATGTTTCCTTATTCTATAAGTTGTAAATATCTGTTTATGGCTATTCAGATCTGGAAGTGGCCATTGAAATGATTTATATATATATATATATATACCTGTTAATGGCTTGTAAACAATCATTTTTTTTTCCTTCTTTCAGTACTCTCTGAACGGTATCACATGACCATTTATTGTTTATTTCGTACAATAAATTAATCAATTAATCACGTGGCCCTTAATATATAAATTCTCTTGCAGGCCAAGAGTTTACTTTGGCTTATTTGATTACTTAATCCAACCAACAAATTAACTTATTGTTGTGTAGTACGCATAATTGGGATATGTGCAATGAATTTGATTTGTCTAACTTAACAAATTATGTTTGTTTTCAAGCACCAAATTAGTCAATGAACGAACAAATGCATTCTTGTAGATTCATGACACAAAGCCATATATCAATTTGTCATCTCAATATTATATATTGGCGAAATAGCAACTAGCTAGGATGCATTTTAACTAGCTAGGATGCATTTTAACTGCATAACTTTAAATAATGGGAGTGACACTATTTTGAAAATCTTATATCTGATCGGTTTTTATTTACCATAACAATAGTAGGTTGGGCTTACAATTCTTAATAGATTTATAGCGTTGTGGAATGCATTATGGACATTCTTGATAAGTCTACCTATGGAAGTAGAGAAGTAAGAGACAACTTCTTATTGGTTACTCGGTAAAATCCTATAGAGTACGTGTGAAAATCAGGATTTAGCATAAGGTACACAATATTTTACAATGAGAATAAAAGAAAGTAACTTTTTTCCGGAAAATATTTGGGAGCATTATTCAAGTGGACTTATGATTTAAAATTCTATTTTTCATAATAATAGTTGTTTGGTGGTTAACTTAGAAAAAACTTTTGAAAAAGTCAGGGTTGCTCCTTCTATTAGGCGAACGAGTCGGTCGACTCGGACCCGGGAAATTTACGAAATCTAAGAGCCCTAATTTTTTGCATACCTTTTATATATTGTACATATATAAAATAAATACACGAAGAGTAAATTTAGTGGCCCAAAAAATAAATTCAAATTTTACGAACGTCTTTTATTTTTTATTTCCTTCAATTCCACAATAATATCAGCATCAACCATTGTTTAATGAATATATATTCGTCTTTATTCATTTTTATGCAGTTGAAAAATCTCATTCCCAAGTCTTCCGTGATATCATTGTCAGTCACATGGAAATCGAATAGTGACTCAGTAGTTAAGACTGTCAAGCCTAGATAAGAGATCTAAGGTTCAATTCTCATCACCCCCTCCACTACCTGGATATATATAATAAAAAAAAAGAATCATGTCAGTCACAATATTATTAACTTGCGTTGAAAATTCTATAAAAGCGGGATTAGTTGGAGATGCTTCTCTATGTTTCGATGGATTCATATATTAAATGTGGGGCTGTGGATGATGGATTCATGATGTTTGATTGCCTATAATAAATGTTGTGTCTTTAGAGCAACTCCAAAGTTTGCCTCTAATATAGCTAGTGTGTTAGAAAATTGAATCTAGAGCATGATGAAGGAGAAATAGAAATGAACTGTATATTGAAGACATTCTGAATGTAAAATTGATATCTAATATGTGATACATTGAGCCTATTTATAGAGGTAAAAACTAAAATTGATATCTAATATGTAAAATTGATATCTAATATAAGTGGTGTATGAATGTCAATCATGCCGAACTTGAGCATAAAATAATTGAATAGGTGAGGTACTAAAGGATGGTTAGGATGTCGGTTGTCTAATGAGTTGAAGGTATACGCATAAGTTTGATAAGGCCTTCTTCAACCTTTTCCCGAACAAAATGACAATCAAGTTGAATGTATTTAGTCCTTTCATAATGGCATGGATTTTGAGCAATGTAATAGGTCTACTTGCTATCTGTATAGATTAGTGTCGGATGATTGTGTGAGATTTGAAGATCATCAAGTAAATGTCTGAGCCATTGAATTTCACAAGTGATTGTGGCTTTTGCTCTATATTCGGCTTATGTTGAGGATCTACTAACAGTCGGTTGTTTCTTTACTTTCCACAAGATGAGAGAGTCGCCTAGGTAGATAGCATAACCACTAACACTTCTTCTAGTATCTAGGCACCTTCCCCAATCTGCATTTGTGTATCCTTTGAGATGTGTTGATGATTCTGATGAATAAAAGAGCCCATTTCCTAGATTGGTTTAAGATACCTTAGAACTCGGTGAGCTGCAGCCAGGTGTAAATTAGTAGGGTTGGACATGTATTGAGATAATGTTTGGATACTATAGGAGAGATATGGCATTGTGATTGTTAAATATAGTAATCTATCAACCAATCTTCTGTATTCATATGGATCTTCAAGTGGTATGCCATCCTTGGCTTTAAGTTTGATTTTGCAGTCCATACGAGTAGAACATGGTTTGCAGCCAATATAGCTTGTATCAGTGAGAATGTCTAGTGCATATTTTCTTTGGCAAATATTGATACCCTTCTTGCTTCTTGCCACTTCAATTCCAAGTATATATTTTAGAGTTCCCAGGTCTTTGATTGTAAAAGCTACATCCAAGTGATTTTTAATATTATTTAGAGTTCCAAGTATGTCCTGGATTTCTTGAAAATTATTTCCAGCTAGAATGATGTCATCTACATAAACACACAACACTGTTATTGAGGAAGATGAAACTTTGATAAAAAAAAGGAACTATCTGACCTGGATTGTTTGAAACCATAAGTGAGAAGACAAGATGTCAATTTCTGAAACCATTGTCTTGAGGCTTGTTTCAAGCCGTAGAGACTTTTATGAAGTTTACATACTCTGTTATCACAACAATAATCTAGTGGTGGTTTCATGTAGACTTCATCTAAGTCTCCATGTAGAAAAGCATTGTTAACATCTAGTTGATGTAAAAACCAACTCTGTGAAGCTGCAACTACCAATATTAGCCTAACAGTGGTTAACTTTGTGATTGAATAAAAAGTATCAAGTAATCTAATCCTTCCACTTGAGTGTAGCCTTTTGTCACTAATCTTGCATTGTACCTCTCTATTGTGCCATCTCCTTTATATTTGACCTTGTAGATCCACTTACACCCAATGCAATTTTTGTTGGAGGGTAATTTAGTAAGACTCCAAGTGTTATTATTTTCTAATGATGTGATCTCAACCTTCATAGCTTGTCGCCATTCACTGATTTTGCTTGCTTGAGAGTATGTTTTTGGTTATGTGATTTGGCTAATAGAAGTGGTAAAAGCTCTATGTTTGTCACACAGTTGCTTAACCGACAAATAATCTGTAATGCTATATTGTTTTCCTTTGTGAGAGAGTTTGTAGAACTTGTAGGTTTCAGAGATGAAGGGAGGGCACAATCATAAACTTGTAAGTACTGTGGTACTGACCTTTGTCTAGTGGATATTCGAGGAATGGACTCAGACTGAGAATCCACAGTGGTACCTGTCTGAGTATCATCCACATCTGCAATGTTAGGCTGTCTAACATCTTCATGAGTAGGCACAATAGGAATATTTGAAACTGAAGGGATGTTTTTCTGAACATAGAAGGTGATATTAATACCCTCATGTAAGTCTTGAAATAGAGGAAGAGAAATATCATTAGCAAGATCAGTTTGTGTGTGAAAAGGAAAGATATGTTCACAAAATTGCACATTTCTAGAGACAAATACTTGCTTGTTTTCTATTTCATAGAGTTTGTAGCCTTTGCAACCAATAGGATAGCCAATGAATACACATTTGGTAGCTCTAGGATCAAATTTAGTTCGATGAGCAGATAAAGTAGAAGCATATACCAAGCAACCAAAACAATTTATCACCACTAGTATAGCACAAATCTATGTGAAACACACTTCAAAAATCATAACTAATCAACTTTTCACTACAATCACGTAAATCTATGTCAAAAACACACTTCAAAAAATATAACCAAACATATTTTTATTTTTATCAGACAACCAAACATATTCTCAATTTTAACACGAAAACAAATAAAGTTTGGAAATTTATTTTTCAACACTGTAAAGTGGAAATTGGACTTGAAAATATACTCATTACAATCCCTAACAATCCCGCGAAAACAAATCAATTTATAGCTATAAACATCAACAATATTTTTTCTTTATAACCAAATAATTAAAATATCAAAAGTTGGGGTTCGATCAAAATAATAGGTTCAATAGCAATGAATACTCCATATGTCGTACACATGCGAGATGCCCAGCATACCACCCTTACTATTGAAATATGATAATCGATTTAGTTTCGACTTACCAATTTTATACAATATTAATTTGTTTTTTTTTGTATATTTTTGTTTTCTAATTCTCAAATTTATACATTTTTTTATTTTTAAACGAGATTTCAATGTGATATTGTGATGGAGATATGATATATTGTTTTTATTATCTTTAGAATTTGATAATATCTTATATTTTATTAAGTGATTTGTGGGTTTAAGAATCTTTTATTTTAGTTTATCTTCTAATTTTTCCTAATTAAGTTATGAGTTTTATTTTAGTAAGAGTTTGATGTTATAAATAGTTGTTTTGTTATTATTTTTAGGGTGGAATTGATGAAGAACTTGATATTTATAAATTATCTCTTTCATTGCAATTTACATTTCACCGTAAAGTTTCTTATTACTTTTGTTCGTTGTTCGTTCGTTGTAGCTTCTGCATGCGTTAGCCTACACTCTCTTAACCTTGTTGTCTGGATAGGATCGTAATGCATGAACGATACCGCACAAATCTGTCAACAGATTAAATTGTTGATGCAACAGATGATTACCCTCCACACCCAACAACACGAATTATTCGACGCAATCAATCACAGTGGATGTGTTTCGATTTATCATCAATCCCAATATGTTTTGTCAAATAAGGAGGATGGTGGTTATGATGACCACCAATTTTTGACCAGGAAGATGAAAACTCCATTCCGAAGGTTAGCTACAAGAACCTATGCAATTTTACGAGGAGAATGGTGACTATGATGATCCACCAACTTTCGATTAAGAAATTAATTAAGGATGTTGGTAAGGATCATATATATATATATATATATATATTTAGTCCACTAACTTATATCGAGTTGTACTTTCGTCCACTAATTTAAGGGTGTCGCAAAATATGACAATAACTTCAAATTTGTTGCAGAGTAAGTCCAATCACTTGTAAGTCCAAGCGGCTACGATAATCTAGAGGGGGGGTGAATAGATTATCTCCATCTTTTCGATTATGCCCTCTTTTTCGAACCGAATGCTCAAACACAATAATAAAGGTGCGGGAAGTAAACAACACGTGTCGATTTAAAGAGGTTCAACCCACCTAGGGCCTAATCCTCTACCACCCCAGTATATCCGGGATGGATTTCAAAAAGAAAAAGAATTTTATTAATTACCACAATTAATACAAATTCAACTTACAACACCTTGAAGAGCACCACACTCTTCTTCAACACCACCTTTGGAGATTGCCACAATCTCCCTTTGAAGATTACCACAATCTTCCTTCAACGGCACCTTGTGAAGATTACCACAATCTTCAACCTTGAAGAATACCAAATTCTTCAACACCTCAATAAGAAGATCACCACAATCTTCTTGCACCTATCACCTAGATCATCCAAGTGTGTTCTTACCACAAGAACACTCACAATGATATCTTGTGTTTGAATGATAACCAAAAATCAAGATTACAACTCAATAATGAATATTACAATTTGAGTGCAAAGTGTAATCAAGAAATAAAGCCTAGACCTCAAGATGTGAAAGTGAAATACTTAGGCTATAAATACAACAAGAGTGTTGAATATGAAAGCTTGGAAATTTGCAGATTTCTTGTTGTGTATTTGCTTGTGTTGTTGTATCTTGTGTCTTCAATTCATCCTCTATTTATAGGGAAGCTTCACCAACATAGGCTCCAAACATAGGCTCCTCTATCTTCACTTTTGTCTACAAAAAGAAGATCACAAGATGTAGAAATATTGTACAAAATTGAAAAGTAAATCTTGTCACAGTTATTGCAACGGTTGGAATTTTCTTTGTCAAAAAATAACATAGGCGACCGGTTGTTGCCTGTTGAAGATTTCGATCGTTTTTTAAAAAATAGTGCGATCCAGGTAGGGGTTGCGAGGGTGCGACCGGCCGCCCTAAGTGCGGACCGGCCGACCTCACCCTTGACCGGTCCCCTCCTCTTTTTTCAAGACCTGTAAGTTACATTTCGTGTTTTCTTTCCTTCAGTGCAAGGTCGACCACTTTGGGCGACCGGCCGACCTCCCTTTGAAATGTTGTCCGATTTTTTTCAAAAATAAACTTCAAGAAATACTCCAAAAAATTAGTAAAAATATTTTAAATCATTTGGGAGTATTTAGACAACATTTATAAACATAGTTTTGGTGTAAAAACCAATTTAAACAAAACCATCAAAAGTGTTGTCCAATTTTTATCAAATTAAAAACTCTAAGAAATACTCCAAAAATTAGTAAAAACATTTTAAATCATTTAGGAGTATTTGGACAACATATAAAAACATTGTTTTGGTATTAAAACTTATTAAAACAAAATCATCAAAATCTTGATAAAAACATTTATCTAACATCACTGTCGGCAATTGCGAAATCAACCGGAATCGTACTCAAATTTTGGGAATTTCAACCCGTCCATGTGAAAATAAAAAAAATTATTCAATATGCCAATGTCATTTTTGGAGCAATCTGGTTGATTTCTTGAGGATAAATATTGGACTTGGTATACAACAACTTAGAAATTAGTGTTCTTGTTTGCCACACCCCTAACCCAGTAAACGGAAATACAAGTCGATTTAAGTTAGTAGATCAAAAATACAATTTAGCCATGTAAAACTATAGAGAATGCTAGTAACGGCCATGTATCATGGATAAGAAGTTTGCCCCAATGTATTGCAATGTCGACATATCTTGATCTTCCTAGGGTCGCCTATTTGAGGGATAATGAGATTCCCACTATCGTGGCCACACAGAAGTCCCAGAAGAAGTTTCAAGAATTTCCTTGCAACCAAGGGTGTTCAAGTGGTTGATACTGGACTTTTAAACCCCAAAGTTGTAACGGGATATATGTGTGTGCTCGTTGATATATATCTTTCAGTTTTGTGGGAATAGGGGGTACATTTGATGTATCTGCTATCTTCTGGTGTTGTCCCTAATTTCCGAAATGAATGACACTTTTATGAATTATACGATAGATGCATTAGATTTAGACCATTGATTGGACAAAGTAAAAATGGTTTTCTACAGTTCAACCTGAATTATTTTAATTTTTTTTTGATACAAATAAAATACATTATGATATTGGCTTTTCTTCCCCATCGCGTCCTCCTCTCGGCCTTCTGATTCGACGATAATGATATTACAATTTCAGAGATGTCATATACTCTGATTCGAGGGGGAATGTTTTGATGACGGAGAGAATAATGAAGATATATCATATATATCTTGTTTTATTATATTTTTGGATTTTACAATATCTTCTAATTTAGTTTATCTTCTATTAATGTTTCCTATTAAGTTAGGAGTATATTGTGGAAAGAGTTTGATCTTATAAATAGTTATTTTATTATTATTTTTATCGTGAAATTGATATTAAAAATTTGAGATTTATCTTTTCTGATCCATTGCAATTTACGCTTATTCGCGAAGTTTTATATTGCTTTTGTTTGTTGTTTGTTTGTCTGTAACTTCTATATACGTCATGTTATTTGTATTATATTTTAAGCGCCTAAAACGGTAATATACAACGGTGAATCGCCGTTGTTGTTTTAGGGAAAAAAATCTGTTATAGATATCTATGTTGTTAAAGAGGGTGCTAATAGACAACAGTTTTTCATCATTGTCTTTTATGTTAACTAATCCCTTCGCCCCACTAAGATATGCTAGCTTTCCTTTTCCGTCCGCCCTAAATTATAGGTTTCATTCCTTATTGAGAGTATTAATTACACAACTATAGACTAAACTGCCCTCATTTCATTCACTTTGCTTGAGACTAACAATGATATACACTCATTTAATGCAAGGGCAAGGTAGCAAAAATAAGGAAAAAGATTATGATCCCAATTATATTTATTATATTTTTTTTAGTATGTGTGAAATACACTACTTGTCTATCTTAGTGAGACAGGAAGGAGTACAATGGTAAAAAACCGTTGTCTATTAGCGCACTCTTTTACAACACAAATATTTACAACATAATTTTCCCTAAAAGACAACGGTGAAAACCGTCGTCTTTTACTTATTAGACAACTGTGAAAATTGTTATCTATTAACTCCCTCTTTTTGCAACACAAATACCTATAAGATAATTTTTCCCTAAAAGAACAACGGTGAAAACCTATTGTTTTAATACAAAATCTGCAACTAATTTTTCTATTGTCCACTTTTATAATTTTTTTCCTGAAACTATTTGCAGAAATAATTAAAAAACACTACATATCCAGACAATCAATAACTTAATATTACAAAATAAATCCAAATTCATCGCAAATATGAAATATTCTCAGATACAACTTAATCCAAATATGAATCATTATACAACCGATAATAATGAGAGATGACCAATTATTTAAAGAAAAGTGAGATCCAAAAAAGTCCACTACAAATTAGACAAAAAACTAGCATACTAAAACTAAGAAAAATGAGAAGACGATCACCAAAATCATGAAAATCGATCAATCTTATCTGTAGCTACACTGCATAATGCATACTCTGCACAAATAATATATCAAAGAATTAAAGAAAGAATTAAAAATAGATAATTGGACAATATTTAGCGAGCATCGCAAGGTCAAGTAGAGTATCAGACAAAACAGAAACAAGGTGTTTCATTATATGCTTCAACAAAAATCATCACGAAGTCAAATAGAATATCAGACAATTAATCAGGCAGCACGTTGGGCATGATAAGTTCCAGAAATAGAATTTTCTTGGGTTGTAATCTTTGAAACACTTACTACAAAGTAATAAGTGCACATCACTTGATTGAATGCAATATTATCAAACAGGAACTTGTCATATTATATGTACTTATTCTCCAATAATCATTATGCTTCGACAATCTTATTTTCTCACCATATTCTATTCATGATTAAACATGTACAACCTATATGAGCTAGTAGGTTTTTAACAAGTGACGATTCAACAATTGTAATATATACTAGTTCAGAATCAACAGAAATACAAGGGGGAAAAGAAAATAATTGACAGTATATTAGCACAAGTCTTGTTGATATATTTGAGCAGCTTAAATTTTTATTTTTGTATTAACATAATTCTAATTTTAGATGAGATGATTAAGAAACATTACTGTTCAACGCCACTGCTCTAAACAGCATAATGTTCCATAAATGGTATTAACTGGGTCAACAAGCTGAGTTGAATCGTCTTAAGTAGAAACATATATAGGGTTTTTCTTTTTTTAAAAAAAAAAGGAAAGGAAAGAACAAAGTAAAAAAAAGGACCAACTTGGTTAAGATTAGCTAAAATAGATGTGTTCTTACAAACAAAGCCACCAAAGATCGTCACTTTGTGTCAAAGATGTCCTCTATTTGTATTGTAACATAAATTTAGAAGCTTTTGTTTAATTTATTTTACTGTCATTTATTAGTACAAGGAAGAAAAGCTGGGTTCTAGCATAATCCTTGGTGTTGCTTTAGGCATATTGGTTGTCAACATTGACAGACAAACTCCTGAGAATACATAAATTTAGTACCACAGGTAGATTAAGAGCAAACATAGTTATCAACTAATCAAAAAACTGGCCACACAACTTGGATTACATAATTACCGAACACGTCAATCATCAATGCAAGAGCTTGAGGTAATATTTCCTAGAAAACCATGTTCTTCTCTTCTGTGGTTGCAGATATACCAAGGTAACACAATTCACATTATTATACTAAAAACAGTCACTTGGTGACAGTATGTTAGCACAAGTCTCGTTGATATCAAACAAGATGTAATTAAGCACTGGAATGCAAGGGTGAACCTGACTATGACTAAGTTGTAAATCATAAAGAAACAACAACAAAAATAATTGCAATGTTCAACTTTACATACTCAGTTGTAGCAACATTAACATAGCAAAACATACACGCAAACCATTAAGTAACAATTAGAAAGCCCGGAATAGCCACTTGTATAAAAATAATAATGCTTGTGAACACATGGAGCAAAATTAATAGTGATAAAAAGCAACCAGTTGATTTGTACTTGAACCACCACTCATGAATGCCATTAATGGGCTGAATAAATGGATGTTTGAGCCCTTTCTGATGTCAGCAAATAAGGAGGCCCAAGGGGATTTGAGTTCTGCGTCTTATTTTCTGTCAGACATTTAATCAAACACCTGATGTTCGCCATGTTTTCTACTCACGGGCAGATTCGGTATTTGGTGTGTTGTTCTAAACCATATGAGTAGAATACAGAGCACAAATCCTCATCCCCTAGTCTTCCGGGGATGCACCCAATCCGATTTCAGACTGCCCAACAAGAGATGAAGGTTCAGCGAGAATACCTGAAGGGCTTGTGGACCACCTTCTTTCCCTTCTTACCCTTGCCCAGAATAGAAGGAACAGGGTTTCAGGACAAACAACAACGCAGCAGAGGAAGCACACAGAAAAACACGGACATGAGACTGAAATGGGGTTTTGACTTTCCAAACCTAAAATAAACCATTAGGAAAGTAATGGGGCAAGCCAAGGAACAATGCCCATGAAATAAATCCGTTGGAAACAATCAAGACGAAGTCGAAAAATAGAAGACCAGAACACTTCAAAATGGTGTTATGTTCAAAATCACTTGGTAAAGATTAACAACTAGTGAAATCCATAGAAAAAGAGATAGATAGAGAGAGGAAAGAGGGGCACAGAGAGTCAGGGACTGCGAAAAAATGAAGGTGAGAACTGAGAAAAGAAGTGTGAGGGTTTTGGAGCAACTATTTTGTTAAAATAGACAACAGTATTTAATCAACGATTTTAAAATATCGTTGTCTTTAATTGGTAAAAGTAATACCTATGGACAATCGTTTTGAAAATTTTTCTCTAAGGAAAAATATATGCTCATAGACAACAGTGTAGTAACTGTTCTTAGACGCGAAAAACTGTAGTATTTAAAACTAACGCGCGCAAATACACAACAGTTAAATAAGTTGTTGTCTTAGGTTCGAAAAATAATTGTCCTTAAAACAAAAAGTGGAAAACCATTGTATTAGGCCCAAAAACGGTTGTCTTTAATAGAAAAGGGACTCTAATAGACAACAAATTGGAAAACCATTGTATTAGGCCCACAAAAATGTCGTCTCTGATAAATAAGTAAATTGGCCCACAAAACGTAGTTAATACAATACACGACAATAACTTAACAAGAAACCGTTGTCTTTTCAGTGTTGTCTTTCAGCATTTTTCTTGTAGTGCAGCTATTATGGATATTTTTATCAAAATTATCTCTTTCTTAAAATTAAGCTAGTGAATATAAAATCTGAATTGATGAAAATAAATTCAAATTTCGCGTCGTCATCATCATCATCATCATCATCAACTGCACCTTATCCCACTATGTCAGGTTGGCGGTATAAAGTTTATAGTGTCAATTAATTGTCTAAAATTAGTTAACACTACAAATTCACACAAAAACAAAGTGGCAAAGTTTTACGCCGGATGCCCTTTCTGACGCAACCTTCATACGAAGGAGAAATGAGATGAAAGTCCAAAACCATCATCATCATAGGTTTTTCCACTTGCATGGAAAATGTAAGGGAAAATAAGATTTTTAGTCCTGTATATTGGACCTTTTTGAGAATTAGTCCTCTAAAGTATCACTTTCATGTTTTAATCATTTAACTTTCAAATTTCAAGATATTACTTTTGGTCCTATAATTTAACAGATTTCAGAAATTTAGTCATATAACTTAGCAATAGTTAAATTTAACTAATTTATTATAAGGTTAGTACCTACACATCACATTTTTTTATAGGAGCAAAAATAAAATAATTAAACTTCAATTTTTGAAAATTAAATTAAATTATAAAAGCAATTAAAAATTAAATTAATTTGATTAATAAAAAATTTAAAATAGATAGAAATTTCTAAAAAATTAACAAAATTTAAGAAAATTAAAATAATAATATTAAATTAGTAAATTAAGAGTAATTTGTCAAATTTATTTAATTAACCTTTGGTGAGGAGAATTATCTCCGAGAAATGGATCTGGACTAGTATACAAGATGCATTTATTTAAGAAGGTTTAAAAGATTAATTTTTAAAATATTTTTAAAAAATTAATTAAATTAAAAAATAATTAATTATTCTTATTTTAAAAGTTAAATGTTAGTTAGAATTATTCAATTTTAAAAACAAAATTTTAATAAGAAATGATTAATTATTTTTATTTTGATTTCACGTACATATTTTATTTTTTATTTCCTTCACCGGCAATAAAATTATTATTGTTGAGAATATTGCTAGGATGGTTAACATTGGATCCGGTTCTATTTGTGATAATGAAAGATTACCAGATGAAAAGAGTAGTACCAGCTATGATAAAGAGAAGTACATATCATCTACAATTATAGGAGATGAAGACAAGTGTAACTGTTAGAATTCAAGGGGTGAACTCTTTTAAGTTTGCAGTGAGTGTTGTGCAGAGTGTTGGCAACACTTGAGGTGTCACCAAGCGAAAACTGTGTCTTTCAAATTGTTTGTTTATTTTATCATTATCAAAAATAAACAAAACATAAAAATAAGATCGAACACAGGATATGTAAAATTTGCACAAGTATAAAAATACTTGTGCGGTGCCACTAAGGCAAAAACTTAGAATTAGAATATTGATTACACAAAATAAAGAACAAGACAAAGATTTCCTATTGTACTTGATCTTTGAACTCAACCTTCTACCGTAAAATGGAGAGAACAACTTCAACCTAACCTAGATTAAAAATCATCTCTCAAACAAACAAGAAGAAGCAAACTCTCTAGAGGTGTTGTAAAAAGTGATACTAACACCACCAAACACACTAGGCACATCTCTCTCACTTCTTGTATAAACTTGGACTCTTTTTGTGAAAACTTTTATTCTTAGCTCTTGAATCCGTTAAGAAGTAAGAGAACAACTGAACCTAATCTAGGAACAACTTGTCTCTAAAAAATATCAACAAGAAGAAAACACTGAAGGAAGGTGTTGCAAAAGGTGAGACGTATCACCACAAAAACACTAGGTACCTTCCCTTAAATCACTCTTGTATAAAATGATGGACTCTCTTTAATTTCTGTATTTTTCTCTCGTGAATCCACACTAAAAAATGTACAGCACATTTCCTCTTTATAGATCAGCCAAATATCTGCAAAAGAGATCATGCAAATAACTCCCAAGTAAATGGGTTAGTGGAGAGGTTGAGGAGATAGTGTCCTACAAAGTAGGACTCAATCCCTACTATTTTTCAACTCCCAAAACTGACTGATCTTTATCTCCAATCCAGCGAAATGGGCCTGCAAATTAATTTGTATATTTTGTTCCAGAAATAGGCAAAACAATAAGATTTTAACCAATTTTGAATTATTAGAGTTTTGACCTAACAATAAGTCAACTCTAACAATCTCCCCCTTTTTGCCAATTTCTGGACAAAACCTGCACAAAAAAGACACCAAATGTCCAAAATATACAGATTATGTACAGAAAAAAATAAAACTATGTACAAAATAGAAAAAAAAGGCAATTTACATATATGAACTCCCCTGTTAGGAAATTTATTTTATAGATTTTGACTGATGGCATGTAAAACTTAAACTAAAAAGTTGGCACCCCATTTTCCTTGTAATTTGTATTGTAATAGATAGAAATTTGGAAAAGTTCGAAGTCAAGTCGCCTACGCCAAGAAATACAAGAAGTCAATCAAGATCGAAGTGAAGACTCATTGCAAGACAATTTGAGTATGGCAAAGAACAAAAGTCAAGAACTCGTCTGAAGGTATATCAGCTATGAAACAACTGTGTGAAGAGTCAGTCAAGTCAACTCATGAAGCCAAGTCTCAAGTTGAAGTGACATATAAGTCTTCCAAAGATTGGAAGCTAACTTAAGTTACCTGGGGAATAAAAGACTGCAGTCAAGTCAAGATAACTGAACGAGATCCGTTGATGAAAGTCAAGAATGTTACTCAAAATGGTAACATGTTAAAGTTGTCAGAGATAAAGTGTTAGTTCCAGTTGTGTGCAAAAGGAACAAACCAATGGGAAGCTACTGCACCAATTGTCGGATATCCGCAATCTTTGCTGCAAGACATTAAATACGAGGAAATGTTAACATCAAGGACTGCAACAAGACAAGCCAACGACCACAAGTGACTTTTGAAATTAGCCTATCTCTTCAACGGGCAAAATTTCAAAAGTTCACTATAAAAGGCTGAGGAAACTCATTGAGAAAGGGTTATCTGAACCATGAACAAGCAAGCAATATTCAAACAATTAACCTGCAAATATTCTCAAATATATTTAAGAAAATTCTCAAGCCTGAAACTCGAAGGAAATCGATCCAACACAAGCTGTGGAGGAAAGATAACTTCAAATCTGTTGAAGAGAAAACTTTTGAAGAATCAAAAGGGGTCTACTTTCCAAGGAGGATTGTAGGAAGGTTCAAGGTTGAACCAGTATCAAGTTATTGAAGGGCTTCGTGATCAAATCCAAAAGTTTGAGAAGTGAGCTAAAGTAGCAAGACAACTGCCCTGTGAAGAAGCTGAGTCGGAAGAGAAGTCAGCTGTGTGATCAAGGTTGTCTATAGACTGTAGACCGCTTTGTAAATAGATCTATTACATAGTGGATTCCTCCAGGAGTTGGATAAGAGAGGAGTAGAAGAATTACCCCATCTTCGAACCTCTATAAAAATTATATGTGTCATTTATTTCTCAGCACATTTACATTTCTGCATACTTACATCATATCTGCTGATAAAACTCACATTTGCTATCCAACTGATTAATAACCAAGTGCTAAAGAATTAAGTGTTAAAACAAACTTAAAACAAATCAAAGGTGTTAAGTCTTCCGCTGATAAAACCAATACAGTCAAGTTAAAGTTCAGGTTAAACAGCCGAGTTATTCTATCAACAGCTATATCAAGTCTGTTGTGTGGCTAACTCAGTTGAATAACCAACTTAGTTGTCTCTCAAGGACACAACTGTTTGAGTTAACTCTGTTATTATTTTAAAAGGACTAAAATCGAAAAGTTGGTAAGGTTTATTCAACCCCCCCTTCTAAACCTTACTTATACCCCTTGGGACCTACAAGTGGTATCAGAGCGGTTGGTTCATTGAGCCTTCCGCACTGGTTACTGAACTAGATCTTTATCTTTTCAAAAAGGTTTTAAACACTTGCATTTTCAAAATCCTTCATTTTTAGCAGAGTTATTATCATGGAAGTAAATTTGACACGCATTCCTATGTTCACAGTTGAAGAGTTTGATGATTGGAAAATTCGTATGCAGGCTCATCTATCTGCTCTACATGATGAAATGTGGCTTGTGATAGAGGATGGGCCATTGCAAATATTGAAAGTGAACACGGCTGCAATAAGAGCAGCTGCAGCTAAGGGAGACGAAGCTACTGCTGAAGCAAGACCAGCCATGGTTGAAAAACCAAGGACTGAGTGGACAAATGAAGATAGGAAGAGATACAACTTGGACAATGTGGCCAAGGACATACTTTACAAGACTTTGGACAAAGCAATGTTCAACAAAGTCAAATCTTGCAAATCTACAAAAGAAATATGGAATAAAACTGACTTTAATTTGTGAAGGATCATAACAAATTAAAGAAAATAAATTGTCTGTTGTTGTTCAAAAATTTGAAAATTTCAAAATGCTTGTAGGTGAAACCATGGTTCAGCTGGATGCCAGATTCTTTGAAATCACAAATGAGCTTTCAGCTTTTGGGAAAGAATATACACAAAAGGAAATGTGTATGAAGATCCTAAGAAGCCTCCCAACTGAATGGGAAATGAAGACTATGGCCCTGAGACATTAAATGGACCTCTCAAGAACATCTAACCATGAGCTATTCTCAGACCTCAAAACCTATGAGTTTGAGCTGAGAAGAAAAGAGCAAGAGGAGACAGCTGTACCCAAGAAGGCAGTGACGATATCCAAGGATGGAAAGAGAGCTGAATCCAAGGAAGCCATAGACCAGGAGGAAATTGCCCTGATGGTTAAAAGATTCAAATAGTTCTTCAATAAGAACTATAAAAGAAATAAGGGTGAAACCTCCGAGAGACATTCAACTCCCTCTAAGTCAAGGGAAGATAGGCCACCCAAGAGAGCTGAGCATCAAAGGGTTGAATATCAGAGATCTGATAATCCAAGAATAGAAAGATCTAATCAAAGAGCTAAAAACATTTGTTGGAACTACTGACAACCAGGACATTTTGCAGTTGACTGTTCCTATCCACCAGTCAACAAATATAGGAATGAAGAAGAAAGAAAAGTCCTTAGAGAAAGAAGGCGGGAAAAAAGAAAGCCATGTTGGCTACTGAGATTGATGAGACAACCAAGTCTAAAGAAGCAGCAAACTCATAGAGTAGTAAAGCTGACTACTCAAATGACTCTGAAGAAGAGGCCATGATCTTCCTTATGGCTAAAGAACAAGATCAACTAGACCAAGAAGATGAGGTACACTCTAACTCATCTCATTCAGATTCAAGTGATAGTGATTGTGATACACACACTTCATCACCTACTGATCTTTATGATTCATTAGGCAAAATGATGAAAGATTTTGAGTACATAAAATCCTCACACAAACTTCTAAATGAGGAAAACAACCAGCTCAAAAGCCAAAACTCACAGCTGACTAAGGAGCTGAGTACTCTAAGTCACATAGCTGATGAGAACAAAAAGTTGAAGGCTGACAATGCCAAAATGATAGCAGAGTTAGCTGCTATAGAAAAGAGGGAAAAAGATCTCAAAAATGTGATTTTCTCATTTACAAAGGCATCCAAAGCATTGGACGATCTTATCATGAGCCAAAAAGAATGTGGAGATAAGACAGGCATAGGATTCACTTCTTTTGTGCACAGTCAAACTCTAAGAGTGATTTTGGAAAAAGGATCTTCAAGCAATGAACATCTCAAAAATCCAAAACATCAAATTTCGCGCCCACGTTCACTCCTAAGCACAATCACAAACAAAATGGCCTTGGATATAAAGGGAAAGGAAAACAACCAGTTGAGTATGCTAAGAGGACAACTGAGAAGAAATCCGGTGAGTTCCTCAAAGAAACTCCAAATAGAAAATACTGTGAAAAGCAAAAGAGCTACCGAGAACCCAGAGAAATTTCATCAGAGAAATACATATGATGGGAATGGTAGAAACTATCCAAACCAAGATGATTGGTACAATGTGAAATATCAGCAAAGACCAATGGAATACAAGACTAAATGGCAAAGACCTGGTACATGGATAGTGGCTGAGGAACCTGGTACATGGATAGTGGTTGTTCCAGACATATGACAGGAAACAAGAAAAATCTCTCAAGATTCAAGGAGATTAGAGGTGCAAAAGTTATATTTGGAGGAAATGAAGCTCCAGGGGAAATCAAAGGCACATGATCTATCAAGAAGAATAGATTGGAAATCACAGATGTTGCTTATGTTGAAGGCCTCAACTTCAATCTGTTAAGCATCAGCCAACTCTGTGACAAGGGATACAATGTTGGATTCATATGGGAGTGTGCCAGATCAAAGATGCTGAATCAAATGAAATAGTGTTGCAAGGATCAAGACAGAAGAATATGCATGTGGTGGATTGGTCTACTGCTACACCAAGCACTTGTCTGTTAGCAAAGAGCACAACCGAATCAAGTTGGATGTGGCACAAGAAGCTGAGTTATCTGAACTTCAAGACAATCAACAAGCTTGCAAGGAGTCATCTTGTGGAAGGATTTCCAGACTCAGTGTACAAGAAGGAAAGTGTATGTGATGCATGTCAGATGGGAAAGCAAATAAAATCTTCATTTAAAGACAAGCCAAGTCCTTCTTCTACAAGGATATTACATCTGTTGCATATGGATCTATTTGGTCCAGTTGAACCAACCAGCAAAGAGGAAAGAAATACACCTTAGTGGTGGTAGATGATTATTCAAGATATACATGGACAATCTTCATGTGCAAAAAGAAGGAAACTTTGAAGAAGTTACCTCAGCTGATGAAAAGAGTTCAAAATGAAAAGAGCCAAACCATTATAAAGATAAGGTCTGATAGAGGAACTAAGTTTGTCAATGGGATAATTGCTAAGTATTGTGTTGAAAATGGTATTGCTCATGAGTTATCTGCAGCAAGAACTCCACAACATAATGGAGTAGCTAAAAGAAGGAACAGAACTCTCAAGGAAGCTGCAAGGACCATGATAGCTGAAGCTGGATTGCCTAAGAGATTTTGGGCTGAAGCCAATAACACTGCATGCTATACTCAAAATAGATGAATGATCAACAGACAATTAACCAAGACTCCCTATGAGATTTGGACAGGAAGAAGCCAAATGTTGGGTACTTCAGGATATTTGGATGCAAATGTTTCATCCATAACAATGGAAAAGATAATTTGAAGGCCTTTGATGCTAAAGCTGATGAAGGTATCTTTTTGGGATACTCACTGAGAGCAAAGCCTATAGAGTGTTGAACAGGAGGACTATGGTCACAGAAGAGTCTATACATGTGGTTTTTAATGAACCTAATGTGAATGGAGAAGATATTGAAGAGTTAGCTGATAAGCTGAATCAACCAACTATGCAGAAGAGTCCTTATGTTGAAGCTGAAGTAAGAGCAATCAACCCAGATGAAGATGAGATAGTTGAATCTCAAAGACAGCAGGAAAGTCTACTTGTTCCAACCTGATGAAGACAACTTAGCTGCGAGACGGCTGAATCCAGCTGACTTGCTCCAACTTGATGTGAGATGGCTGAGAGACCATCCACCAGAGTTAGTAATTCGAGATGTTAGAGATGGAATAAGAACCAGATCCAGAGCACATCATGAAGCAATGTTCACTTGTTTTATTTCCCAAATAGAGCCAAAAGACGTGTC
Organism: Rehmannia glutinosa; assembly: GCA_016081115.2. Classification (NCBI taxonomy): domain Eukaryota; kingdom Viridiplantae; phylum Streptophyta; class Magnoliopsida; order Lamiales; family Orobanchaceae; genus Rehmannia; species Rehmannia glutinosa. Next base: position 61,256 of record JABTTQ020003134.1, read on the forward strand.
TCAAGCATTGGATGACACATAATGGATTCAAGCCATGCAAGAAGAGCTGAATCAATTTGAAAGAAACAAGGTATGGGAATTGGTGCAGAGACCAACCCATCAAAATGTTATTGGCACAAAATGGGTTTTCAGAAACAAGATGAATGAGGAAGGATCTGTGGTGAGAAACAAAGCAAAGGGTATTGCCAAGAAGAGAGTATAGATTTTGATGAAACATTTGCTCTTGTTGCAAGATTGGAAGCAATAAGGATGTTTCTTGCCTATGCTGCATACAAGAACTTCACTGTGTATCAAATGGATGTGAAGAGTGCATTTCTAAATGGACTGCTAGAGGAAGAAGTCTATGTTGAACAACCTCCAGGGTTTGAGCAGAAAACTATTGGAGATAAGGTATACAAGCTCAAGAAAGCATTATATGAATTGAAACAAGCACCAAGAGCTTGGTATGATACATTGTCCCAATTTCTAACTGACAATGGATTCACCAAAGGCAAAGTGGATAGAACACTCTTCAGAATTCAAGATGGAGAAAATATACTGCTTGTTCAAATATATGTGGATGATATCATTTTTGGATCCACAAATAAAGAGCTGTGTGATAAATTCTCAAACCTCATGCAAGGTAAATTTGAGATGAGCATGATGGGAGAGCTGACTTTCTTCCTAGGACTTCAAGTCAAGCAATTGAAGGATAGAACCTTCATAAGTCAAATAAAATATACCAGAGATCTAGTGAAGAAATTTGGTATGGAAGAGAAGTATTCTGTGAAAATTCCAATGAATACACCAGTTAAGATGGACATGGATGCAGATGAAAAGGCTGTAGATCAAACCAGATATAGAGCACTTATTGGATCATTGCTCTACTTAATGTACCAACAGCCAGGACATCACCTTTGCTGTAGGTGTATGTGCAAGATTTCAATCTGCACCAATGGAAAGCCACATGACTGCAACTAAAAGAATCTTAAGTTATTTGAAGGGATGCCAGGAAGTTGTCTTAGGGTATCCAAAGGAAGGTAGATTCAAGCTTATTGGTTACGCAGACTCAGACTATACTGGATGTAGAGTTGACAGGAAGAGTACTTCAGGTACATGTCAAATGCTTGGAAATAGATTGGTTTCAATGTTTAGCAAGAAGCAAAACTCAATAGCCACATCCGTAGCTGAAGCAGAGTACATAGCTACGGGCAGTTGTTGTGCCCAAGTCTTATGGATGAGACAGCAGCTGAGAGACTATGAGATTGAAGAAAAAGAGATTCCAATTATGTGTGATAACACTAGTGCTATTGCAATCACTCAGAATCCTGTGTTGCATTCAAAAACAAAGCACATTGATGTCAGGTATCATTTTATAAGAGATCATGTTGAAAAGAAAGACATCACTTTGGAATATATCTCAACCGATAAGCGGTTAGTGACATATTCACTAAGTTCTATGTGAATCAAGATTTGAAGAGCTTAAGAATGAGCTAGGGTTAATTGAGGTGAGTCGACACTCGGAAGACTCAATCAGTGAGATAGAAGATGAGAAAATGAGAAAAGAGCAAGTTTCACACATCATCAAGTGAAAAACCACATCGGAAGTTAGTCAGACGAGTTAGGCTGACACGGTGAGTCACTTAATGAGAAGGAGAAGCGATTTAAGTCATATTTGATATGTTTGAGTCATTTATGAACTAAGTGACAAAAACACAGTCGTTTTTAAATGAGCGCGAATGTTTTTAAGGATGGCGTCAGCGTAATAATGACGGGTACAGTAAAAAGCTGCACAGTAAGCATATGATTGGATATAAATGCTATTGCATTTAATGGGGGGAATTAAATGTTGTTTGACATCTTAATCTGAACCGTTGATCTCGATCAAAAATTCAAAATCAGTAGAACTGTCCTTTCATAACTCTTATATACGATTTTCAGTCTTCTCTCTCCCTTACTAAAATTGTTCATCTTCAAAGCAAAGGCAAAGCAAGTTCTATTCTCTCTCAAAAACCCTAAGTATACTTAAGCAAGTTCTTCAGTGTTTAATCGGTAAAACTCTCTGACAATGGCACTGAAGATTGACTACGTTAAGCTCTCAAAGCAAATCCACTCAGGATCATCCGTAGACTTCAAAGGAATGGTAAAGCAGGATTCTGATGAAACCTTTATTAAGAAGATTGCTGAAATTATAGAAAAGTCAGGTCTCAAGCCTTTTCTAACCATGGAATACTCTTACACTTACCTAGAAGAGGTCGCAATTTTCTATGTCAACGCGGAGGTGCAGGACGAAGAAATCAAGTCTTCTGTCCACAGCAAGGACATCAAAATAAGTGTTAAGGACCTTGCTGAGCACTACTTATTGCCTTGTGAAGGGCTAAAGGAGATACATGAAGCTGATGTAGACTTGGCTGCTGCATGGAAAGAAGTAGCCAAACCTGAGTGTGCTGCTAAGGTAGCCTACACAACTGACAAGAAACTGCTGAAAGACGACTACCATAAGCTGATGGATGTCGTCTCCAAATGTGTAGATATGAAGTTTGGCAGCTTCAACCAGCTGTCAAAGACTAAGCTGATCGTCATGGTTGCGATCATGCGCAGTAAAAGAAGGTTAATGGCCGAGTTCATCTACAGCAGACTCTGCCAGAATGTTTTGAACAAGACCTTCAAGAAAGAGGGTTCCTTTGGATGTTCTCTCGAATATGGCCTTGTGATTGGCCATCTGCTGGAAGTGAAGGGTATTGCCCTTCGATATGCCAAACCCTTCCATGTGAACAAAAAGATGTTTAGGGTAAACCTTTCAGGTGCCCAGAAGAGAGTCCATGCCAAGAGGACATATACAAGTGAGGGGGAATCAGCTGACCCCGAAGACGCAGCTGCTACCCCTCCTCCAAAGAAGAAAGCTGCCCCAGCAGCTCAGAATAAGAAAGTTGCCCATTCAGCTAAGAAAAATGATGCACCTGCCCCTGCAGCAGAGTCCCATGCCCGTGCAGCCGAGACTCCTGCCCCTGCGGCGAGACTCCCGCCCTGCGCGAGCGAGGGCGAGAAGAACATCAAATTCCCTCTCGGTCATAAGGAAAAAGAGGGCTTTGCACATCAAGAAAAGCGACTACCTCCAAGAAAACTTAGAAAGCCTTCACCTTTGGGGAAACTGAGGATGTTGAACCGGAGGTTCCACTGCTCCAATCTAGAAAACGAAGGCTGGTCAAGAAATCCGACCTTTGGAATACGAAATACGCCTTTCACTCACCGAAAAGGAAGAAGAGATCATTGAAATCAAGAAGAGCAGTCTCCTGAAGTGATCGATGAAACACTAAGTCTGCTGATGATGAGCAAAAACATCGATCTAAAACGGTTATGCAGCAGACCGTGAGGGAAGTAAAGTAGCAGAGATAACTGAACCTACAGTTGAAAGAGTTGTCTCTCCACCTACCACCGATCGATTCTTTGAAGGCGGAGAGAGCAGGATCTCTTGCCTTCACCATTGAAACAAGAGGAGAAGAAGATGAGAATGATGATGACGATATAATCATGTACTCTCCATCGTATCCGGACATTCGATACTCAGAGTGGAGGCATGGAAACTTGATCACTCAAGCGGTACAATTCACAAACCATGAGTTTATTGATGAAGAATAGGAACTGCTGCGATTCCTCGGCGTGGAGATCATGGCGGACAGGCCCTTGATGAAGAAAATTTCATGGATATTCTTCGAATCATCAAGGAGGAAGAAAAAGAAAAAGCAGCCGAGGAAGCTCGAACACTTGAGAAAGCCAAGATGTGTGAGTTTACTGGCTCTCACCACCACACTCATACACATCTCGATGTGTTCTATGAAAGTGATGAGGATCCCACTGCTGCAGCAGAGAAGTCAGATATGCAGCAGGCTCTAAGGGAATCCAGGCAAATGCAAGAGCAACAATTATTTGAAGGACCAGGAGAGTCGTCTCAATCTCTCCTGCAGACCGATCTTCTGGGAGTGGCACAACACATTGCCGTAGTTGTCGCTGCAGCCACGTCCCCTGTACAATCGGAGGATGGATCCAAGGGCACTGGCGATGACACTGGGAGTTTGGGCACCCAAGTTGAGCCAACCCCTGAAGAAGGTGTTTTACCACCTGCCCCAGCGGCTGAGCACTCAAAGGAAAAGGCCGCGAGTCAGGAGCAGAGTGACCCCACTAATAGTCACTCAGCTGGTGCGCCAGCTGAGGGGGAAGATCTGTCCACCACAGCAGGGTTGGAGGATGTTGTGGAAGACTCAAACCTGCAGAAAGGAGGCAAAGTGGAAACATAAAAAGAAGCGCATCAGAGTGACATTAACGAAGCTCGGACAGTTGAGTCTGTCCCAGCTGAAATGTCAGCTGCTTTGAAGGCTAATGACACTATTCTTATAGTCGAGGCACAGGATAGTGATGCCTTGGGAGTTAACACCCTAGGCAGTGAAAGTGCAATCCAAGGAGTTGAGACTCCTATGGATGCCATGGTCGAAGACCCTAAGACAACTGCGACTGTGGAATGGAATATAGAAGACCCTAAGACAGTTGAGACTGTCGAAGGGAACACTGAAGGCCTCGTAGTAGTTGAGTCTGTTGGAGGTATTGACGGCTTAAGGGAGGTTGAGACTTTCTGGGTAAGGGTCAAGAGACACAAAACATTCCTCCAGTTCAAAGCGCTAAAATAGAAAAGAAGATAAGCGCACTTCATGACTCCTAGGAGAACTTAGATATATCATACTTGGGGTCAGAAGATGAAGTTGAGTCAACTCTGGTTGTAGATCCTAAGGACCCAGCTGAGGATGTTCTCAAAACTAAGAGCCAGCTAAGTGACAAAGCAGCTCGTACAAAATTTAACTTCGATGATGAGCCAAGCCCACAGGTCTTATCATCATCTGATGACGCTGATGATATAGCCGAGGGACAGGTAATTCATTTAGAAAAGCCTACTAAGACCGAAGAAGCTGTTAAGACAGCTGAGGCTCAGTCAGTTGGGCAAAACAATCCAAAAGCCCCAGCTGAAACCGAGTCATCTGCGCAGTCTTCCACAGCTACATAACGACTTCATCAGCTCCGTCACAGGCTCCCACAGCTGTGAACATTGCCGATGAAGCTACCGCGGCTGAGGCAAATAAAGATGAGTCATCACAGGCACAAACCTCGCAAACCATCCCATACGTGCGCGATGATGCCTTTCAGGAGATGTTTCCTTTCACAAAGATCCTACCAGAGTTAGAAGAAGAGACCGTTGCTGAACAACGAAGATTCACTATAAGAGAAGATCCAATCATCCCCACTGACACCATTGTTCCAGCAGATTTTGACTTTGATGAAGAGTGGCCTACAGCTGAATCAAGTGAGACAACTGAGATTCGTGAGGTCTTCAAGAAAATCTGTGAAAAGATTGAGAAGATTGAAAGACATCAGGCCTCACTAGACTTAAGACTGGACAACAGGGATGCTACCCTCACAGCCGACTTGAGAGGGATAGTAGTACGGATCCGGAAATGGTCTCAACAGCAAACTGCCATGCGACTCGAACAAGTTCGTTATTTCAAAGCATTATATGGCAGAATGCTTGTCTGGAGTGCTAACAATGCTGATATCAAGCAAAGGATGCAGGCATACATCGAAAGGCTACACGAGTCTCACAAGACTGAAATGGAGCTGCTACAAGAATTCCAGAGAAAAGAAATTATGCGCCTTGAGAACTCAATGAATGAAAAATTTAGCTTACTCATGGCTGAAATGAAGTTGGTGGCCGCCGAGTCCAAGGCAACTCGCTCAGAATTTCGAGTTTTTTTATGCAGCAGCTGACTTAAAAACAAAATTCAGCTCTAAGCAGACTCGACTTAATGCTCGTAGGCATGTTCCCTGGGGTCCCTCTTTCCTTTGATGATGCCAAAAAAGGGGAAGATGAGTCCCTAAGGAAATTAAAAGAAGAAAAACTAAAGGAACCTGCAGTTGAGAAGACAGACGCAGCTGCAATAAAGGGTAATGAGTCAAGTCAACTACGCCAAGAAATACAAGAAGTCAACTGAAGACTGAAGTGAAGACTCCGCTGCAAGACAGCTGAGTATGGCAAAGAAGAAAAGTCAAGAACTCAACTGAAGGTGTATCAACTGTGAAACAACTGTGTGAAGAGTCAGTCAAGTCAATTCAAGAAGCCAAGTCTCAAGTTGAAGTGACAGATGAGTCATCCAAAGATTGTAAGCTAACTCAAGTCACCTGGGGAATAAAAGACTGCAGTCAAGTCAAGACAACTGAACGAGATCCGTTGATGAAAGTCAAGAACGTTACTCAAAATGGTAACATGTTAAAGTTGCCAGAGATAAAGTGTTAGTTCCAGTTGTGTGCAAAAGGAACAAACAATGGGAAGCCTTTGCACGAGTGTCGGATACAATCGCAAATGCCGCAAGACATTAAATACGAGGAAATGTCAACATCAAGATTTATGCAACAAGACAAGCCAACGAACACAAGTGACTTTTGAAATTAGCATATCTCTTCAACGGGCAAAATTTCAAAAGCTCACTATAAAAGGCTTAGGAAACTCATTGAGAAAAGGTTACCTGAACAACGAACAAGCAAGCAATATTCAAGCAATTAACCTACAAATATTCTCAAATATATTTAAGAAAATCCTCAAGCCTGAAACTCGAAGGAAATCGATCCAACACAAGCCGTGAAGGAAAGACAACTTCAAATCTGTTGAAGATGAAACTTTTGAAGAATCAAAAAGGGTCTACTTTCCATGGAGGATTGTAGGAAGGTTCAAGGTAGAACCAGTATCAAGTTATTGGAGGACTTCGTGATCAAATCCAAGAGCTTGATAAGTGAGCTAAAGTAGCAAGGCAGCTGCCCTGTGAAGAAGCTCAGTCAGAAGAGAAGACAACTATGTGATCAAGGCTGTCTCTAGACTGTAGACCACTTTGTAAACAGATCTATTACATAGTGGATTCCTCCAGGAGTTGGATAAGAGAGGAGTAGAAGAATTACCCCATCTTCGAACCTCTATAAAAATTATCTGTCATTTATTTCTGAACACATTTACATTTCTGCATGCTTACATCATATCTGCTGATAAAACTCACATTCGCTATCCAGCTGATTAATAACCAAGTGCTAAAGAAACAAGTGTTAGAACAAACTTAAAACAAATCAAGGGTGTTAAATCTTCCGTTGATAAAACCAATACAGCCAAGTTAAAGTTCAGGTTAAACAGCCGAGTTATTCTATCAACAGCTCTATCGAGTCTGTTGAGTGGCTAACTCAGCTGAATAACCAACTTAGCCGTCCCTCAAGGACACAGCTGTTTGAGTGAACTCTGTTATTATTTTAAAAAGACTAAAATCGAAAAGTTGGTAAGGTTTATTCAGCCCCTCATCTAAACTTTACTCACACCCCTTGGGACCTACATCCCCCTAAATACCTAATCAAATAACCACATGCAATATCCTCAAAAATTACATGACCAGGTATCCTGGAGAATGAACAACACAAGGAAAATATCCACAAACACATCCAAACATCCCTATCACTCAAATCAGCGGCGATGTGTTGCCTCCAGTGTTGCCAACACTGGCGGCATCACCAACTGTACTGCATTTGCAGTCTGCTTTACTATTTCACAATCAGTTCTACCTTCAGCCTCAATTGATCTTACCTAGTGGTTTTTGTGCCACACAGTTTTTCTCCCCCTTTTTGGTCAGAAATCTAACGTCGAATAAAAGCTCTATAAGATAAAGAGGAGAATAAAAAATCTTGAGGTTTTTCAGCAGACGGTTTTTGAGTGTGAGAGGATGAAGTGTTTTCTGGGTTCTCTTTAAGTAGGACCAAAAATGCAACACTTTGTTCCTCTTCCATTTTAAAAGAACTAGGGGAAATATGAGAGAAATCGAAAATATGGGAAAAATTGGATGCTACAAAAACTTGAAATAAATCACATTATTCATAAGCATATAAACACCAGAAATAACCACCCACTAACTCCCCCTTAGTTCAACCCACTAATCATTAAGCACCTAAAGAGTAGGAAAATGGAAGAGTAATAAACCGCCACAAATTCCCTTGGAAAATCAGTGTAGGGACATTTCCACTACAAACACATCCTATATATGCCTAAAAATGAAAAAAAATTGAAAAGAAAAAAAAGGCAGACAAGCACACAAAAGCTGAAAAAATACCACAAGGTGTTCACACAGAGTGTTGGCCACATCTGGCTAAACACTTCTCAGTTTTCATCAAAAAATATTTTTCATGGCCATTCTCAGATCTTTTTATGATTTTTCCTTGCACAAATTCAACCAATCTCAACAAATATAAATATACACATTTTTTGTGTGTGTGTGTGTTTTTCTTTAGGCAAGTACATGAAGGCTCTTAATTAACAAGTCATTGTTTCACATGGAACATGATCACAAAATTGTGAAAGATTTCTCAACTACTTTAATGACTTAATCAGCGGAGCCAAGCTCATATGTGATACAATTTTCGCATGGGGCATGATCATACAAGAGATGAAAGACCCCTCAACTACTTTGTAACAAAATTCAAAACAGAGGAGCTAAAGCATGTACAAAGATAAGGTAAAAAAATGTGCAAGTACTTGTGGTATATTCAATCCGATTTTTAGCCACAAAAATAACTCGAATCCAACTGAAAAGATTTCACAGATGGCACACCCAATTTGAAAACCCTGAAGATATTATGCAACATGCCTAAAACCTAAAAGAAGAAAAAAAAAACAAAGGCAATAGGTGTTACGACAAGTGTCGTCACACCTCAGACAACACTTAATTGTTTCAGCACACAAAGACCAAGAAATTCCCGAAGACTGGAAAATCTCTCAAAATCCAAAGGTTTAGTGATAATGTTAGCTATCTGATTTTCAGTGGAAACATGATCAATGCGAATCAAACCTTTCTCCACTAAATCCCAAATAAAATGGTGTCTTATGTCAATGTGTTTAGTTCGGGAGTGTTGCACCGGATTTCTAGAGATATCTATAGCACTTAAGTTGTCACAATACATGGTCAAAATATCACTAGAAATACCATAATCATCAAGCATTTGATGCATCCATAATATTCGGGAATGCAATGAACCGACATCAACATGTTCAATATCACTATATTTTTACAGTTCATGCATGTTACCGATTCAACATTTATCCTTAAGAACTTCATTCACATTTTTTGGTTCAACATTGGACAAAAAACAATTAGCACTTAAACACATAGAAGAAAAGTAAGATGGCCTACCCATATCTCGATAGTTTGGCCTTTCTTTTCTTCTTATTCTGATGGGATCTGAAACTTCTCCGGTGATATGTGAAGTGGGATGATCTTTCTGAATTTTCCTTGGAGGATCTCTGTGCACAGGTACAAGATTAACATCCACTTCTGCTTCATTTTCAGAATCTAATAAATTGTCAAGTATTGTACAGGTGATACGTCACTTCTGACAACACCTCTAGAACTTCCTGAATTCTGGTGCATACTTTTACACAAAGTAAACACGCCTTTATTGTGCTCCTCTTTCTCCACTTTTTCAGCATCAATGTCATCATCACTTAGGGAGACACCTATAGCTTCCTCAGTTTGTGACTGAAAAACTATACCTTTTCTTTTCCCCTTTCCCCATATTCCTCTTGTTGAGCCAAGTTCAACTCAAACGTCTATAATATGCTTATGCGTTTATCAAGACGTAGAGTGTCTGTGTTTTTAGTTTCCTCAATAGTGTGGATCTTGACATTAAATCTCTTAAGAGAGATCTCATGACTTTACAAACAATTCTTTCATTACTGAGAGGATCTCCAAGGGCTTGTGCTTCATTTGCAATCTCACAAATTCTGGCATTATAAGACGAAATGTTTTCATCTTCCTTCATTCGTAGATTTTCAAACTGAGTTGCAAGAAGTCTCAATTTGGTTCTTCGAACACCCTCTTTTCCTTCACAATGAAGTTGCAAGGCATCCCAGGCATCTTTTGCTAAGTTGCAATTTGAAATTACTTTGAAAAGATTCATATCCACAACCCTAAAAATAGCGTTTAACGCTTTGGAATTAAAATTGGCCAGTTGAATATCATCATTTGTCCAGTCGATCTCTCTTTTAGGAACTGGATCACCATCAGCATCTATGATTCTTGGAGGACTCCACCTAGTCAGGATATTTCTCCACGCGCGCTCATCAATCGAATTTATGTAGGCCCTCATCTTAACTTTCCAATAGGAGTAGTTCATTCCATTAAGAACTGGAGGAAGAACCATCAAAATTCCTTGACCATCCATCAGCAAACACTGCAAAATTACAGGATCTCACTTAGTAGTATCAAGTGTAGGCTCTTGATGCTAATTGTTAGAATTCAAGGGGTGAATTCTTTTCACTTGAGGTGTCACCCAGCGGAAACTGTGTTTTTCAAATTGTTTGTTTATTTTATCAATATCAAAAATAAAAAAAAGCATAAAAATAAGATCGAACACAGGATATGTAAAATTTGCATAAGTATAAAAATACTTGTGCGGCACCACTAAGGCAAAAACTTAGAAGTAGAATGTTGATTACACAAAATAAAGAACAAGACAAAGACTTCCCTATTGTACTTGATCTTTCAACTCAACCTTCTACCGTAAAATGGAGAGAACAACTTCAATCTAACCTAGATTACAAATCGCCTCTCAAACAAACAAGAAGAAACAAACTCTCTAGAGGTGTTGTAAAAGTGATACTAACACCACCAAACACACTAGGCACATCTCTCTCACTTCTTGTATAAACTTTGATTCTTAGCTCTTGAATCCGTTAAAAAGTAAGAGAACAACTGAACCTAATCTAGGAACAACTTGTCTCTAAAAAATATCAACAAGAAGAAAACATTGAAGGAAAGTGTTGCAAAAGGTGAGACATATCACCACAAAAACATTAGGCACCTTCCCTTAAATCACTCTTGTATAAAATGATGGACTCTCTTTAATTTCTGTATTTTTCTCTCGTGAATCCACACTAAAAAACGTGCAGCCCCTTTTCTTTTTATAGATCAGCCAAATACCTGCAAAAGAGATCATGCAAATAACTCCCAAGCAAATGGGTTAGTGGGGAGGTTGAGGAGATAGTGTCCTACAAAGTAGGACTCAATCCCTACTATTTCTCAACTCCCAAAACTGACTGATCTTTATCTCCAATCCAGCGAAATGGGCCTGCAAATTAATTTGTATATTTTGTTCCAGAAATAGGCAAAACAATAAGATATAAACAAATTTAAATTATTAGATTTTTGACCAAATAAGTCAACTCTAACAGTAACAATCTGACACTAGGATAGTACGAGTTTGATACACAACATATTCCCTTTCTTAGTGGTAATTTAGCTTTATTCTATCATCATGCTCCTACATACATGTACGGATTGTAGCTCATTTGAATCTAAGAAAAAAGATTACATTCTCATTCTCATTATAGATATTATAGCTATGGCTAGCTTTTGCTTTTTCCTTTTATTATCTATTTCTTATCATGGTATCAGAGCAGGTTTTTAACGTGTCTCTGATATCCTCTGCCATATAGAATCATGTCTAGCATAGATGATTCAAGCACAGGCATAGAAAATCAAGCTCAGTCCGTGCTAAATCTATTGATCCAAATCAGCTCATTTTTCCTCAAAATCAGCTTATTTCAACCAAGTTGGATGATAATAATTTTTTGATCTGGAAACAACATATCCTTACTACTATCTGTGGCTATGGTTTGGAAGGTTTTATCACAGGAGAGACAACTCCACCTGAGCAATTTTAAAAATGATGCAAAAACTCAAAGAGAGGTAATGAATACTGATTTCATTCTTTGGAAAAGGCAAGATCAGCTTTTAGCTTCTTGGATTTTATCTTGTTTAACGAATAGCATTTTGGTCAAATTGTTGGATTAAACACTTCAAATGAAATTTGGAAAAGTCTTGAAACTAATTTTGCAAATAAAACCTCTGCCAAGGTGGTGCAATACAAGATTCAACTTCAGAACTTGAAGAAAGGTAGCCTTTCCGTGAGGGGTTTCTTGCACAAAATGAAAACTTGTTTTGATTATCTTGTTTCAGCGTAGTAATATATTATCTGAAAAAGATAAAGTTGTGCACACACTTGGTGGATTGGGAAGTACCTATGACAATGTTACAGTTTATGTCACTTCAAGGATAGAACCATATTCTGTAGCTGAACTTCAAGCTATTCTTCTAAGCTATGAATCAAGGATAGAGGCTCATAATCCATCAACAGGTTTTAACACTGAAGGTTCACAACCCTCAGTAAATTCTGCAACTCAGACTCCTAACTAGAAGAGGCAATAACTTCATGAATTTTCAAACTAATAGAGCTGGATTCAGAGGTTCTTAGTTCAACAATAGAGGAGGAAGGAGTTATGGTAGAGGATACGGAGGAAGAGGAGGCAGGTTTCAAGGAAATAGAATTGTTTGTAAAGTGTGCAGAGTTGCAGGGCACACTACAGACCGTTGTTGGCACATATTTGATCAAAGCTTTGGTTTTCAAGCTAATCAACAACACTCACAATCACAGGACACTGCTAGAAATCCATCTCTCCACGTTGCTCAGTATGGATCACCTTCTATTACATCTGATTATGCAGGGGCGTCAACCCATATAACAAATGAACTTAGCAATTTGTGCATTGCATCTGAATACTAGTGGCCCTAATAAACTGCAAATGGGAAATGGAGCAGGTGTGTCAATCACTCATATTGGTAACTCATATCTCAAATATCCTTTTCATCCTAAAGCATTTGTTGTCAAGAATTATTACATGTCTCTTGCATCACTAAAAATGTTCTTAGTGTATCCAAATTTGCTTTTGATAATAATGTCTTTTTTTTATTTCACCCTTCCTTTTGTGTTGTTAAGGATCAAGCCACTCAAACTATTCTTCTCAAAGGGACTGTTGAAGGAGGCCTCTACAAGTTCAGTCTTTAACCAACTCCAACTTTCACTCATTCTCCTCAGTCATCAACAATATCCAAGAGTCATCCCGAGCCTTTTGTTAATTCTGTTGTCATGAATAAAAATCCTAGCTTAGATTTATGGCACCAAAGATTAGGCCACACTAGTTTTGATGTGGTTAATATGGCCTTGAAGGATTGTAACCTTTGTTATCATATTAATGAGAATTCTAGTCTTTGTGTCTCATGTTCCGTTACTAAAAGCCATAAACTGCCGCTTTCAAATTCTAAAACTGAACACGATACACCTCTTAAAATCATTCACACAGACTTATGGGGCCCAACTCCTGTCAAGTCTTCTAATAACTATTCTTATTACATCAATTTCATTGATCATTGCACGAGATTCACTTGGATATATCTCTTAAAGAACAAGACAAAGAGAACAAGATAGAAGTTTACAATGCCTTTGTTCATTTTAAGAACTTGGGTTTTTTTTAGCCTTTTTGGCCAATTGAAAATATTTTAGCCATCTTTTTCAAACACATATTTTTTAACCATTTTGGGGTGTGAAATGACATAGTTGCCCTTTAGTAGTTTTACAACCAATTTTCGAGTCAAAGCCCTAGTCACTCACTCGAAATCCAAATAGTTCTCATCTTACCTTACGAAATCAGCAACGGCAAAAAGGAGACAACGACGACTAGAGAGGATATAGAGGGTGCTTCGACTTCTTCTCAGGTATGTAATTCGAACCCTATTTCCTTAATTTCATGTATTTTTGTTGTTTTAGATTGTCTATACTTGTTTTAAGTTAGGATTTGTCGTAGGCTTTGTAGAAATTCTAAGTTTTGGATGGCAATAGTTGGTTTTGGTGAGCTTGAGATGTTGTTAATGGCGGAAAGGGGCTGGGCGAAGAAGACGATGGGTAACTCGCAATCCAAAAGTAATTGGATTGCGAGTTACATATAACTCGATTTCGAGTTATAAATAACTCGCGAGTTACATGTAACTTAATTACAAGTTACATGTTTGAATGCTACTTTTGGTTTGTTTGGTTTGCGAAGTCACCTGTAACTTGAAATCGAGAAATCAAGTCACTTTTTAAGGTGACTCGATTTCGAGTCACATGTAACTCGATTTTGAGTTACCTGTCAGCAAGCAGTACACTCGCTCTTGGTGTTTTTTTTGACAGAATTGGAGATAGAAATGGGCTCTGCTCAGAATTGGACAGGAAAACTGAATTTGTATACCAAGTGTCACTTGATAGAGGATATCAAGAAGGATCTGATAGAGTTGGGCAATTTAGATGAGTTTAAGAATGGGCCATTTGGGGCATTTCTGGACTTCAACTCGGACGCATACAGGACCTCGAAGGGTATGCTTCGATTGCTCGGTAGACAGATCTTGGTGGAGGGATCTGAGATGGGCGACTTGTGGCTCTGCGTTGTTAGGCGGAACCTCAAATTTTGCCAACGAGAGTTTGCGATGGTTACGGGGCTACGCTTTGGCCCCTCGGCGATTGACCCATGCTCCTCACAGCATATCACTCCGGCAAGAGAAGTATACCGTCTATTTTGATGGGGAGTCCGTGATACCGACGAAGATATTACCATTTTTCATCGCGGGTCATTTCAGAGCGTGACCAGAGGATAATCTGAAGATGGCGCATATCTTGTTCATCACGAAGTATCTGTTCGCTCTCGATTCGCGAGGTACCATCCCATTATGGTTGTGGACTTTGGTTAAGGATACCCTGGGGTTTAGGGCATTTCCATGGGGCTCCTACATGTATGGGCGTCTCCTCCATTACCTGGATACTGGGATCCGAGCTCCTGATGATCCTAAGAGACCAGTCCAGTTCCACATCTATGCCTACTTCTATCCTATACAGGTATATATAATTTAAACACGTATCACTTTTAACACGAGCATTTCATATTCTAATCGGGTTCATTGCTTTTTGTTTTTTGTTTGATATAGCTATGGGCATTTGAGGCTATTCCTTCACTTGGTCGGGACCTTGCCCAGACCTCTGGGTTGGATGGCTATCCTAGTGGCAGACGGTTTAGATGCCCAAAGAGGACCTTCAGTGCGCTGGCATTATTTGACAGCCCCAAGGCATTTTTTAATTTTTTTACGAAATCATATGTGTAATAGTGGTATTGATTCGATTTTCTTTGTAATTAAGCTAAAGTTTTTCTTTTTTTCACAGACAATATATGCACTGTTATAGCCCACCGAGGTGGAGTTAGATTCCCTTACATGCAAGGATTGATATGGACATGTCGCACGGATTGATGTATGTCCATATAGATCATTTCCCGTCTCGGGCTGCCCCACTTGACCCTGATCGCTGTTGTTAGGAGGATTATTCTGGAGCCAGGACGTACTGCCAAATCAAGATTGTCTGTGTCTCGGCGTCCGAAGAGGCAGATGTTCCAGCCTACACGTATAGATGATGATGATTATGATAGTGAGGCTGAGGATATTGATCAGCCTGCACGTTTGAGTTGTTCTTCTCCGAGGCGGAGGACCCATACCCAGCCTCTACCCCCGACTCAACGATCTCCACCCCCACTTCGACGCTCTCCATCCCCGCCTCGATGCTCTCCACATGCATCTCTGTCTCCTCCACCTCCACCACCTCCACCTCCACCTCCATTTCCACCTCCACCTCCTTCCAGATCTCCAGCGGGGGCTCCTCGTCCCTCATCACAGACCAGTGCACCGCAACCAATGGGACCAACTTTTCTATCTGACCCTGCTGCGAGACATTTTACTCAGATATTCATAGAGATGGTGGAGACAGTCGTAGATCGAGTGATTGACCGTGCACTGGTTTGTCATAGAGAGATCATGATGGCTTCTGTATGAGATGAGATTGAGTCGTACTTGGATACTGGCTACCTGATTTGCTACATCGAGTATTGCGTGAGCAGTAGCATACAGAGCCGAGTCACGAGCAGCACGATTCAGAGTCGGACATAGATGATCCATCTCTACGCACCAGCCACGGGACTCATGGAACACAGGCGCAAATAGATATCGTTCAGACATCAAACTTTATGTACGGGGTATGTATATGTTATGCATTTTATCTTCTATTGAATTCGATACTTTGTATTGAAGTGGAAATGATGTTAATAGTACTTAAATTATTGCTTCTACTATTTGTCAGGACACTAGGCTACCCACTGCTGCGGAGGGTTTTTCACAGGCAGTGCCTAGTGATACCCCGCGTGGCACACCCCCGCCCCCACAGCTTCCATCTGCCGTAGTTATAGAGCATACCGGAGAGTCTGCGGAGACTGGTACTGCCAGGGTGGTTCCGGGGGTCGAGGTGGGAGATATTACTCCCGTTGCCCCTATACGTCCTGCCCACCACGTCCATATGCCGTCGAGGTTCTTACAGTCTCCGTTTATAGACTTAGATGAGAAGAGGAGGCAGAAATCGATTCGGCAATAGTATACTCGGTTCAGATGCCTAATCCCCCGCTATATGTTCTATATATTTTTGTTTGTCTTTATTAATATTTTATTTCAATACTCGTTAAACTGATATTCTTTTATGTCTGTCACCCGAGATGTAGGGCTAGTGCCAGCTTGGTATCAGGGTCCCCGCTTCTTTCGCGAGATTGAGGACGTAGAGAAGGATCTAGCCAATAGTGTAAGTAGTTTTTTTATGTATTTATTTCATTTCAATAAATAATTGTTATTGTTGTTTTAATCTCATGTTGTTTAAAATGTTGCAGAATATTGATCCTTATCTCGAAGTCCTTATTTGGAGATTGCATCACGGGGTTCGGCTACACCCTGGTGTCAGAGCAGACACTCTGAACATCTCGAATTGTTTATTTTTTGTAAGTTCTTAATTTCATTTGACATTCGTTAAACATAATTTATACTGTTGAAGGACTAAAATAAATAGCAACAAATATACATATAGATATCGTAGACGTGAAATAATTAGTAATTTAGTAAAAAAGTTTAAATATACATGATTGCCTTAATCGCATGTGGACACGACAATAGATCAAGCTGAAACACTCGGCAAGTACATTCTCTTTGCCAAATCAAAAACAAAAGAATGCATCCATCCTTCACAGAATAAATTAGGCTACTAACAGGTGACACATGCATCTTATCAGCTAGTGCACCTGTTTCTGCCAATCTCTTAGTTGTATCTGTGGTGACTTTATTTTCCATGTTTTCAGTTGCAATTTGACACTCGTGGAACCACTCCTGAATGAGATTTCGAATAGAATTGAGCAACGAACAAATAGGCAATTTCCTCGACCAGACAAGTCTAGCAATAAGAACCTCTGCTGCATTCGATGTCATGAACCTATAGCGTCTAACTGGACAACGTGCACGGGCCCACCTTTTCATTCCAGCCCTAACCAACTCCTCGTAGGCCTTTTCGTTTGCATTTTGAATCAGGGTCATTATCTTCTTCAATCTTTCAGGAGAATAAGTGTACGCAGCCTTTTGGTATAAGGTCACCACTTGACCTCGATAATTTCTGATATTTTTCCTCAAGTGATATGTGCATATACCATGCACAACGTCAGGAAATGCACTGCCAACTGCGTTCTTAATACTTTTGTGGCGATCGGATACAATGAGCATATTTTCAGGGCATCCATAAGTATTGCGTAATTGCTTCATAAACCATTCCCATGATTCGTCCTTCTCCTTATCAGCCACACCAAATGCTAGTGGAAACACTTGTTCATTGCCGTCTTTCGTAACCGCAACAAACAACACACCTTTAAACTTGCAATTTAGGTGTGTGCCATCAACAACAATAACAGGTCTACAACACTCACTGAATCCTTTAATTAATGCATGTAAGGCAATATAAACATACTTGAATCTATGATCGTCATCAGTCTCGTGTAGCGCAATTATACTAGGGTTCTCTGTTTTCAACATGTATAAGAATGCAGGCAAAATCCCCCAAGACTGTAAGTGGTCACCGTGTATGTATCTGTAAGCACGGTGTTGTGATTTTAGTGCTTTGTTTTACAAAATTTATATCCCATGTTCAGCAGATAAAATAACAATAATATCCCTAGGTTTAAGAGATCGTCCCTCGTTTAGTAGTTTGGCGCAAACAGGGCTCCAATAATCTTTGAAGGCAATTGTCGAGGAGCATGTCTACTTAAGTTGGCTTCGCATGTATGAGGTTGCTCGAATTTAGTCACCTTCCAACTTCCTCCTTAGATAGCGTTTGCACGAAGTAAGAAGGTGTATCCTTTATGTTTGCAAACAACCTCATAACATGAAGTCGAAGATCGAGTTTTTCTATACTCCACACGATGGTGTAGATGGTAGAAGCCCAACTTTGTTACCATTTCTTCCTTGCTTTCAAGCACTGCACCTTTGAATAAGTCACGCTTAGGTGGTTCTTGTGGAATGGAATCAGGGTCGGGATACTGATAAGACGTTCCATGAGCTATCCAAGCATATTTCGATATAACCATTGGGAGCTCCGTATGGTCAGCGTTCTCATTATCTACTTCGTTGGCATCAACAGTAGGTACCTTTTGGATTGGAAATCGTCTATTCCAAAGAACATGCTCGTCATTGTCTCCTATTATGATATCATTATTCACGTCATTCCCTTCACGGTCATCGGGAACAAAATAGTCATCTTTTTCCCATCCAAAGTGATCATAAATTAATTGACGGACTATTTCATTGTCAACGTCGTACTCTGGATCGTCATCTTCTTCCTCGGGATGTGTCACCATCATTGTCACTCGATGGAACAAATTGTTCATCTTGTTGGTTCTGTTGATCACCAACAAAATCCTGGTCATCTTGGTCATTATAATGGCCACCGTCCAAAATCATCATTAAATCCACCAACACCATCACCACCATCATTATCATTATCATTATCACCAACCACATGATCAATACTATTGATTCTCGGTTGATGCTCCAAGATAGGAGATTTACTTGGACAATTATCGGGCACTACATATTGCATAGACGTTAGTTGAGGCTCCTACAATTCTTGGTTGATGCTCCAAGATATTGATTATCGGTTTCAGTGTATAATTCCTTTAGTTTATCCCATAAAGCTTTATCATTGGATTGTTTACCAACTTTTCTCAAAAAAACATCAGATAAATTCAAGATAATAGAGGAATAGGCATATTCATCAAGTTCAGTTTTGGTTTCTTCATAATCTTTATCTGAAAAATTCCCTTCAACAGCTTTAAAAACTTTTTGTTGAATAAGAATACCTTTCATTTATTGTTGCCAAATGAAGAAATCAGATTTTCCAATGAAGGGTTCCATATGATATCCAGAAAATCCAGCAATTTAAAAGACACAAAATAGTCAAGAAAAAATAGCACACAGTCAAGATAATCACCAGGAACAGTAGAAGCACAGAATTGGGCCACAGAATACACAACACAAAATAGGTACCAAGATCAGAGTACAGTAACACCAGAAAATGAAAAGACACAAGAAATCTTGGTCAATATTCCCCCTGCACCTCAGGATTCCACTACACTCACGGTGCAGGGTCAAGAGGCTTGAGTGCTTAGGGTTTCTGTTGGGAAATTATTTTGTAGATTATGATGAATGCCATGTAAAACTTAGATTAGAATGTTGGCACCCCATTTTCTTTGTAATTCTCATTGTAATAGATAAATTTGAATGATTTGAGTCAAGTCGCCTATGCCCTGGAAATACAAGAAGTCAATCAAGAAGTGAAGTGAAGACTCATTGAGGAGCAATTTGTGTGAAGAGTCGATTAAGTCAACTCAAGAAGCCAAGTCACAAGTTGAGTGACAGATGAGTCTTACAATGATTGGAGCAGACTCAAGTCACCCGAGGATAATGGCGGTGCCGCAAAGAGGAGTTAATCAAAAGAATCCGTTTTTAAGTCAAGAACATTACTTAAACAAGTAATACACCCATCTTGCCATGTCTTAAAGTGCTCGATCCCGAAGCGTGCAAAAGGAATAAACCAATGGGAAGATCACTTGCATCTCGTGTCGAAACAAAAGCGAGGACATTCATTTAATACGAGGAAAGGTCTACATCTCAAGATTGAAGACCAAGAAAAGACAAGCCAACAAACACAAGTGACTTTTGAAAATCAGCCTATCTCTTCAACGGGCAGATTTTTGAAAGTTCACTATAAAAGGCTGAGGAATTTCATTGAGAAAAGGTTACCTAAACCACGAACAAGCAATCTATATTCAAACTGTAACCTGCAAAATATTCTCAAGATATTCAAGCAAAATCCTCAAGCCTGAAACTCGAAGGAAATCGATCCAACACAAAGCTGTGAAGGAAAGACAACTTCAAACTATTGAAGAGGGAAACTTTTGAAGAATCAAAAGGGGTCTACTTTCCAAGGAGGATTGTAGGAAGGTTTAAGGTCGAACCAATCTCAAGTTATTGGAGGGCTTCGTGATCAAATCAAAGAAATTTGAGGAAGTGAGTCAAGTAACAAAGCGTGCCCCGTGAAGAAGTTTCGAGTCGGGAGAAGCATTTGTGTGACAATGCATCTCGGATCGAGTCCAAGGAGCAAGTCATTTGTGTGATCAAGACTTGTCTCTGGGATCGATAACCACTTTGTGAATTGATCATTACTTAGTGGATTCCTCCGGGAGTTGGAGAAGAGAGGATTAGAAGAATTACCCCATCTTGAACCTCTATAAAAATTACTGTGTCATTTACATTTCAAAGATATTTACATTTCGCATATTTATTTTATATCTCGATAATTTGCTATCCAAGCGATAAATAACTAAGTGCTAAAATCAAATGTTAAAATAAAGTTAAATCAAATTCAAGGGTGTTAAGTCTTCCGCTGAAAAACTCATCACAGCCAAGTTAAGGTTTAGACTAAACAACTAAGTTATTCTATCAACGGCTCTATCGAGTCTATTGAGTGGCTAACTCTGCTGATTAACTAACTTAGCTGTCCCTCAAGGACATAGCTGTGTAATTAACTCTTTAATATTTTAAAAGGACTAAAATCAAAAAGTTGGTAAGGTTTATTCAACCCCCCCTTCTAAACCTTACTCACACCCCTTGGGACCTACAAGTGGTATCAGAGCGGTTGGTTCATTGAGCCTTCCGCACTGGTTACTGAACTAGATCTCCAATCTTTCAAAGAAACTATTAACACTTGCTCTTTCAAAAGTCATTTTTATTCAGCAAAAGTATTATCATGGAAGCAAATTTGACACGCATTCCTATGTTCACTATTGAGGAATTTGATGACTGGAAAATTCGTATGTAGGCTCATCTATCTGCTTTACATGATGAAATGTGGATAGTGATAGAGGATGGGCCACTGCAGATATTGAAAGTGAACACAACCGTAAGGAGAGCAGCTGCAGCTGAAGGAGAAGAAGTTGTTGCTGAGGCAAGACCATCCATGGTTGAGAAACCAAGGACTGAGTGGACAAACGAGGACAGAAAAAGATACAACTTGGACAATGTAGCCAAGGACATACTTTAAAAAACCTTGGACAAAGAAATGTTCAACAAAGTGAAATCTCGCCAAAACTGCAAAACAAATCTGGGATAAATTAACTCTAATTTGTGAAGGATCTGAGCAAATTAAAGAAAATAAACTATCTGTTGCTGTACGAAATTTGAAAATTTTAAAATGCTTGCAGGTGAAACCTTGGATCAGTTGGATGCTAGATTCACTGAAATCACAAACGAGCTATCAGCACTTTGGAAGGAATATACACAAAAGGAAATGTGTATGAAGATTCTGAGAAGCCTCCCAGCTGAATGGGAAATGAAGGTCATGGCTCTAAGACATTCGATGGACCTATCAAAAACATAAAATCATGAGCTATTCTCAGACCTCAAAGCCTATGAATTTGAGCTGAGAAGAAAAGCTCAAGAGGAGACAGTTGTACCCAAAACAGTTGCACTAATAGTCAAGGATGGAAAGAGAGCTGAAGTCAAGGAAGTTATAGATCATGAGGAAATAACCCTGATGTTTAAAAGATTCAACAAGTTCTTTAATAAGAACTACAAGAAAAACAAGGGTGAAACCTCCAGGAGACATTCAGCTCCCTCCAAGTCAAGGGAAGATAAGCCGCCCAAGAGAGCTGAGCATCAAAAGGTTGAATATCAGAGAGTTGATAATTCAAGGACTGAAAGAAATGACCAAAGAGCTGAAAACCTGTGTTGGAACTGCAGACAACCAGGACACTTTGCTATTGACTGTCCATATCCAGTAGTCAATAACTACATGAATGAAGAAGAAAGAAGAGCCTTCAGAGAAAGAAGACAGGAAAAGAAAAAGGTTATGTTAGCTGTTGAGACTACTGAGACAGCTAAGTCTAAAGAAGCAGCAGACTCAGAGAGTAGTGAAGCTGACTACTCAAGTGATTTTGAAGAAGAAGCCTTGATTTGTCTCATGGCTAAAGAACAAGACCAACCAGACCAGGAAGATGAGGTACACTCTAACTCATCTCATTCAGATTCTAGTGATAGTGATTGTGAAACACACACTTCATTACCCACTGATCTTTATGATTCATTAGGCAAAATGATGAAAGACTTTGAGCACATTAAATCCTCACACACACTATTAAATGAGGAAAACGGCCAGACTCAAAGCAAAACTCACAAAGTGACTAAGGAGCCGAGTACTCTGAGTCACATAGCTGATGAGAATAAAGAGCTAAAGGTTGAGAATGCTAAACTAATAGCAGAGATAGCTGCTATAGAAAAGAGGGAAAATGATCTTAAAAATGTGATTGCCTCATTTACAAAGGCATCTAAATCATTGGATGACCTTAATATGAGCCAAAAAGAGTGTGGAGATAAGACATGAATATGATTCAATTCCTTTGCGCACAGTCAAGCTCCTAAAGTGATTTTGGAAAAAGGATCTTCAAGTAATGAAGCATCTCAAAAATCCAAGACACCAAATACTGCACCCACATTTATCACAAAGCACAATTACAAACAAACTGGCCTTGGATATAAAGGTAAAGAAAAACAGCCAGTTGAGTATGCTGAGAGGACAGCTGAGAAGAAATCCAACAGAGTTCCTCAGAAAACTCCAAATAGAAAGTACTCTGTGAAGAATAAACAGAGCTACCAAAAACCCCAGAAGTTTTATCAAAGAAACACATATGATGGGAATGGTAGAAATTATCCAAGCCAAGCTGATTGGAATAATGTGAAATATCAGCAAGGACCTATGGAATACAAGCCTAAATAGCAAAGACCTAGATTTCAGCAAAGGTCATTCCAAAGGCAAAAGAGCTATCATCAGCACACATATGCACCCAGGCACTACACTCAAAAATATCACAACTACCCAAAGAAGGCAATTGCTAAAACACACACACAGGCATATAGACAAAAGAGACAGATGTATGTACCTAAAGCCCTCAAGCAATTTGCCAAAGTGAATTATGATTATGGCACAGAGAGATGGCAACCTCTTAGAGTCAAATCATTTGGCTATAGGTTGGTTGGATCATCTTACAGCACTAACCCCTCAGGACCCAGGCAAGTATGTGTACCTAAAAACTAATTTCCTTGATTGCAGGTTCAAGGAACAGTTGAGTGCCAAGGAACTTGGTACATGGATAGTGGTTATTCCAGACATATGACAGGAAATAAGAAAAATCTATCAAGATTTAAGGAGATTAGAGGCGCAAAAATTATATTTGGAGGAAATGAAGCTCTAGGAGAAATAAAAGGCACTGGACCCATCAAGAAGAATGGATTAGAGATCACAGATGTTGCTTATGTTGAGGGACTCAACTTCAATTTGCTCAGCATAAGTCAACTTTGTGATATAGGCCACAATGTTGGATTCAATATGGGAGTGTGCCAGATTAAAGATATTGAATCTAATGAAATAGTGCTGCAAGGATCAATGAAGAAGAATATGTATGTGGTAGATTGGTCTACTGCTACACCATGCACTTGTCTGCTAGCAAAGAGCACAGCCGAATCAAGTTGGATGTGGCACAGAAAGCTGAGCCATCTGAACTTCAAGACAATCAACAAGCTTGCAAGGAGTCATCTTGTGGAAGGATTGCCAGACTCAATATACAAGAAGGAAAGTGTATGTGATGCATGCCCGATGGGAAAGCAGATCAAATCTTCATTCAAGGAGAAGCCTAGCCCTTCTTCAACAAGGATATTACATCTGTTGTATATGGACTTATTTGGTCCAGTTGAACCAGCCAGCATAAGTGGGAAGAAATACACCTTAGTGGTAGTAGATGACTATTCAAGATATACATGGACAATCTTCATGTGCAAAAAGAAGGAAACTTTGCAGAAACTACCTAAGCTGATGAAAAGAGTTCAAAGTGAAAAGAGCCAAACCATTATAAAGATAAGGTCTGATAGAGGAACTGAGTTTGTCAATGGGATAATAACTTAGTATTGTATTGAAAATGGTATTGTTCATGAGTTATCTGCAGCAAGAACTCCACAGCAAAATGGAGTAGCTGAAAGAAGGAACAGAACTCTCAAGGAAGCTGCAAGGACCATGTTAGCTGAAGTTGGTTTACCCAAGAGATTTTGGGCTGAAGCTATCAACACTGCATGATATACTCATAATAGATGCATGATAAATAGACAGCTGACAAAGACTCCATATGAAATCTGGACAGGGAGAAAGCCAAATGTTGGGTACTTCAGAATATTTGGATGTAAATGCTTTATCCACAACAATGACAAGGATAATCTAATGGCTTTTGATGCTAAAGCTGATGAAGGTATCTTTTTTGGATACTCAGCTGAAAGCAAAGCCTATAGAGTATTGAACAAGAGGACTATGGTCACAGAAGAGTCTATTCATGTGATTTTTGATGAACCCAATGTGAATGGAGAAGACATTGAAAAGTTAGCTGATAAGCTGAATCAGCCAACTATGCAGAAGAGCCCTTATGTTGAAGCTGTAGCAAGAATAATCAATCCAGATGAAGAGGAGATAGCTGAATCTCAAAGACAGCTGGAAAGTCTGCAGCTGAATTATGATGAAAGAGCTTCTCAAGACAACACAGCTGCGAGACAGCTGAACCCAGCTAATTTAATTCAACCTGATGTGAGATGGCTGAGAGACCATCCACCAGAGCTAGTCATTGAAGATGTGAGAGATGGTGTAAGAACCAGATCCAGAGCTCAGCAAGAAGCAATGTTCACTTGCTTTATTTCCTAGATAGAACCAAAAGATGTGTCTCAAGCCTTAGATGACACACATTGGATTCAGGCCATGCAAGAAGAGCTGAATCAATTTGAAAGAAACAAGGTATGGGAATTGGTGCAAAGGCCAACACATCAAAATGTTATTGGCACAAAATGGGTTTTCAGAAACAAAATCAATGAGGAAGGTTCTGTGGTGAGAAACAATGTAAGATTGGTAGCCAAATGGTATTGCCAAGAAGAGGGAATAGATTTTGATGAAACATTTGCTCTTGTTGCAAGATTAGAAGCAATAAGAATTTTTCTTGCCTATGTTGCACACAAGAACTTCATTGTATATCAAATGGATGTGAAAATTGCATTTTTAAATGGACTGTTAGAAAAAGAAGTCTATGTTGAGCAACCTCCCGGATTTGAGCAGAAGACTCTTGGAGATAAGGTGTACAAGCTCAAGAAAGCTCTATATGGATTGAAACAGGCACCAAGAGCATGGTATGATACATTATCCCAATTTCTAACTGATAATGGATTTACCAAAGGCAAAGTGGACAAAACACTCTTTAGAATCCAAGATGGAGAGAGTATACTGCTAGTTCAAATATATGTGGATGATATCATTTTTGATCCACAAATAAAGAGATGTGTGATGAGCATGATGGGAGAGTTGACTTTCTTCCTAGGACTTCAAGTCAAGCAATTGAAGGATGGAACCTTCATAACTCAAACAAAGTACACAAGAGATTTAATGAAGAAATTTGGTATGGAAGAAAAGTCTTCTGTGAAAATACCAATGAACACATCAGTCAAGATGGACATGGATGCAGATGGTAAAGTCAGTAGATCAAACAAGATCTGAGCACTCATTGGATCACTTTACTTAATGACAAAGCGAGCGGACATCACCTTTGTAGTAGGTGTATGTGCAAGATTTCAATTTGCACCAAAGGAGAGTCACATGACTGTAGCTAAGAGAATCCTAAGATATTTGAAAGGATGCCAGGAAGTTGGCTTATGGTATCCAAAGGAAGGTGGATTCAAGCTTATTGGTTACTCAGACTCAGACTATGTTGGATGTAGAGTTGACAGGAAGAGTATTTCAGGTACATGTCAAATGCTTGGAAATAGATTGATTTCCTGGTTTAGCAAGAAGCAAAACTCAATAGCCACATCCACAACTGAAGTAGAGTACATAGCTGCGGGCAACTGTTATGCCCAAGTCTTATGGATGAGACAACAGCTGAGAGATTATGAAATTGAAGAAAAAGGGAATCCAATTATGTGTGATAACACAAGTGCTATTGCAATCACTCAGAATCCTGTGTTGCATTCAAGAACAAAGCACATTGATATCAGATATCATTTCATAAGAGATCATGTTGAAAAGAAAGACATCATTTTGGAATATATCTCAACTGATAAACAGTTAGCTGACATATTCACCAAGCCCTTATGTGAACCAAGATTTGAAGAACTTAAGCATGAGCTAGGGTTAATCGAGCTGAGTTAACAATCAGAAGATTCAATCAGAAGAGATGAGAGATAGAAAGTGAGAAATGAACAAGTTTTTCACATCACCGAGTGAAACAGCTACATCGGAAAGTCAGATGTATCGAGTTAGCTGATAGCTGAGTCGCTTAAGGAGAAGAGAGAAGAAGAGTTAAGTCATTTGTGAAATAAGTTGAGTCATTTATGATCTAAGTGACAAAAATGCAGTCGTTTTTAATGAGCGGGAATGTTTTTTAGGATGACGTCGTCAGACGTAATGATGGCAATGCTGATCAAAAGTCGCACAATAAGCATATGATTGGATATAAATGCTGCCGCATTAAATACGAGGAATTAAATGTGGTTTGACGTGCTAAATCTGAGCCGTTTATCTTGGTTAAATTTCAAAAATAAAAAACATGTCCTTTCATAACCCTTATATACTCATTTTTCCGTTTTCTCTCTCTCACACTCAAAACTATTCATCTTCAAAGTAGAAGCAAGCAAGTTCTTTTCTCTCGAAAACCCTACGAGTTCACAAGCAAGTTTATCAAGATTTAATTGGTAGAAACCTCTAAAAATGGCACCAAAGTTTAACTTCGTCAAGTTATCGAAGCAAATTCACAAGCAGGGTTCCGATGAAACCCTAGTAAAGAAGACTGCTGATATGATAGAAAAGTCTAGTCTCAGGCCTTTTCTTACTTTTGAGTACTCGCACACCTACCTTGAAGAGGTGGCGCAGTTCTATGTGAATGCGATGAAGTGCAGGACGAAGGAATCAAGTCCTCCGTCCACCGCAAGGACATCATAATTACTGCTAAGGACCTTGCGGAGCACTATTTGCTGCCGTCTGAGGGCATGACGGAAATAAACGAAGCAGATGTTAACTTGGTTGTTGCATGGAAAGAAGTAGCCAAACTGGAGTGTGCTGCGAAGGTAGTCGACACAGCTGAGAAGAAACTGCTGAAGGACGACTATCACAAGCTGATAGATGTCATTGCAAAGTGTGTAGACATGAAGTTTTGCGGCTTCAATCATGTCAAAGACAAGCCGATCGTCACATGGTCGCGATCATGCAGGAAAAAGAAAGTCAACCGGCCGAGTTCGTGTACAGCAGACTCTGCCAGAATGTTGGGAACAAATCATACAAGGAAGATGGATCCTTTGGAGGATCACTTGGCTATGGCCTGGTTATTGGTCATTTAATGGAAGTTAAGGGCATTTCCCTTCAACATGGAAAGCCCTTCCATGTAAACAAGAAGATGTTCAGGGCTAATCTTTCAAGAGCCCAGAAGAGAGCCCATGCGAAGAGGGCGGATACAAGTGAGAGGGAATCAGCTGAACCCGAGGACACAGTTGTTTCCTCCCCTCCCAAGAAGAAAGCTGCAAAGAAGAAGGATGCCCCTGCAACAAAGAAACAGGATGCACCTGGCCCTACAGCCAAGTCACCTGCCCCTGCAGCCGCATCTCTTGTCCATGCAGACGAGGCTGAGAAGGAAGCCCAAATACCTTCTCCAGCCATAAGGAAAAAGAGGACTGCCAAGCCTAGAAAGGCAGCTGCCTCTAAGGAAATTCAAAAAGCCTTTACGTTTGAGGAACCGGAGGAAACAGAACCAGATATTCCTCTAGTTAAAACCAAGAGAAGAAGAAGAATCTCCAAGCTTTCAGAGCTTGAAAAGACAGTTGAGTCTACTACTCACCGAGAAAACTTCGAGAGGCACGACATTGAGGAAGTGCAGTCTCTGAAATATTTGACGAAACTACCAAGTCACGAGGGTGAGCAAGAGAGGCCCCAAGAAGACCAGTGTGGAGAGGACGGTGAGGAAAAAAAGCGGTTGAGACAATCGAATCTTCACCGAGAAAGTTGTCTCTCCGCCGCTACGGGACGTTCTTTGAAGGTGAAGAAAAGATAACATATTGCCTTCCATCCCAGAAAAAGAAGGACAAGAAGAAGATAACGATGATGATGTCATCATGTATTCTCCTATATTCCCAGACATCCAGCGCCGTCTGCGTGAATGGAGGAAGTGGAAGCTAAGTCACTCGAGGGAGCAGTTTGAATGCCCTGAGTTCATAGAAGAAGAGGAGGAGTTGTTCGAATTTCTCGGCATCACCAAAGTCGTTCAAGCCCTTGATGAAGATAACTACTTGAATATCTTACAAATGTTCAAGGAGAATGAACAAGCCAAAGCAGCTGAGGAAGCTGAAGCTCTCGCGAAAGCCAGTATATGTCCTCTTACTGGAACTTTAGAACACACTCACTCTCACCTAGATGTGCTCTCGAAAAGTGATGAAGATATGGATCCCATTGCTGCTAAAGATAAGTCAGACATGCACCAAGCTTTGAATGAATCCAGAATGTTGCATGAGCAACAAATGTTCAAGGACCGTGAGAGTCCTCCACGATCTCTCCGGAGAGACTCCATTGGGAGTAGTGCAGCAGATTGCCACAACCATAGCTGCAACTACGTCCCAGTTGTTTCAGAAGATGGGTCCAAGGAACATGGCAATTAGACTGGGAATTTGGGCACCCAAGTTGAGCCAACCCCTACTGAAGGTGTTTTACCACCTGCCCCTACGGCTGAGCACTCAACGGAAGCAGCCGGGAGTCTAGAGAAGAGTGACCCCATCGCCAGTCACTCAGCTGGTGTGCCAGCTGAGGGGGAAACTCACTCCACTGCAGCAGGGTTGGGGAATGCTGCAAATGACTCCACAATGAAGAAAGGAGGTGAATGTAGAAAAAAGAAAAAAAACATGCAGGATCGACATTGACAAAGCTCGGACGATTGCGTCATGTCCCAAATTGAAGTGTCAAGCGCTGCGGCCGAGGACGATCTTTATTGCGGATCGAGGCACAGGATGAAAATGCCCCGGGAGTTAACACTCTGGGCACTGAAAGTGCAATCCAAGGGGTTGAGAATCCTTTGGATGCCACGATCCAAGACCCTAAGACAGTAGCGTCGTCGAAGGGAATGTAGAAGGCCTCTCATTGCTTGAGAGGCTATTTGGAGGTGTTGAAGGCCCAAGGGAGGTTGAGACTTCCCTAGGTAAAGCTCAAGAAATCCAGAACATCCCTCGTATTAACATTGTTGAATCTGAGAAGGAGATTAGTGCTCTTCAAGACTCCCAGGATAATCCTGGCATATCCTTTTTGGGATCTGAAGACGAAGCTGAGTCCACTCCTGCTGAACATCAAAAGAACCCAGCTAGGGATGTTTTCCCGCAGACGAGTCAGTCGAGTTTCAAAGCTACTCGTCATACATTCAACTTCGATGATGAACCAAGACCCCAGGTTTCATCATCTTCCAATGACGCTGATGTTGCGGCAAAAGAGGACAGTAATTCATTTAGAAAAATCTATCGAGGCCGAAGAAGTTGTTAAGACAGTGAGGCTCACCACCGGCCAACCTACTCAACAAGGCCCACTGAACCGAGTCATCTGGGGCTCCCACACCGCAGAAGACGACTCCACCAGGATCATCAAAGGCACAAATTGCAATTGCAATCCCTTATGTGCGAGATGATACCTTTGAGCAATTATTTCCCTTTTCACTTGAGCTGCCTGAGCTAGAGGAGGAGATAGCTAAAGAGCAGCGAAAATACACAGTTCGAGAAGATCCAGTCATCCCTACCGACTCCATTGTGCCAGCAGACTTTAATTTCGATGCAGAATGGCCACCAGCTGAATCAGGTGTGACACCTGAGATACGTGAGGTCTTCAATAAAATCTATGGAGAGATTGAGAAGATCGAACGGCACCAGGACTCCTTAGATATGCGTCTGGACAATAGAGATGCAACCCTGACAGCAGACTTATGAAGGATTATGGTACGGATCAGGGAGTGGTGTCAGCAGCAGAGTGCAATGCGATACGGACAAGTTAGATATTTCAAGGCATTGTACAACAAGATGCTAGTTTGGAGTGCTGACAATGTTGATATGAAGCAGAGGATGTAGGCCTATATGGAGAGATTGCATGTCTCCCATACAACTGAAATGGAGTTACTGCGTGAATTTCATCGAAAAGAAATTCTGCGTGTTGAGGAGAACATGAATACGAAATTCAGCCTTCTCATGGCTGAAATGAAACTAGTGGCAGCTGAATCGAAAGCCACTCGCTCAGAATTTCGAACAACACATGCCGCAGCCGACTCCAAGCAGAACTCAGCTCTCAGCCGACTGGACTTCATGCTCGCAGGAATGTTCCCTGGGGTTCCTCTCTCCTTTGATGATGCCAAAAAGAGGGAAGAGGAATACCTGAGGAAATTGAAGGAAGAAACAACTGAGAAGCAAAAGGAAGAAGTGGCTATTGAGAAGAAGAAGGGAAAAGCTGTTGAGGGGGAAAAGTCAAACGATTTGACACTAATGATTGCTAAAACCCCTCAGCAAGGTCATATCACAGCCTCAATACTCAGCAAACTTCCAGTAACTCTGCCGATCGAACACTCTGTTGTGCCTATGTCAAAGAAAAGAAAGATTGTAATAGCAGATCAGTTAGAGTTTGATAAAAAGACGGATGCCCGCGTTGAAGCAGTGATGAAACAATTCGGTGGCATTCCGGCAGGTAAGGATCAAGATGCCATTCTAGATGATGGAGACGAGCCAAGATCAGTGGAAGAATTTAAAACGCTCGAATCCAAAGGTTACTTCAAGAACATGTCTGTAGCCCAAGCCTGGGATCTGTACTGGGAGAAGGGTCTTAAGTTGTGCGAGGAAGCTGATAGGCAGCAGACTACCAGCAGCAAGTCAGCTGCCAAACAGAAGACTCTTGTACAGTATACACCCAGTGGTGGAGGAAGAAGTGGTGGAGGAAGAGGTTTTCAACCTAGAACTCTACCCAAAAATATTGAATATGTAGATCCAGGCAAGAAGGGAATGATCTACTGGGCTAGGTACGATGAAGTAGCGAATCTGGAAGTAGCTAGAAAGAATGCTAATTATGTGAAGAGAATAGAAGAGGAAAACAGGAGACAAGATCAGCTATGGCAAGAGAGGCAAGAAAGGAAACGAAAAGATGATGCTGCAAAGAGAGCCTATGAAAAGAAGAAAGCAGCTGAAGATGAAAGAAAAAGAAAGAGAGTTGATGATGACAGAGCTGAAGAGGAAAGAAGGAGGCAACGAAACCCTTCGTATATTTTACTCTTGTAAATACATTTATGTGTAAGTCATCTGTACATTCAATAAAGTGTTTTTGTACTTTCTCTCTATATTTGTATCTTAGCATAGATGCTTGAAAATTGCTTGGATATGATTATGCTCTGTTACACTTTGTAAACAGCTGTGTAAAGGACAAGAATGCTATGATCAATAAAATGATTGATTCTGCGCATACATTGTTTGTATGTATCTTTGTTGTTTACTTGTTATTTTATGTTTTTAAGTTTTGGCATCATCAAAAATGGGGAAATTATTGGGAAATTATTTTGTAGATTTTGATGAATGCCATGTAAAACTTAGATTAGAATATTGGCACCCATTTTCTTTGTAATTCTCATTGTAATAGATAGGAAATTTGAATGATGGTGAGTCAAGTCGCCTATGCACGGAAATACAAGAAGTCAATCAAGAAGTGAAGTGAAGACTACCGAGGAGCAGTGAGTATGGCCAAGATAGAAGATCAAGGACTCGACTGAAGACGTAACAGCTGAGGAACAGTTGTGTGAAGAGTCAGTTAAGTCAACTCAAGAAGCCAAGTTACAAGTTGAGTGACAGATGAGCCTTTCAATGATTGGAGCAGACTCAGGTCACCTGGGGAAAAAGGCAGCTGCAAAGAGGAGTTAACTTAAAAGAATTCGTTCCACAGAAGTCAAGAACATTACTTAAACAAGTAATACACCCATGCTGCCATGACTTAAAGTGTTCAGTCCCAGAAGCGTGCAAAAGGAATAAACCAATGGGAAGCACTGCATCTCGTGTCAGAACCTGAAAAGCTGGACATTCATTTGATACGAGGAAAGGTCTATATCTCAAGATTGAAGACCAAGAAAAGACAAGCCAACGAACATAAGTGACTTTTGAAAATCGGCCTATCTCTTCAACGGGCAGATTTTTGAAAGTTCACTATAAAAGGCTGAGGAAATTTCATTGAGAAAAGGTTACCTGAACCACGAACGAGCAAACTATATTCAAACTGTAACCTGCAAAATATTCTCAAAATATTCAAGCAAAATCCTCAAGCTTGGAACTCGAAGGAAATCGATCCAACACAAAGCTGTGAAGGAAACACAACTTCAAACTGTTGAAGATGAAAACTTTTGAAGAATCAAAAGGGGTCTACTTTCCTAGGAGGATTGTAGGAAGGTTCAAGGTTGAACCAATCTCAAGTTATTGGAAGGCTTCGTGATCAAATCCAAGAAATTTGAGGAAGTGAGCTGAAGTAACAAGGCAGTTGCCCTATGAAAAAGCTGAGTAGGACGAGAAGCTAGTTGTGTGACCAAGGCATCTCCAAACTGAGTCCAAGGAGCAAGTCAGCTATGTGATCAAGACTTGTCTCTAGACTGATAACCACTTTGTGAATTGATCATTACTTAGTGGATTCCTCCAGGAGTTGGAGAAGAGAGGATTAGAAGAATTACCCTATCTTGAACCTCTATAAAAATTACCTGTGTCATTTACATTTCCAAGATATTTACATTTCTGCACATTTATTTTATATATGCTGATAATTTGTTATCCAACTGATAAATAACTAAGTGCTAAAATCAAGTGTTAAAAAAAAAGTTAAATCAAATTCAAGGGTGTTAAGTCTTCCACTGAAAAACTCATCACAACCAAGTTAAGGTTTGGACTAAACAGCTGAGTTATTCTATCAACAGCTCTATCGAGTCTGCTGAGTGGCTAACTCTGCTGATTAACTAACTTAGCTGTCCCTCAAGGACATAGCTGTGTAATTAACTCTGTAATATTTTAAAAGGACTAAAATCGAAAAGTTGGTAAGGTTTATTCAACCACCCCTTCTAAACCTTACTCACACAGCTTGGGACCTAAAGTTTCTATTCCAAGAAAATAAAGGAAAGAACAGAGACTAACTATGACCAACACACACAATGTTAGGGTTTAGAAAATATCACTTCCAGAAGTTAAGTTCTGCGAAAATATTCTTCCGAAAACTAATCACCATAGAACACTGAGAACCAATGAACCGAACCAAAGAACCAACCCACCAAATCGTTAGATAGATGCTCTGATACCACTGTTAGGTATCTATTACCGAAGATAGAAACAAAGAATACCAGTTAATCACAAAGATTTAAGCACAACAATAAACCAGAAAAATACAAGTACAATATGAAATACTGAAAGTAAACAATAAAACCCATTAGGGCTAAAACTCTAATCTCAAGATCTGAGATAAGTTCGGCTCAGGTTGCTGAACCACCCAAAGATAGTCACACGGTACACCTGAAAACCACCAAGACCCTCAATAGCAAAGAACTAAAGCCAGCCTCCCAAGAACCACCAGTTTCCACCCAGGAACTCTAGATCTAGCCTCAAAGAAGAACAATTTGCAAACCCACAGAAACCCTAACCCCAAAACTTCGTATCACACACAAAGGCTGTGAACAAAGAACCCTCACAGTAAGATCACAATAGATCTAACAAGAAATCACATAGAAATCATACAAGAGGTAGGATATTCTAGAGAGAGAGAGAAGATTGTATCACAGAGAGAATTCAAGAGCTGAGAGAGAGAGAGAGAGAGAGAGAGAGAGAGAGAGAAATCGGAATATGAACTAGGATTTCTATAGCAGCCATTTAATAGGGCAAATAGATGGCTGAGATCAAGAGGCACAATCTAACGGTTATAAGGTAAGTAAAGGATCCGCGGTTTATAAACCAAGTACCGGATCCAAACCCCTCGACCTGGGCTAAGCCAAGTGGGCTGGCTACATGGCACATGGGATGGGCTAACTGAGGAATGGGCTTAGGATATTATGGGCCAATATAAATAAGTGGGCCAAAATATCCAAGCACCTTCTACTTGCGACCTCGGTTCGTGCATTCAACTCATTTGAGAATTGAGAAAACAACCAACATCATTCTTATTTTAAGATACTAATGAACAAAAAAATCACAAACTTGAAATATATAGTTAAAAATTAATCAGAAAATAATTAGTGTACTCAGGGTCCATTACAAGGACAGTGTAACAAACAATGGTCCACCACAATGTGAAAAGCATAGATTGGAGCATTATTTAACTCGAATAGAAGGGCTCCTAATCAATCCCACTGTTCATTTACATATTCTGTCTCCAATTATTAAATAAATTCCTAAGAGCATCTCCAACGGTGTTTTTTCAGCCGTTAATAATGCTTGAATAATGTTATTCACCATTGTGGGTGAGTGTTATAACACTTAAACCCCCACCCCAACCCCCCTCAGCGTTCAATCCTTTGAAGCGTTAAAACAAATGAAATGGCCCAATGTGGGCTCCTGCTCTACAAAAGTATTGTTTTCTTTTCTTTAATGTAAATATATTAATGTGAATGAGGGAAAATGGGACCCAAATACAATGAATGTTAATGTTAAAACTAATGTGATGGTCTGTTAATATAAGGAAGATGTTAATAGGATGAGGATGTGGCAAGTGGACCCCATAAATAATGTTAAAACCAATAGAGTTGCTCTAAGGGCAACTCCAATGGTAGGTTTTTGGAGGGGGTTTTTCACGAAAAACCGTGCCAACCAAAAACCTTACCATTGTGAGTAAGGATTGGGGGTTTGTAGGGAAAACAAGGTTTGTAGTTATGAACCGGTTCATGGGTGAGAAAATGGGATAAAAAGGTGTTGGTGTGGGGCCCATATGAAAAGAAAGAGGTTGAAATTAATATTTATTTATTTTTTATTATTTTATAAATTGGATTGTGGGACCATTAAAAAATTGTAAATAGGTTTAACCATTGTGGGGAAAGATTTGTAAAATGGTGGAGTTTTTACTTTTGATGTGGCAGGTGACATGGCATATAGAAAAACGTGGAAAAACCTTTGAGGGGTTTTTCCACTGGAGATGCCCTAAGAAGCTTTTGAAGATAAGAGATGTCAAAAGCTTAAACTTTTGGGCAATTGCCTTCTTATTCAGCTAAATCATCACAAAGTTGTTAATTTGATACTTTTTTTTACTTTCATAAAATTATATACTAAAGTTCAAATAATATATATATATATTGGTAAAAATTTAAATGAGCCTTCAAAATTGCTGAAATGTTATCCGGGCTAACATATATAGTCAAAGTTACAATAATGAACGGGGGTACTGGCAGAAAATTGAGTGGGAAAGAGTAGTTAGTTAATTAAGATCCTCTTGATGATGCACTTACGGCATGATTGGTATGAATGAAGGAATTGAGAATAGGAATGGAATGAACTTAGGAATGCAATAACAAAGAGAATGTAATGTTATATGTATTCCTTTCTTATGCTTGGTATCAGTAAGGAATGAGAAAGAAATGGAATATTCATTTTTAACTTAGTCTAAATTCATGATTGGTAATTAAAAATAAAGGACGAGAATGTAATGAAATGATTTTAATGACTTAGTAGAATTGTGTTTTGAAAAAATATGATTTCAACTATGTTTATTAACTTTATCTTTAAATTTTAATTAATCTTTTTTTCCCAAAAAAAATATATAGTGGGATCATTTTTAGATATTTTTAAATTCATGCAAAATATTCGTTTTGCATTAACGACACAATATTATTATATCAGGCCTCAAATTATCAAACAACCCAAGATTAAATTTCTCGTGTCCATTAGAGCTGTCAAAATGAGCTCGACCTTGTAAAAAGATCGGGCTGGACTTTATTTTTAGAGGCCCGGAATTAATCGGGCCAATTTGGGTAGGCCCATTCGGGCCGAAACACCGGTCCGGCCCGGTCCGCCTTTTTTATGTGTATTTTCATAGGCTGGGTTGGGCTCCAAAAATAAAGGCTCAGTCATTGTTTGGCCCGACCCGGTCTGGCCCAATTTTCTTCTTTGGCCCAAGCGGGCTGGCCCGACCCCACCTGTTTGACAGCTCTAGAGTTCATTTACACGAATATTTACATGTTTAAATGAAAACAAAAACAAAAAATGGAGTTAAAAGCATGCTAAATTTATTAAAAAAATATATAATTGTAATAAAAAAGTAAATATTAAATTTTGGTGTATGTTTAATTTTATATAATACTTTTTATGATTTTAATAAGAGGATCGTTTTGTCCAAAATAATTATATCTTCACTCCTGACAGATTGAGAATGGCTAAAACCATGGGGGATGGGAGAATGACTAATCTCATACTATTGGGCAGTGTTCTAAAAAGCGCTAGACGCTAGTCGGGCGGCAGGTTGGGACCTAGCGCCTAGACGGAGCTTGAGCGTGGTTAGGCGGGACCTGAGCGGGGTTAGACGGGACCTGAGCAGGGTTAGGCGGGGCCTAATCGGAAAAAAGTTGTAGGCGAACAAGGGGAGCATAGCGCCTAGGCGGGGATTAATCGGAGTTGGGCGGGGATTTTAGAACAGTGCTATTGGGTATAGGGATTCTCATGGGAATGGACATTCCTAACCTTAAAACATATCAATCATGTGAATGAGAATGAACCTGGGAATATTCATTTCATTCTCACTTCGTTCTCGCATACCAATCATGTCATTAAGGATACTGATCGTTAACTACCCTTTTTTATTTAAAATAAATTAACAAAGAACCACAATACGTGTCACCATTCTTTTAGCAATAATTAAAAATAATAGTTAGGTTGTTTTTCAACATATATTATGAAAGAAAAGAATTCACAAGTCTAACTTAATTATTAATGAGGCTTTGGTTTAATAGGGAGAATTAGTTTAAAAGAAAGAATTGACAGGGACAAATGAGTATGACAATCACACCTAACCCATCTTTTTTTTTTTAAAAAAAAGTGCAAAATATATTAATTTGCCTCCCTTCTTTGTCCCCAAAATAGAAGTGCTTCCTCGTCTTTTTGTTAATTAACAATTGCATCATATACCAAAAGAAAAAGAAAAAAAAATCAATTTTAGATCCTCTCTATTAATAGGAAAGAAATTTTCACCAAATCACATTCTCAATTTTGACTCTTGTAGTGGTCTAAACGCCAAAATTAGACCAATTATTATATTCCCTTCAGCAAGAAAGGATGAAGATATCTTCTTCTCATGCAAGTAAACCAAAAACACTAAAGTCCCAAATCAAATGATCTTGTAACCCTTGACAGAAATAGCATCATTAGTAACACTTTATTTTACCTAAAAAAAAGTATTGTTCTAATTTTATTTAATTTTATATTACATTTTATGAATACACATAAATATAGATAATTTTTAATATATCTGTACTTAAAAAAAATATTTCATTCACTCAACGTTTATCTATATAGAACAGAGGATTTTGTGAAAATCAGGTGACGACAATGAATGAGTCAAGATATATGATATGTCCACGATAGGTGCTTTTTTAATTATCATCAATCAGAAAGTACTAAACAATATAATTGACAAAAAAATAAAATAAAAAAATCATGAGAATTAAATTTCTTGAGATTCCCCATCTCTATGTAAGAATAAATGATCACAACCCGCACGAGCCTTTTCATTGGATTCCCTTACTAATGTTGGCCAAGCTCAGACATGTCCATACCCCACAACCTGACACAACAAGATAAAGGAAAAGAAAAAAACAATTAAAGAAATCTGACACAATATTTCACCTTTCAATGTTAGGAAAAAAACAACAATCTCAATTCTTAACAGGCTTTTGGGTTCTAAAGTGTGTTGTCAAAGGAAATTTCATCTCCCACCAGGCCAGAACCATCCACGAAATTCTTTCTTGCTGTGTGCACTCAAGAAACTGTCTCTTGTGTGACAAATTGAGAATTATAAGTAGACTCGTTTGCGATTGTTAATTGGATTGACAAAATAATTTGGATATGCTAGGATTGTATAATATAATTGAGTTCAATAACATGTTTGTAAAGTATGATTGTACTGTAATTATTTTAGTAGGATAACAATATTTTGTTTGACATGATGATAAAAGTTGGATAAATTTCCGAAATAACCAAATTACCCCAAACGTAATACTACACACGCAAATGAGAGAAATTCGTCGATGACTGGTCATAGAAGGATTAGAGTTTGATGGGATATAATTGTACCTCCATGGCCTGGACCGATTATTAACCAAGAGCAAGACAAGAAAACGGGCTGGGATTATTATCACATGTCGTAGTCAAAGATCCCAAACAATTGATAAACCTGGACTAAACAATTTAACTTAGCCAATCAAGTTTCCCAAATGAGTCGATAGAGAATAAGACAACGCAAAAAATAGCAGAAAAAGAATATGCAGGCAGGCCCAACAAGAAAACCAAGTATATATGCTCTTGCTCATGCTCTATCTAAAAGTGGAATATGTGAAGGTCCTTTTGTGAAAGAAACCTTTTTTCAGAGTAGTGATGTGTGAAGAAGACATTACTTGATGTACTATTAGTGTTTGGTGCAGAGTATGTAAAGAGGGGCCGGGGACCCTTCATCAGTTGCTGTTGCATGCAATCACAAAAGTATAAGCCTTACCACTGCCTAAATGGAATAATTCTATCTCCCACATACTAAATCTGCAAAAGAAATGCTACTTAGTTGATTGTCGGTGTGTACATGTTAGAGTCCATATATCTCCTGTTTCACTTTTTATTCCACTGATGAATGACTCATATATAATTATAATATTATTTTGTACTTACGTACATTTTTTTTTAAATAAATGAAAATATATAAAAAGAAAGGAAAAGGTCCTGATCACAAGCCGATAAGGTAGCAAGGAAAAACAATGCAAAATTTAAGGAAAAAAATAATAAAATAACTTAATGACGCAATTTAAATGAAAGGCGTTTATGTCTCAAGGATTTTAAGTGATATTGTCATTGGTATTTTTTTGTACGTGCTCGAAAGTATCGTCTTGATGGTCTTAGCTTGTGGAATGTCGGCCCGGGGTCCTCGAGCCGCAATTTCGAGCCTTCATAGCTTTCCGGACGAGACACATGAGTGAATAACAAGTGGAATAGTTGAGTCGTTGCCTAGTTTGGTCTTTAAAGCTTCCGATTTGTCTTGTTCTTCTTCATCCAACATATCAGACCAACGCTTCCGTGTTGATGCAGTCATTGCTTCCTCTGACTGATCGTTAGAGCTAAGGACATAATCATTAAGCGGATGATTTCTATATACAACTTCCATGGCACTGTGTAGATCCACTTGACTCTTTTCATCTAAATTTGGTGCAGTCATTATGTCCCCATGAACAATAACCGAACTTCGTTCTAGTGGTTGATAAATCTTGTACCTACGTACATTAAATATAGGGTAATTACAAAAAGAATATCCTTGTGATTTAGTTTAATTACATAAAAACCAAGTTATGTATCAAAATTACAAATACTCCATCGATATTTGTTTCTATATTAAAAACTACACCTTCGGCAGGGGGATATTTTTTAGGTAAATACAAACTCAGTGGATGTTTGTAACACCTTAAGAGAATATTTGTAATTTTAGAAAATAATTGGAGTTTTGTGTAATTAAATAAGTTAAACCTCCGGGGTAATATTTGTAATTATCTCTTAAGAATGAGTCTTGCACAAGATATTCTATTTGCCAAAAATAAGACACTTGCCACAATACGAATATATATGCAGACATGAAAATATGCAAGTGGTAGCAATATGATACACACACACACAAATATATATATATAGGGAGGGGATCCTGTGAGACCACCCTCCTAGGTTAGTCCATAAGACTAAATCTACACTATCCAAATAGTAAATCAATGGCCAAGATATATTACAATATATACAACATTTCATAAGTAAGTAATACAACAGAAGGGATAAAATAGGAATCCAGGAAATTAAATATAGTAACCGTTTCCTAAAAATTAGGGACGTGATTTTGTATTGATCACGTCCCCATAATCAAGCGATTCACCTTTCCTTTCTCTCCCTTCCCATTTGAACGTGCAATTTATTCAACTATGGCAACAAAATCGTGCAACAATTAATGGAATGTATACAATTACACTAAACTAACTATACAATAAAACATTACTAAGTATACATAAACAATTAACTAAGTATACAATTACACTAAACTACCTGTACATTAAAACTTTACTAAGTATACAGAAACATTTAACTAATTATACAATTATATTCAACTAACTATACATTAAAATAATACTAAGTATACAGAAATATTTAACTAAGTATACAATTACACTGAATTACTTATATAGCTAAGTATACAATTCCATTGAACTAAGTATACAAATCCACAGAACTACGTATACAAATTTACTAAACTACTTACTAAAGTACTTATATAACTAAGAATACGATTCCACTGAACCAAGTATACAAATCCACTGAACTAAATATACAATACAACATGACTAAGTATACAAGTCCACTGAACTAAGTATACAATAAAACGATTGTTCACAAATATGGCGGAAATAAGTATCAATTTTGAAAAGAATACTTGAAGTTGATGATTTTTCCTCCCTAAAAATCGGGAAACTGAAAAGGTAGGATTATGTTTCCTTAAAAATAGCTAATAACCGTCCAATTAACATAACTAATTAAATATAAAGTACAATTATACTCTTATATGCTTAAATTAACTAAAATGATCTACACCATCCAAAATTTTAAATCAAGGGTCCATAAGTGTTCTTATGGACTAACCTAAAGGGATTGGTCTCATTTGAACCAATCGCTATATATATATATATATATATATATATATATATATATATATATATATAGAGGTGGGTTCTTGTGAGACCATTTATTGGGGTGAGACCATGAGACCTAATTTGAACCGTTAACGTTATAATTAATCATTGGATGGATAAGATTGAAACATTAGATATTGTTGCATTATTTAGCATCATTTTTGGATGGGGGCATTTAGGAGAAATCACAAAAAATCGTCCAACTAGAAAATAGGAGTTACCATATCTATTTCCTTTAATTTAGGGATGCAATCAATTATAATAACATCCAAAATCCTCTAATCTCTAGCAAAAAAAACGCCATATCTGTTTCCTTTAATTTAGGGATGCAATCATTTTCGGATGGGGGCATTCAATGTATATTTAGTATAAGTATGATGCATATATTGGTTTTAAAAAAAGTATTAAGTTTTTTTGTTGCACCTTAAATGCAATAATTATGTATTTTTTTTTCTTGCAATTTACATGCATAGATATATAAAAAATGATGTATAATTAGATGTTGTATCTTGATTTAACGTTTAAAACTGGTTTTATGCATCCTTCCCCAATATTAAGAATTTAATTATATGTTAACACGTCCTATGTATATTTAGTCTAATAATGAAGCATATATAGGTTTTAAAAAAATATTGATTATTTTTTGCTGCACCTTAAATACAAAAATTAATAGGTTTTTTCTTTACAATTTACATGCGTAGTTAGATAAATTATGATGTATATTTCGCCTCATTTCTTGATTTAACGCTAAAAATTGATTTTATGCATCCTTCAAAAAGTATTGGAAGATTAATTATAGGTTATGAAAAAAGATTAATCGTTCTTTGCACGTCGAATGCATATTTAGTAAAAGTATGATGCATATATAGGTTATAAAAAAATATTAATCGTTCTTTGCAACACATTAAATGGAATAGTTATATGTTTTTCTTCCTTGCAATTTACATGCATAGTTAGATACTTATGATGTATATTTAGCATACGTTCTTTGCTTTAAAAGTTAAAACTGGTTTTGTTCAACCTCGAACAGTTTTGAAAAATTAATTGTTATAATTTTATAATGATTGTATCAAATTTAAGTATGCTAAATCATTCCCAAAAAAAATCTCGATGTTCAGGATGCATGCAAATCTCGTTTTGGGCGATAATAAAGGGGGTCAAATCTATCCATAATTAACACAAGAGGCGTCCCTATGTGTAATTACATATATAGCCTTTTGACAGTTTTTACACATTAAATATACATTAAAAATTGAATTAATCTATACTATTCAAAAAATGTAATGGATGTACCAGATTAGGTCTTACGGTCTCACCCCAGGATATTGGTCTCATTTGAACCAAATCCTTATATATATTTAAAGGAGGACATTAACTAGTTCTTTAACTTCCCTCTAAATT
Organism: Rehmannia glutinosa; assembly: GCA_016081115.2. Lineage (NCBI taxonomy): Eukaryota > Viridiplantae > Streptophyta > Magnoliopsida > Lamiales > Orobanchaceae > Rehmannia > Rehmannia glutinosa. Next base: position 104,025 of record JABTTQ020003134.1, read on the forward strand.
ATTCGAGCAATTGGGTCGTAGGCACAAGGTGCTTACCAACAGGCTTCCTTGTTTAATTCCACACGCTATATTTTGTGTTGGCATGATAATCTAATCTTAGGGTTATCCGAAATAAGTGTATACATGTTCAAGTATAAAAGTTAGCTTTGCATGGAAGGACCTTGCTATAAACGTTTGCCATATTTGTTTGGGATTTGTAATGAACATTCTTTGGCACATAGCCCTCAAGAATTATGAAAAACAAATTAAAGGAGGCTTTATCGCTGTTTAAGAAAGCTTAAAAGGAATTTAGTACTTACATCACTCATAACTTTGTTAAAAGAAGGGAAAATTATAATTTCTTTTACAATATTATTTGATATAATTGAACTTTGAAGCAGCCCTTTGCTGCCCCAGAAGGCCTTATACTAAACACCAAACATGAATTAACAACCAATTCAATTATTAAAGAAACCAACTGCAATCAATATCATGTGCAAATAATACAAATCATTGCTGTTCAAAGTTAATTAAATTCACGGCTTAATTGCAATTTAGGTGTACTTACAAGAGAGTGGTATATTTGGTCATTTAAGTATTAGTTGTAGCAATTTAGGTCCCATAAATTTTAATTTTTGTGCAATTTTGGTCTCATAAGTTCTATGGAATTTTGGTCCCAAATGAGTAAGTCATATTTTACCCTTTCAGGACCAAAATTGCACAAACTTAGAACTTATGTAACCAACATTGCATAGAAACCAAAATTTATGGGACTGAAATTCCTACTGAGCAAACCTAGAGGACCAAATATGCAAGTTTTTATACTTACTGGACCAAAGTTGATTACTAAATATGCCACCTCCTAGGACCAAAACTGCAAGTAAGTAAGCCTTCAATTCACACATAAAATTTGTACTCAAAATAATACATTGAGGATAAACAAAGACAAGAAAGCACAATCCCAGCTATATGTATATCAGTAATACATTTTCTACATACCTTGAAAACCAGATAAAATTAATTAGCACAAATGAAATAGACCTAATGCATGGCTATTCCAAAATCCTATCACCACTCATACATTCAAATTCTCACACACAATATTTAAACCAGAAATTCAACAAACTGTCATTAAAAAGCAATCCACATAAGCTGAGATATATGACAATTATAAAAGGTCTTTTCTTCATATACCAAAACATATAAGTGGTGATGATCGATCAAACTGGTATTATACCACGAAGAGCGAAATAAAAGAAGAGGTCTATATCTGGAGGAGCGAAAAATGTTCTCCTCAAAGAACAATTTCTGAGTACTATTCTCCTCTTCTTCTTTGGTGCTGGAGGGCAAGTGTTGATATCAGGTATTCGAAACCTTTTGGCTTTTGGAGTTGAACAAGCATTACTACTATTGTTGTAAGATGTATTCACATTTTCGACATCCTTAGAGGAATCGACTTTTGTCGAACAGTTGGCGGATCATAAATTATATTGGCAGCTGGCGAAACGGCTGAGTTTTGTTGATTCTTTGAGTTGTTGAAAAGGGTTTTCTTCTTGACGATGATTTTCTTGTTTTTGTTCTACAAGATGGACCCATCATTCATTCCAGAATATGATGCTACCAAATTTGGTAAAATAACTAACTGAAATATATCTTTAGTGATTGAAGCAAAAAAAAACTGAAAGGGCTATGGAAAGTGTAAAACGGAAATTCCCATTACCAGCTAGGATATATACTTGTAGGGATTATTACTTTATCAACCCACTAAATTTTCTTTTTTTGACTGAAAAGTTAACACAAGTGGAGGGGAGGGGATGGGATATAATTATTTCTTTCACGAACAACAAGACTGCTAAAAAGAAAACCCTAAAAACCCTGCTCTGTAAGTTGAACTAGATGAGGATAAAACTAATTCAAAGTAGACAACGTTAGATCGAACTGAAAACAATAGTTAAGCATAGATTTGAAAATGAAAAGGGACAGCCTAAAGAAGGTATATGGGAAAAAATGGAATATTAGAGAATCCAATGAAAACCCTTGAGCGAGGGGAGAAGACGGAAAAACTATTCAAATAATTCATACTTCTTTTCGCATGTGTTGTCATATACTCTTATATATGGAATGAAATAATTCGGGCAGCGGTGATTAAGGGACCTTAAATTAAGGTGTTAACTAAGACTAGTGTACTGTCCCGTGCGATGCACGGAAGATATAATGATGGGCTCATATGATACATGAATCATATATTATTAATTTGTCGAATTATATAATTTGAATGGGTACACAAAACAATTGTAATGAGCACAAAAAAATAACAAAGACTATAAACGACTTTTTCAAATTAAAACACTACTTGTACATATTACAAATTTTGGAATACTTCTTTATACACAACATTCATCGTTTGTTTATTGTTTGATTCGTCCTCACCACGGACTAATATTTTCAAACCCTTACGATTTGTAACTCGGGAAACAGCAACATATAGTTGGTCATGACTGAATACTGGATTCTTCAAGTACAACCCGACACTGGAGAGGGACTGTCTGTGGCTCTTGTTTATAGTCATCGCCTAAGATACAATGAGAGAAAATTGTCTACGTTGGAACTTGAAGGGGATTTTGAGATCCGGCGGTGTCAATGTCATTCGCGGAATCAAAACTTTATACATTGGTTCGGTGAGAATTTTAGCTTCAAGAACATGCTTGGCAAGCCTCGTAATCACCCGGCTAGTGTCGTTACACAATCCGTTGGAATGGTCCATATTTCTCAAGAGTATAAGCTGGAGTCTCGACCGGATGCAACTCATGATTAGGAACCCCGAACATTTTATCCCATTCAAAAATTCGGGAGTGTGCGGATCATGCAGGAAGTCAACATTAGAATCCGATTTACATGTGTTGTCGGAACTCAAATACGTATGACCCTCCGATGAGTTTAAAGACATCATATTTTGATCTATAAATTCAACAACATTTAGGGTAGGAGCTAGTATAGCCCTTTCTTTCAAGTACGTCGGATCATCAATGACGTCTTTAAACATTGGACGATTTGAGATGTGTCTTGTTGAACCATATGGGATTTGTTGTGTCAGACCATATAAAGTGGATGAATATTATATTAAAATATATTAATATAAAACTATAAAAACAGACTTCAAACAAATGACTTCAAGCAAATTATTCAGATTAAACCACTAAATTGAAAAATTACAAATTTTAGAATACTTCTTTGTACATCATATTCATCGTTTGGTTGTTTTTTGGATTCACCGTCACTATATTACAATTTCTGAAAATACAATATTTTGTAGTTGTATTATATTATTATATTATATATTTAATAAAAACCGTAATTTGTAATTTAAATATTTATATAATAACTAATTCATAATTTAAATAAATATGTAATTAATAATTAATTTCTAATATCCATTCAAGTATTAAGAAAATTATAATGTTCCATTATATTCTGAATTAATTTTTTTTCATTGACACTAACTAAACCAATTGAGTTTATGATCAAACCCCTTTACATCTAATATCAACCAAATAATACACTCAGCCCATTATATATAATATGTTGGCCCAATTGTTACATTTTTCAGCCCAACAAATTTAACTAAAAAAAATAGTATAATATGTGTATTAATTAGATTGTGCATGTTGAGAGTAATTGTGATAGAGACACATGTATTAACGAAGGGTGTAGATTGAACCTGAAACCACAAAAAAAAATTGACCAAACCATTTGTGTGTTAGGGCAAAAACAAATCTGTCGCCGTCGATCGCTCTTTTCATCTTCCACCCATTTCTCATCTTTTCACCATTTCAATTAAACATATCCATTTCTCTTCGGCCGCTTTGTTTTATCTTTTTTAAGATTTTTTTAATTTAAAAATATCCTCTCCATTTTATCTTCTCACCATTACTACTTGTTTATAAATTCTTTTGAAAAATCTTTCAGATTTTGAGTTCGACAGCTATGGTAAGGTGTTGATGTTAACGGCAATGACGAACAAATCGGAGTCGATTTTTGTTAACGTTGACCCCTCACCTCAGATCGTAAATATTCGAGGGATAAGGAACATATTTCCATTTTCTAACAAAGATAAGTTCTCGTAAAAGTGTTTTTCTTCATTTTTCTTGTTTTCATTTTATTTTTTTTAATTTGATGCTCTTTTTTTTCTAATCCAAGTTAGATTCGTTGATTTTTCAACTATGGCACTAAGAACATCCCCGTCCATATTGAATATAAAGGAAAAAAAGGTCCTGAGGTTATCTCGTCGATTTTATTATTTTTCGTATTTTTATTATGATTTTGTTGCTTTTTTTCATGTTTATATTTGATAATTTTATTATGTATTATGATATAATTGGACTGTGGAAGAGTGTTTTGAGGACCCTTTTGTTCGTTGCTCTCTGTTAATTATGGGAAATTGTTTTGCTTTCGCAGCAAGAGTTGATACATCTCTTTGCACCACATCTGGCATTTTCATTTATTTCTATTTTAATTGGTACATTTTTATTTTTTTTCTCTGTTTGTTTTCTTTATTTCTAAGAATTAGAATGGAAGGAAATGAAATTCGGGGTTGAGAAGTTTGGTTTTATTTCTTGATGCCCTTTTATTTCTTCATAAAAATTTTTTGACACTACAAAGTACCATTTGTTGGCTTCATGCTTAAATTTAATATTTTTTGTAAATTTGGACTCTGACGTGTATTCATAGTTTAAAGGATGGCTAATTTTTTTGCTATTTTGTCGATTTCTGATGTGTATTTATGGTTTAAGGGATGCACATTGTTTTTTGTATATGTTTTACAATACCCCTCAACACGGGATAATTGTAATTTTGTAACATAATAAGGTATTTTCATGATTAGGAGAAACCTCATGGGTAGTGTTTGTAATTACGCCAAATCGTTATGAGATAACTTCTTATTTTTCAGGTTTTTCAAATACAATCTATCAAGAAATACTCAACTACATAATCGGCAACAATTTTTTTATACAGATAAGTAAATAAATTTTGAGTATTTACTTTTTTCATTCAAATAATCTCATTCACTGATTACATTTTTCTGTCTTTCAACTTATCTGAAAATAAAAAACTGAAAAACATGAACATTGTGGCATATTTCACACATATAAGTACGATTAAATGGTAAAAATTATAATATCGTTTGAATTATTTTCATTCCTTCTGCTTTTATTGCCTACAACAGTATGTTATTTTAGCTGTCGCATGATTATCAGTTTCCATTCGTTTTTTTTGTATTGCTTTTTTTTTGTCATTTGAATTATTCTATGTTTTGTTATTGCTTTGCTTTTTTCGAGTCCATCTATGTTTTTCGAGTCCATCTGAAAAGAAAAATCACTCTCTAATGTTATGGCATCTATATATGCTGCACTTAAATTTTGAACTATATTGTTATATAGGTATATATGTATACAGAGCATCAATCAAATAACTTGATCCACATACAATTCTACTTTATTACCACATATATGCAGATCATGAAAATCACATCATATTATTTAAGTGCATATATAATATGAGAGAGGGAAATCTTGCTTGCCATATATAATGTGAATATATATACATTATATATTGTGCAATTGTCTAATCCTACTGATGTGAAGGTCAAATGTAAACAATAATTACAGAATAATAATTGTTTTGACTGTCTTTATTATGTGGTAAATTTCTCAAAAATTTTGTTTTACTGTGTTGATAATTATGATATTGATCGAGATTTAGGCTTTTTCATAATTCGTTTGTGTCCCTATATTGATTATATTGATTTCATTTTGATGTCTCTCTGTGAATTTCATAGTCAGAGAATATAATGTATAATGATTTATCAGGCCGTTCAATTGATTGTTGTGTAAATTCTTGTCGCTATTTGTAATCCTTCTAACACTAAGTTACTATCAAGAAAACTCTAAACTAAAAAGTTGTATGACTCTACACTGTGAGTATACTGGAATCCTGCTGGTGTTGGGGTCTTCATTGTGTGTTGAGTAATCTTTGAATGCATTTTTCTTATTAGTTACTAAAGCAATGCATGATGTGATTGGAATATAGAAGTATGTATTTGAATATGTGTTGAGGCATAATATTATTATTTTTGTTTATATATTTTGTCAATAAATGTACAGTTTAATATTTTATGTTCGAATGCAATTTAAAAAACATATTTTACAACAAAAAAAACGTAATAGTTAAAGGAAAATTAATATTATTCCAATACAAATTATCAAAATAGACTGACTAATTTAAAATGTTCAATTCAAAGCAATTGTCTGAACATATGATGGTTAAATATTATTTTAAAACCAAAACATTAAAAATCAAATATTATTCTTAAATTAAAATATCCAAAATTCCATCTAGTGATCATTGTCGTCCTCGTATTTGATTACGCTTTTTAACTTTTTGCAAGTCGTTTAAGATGAGATTTTCTTAAATAAAGAATGCTAGTATAAGAGATTGATCACCTTTGTTTGTATCGTGTTAGCCTTGTTTGGTGTGTTTACCTCATTTTCTGATGAGTAATTCTAATAAAAATAATATTGATAAAAGTTAAATAATTACATAATTGTTGGAATTAATAAAAATGAATTAAAATTTAATATGCACACACTAAAAAAATCAATACCTTCAACTGTCCAAAGTCACCTCCCTGATGTTTTGGTAAGAAGTCTGACTCCTTAAAAAATTATGAATTCATTGAAGTGTACAATCTATAATATGTAGCAGCAACTATTATATTTCAACGTAATACCTAACTCTCAAACATAGTGCGACCATATTTTGAAATTAAAGCTGGATTAGGTGTTTGCTTTATAACAGTAAATGCTCATGCATAGTTACGAAGCTGTTCTGCTCAAACTTGTGCTTTAAACAATCTATTTTTCTCTATCAGACAACATATTTTTCAGGAATTTCTTTTGTTTCTTGCTTCTAATCGAAATAGATTAGCGAAAATTGTTGTCAATAATAAAAAATAATGCGTAAGTTTAAAAAAATAAAAAATGAATAAATAAATTACCTTCATACAATCCTCCTCAAACTTGCACAAGATTTTCCTATCAAAATCTCACAGTCTCTTTGCCAACAAAGAAGCAGTGCACTGGTTGTGTTATAGACGACTTGGAATTAAACTTTATACCTAAAGATTCCAGTTTCGGTGTATTTGCCACTATTTTTCAGTATAAAATTTTTCTTCGAACTCGTCGAATTTCATTAGATAGTTAGGGCAAGACATATAGCACCGCTCCCCATTACCCAATAAGAAAAATTGTCTCTGCACATATCCAAAAAATTCTAACCTAGTATGAAAAGTAAAGGAATTTCCTGATCGCGTGAGCTCGACTTTCTTTGAACCGTTTGTTTTTTAATTTTTTAATCTGAAAATGGCTCACCGATCCATGAATTCGATCTATATACATATATTATTAGCAAGTGGAAATATCATAAATCAACTATTACTGTAGACATTTTTTTCATTTATTTGCCTGTAAAAAATATATATCATACCTCCATATCATGAAAGATGCACTCAATGTTTTGTGTTTGATTCTTATTATTATTGGAAAGTTTTTCATATATTTGCACAAGTATTAACTTTACAACCCACTGGGTGTTGCTCATACCTAGATCATGAATTAATGTAATAATGGGTGTCATTGATAGATGAGCGGTTTCTGATTCAATTGGCTTGGATTCAATAGCAGCTGTCTCTTTTGGTTCAGAATGTTTAGTGGTCACAGAAGAGTACCATAGAGAGAGGCTCTTTCCTGGTGTGAGATTGCCCGCTTGCTTCAGGGGGAAGGAATTTGAGTGTTGATGTAGCTAATGACCCCCTTGATAGTCGATTCATTAGGGTCGTCACCTTCCACCCAAAAAAAAAGTATCCACCGTTTTCTTTGTCTCTTAAGATAATCCTATGATCGATGAAGCAATCTTTATTTTTTTCCTTTGAAAGAGTGAGTTAACAATGAATCGGTTCTACATATTTATAGGGAAGCAAAAAGGTTAACTTTGGTAATGTGAAAAAAACATATCATAAGAATCAAATACTGATATTTTGTTATTTTTGATATTTGGTTATTTTCGATTTTTTATTTTCATACATGGAATTAATGTTACTACTATACATGCTTGTTTCTTGGACAACAATTTACTATCTTTTCCTCTTATAAACTATCACCTTAGGAAAGTGATCAAGTTTGAATCAAAATATAATATAAGGTGCACGATTATATTTTACAATATTTAGTGAAATATGATCTAAATTTTCCATATTTATTATAATAATCATTAATAATTAAATTACACTTCATGAATTAGATTGAAAATGATTTTATAGTAAATTATTTTTTTATCACTAAAATAATAGTTAATAATTGACTCAAATTACATCGTAAAAGCGTATTTTAGAATATTTATTGAATTTTGATATAATTTACCAAATATACCACACATAATAATTATCTAAAATTAATTAACACAGTTAGAGTGATAATTATACCATAATTATGATTCATAATTGAAAAAAGTCTGATTTTAATTTGATAGTCGTGTACATCAATTATGTAAACTTAATTAACAAAAAATTAGAGTCATAATCATACCATAATTATAATTGGAAAAAGTCAATGATATCTACTCACAGCCATATACATACATCTTTTGCCAAACGGTTATTAATGTACAATCTCTAGTAACCAAAAAAATGATTTACATTTTTAAATTAACAAAAAATATCACGTTTTTAGTATAAGACAGATATAGATTAACGATAGCAAAACATTATTTTTCCAAAGGCGGTAAAATGTAATAGAAAAAGATTTACCAAATCTTTTTCGAAAAAAGTCAACTCTTTACAATGTTTTTCTTTAAGTATATTTGAATCAGCGAAATTTTATAATACTAAATTTAACTGATTTTGATGTCAATCTTTTAATTATGCCATAAATAAGTTAAATGGTCAACTTTAACAAAAAAAAAAGAATAGGGCCGAATAATTTCAAAAATAGATGAATTGGTCAACTTTGTAAAGAAAAATCGGAATTTTTTTTTAGAAATAGGTGTTTAGGCGGGAAAAACAGATTTAGAAAGGGGTTTGTTATTATATATATATATATAGATATAGATATAGATATTTAGGCATTTCCGATTTTAAATCATGCTCTATAGAAAAGATTCAACATTTATTTGGGATTGCAATCAAGATTTAGCCTTAATTTCGGTATTTTTTTATAGTCATTTAGTCAATTTAAACCATATTTAACTAAATGGAATAGGATATATTATTGAATTGAATACCAAAATTAATATTTCCTATATGTTTTCTCCTTAATTTCAGTATACATACCAAAATTTAAAAGTCAACCATATTAATTTGGATTCCAAAATCCGAAAAAAAAATAAAAAAAAATCAGAAAAAGTTTCTGGAAAGTGTCATTTAGGCGGGAAAATAATTTTATAAACCATTTTGCTTTTATATATATATAGATAATAGTTAAAGAATTAAAAATTAATATTGGACAGTTTCATTTTTTTCACTTTTCCTTATTTAACTATAATTCAAATTGTTGATGGGTCACCATACATTCAAATTTATGTAAAAGCATGTTATTTTTTTCCCCAAATTTAATGAAAATGGGGTAGAAAAAGAATACATTTGATAACTAAAATTAATTAATTAAGAGTAGGTCTCTTCTAGGACCGTCTTACGGATTCTATTCCATAAGACGGACCCTACAGCCCGCGCCCAACCCCCCCACAGCCTGCGCCCTGTTATTCTACCATTACACCACTAGTGCTTGTTGTGCAATTTCAGTATAACAATGTATATAAACTCATTCATAAATACGCCTGGTAATTGAAAAAAAAATAAAAAACGCCTCTAAATGCAAAGGCTAAGAATCGAACCCAAGTCTATTAAAAAACATGATATATTATTTCAATAAATGGATACTTATAAAAGTGTTACTTTAACTACATCATATTTATTTTTTATTTTTCCTCTTTTTTTGTTCCTAGTTTATAACTATATTAAGAAATCTGATACTTTATCTCAACAAACGGATACTTTTACTTATAAAAGTGTTACTTTAACTATGTCATATTTATTTTTTATTTTTCCTTCTTTCCTTCATTTCTAATTTGTGGCTATATTAAAAAACATATCACTTGATCTCCAAAAATAGATACTTTAACGTATAAAAGTGTTACTTTAACTCTGTTACATATATATTTATTGTAATATATTCATACTTTGTGACTATATTAAATATATGTTATTTTATCTCAAAAAACAAATACTTTTACTTATAAAAGTATTACTTTAACTCTATCATATTTATTATTCATCTTTCTTTGTATTTATTATTAAAAAATGTAATACTTTATTTAAAAAATATATATCTTAGCTCCTAAAACATGATATTTTGTCTCAAAAAATATATATTTTACTCATAAAACTGTTACTTTCAATGTAATGTAATCATAATATGTGGCTATATTAAAAAATATGATACTTTATCTAAAATAACCGATACTTTTTCTCATAAAACTGTTACTTTAACTGAGGGAGAAAAACAAAAAAAAAAAAAAAAAAAAAAAGCAGGTTTTTTGACTCGCGGACCTGGTCAACAGGATCCGTGGATCAAATAGGGACGGTCCGTCTTGTGGATTGAGACCCATAAGACGGTGCTACATGAGTTTTTGCCATTAATTAATTGATACATAGTACATGTTCCATCATATTTTTTTTCCCTAAAAAGCACTCATTTATATTGATCGGGTAGCAAAATCACTAAGTTTGATAACTAAAATAATTAGAGGAAAAAACACTAAACCCCCCAAACTATTCGATTTTTTGCACTTTACCATATAAACTAATTTCTTTTACACTTTACCATACAAACTATACAAGTTTTGCACTTTACCCTATAGCGGTCATCGCCGATAGAATATTCGGAGAATATTCCGGCACGTGCCCTCCACGTGAGGGCAAAACCGTCTTTGCCTAAAATTCAAAGTGAAGTAGTTACACTTTACCATTTGAACTTTGTTAAGAATGTCACTTTGCCATCTAAATTATGCAGAACTTTCACTTTGTCATATCAATTAAAGAAAATTAAAATCTATTATGTGTATATACATTTATTTATCTTATTTAATACATAAATATCACAAAAATAAGTTTAAACCATATTGTGAGCGAATCGAAATAGAAAATTTAGCATATATCAAATTACTTTTATATTATATATTACTTATTTTTGTATAATAATTTATTTTTTGCATACTAAAATTAAAAAAAATACTAAATATATATTATAATTATGATTAAAATAATCATTTTTTTTTTTTTTTTTTTTTTGCAAAATTTTGATTTACCAAATTACCAAACAAGATACCGAAAAAATTATGATATTCGAACTAATTATTTTGGTACAATATTCAACACAGATGCATACAGAATTTTTTGTTTTATTATGGTTTTTATTCATTCACCAAATACCTATTGATTTTAACCTCTTGTAAGAGTACGAGAGCAATGTAGTGTGGTAATCGACCAAAGGTTTCTCACAAGCAAATTTAGCCAAGTGTGAAATTATTTGAATTTATGAAAAACAAAAATAATTCTTTAACAATATAATAAAGTTTTGATTATGTAATTATGAATTGAACTAAGAACTAAAAATACATATCTAAAACAACATCACATAAATAGAAAATTGGGATGAAATCATTATAAAAAATGTTTAAACCTTATAACAATTCAAAGATGTCTAAACCACCAAACAAAATCGATATCAGTGATATTTGTACCCACCTTAATCATAAACCTATACCCTATAATAATAACATTGATAGATTTTTTCTTTTACGAATAAAAATTAAAATTAAAAGATAAATAAATGTATATACACATAATTTTTTTAATTTTCATAAATTGACATGGCAAAGTGAAAAATTGTGCAAAGTTCAGATGGAAAAGTGAAATTCTTAACAAAGTTCAGATGGTAAAGTGTAACTATTTCTATTTGAATTTTAGGCAATGACGATTTTGCCCTCACGTGGAGGGCACGTACCGGAATATTCGGAGAATATTCCACCGGCGATGACTGCTATAGGGCAAAGTGCAAAACTTGTATAGTTTGTATGACCAGAGTGTAAAGAAAATTAGTTTATATGGTAAAGTGTAAAAAAACGCATAGTTTGGGGGGTTTAATGTTTTTTCCTCAAATAATTAATAGATAGTACATGTTCCATCATTTTTTTCTAAAAAGCACTCTATATTGATATAGAAGAATTATTTCTTTTGATGACATTTTTTATTGAAACCATCGGATACATGATAATTATTATGATATCAGCAATAATTATCAAATTATAATCGAAGTAAACAAACACACTTATTATATGAGTTTAGCTATTGACAATGATGCTTACATTATTATATTGTAGTTAGTAGTAATACTACTCCTCCTATTTAAAATAAGTGACGTTTTAGGAAAAAAAAACACACATATTAAGGACTGTATTAAAATACCAAATATACTCTTAATTAATCAGAAATGTTGTTTGGAAGAAAACAATTTTAGGTATTACTGTTAATAAGTATAAGAGTAAAAAATAACATTTTATCATTAGTCTTGAAAACATCAAAATGTCATTCTTTTCGATGAATTTTTTATGTGCCAGGACGACACCTTATTTGAATAGGAGGGAATTTTTTTTTTAAACTTGCAAGGTCCATTAATTAATAACACATGTTGAGGAATAAATTCCGACAGTTTAGACCAATGCCCTAGAAACAGTTAATAGGCAACTAATAAGATTGTACAATTAAGAAGATATTTGGGAAAGGGACAACTATCTATGTTATGCTCGGCTAAAATTTAGGGCATTTAATTGATTAATTTAATTATCTCACATTTTACACCCTTGATTTGGAGCATGGATCCTCTCCATTTAGGGGTGTAAATTTCTTGTGCATTTGGAGAGAGAAAGACACATGTGCATCTATACACATACCTATACATACACACATATATATATATAATTGTATGTATAGATGCACATGTGTCTTTCTCTCTCCAAATGCACAAGAAATTTACACATCCTAAATGGAGATGATCCATTTCCCTTGATTTGGGCGTATCTAAATGGCCATAATATGGCTGGCCATAAAGACAAATTCATCATTTCTCTTATTAATGAGAAGGGTGATATAGTAATTCAATACTTTATTTGACTACTCTACCCTTCCCACCTAAATACCAATAACTCCACTATTTAGAATTTGAGATTCAAATTTCTCTCTCTTCATTAAATTATTCTTTTTACCTTTTCAAGAAAATAATTTGTTTAACAAATTAATTGATGGATTAATACTTGAATAAGAAACATATATTTCGGATGTACTAGAGCTTTTCGTATGCATTGTCCCTTTTAACAATCAATACGTGATCAAGTCAAATTAATTTTTAAAAGTTTATAATCTTTGCCATATTTTTTTGAATTTTCATCCCAAAATCAATACACATAAAAATATCTTTAGTAGGAATATTGGAAATTAAAATATCATATAAATGAAAATCAAACAAACACTAATAAATTAGTTAAATGCTAAATTAAGTTTTCAGATTCTCTAATGACATGTACAATTTGGCCACTCCGACAATCAAATTGGATTTTCACTTATTTTATTGACATCTCGATATATAAAAAAAAAGTAACAAAAATATATGAATTTATTTTGAAAAAATATTTTTAAAGAATGAAGATATTTAAAAACAAAAAAAAATCCAAACATTCTAATATACATGAGCAAGTCTCTTGTGAGACGGTCTCACGGATCTAAATCCATGAGACGGACCTCCTAAGGGCTCCGTCTTGAGAACATGAACCATGAAAATAAATTTAAAAATAATAATAAACCATGAAGAAACAAAAATAAACCCTAAAAACATGAACCATGAAGAATAAACCCGAAAAACAAAAAAAAAACCCAAAAAATAAAAAAAAAACCCTAAAAAAAACTAAAAATCCTAAAAACCCAAATCAATTAAAAATAAACCCAAGAAACAAAATAAACCCTAAAAAAACAAATATAAACCCTAAAAAAAATAAAATCTGAAAAAAAAAACCTTTAAAACTTTGTGTAAGGGCTCTGTCTCACGGATCTAAATCCGTGAGACCGTCTCATGCAAGTTTTTGCCAATATACATTAGTTTCATGCAGATTTAATGTATTAAAACAAATCCAAACATTCTAGTTCAAACATATTTTACTCGTCTTCCAAATTGAAGCATTGAACAATGTTCAATAATTGTTCGTTTTCGCCTACTTTACTATATGACAAAAACTTACATAAGTCCATCTCACAAATCTTTATCCGTGAGATGGGTCGAATCGGTCAAGTCAACAGAAAATCTGCGGGTCAATAAAAAGGTTAATTCTCCACCAAAAATAGTGTGGTAATACCTTTTGAGAAAACAATAATAATTTTAAGACAATTAAAAAATAATATTTTATTAATAAACATGTAATACTTTTTGATTTTATATTTATTTTTATGTGAAACTAAAAAAACCTAATTTGTAATTTGCTCATTTCTTGTTGAGTATACTATGGTGATCAAATCTTCTTAACAAATTCCAGTCACGTAAAATATGCATTAAGTTGTAATGCAATATGACTACAACATAAGTGACATAAGGTAACACTCAAAAAATATTACATAATAGCCATAAAATGTTACTATAGACAATAGGTAATACTTTTTATCGTAATACATCTGTCCGTGTTACCTATAGTCTACGGTATCACTTTTAATAGATTTAGTGACACTTTTTAAGTGTTTATTATAACACTTTAAAAGAATAATTATAAAATATTACATACAAGTCTAACGTAGCACTTTTTTGTTAAAATATAATAAAAAGCATCAAACCCAAGACATATGCTATTTAGAAGTAATAATTTATACCACTGGGCTAAGTTGATTCTTATTGCATCTTTTGCTTTGATTTTTATATATACACATATATATGCTTATATATATATATATATATATATATATTAAAATTATATTATTTACTATATGTATTAGAATTATATTATACACTATAAATATAAATTTATATCATATATTGTATATATATAAATATTATAAATTATATTTTATATTAGAAATTATATTATATCTTAAAGAACATAATAAAACTAAAAAATAAAAAATATCAAATAAGTTTGTCAACGAATTGATTTTCTATTAGTAAAAATAAAACGAAGTATTAAATAAGAATAATAAATTTATCTAGGGATTTTTTTGTGAATATTACGACATAATTAATTACATTGTTGAATTCTTTTAAGAAAAAAGCTAAAAGAAAAACAAAAAACCTTCGATAATGCCTACAAATGATTTCCATCGATAAAATCAATGGGTATTTTATAAGTTTCTTGTAATGTCATATAACATTTAACAATTGGTTATGTACCACTTATATATATATATAATAGAATTAATAGCAATAAGTTAAAAAGTAACAAATAAATAATCAATATATTTTATTTATAAAACCTTAAGTTATGTAAATGTTTAAGTAAACTAACTAAAGTCTCATATACAATAAATAGACAAAATAAAGGGTAAAAATCTACAAAAATTGGCATATATTAATATTCATAGATTAATATTACGAAAATATTAAAAAAATAAAAATTAAGAAAAACATTGCTCTCGTCTTTCCCTACTAGCGTCCCGAGTTATTTATTATTTTTTTAAAAAAAAGTGCATCATTATTTAAACATCCCGGCATCACACATTTTTCAATTTCCATAAAATTTTGAAGTGTCATTAAAATATGTTATATTATTTAAGTAAAAAACACTTAGTACACGCTTTGTAACTATGTGTTTAATACTTCGAAACAATACTTTATTTCAATATTATATACATAAATTAAGTTAAATCTTTCAAAAATTAATTATTATTATTATTAGTATTATGTGAATATTATATAAAAGACAAAATAAGAAGGTTAATTACATATATCAGTAGACTGATTATCATTAAATACTTATTTTTAATGATGTTAAGTTATAATTTAATATAATATAAAATACTATAATTTAATTTTATGTAAAATAAATATAAGTATAAATATAATTCACATAAGAATATATTAAATATTATTAAATGATTATCTTACTTTATGCTATAATCAAAGTTAAAATTGAGTTTGAGTTTATGAAAACGAATTTCGAAATTTAGATTTACCCAATTGAAAAATTATTATTAACTTTTGCATTGAAAACTATCACATTGATTCTCGATCTTAAGAATGTGGGCTCAAGGGAAAATAAAGTGGCACCATTTATATGTGTATTTAGAGCTACAATGGTTTAAGGGTTGTACAGTCATTTCATTTCCTTAAGTATTATTAAATATTAATTAAAAATAATCTACCTACTTTATGGACATCCATTATATGGCCATTTAGCACTTCCCTTACAATTATTAAGCAATTTAGAGGACAAAACTGGGCTTTGGATACCTAGAACATAAGGCAAAAATCCAAATTCGAATAATTTATTTAGGCACACGTGCATTTCACTGAATTTCTTGAGCTTCGGGATGCTCCATGCATGTGTGCTGCTGCTATATAATGTCAAATTATGGGGCATCTTATTTGTCTATTTATATAATTTTTCGTCTTTAATTTTATATTTTTATTTTGCTTAACTCCTTAATAAGATAGTTTTGTTAATAATATATTAATTTAGTACTATGAATTAGTAGTATTGCTGTATAGTATATTTCCAGCAACAAGTAAACTTATTCGATGTGACAATTAATTAAAGTCACCAATTGCTTTTGTAATGAAAACTTTGTTTTCAGCACAATATACATGGATAACTATAAAAAGGGAAGGTCTCTTGTTAGATGCATCCCTCATTACAAGGTTGTCATTGGTTGTGCTTTCATTCCATTCATTTTCATTTTCTGAGAAAATAGTGGTGAAATTTTTCTAAAAAAAGTGAAAGTTGAATGTGTAGAGAAAATGTAATGATTATGTTGACGTGATAGAGAATCTTTTAGAGATGTTGATTGTTTGTGAAAATTTTTGTGGAAATAATAGTGTAAAATAAAATGTAAGAAAATTGAACAAAAATAAGAAATTAATTCAAAAATAGGCAATATGGATCTCATTTTATACCTTTTGTTAACAAGATTAAAAGAAAAATAATAAAAATAGTGATAAATTAAAGAAATTATCGAATTTTTTTATGTAAATAGGGAGGAGTGATAAATAGATAGTATAATTGGGTATTGGGAAATGTGAAAGAGAAAGAGAAAAATAAGTTAATTCTTTGAAAAATATTTCATTTGTTCCACAAACAATCACACATGTAAAAAATTTTCACTCCAAAATGAAAATTTTGGAAAAACCAATCTCTCTCTCTCTCTCTCTCTCTCTCTCGAGAGAGAGAGAGAGAGAGAGAGAGAGAGAGAATAGCTCTAACTTCATGGGGTAAAAAAATCTTCTAGATGAGATCCTGATTCCAAGACTTGCCCTGCTCCATTAACAGCTCACTAACCCAAGTAACACTATACTCCAGACTTTCCAGGCCCACTAGATTGGGGAAGCACCTTTTTTGATCGATGGATCCCACACTCTAGTAGACTTACCATCCACAAATGCAAAATAAAGCCCCTGCCTCAACACCAACTTAGAGTTAATCAAGCTCCTCCAAATAAAAGAATCTGATGGTTTAGCACAGGTATTAAGGATACCCCCTTTCGAACAATAGTTAGCTTTAAGCACCTTACTAAGAATCTTATCGGAATGAACAAGAATCCTCCAAAGTTGCTTTGCTAACAAAGCGTCCTTCAATTTTTCAATGTCCTGAAAGCCCATATCTCCATGCTCCTTGGGAATAGCCATCTTGTTCCATCTGATCCAATGCATTTTAAGCTGCCCCTGGTCAGGTTGCCCCACCAAAAATCAGCCAACACTTTATTAAATATTGCATAAGTACCTTTCCCGAAGTTTGTAACAAGCCATAATATATGTAGGCAAAACACTAAGCACAGCCTTGATAAGCACTTCTTTCCCAGCGATACTGAGGAAAGAATTTTCCCAAATTCTAGTTCTTCTTCTAGCAGCATCTCACAAACCTCTAAAAATCTCTCTTTTTGATCTTCCAATAAGCAGGGGTAAACCAAGGTGTTTCAGATTTTTTTGTTCTTGGATACCACTAAGGATGTTACAGATATCAGCTGTAACGACCCAATTTCATGAAATTAAAAATACTCTAAAAATATTATTAGAAAAACACAAATTTATAAATTAAATTGATCCCAATAATATCAAAAAGTTGATTGAGAATTTTTAATTCTTAAGGGGAAAAATATTATATTAATAATAATAATAGTAATAATAATAATAATAATAATAATACATCTTCCAAATTAAATATCTAACAATTGTTTCAAGCATAAACTGGAAAAATTAAAGACATAAATCTAAAATTTAGTCCGATCATAATTATTTAAAATATAAATATAGCATGATTTATTCCAACATCCACAACATCATATCTTCAGTCGGATTCCTCAACCTGAATGTCATGATAATAATAGAGGTGAGCTTCATCTCGCTTAGTAGGGATATATCTGTCAATATTTAATATAACATGAAAAACATTCACATAATTACAACAATAAATTCATTAATTTTCTCTTTTTCCTCTGACTGGCCAGTTACTGCATATAGCATTGCGGGTTCACCTAAGATACGTTTGATTAGGACCCTTTTCATGGCCCCTAGCTTATATGAATTTATTTCCTCTTGACATATATTGCAATCAATGAAGTATAATCATGGAACATTAAATGAAGACAAATAATATAAAATTTTCTACTTTAATAATCACAGATACTCGATGTAGAAAAATTGAACGATAAAAGTCATAGTCCTCGATCCCTTTGTTTTCTATTGTAGAGAATTTAGAAAGTTGTGAAAAATATATGTGGGCTAATCATGTATTTATAGGCTAATTTTTATTTTTATTTCTATTTTTTAAAACCTAAATTATCCCCTAACCCAACCCCTAAACTAACCTATAAACTAACCCCTAAACTACTCCTAAATTAACCCTTACTTATTTTTTTTTATTATCACATTCTACTTTCCTTAAATAAAATTTCGTCTTCGAAATTCGATATCTTACCTGGAATCGAAAAACTTGGGTACTTGGCACGAATCTCCTCTTCGCGCTCCCAAGTAGCTTCATTTTTGCCATGACGTCTCCACTGTACTTTGATCAGAGCAATATCTTTATTTCTCAAATTGTGAATCTTGCGTTCCAACACAGCTTCTGGTGCTTCCATGTTGCATCAGCACGCATCCCAAGCCTTGATTTGATGCATCACTATAAATAACAAAGTCTTTAGTGGGGTCAGGAATTGTTAATACTGATGCAGAAGTTAGCCTTCACTTCAACTCCTGAAAACTTTCTTCGCATTTCTTGTTCTTCACTGTGAGTCGATTAAGTTCTCTATAATCGATACACATTCTAAGTGACCCGTCTTTTTTCTTTACAAACAAAACTGGTGCTCCCCACGGTGATACACTAGGTCTAATGAATCCCAAATCCAAAAGTTCGTGTATTTGCGCCTTTAACTCTTGTAACTCCTTTGACGCCATCCTATAGGGTGCCTTAGATATAGTGTCACGCCCCAATTTACATACCCAATAAAATAGAATAGCATCCAACAGGGTAGAACCCAAATATTCAAACTTAGGCTCATCAAGAGCTATTATCTAAGTACAAATAAAAAAAAATATAAATACAGCGAAAGTCTATAAATCATAACATACAATTATAATAAAGTTGTAACTCACCTAACTATTGCAAGATAATATGGTTATATTTTTCAAGCCCTGACGGATAAGCCCTTCAAGGAAAAGCTACCATGTAGAGTCAACTCTGAGCTAGAAGTCTCGTGTCAGTCTCGTCAATCTCAAAATATTCAGTCTCTGAAAAGTTTTATAAAAATCGTGGGGTGAGCTAAACGAGCTCAATGGATTGGGGTAGAGGAATGCAATATTTGTTTAATGAAATATGAAGTGTTTCCTTGAGAAAAGCACTTAGTGTGTCTAAAAATATTTATGTATGCATGATAATGATGCACATAAGAATTATTTGTCGTGATGATCAAGAATATATTGCAATTCAATATTGAGATATTAATGTTTAATTATATCAGTGATGCAATGCACATTGGACAACAGTTAGTCAAGTACGGTAAATATTTTGCTTTTCAAACGGTCAATAGATATCCCAATTTTTAAAACAAATAGTGGATATCTCATTTTAAAAACAAAGTATAAACAGTTAATCAATTAGTTCGTCAGCCCGAAATAAGAAACGTATGATCAGTGTTGATCGGACACTGATCCTGTCCGTTCTCCTTGTTACTTCCAATAATATTTGGCCGAAGCCCTGTCACCTTATCCCTCCCACTAGGCTCGACGTCTCTTTGGCCTGGGCTTTTGCCCCAGAGATCGTCATATTCATGAATATACTGTTCTACGACCCTAGTTCTGTCGCCGTCTCCGGCCCGACCCGAAAATGGGATTAGGCATATGGGTAGTCAAACAAGGACCACAAGCAACCTGTTCGATCCATTATCTAACATACCCACGCCGCAATAGACTCAAACAGTCAATAGTTTTGTCAAAGTGACATTTATTTGCCCAAAGGCTGAGTCAAGCAGTTACAATAGTTAAAATGCAAGCGAATATGATCATCATACTTTATGTTTTCTTAAACAATCTTATATTATGAACTTCATGAAAATGATGTATATCGTGAAATCAAGCAATTGCTTAATGTCATGAAGTTGATGAAATAACTAATATGTCGTGAAATTTATAAAATTATAAGCAAACCTAATTTTCTTTAGAAAGATGATAATTTGCCCACCTTTACTTTGATAACCGAATTTCCTAACCAATCCCTTACTCCGGCCTCCAATGTTCCCTACAATAAAATCCAACAATTATCATATATTATCTCTTACTATTCATTATTATTATGATTAATTATTAGTAAATACTACTACAGTACTATTTGGATTTATTCATGTATTAATTATAAGTATTTTAATATCTTTCATTCTACTGAATTCAGTTTTAATTATAGAGGAACTTTTCAAGTAAACTACCTTTTCAATGCCTTGAATTAATGTTAAATTCTTGTGATCGTTTAGTTAATCTTAAACGTCCTAACAATTTATTTGGTTATATATACTGCATCGCCTAAATAAATCATACTAGTTTAAATTATTATTATTTTGATTGTTACTGCTTATCTTAGTTTCCAGATACTAAACAGTAAACATCACATATTCCTAGCATCCTAATACAATTATAATCAGGTTACAACTATAAATACAAACATCTTTATCATTTTTATAATATATAAAATAGTTAGTTACTCCAATAACCCATAATTTAGCTCATTTCCAGTCAATACCAGCTACTTTTATGCTAATTCTTAATAAATGATCAGAATGATTTACAATAGGTAATGTCTTCTCAACTTCATACAAATTTACGATTTTAAGAACTTGGAATAAAACTAATTCAAACAATCAAGGGTATGAAACTTACTAATGTCAAATATGGAATTGAAGCAGTCCGTCTAAATCATCTCCTTTCTTCTATTTCTTTTTCTTTTCTTCTTTTTTTTTTTTGTATTTTGCTAGACTGATTGCCGAGATGCCAGCTTATTTTATTCTCTCCTTTCCATTTGTTTTTACTAATGACGTGTGTGCTTAAGGAAATAAAGAAGTGTATGCATGTTTATCTATTCTAAGCTGGTGGTGGCATGTTTTATTGTTTGATATAATTTAGTAGATAAACTATGTGTGTGGCTTTAAAGTTATTAGTGTAATTAGCTTACACGTATACATATTATATACAGGTTTCTATATATATATATATATTATATACCTGTTCATACATATATACATATATATATATATATATATGATTACCATTTGATTAGTTGATTACACAATATATATAATAAGTTATTATACCCATATAATTATCGTGTGCATATACAAATTAAACAAATTGATTTTCATAATTTTATTCCTTTATAATTATTATTATCACTTTATATATATCACCTTAGTATATGGCTCTGTTTCGAATATTATATTAATTCTTTTAATCAATATATATGTATGTTATATTTTTCAATAAATACATCGATGCCCCCTTTCATCACTATAATGTACCGCATGTAATTAAATGGTACCTAAAAGTTGGATACCGAGATATTTCGTTTCTATGTCAATGAATAATCAACTGCTTAAATTAATGGCTCTGCAACTCGCACTATATGAGAATTTTAAAAGTATTCAAATATTCATAATTATAATATAAAACAAATTATATGATGTCAATATCAGTGCAAATAACCCATAGTCATATTTAATGCATGAATTAACTAGACTGGATATCAAATATCTTACAAGTGACGATTCCAAGCTATGCATACGTGAGGTGTCACATTCTCCCCTCCTTAAAAGAATTTGGCCCCCAAATTCCCCCTTACATATTTCTAGGCAATTGTTAACGCTCAACATTCTAATGATAAGTTCCATCTCGTTGAATAAACTAATTATTATTTAGGAATCGATAGGGAATTGTTAGGAGATCGAGACCTTTCCATTAATATTTTTACCACCTTAATTAAGGAAAAAATTTCCAGTCAATTTGTTTTAGGTTAAACCCTTAAAATCTTATAAAATTTAAAGCTCATAACTTAGCCTCCAGAAATATATGGAGTTAGAATAACTAGTAATAATTTATACTACTGGTCGGCTAAGCCCGCACGATCCTACTCTTATCATGCATCACTCTGCTCCTGTATTATAACCCAAATATCGGTAAATTGAATTCCTTAAATAGACACCATAATCGAACAATATAACCCAAGTAACAGCGACGGGCAATAAGGATTCCTATACCTTATTATAATATTTGTACATCATTTACATAGTCATTCATATACAATCCCAAAATACCATTCATGCGTCACTGTTATACCCAAAGTAAATACTGTTTATCTTAGTGGCTACCTATATCTCACAATACTTTTACGCATTCATTGCATATATACTACCTATTCGATTACACATACAAACTTTCAAAGTCATATTCTATTAAGAACTTAACCCAGTCGTCTCATCACGATGTGCTTCATCATTCACCTCACATATCTTCTTCTCTTTTGTGTTTATTTGTTCTTCGAGACCCTTTAGTGGTTTGTTGATCGTTGTTTCTTATAGGGCAATCTCTCACCCGATCTTGACCGTTGCCACATCCGAGGCATTTTCCCAATTTTTTCCAACATTGTGATAGTTCATGACCTTTTCTGTTACAATAAGAACACAACATCATTGATACCCCTGGTTCCTTTCCTTTTTCAACATCACCAATCATTTCGTGATTTATCTTCTGAAGTTTCTTTCCACGTTCTGCAGCTTGGTTGGACGATGATGGTTTGAATTTATCACTCGTCTTGTTCTGCTGCCTTTGATGTTCATTTTTGTTTTGATCGAAAGTACCATGAGGTTCCTCGGTCGGGATGACAAAAGGAACACATGATTTCTTCTCCTGGTGTATAAGTGTTTGCAGTATATCAACTTGTTTCAGCAACACGACTATATGCTCTTTTTGTTGTTGGTTTACTTCTTCTGCTTGTTGCAGGCTTTGTGTCAACTGCTGGCTTTGTTGATACAAAATAGAGTTCTCATGGCTTAATTCATCTACGAGGTTTTCCAAATGGAAAATATGATCTCTCATCCTTTGCATTTCCTCACTAGTATTGGTGTCAAGTCTAGAATTCCATATAAACCGCTCTCTTCCTGAGACCATTCCTAAATACAAACAATATCTTAGTTAATATATCAATCAAATAATAAAGAAAGCATGATATACACACATTCACTATATTAGTTAATATTTGAATGCTACATCAAATCAGCACTCGGTACAAAACGATCAATACCCAAACATAGGCACTATTCCAACATCAAATAACCAATAAACCAATTTAACATTTAAGAAAACTCATCCGCCACTTAGGTATATCTCAACTAATCATATCTCATCTATTAAGCCTACTAAGCCTCAGAGCACTGACATGCCAAGCCAACATTATAAGACTAATAATGATAGAAAGAAATACAACTTTTGAAAGATGATATACTCTATAATTGAGGTTATGCATAAGAATAGAGTGGAAAAATTAATATATCAATTACCGAGTTACAACAAAGGTTTCAAAACAACAAATCGCTCGAAGCATGAGACGAAATACAAACTAAGGACTGAGGTTAGCTAGAAGTTAGATGCAAATTGAATAAAAAGAACTAACGCGAAAAATATGACGATTTTCAAGAGATTAACAAAATACTCAGAATCAAATTGGACTACTTTAAGAGTAGATGTGCTTAAAAGAACTTAACATTTAGAAGACAAACATCAAGCAGAGTGAACGATTGACAATTTCAGAAGCAAAGGTTGATGTCAAAAGTGAGGAGAAGTGAAGTTCATAATTCACTAAGATTTAAGAAAACTACAATCATAAATGTGTAGTAGTGATTACATGATAAATCGGTACCAATAAAAGATAATCTACACAACTCAGTGAAAAAGTTCGGATGAAGGATTAAGATGTTGCTCCAATAAGCAATATCTCTCAACAGAAAAGAGAAGATGTTTGAGATCTCAATGATACAATAGACACTGTCACTCTTGAGAGAATTCATCAAAATGATATTCTTCTTAAGATATATATTCTGGTGTCTAGAAATTAAAATCGTGAATCACTTGATGAAATTAATAGATATCCACTAATTAAGCACATTGAGTGACTTAAACAATGGATGCGGAGCAAAACTACATCTGTAGGGAAAATTATGGAGAAAGAAAGTAACACGAGATAAAGAAGGAAAATCCAAAAGGTTTAGTTATATATAATACATCAAAATTGAACCATTTAGCCGGTAAAGACGCAAAACAAGTTACAGTATGAAGATGAATCAGGTTTCATTATAAATAGTTCTGTCGCGAATGAAAGCTAAGCATAGAATATGCAAAAGATACAAGTTTGGAACAAAAATGAAAGTTTGCAAAGTAATTTGAATGGAGTTGAATCAAATTCAGCTGGCTATAAAGTATCTAAAGTCGGTCTTACGAGTTTGCAGGGTGATACTATAACCTTATGTTATGAACAAGTTTCTACTAATCTCCAAATAGTGGTATGGTGTAATACTCTTAAACATGAACTAGAGCTCAAGGAAGTAGTAATATTAAGATAAAATATGTAAAACCAGATATCCTTTAGTATAGAAGATGCACTTTTCATGCTTAATAATCCCAAAGATAAACAATACTCGTACTAACCAATCAAACACTAAGATTACGAGTATCTACTCCTCAGACCGCCACAACATAAAACCCAAATTCATCACTCAAACTCAATTCATAAGGTCTCACAATCGTAGCAAGCCAACTACAAACCGAAGATCATATCCTGGGTCAGCTCGGGTGTAGATCCTTTTACACCCAAGCTCTGATACCACAATTGTCACGCCCCAATTTACATACCCAATAAAATAGAATAGCATCCAACAGGGTAGAACCCAAATATTCAAACTTAGGCTCATCAAGAGCTATTATCTAAGTACAAATAAAAAAAATATAAATACAGCGGAAGTCTATAAATCATAACATACAATTATAATAAAGTTGTAACTCACCTAACTATTGCAAGATAATATGGTTATATTTTTCAAGCCCTGACGGATAAGCCCTTCAAGGAAAAGCTACCATGTAGAGTCAACTCTGAGCTAGAAGTCTCGTGTCAGTCTCGTCAATCTCAAAATATTCAGTCTCTGAAAAGTTTTATAAAAATCATGGGGTGAGCTAAACGAGCTCAATGGGTTGGGGTAGAGGAATGCAATATTTGTTTAATGAAATATGAAGTGTTTCCTTGAGAAAAGCACTTAGTGTGTCTAAAAATATTTATGCATGATAATGATGCACATAAGAATTATTTGTCGTGATGATCAAGAATATATTGCAATTCAATATTGAGATATTAATGTTTAATTATATCAGTGATGCAATGCACATTGGACAACAGTTAGTCAAGTACGGTAAATATTTTGCTTTTCAAACGGTCAATAGATATCCCAATTTTTAAAACAAATAGTGGATATCTCATTTTAAAAACAAAGTATAAACAGTTAATCAATTAGTTCGTCAGCCCGAAATAAGAAACGTAGGATCAGTGTTGATCGGACACTGATCCTGTCTGTTCTCCTTGTTACTTCCAATAATATTTGGCCGAAGCCCTGTCACCTTATCCCTCCCACTAGGCTCGACGTCTCTTTGGCCTGGGCTTTTGCCCCAGAGATCGTCATATTCATGAATATACTGTTCTACGACCCAAGTTCTGTCGCCGTCTCCGGCCCGACCCGAAAATGGGATTAGGCATATGGGTAGTCAAACAAGGACCACAAGCAACCTGTTCGATCCATTATCTAACATACCCACGCCGCAATAGACTCAACAGGTCAATAGTTTTGTCAAAGTGACATTTATTTGCCCAAATTTGAGTCAAGAAGTTACAATAGTTAAAATGCAAGCGAATATGATCATCATACTTTATGTTTTCTTAAACAATCTTATATTATGAACTTCATGAAAATGATGTATATCGTGAAATCATGCAATTGCTTAATGTCATGAAGTTGATGAAATAACTAATATGTCATGAAATTTATAAAATTATAAGCAAACCTAATTTTCTTTAGAAAGATGATAATTTGCCCACCTTTACTTTGATAACCGAATTTCCTAACCAATCCCTTACTCCGGCCTCCAATGTTCCCTACAATAAAATCCAACAATTATCATATATTATCTCTTACTATTCTTTATTATTATGATTAATTATTAGTAAATACTACTACAGTACTATTTGGATTTATTCATGTATTAATTATAAGTATTTTAATATCTTTCATTCTACTGAATTCAGTTTTAATTATAGAGGAACTTTTCAAGTAAACTACCTTTTCAATGCCTTGAATTAATGTTAAATTCTTGTGATCGTTTAGTTAATCTTAAACGTCCTAACAATTTATTTGGTTATATATACTGCATCGCCTAAATAAATCATACTAGTTTAAATTATTATTATTTTGATTGTTACTGCTTATCTTAGTTTCCAGATACTAAACAGTAAACATCACATATTCCTAGCATCCTAATACAATTATAATCAGGTTACAACTATAAATACAAACATCTTTATCATTTTTATAATATATAAAATAGTTAGTTACTCCAATAACCCATAATTTAGCTCATTTCCAGTCAATACCAGCTACTTTTATGCTAATTCTTAATAAATGATCAGAATGATTTACAATAGGTAATGTCTTCTCAACTTCATACAAATTTACGATTTTAAGAACTTGGAATAAAACTAATTCAAACAATCAAGGGTATGAAACTTACTAATGTCAAATATGGAATTGAAGCAGTCCGTCTAAATCATCTCCTTTCTTCTATTTCTTTTTCTTTTCTTCTTTTTTTTTTTGTATTTTGCTAGACTGATTGCCGAGATGCCAGCTTATTTTATTCTCTCCTTTCCATTTGTTTTTACTAATGACGCGTGTGTGCTTAAGGAAATAAAGAAGTGTATGCATGTTTATCTATTCTAAGCTGGTGGTGGCATGTTTTATTGTTTGATATAATTTAGTAGATAAACTATGTGTGTGGCTTTAAAGTTATTAGTGTAATTAGCTTACACGTATACATATTATATACAGGTTTCTATATATATATATATATATATATATATATTATATACCTGTTCATACATATATACATATATATATATATATGATTACCATTTGATTAGTTGATTACACAATATATATAATAAGTTATTATACCCATATAATTATCGTGTGCATATACAAATTAAACAAATTGATTTTCATAATTTTATTCCTTTATAATTATTATTATCACTTTATATATATCACCTTAGTATATGGCTCTGTTTCGAGTATTATATTAATTCTTTTAATCAATATATATGTATGTTATATTTTTCAATAAATACATCGATGCCCCCTTTCATCACTATAATGTACCGCGTGTAATTAAATGGTACCTAATAGTTGGATACCGAGATATTTCGTTTCTATGTCAATGAATAATCAACTGCTTAAATTAATGGCTCTGCAACTAGCACTATATGAGAATTTTAAAAGTATTCAAATATTCATAATTATAATATAAAACAAATTATACGATGTCAATATCAGTGCAAATAACCCATAGTCATATTTAATGCATGAATTAACTAGACTGGATAATAATCAAATATCTTACAATTGACGATTCCAAGCTATCCATACGTGAGGTGTCACATATAGGTGCTGCCCCAGATACCAAATCTATTCCAAATTCAACCTGGCGATTTGGAGGAAATCCCGACAAGTCTTTTGGGAATACATCCAAAAATTCTTGTACAATTTGTACATCATTAGGTGTCACTTCGGTTGTCGAGGTATCTACTAAACTCACTAGATATCCTTGACAATTTTTCTTTTTCAACATCTTTCTTGCCTTCATTACCGATATCACTCGTGGTACTGCCTTAGACTTAATCCCATAAAATTTTATCTCATTATTTCCTGGCAGTTTGAATATTATCTCTTTCTCGTGACACTTAATGTCTACCTGATATCTACTAAGCCAATTCATACCTAAGATTACGTCACAATCCTTCATCTTAATTATGTATAGATCAGCTTTAAGATATTTTTTCCCTATATTCATTTCAACATCCTTATTCACCGAGTCAGTTGTTATCGAATTTCCAGATGGCAAACCAACCTCAAGGGGTTCACTTACTCTAACACTCTTATGTCCTAATATAGCATGAAATTTTGCAGATAAAAACGAATGTGTGGCACCCGTGTCAAAAAGTACAAGAGCAGGTATTCTAGAGATGGTTAGCATACCTGACATTGTACCCGGGTTCTGATCAGCTTCTTCCTGAGTCATAGCATACATTCGAGCTCTACCTCCAGATGTTTGTTCTCTACTTTTCCGCTCAGCTTTTAAAAGAGGACAATTAGAGACTTCATGTCCTGGCTTCTAACACTTGAAGCATTTTCCTTGTCCAGCTAAACATTCTCCAAAATGATTCTTCTTGTATTTTGGGCAAGTTGGCCTGTCTACTTGCATAGTTGGGCGTGCATTTTTATTAGTGTTTATTTGTTTATTTTGATTTTTATTTTTATTATATTTTGTCCCGTCCCATTTTCTTTTCTCAGGTAAAACGACCAACTTTTGCTCCTCTTCGTCCCCAACAAAACTTGCCTCCACCTGATGAGCCCTTCTCACCATCACCGAGTACTCCAAATCTCCTTGAGCAGATAGTATTTCTGATAGTTGTGCTCGAAGTCCCCTTCTGAACCTTAGATTCTTTTTCAAATCAGTATCCACTAGGTGTGGAGCAAACCGACTTAGTTGATTGAACTGTCTCTCATACTCTGTGACAGTCATGTTTCTTTGTTTAAAGTTAAGGAATTTTGTCTCCTTCTTGTCTCGATATGATTGTGGGAAAAACTTTTCCATTATTAATCACTTTGAACTCATCCCATGTTAAAGCATTCCGCTCTTCCTCGGTCTTAGTCCTCCAATACCCTTCCCACCAATGATCAGCGTCTTCAGTGAGTTGGAAGGCAGCACATACAACTCTCTGTTTGTCTGTGCAGCCAATAAGTCAAAAAATCCTCTCTAGCGATCGGAACCATTCTTCTACTGCCGTTGGCCATCACATCCGTTGAATATGGGTGGACGATAGTGGCGGAATTGTTCCACGTCTCGTGCGTTGTTGTTGTTGTCCCCATTGTTCTGCGCACCTCTGAGGAACTCAGCAATTATATCTCCAGCAGTAGCAGTGGTTTGATTTCCTGTGTTAGTGGAGTTCTCACCGTTGACTTGATTTCCACGACGGGAGCCATATTCCTAAGGTTATACATAATGTATTATTATTATTTATCCCAAGTTATTAATGGATTTTGCATGAAATATCTAACTTAAAATCTAAATATCATAATATAATGGTCAAATAAATTAGTATCAATTAAAAGACAACTAAGCTTTATATATAATATGGATTTATTTATCAATTTTGCAATACATAGACCCATCTATCTCTCTTTTGATCCATGTCTCCATCTTCCTCCAGGATCTTCTTAGGATCTTCTTTCCGGATCTTCTTCTGGGTCTTCTTCCAGGTTTTCTTCCAGTTCTTCATCTTCTGCTATAGCCTCATCGTTCAAAAACTCAATCCATTTACAGTATAACCTGGCAGTAAATGTCCCGTAGTTGATTTTGGGTCGGTCTTCATGTTCGTCATACTCCAATAATGAGGCATAAAGCTTTTCAGCCTTGACGTTCCAAAACGAGGGTAAGCTATCAATTACTCTACGGGAGGCAGCGCGTTCGTTTGGAGCGCCGATGACATTCCTCACATTGTACCACAACTGGTGAATTTTAACTATATATTCTCCAATGCTATCCCCCTCCTCAATTTGATAGTTGAAATAATGATTGAGTTGGTTAATGGGATGGTTTGGACCCCAGTTATTATTATTATTGTTCTTTCTTGCAGTGTGGCGAGTGCGAGTTTCTGCCATCTATATATATGTGCATTTACAACTATAAGTCTATTTTTATATTTTTTTTTAAAGAATACAATATTTATGTTCTTCTAACATTTAAATTGGTATTATATTTCTAAAGCAGAATAAAGTAACATGGAATCATAATAAGATACATCATGATATAAATGAGCATACTGATACAATTGTATAATGTAACATTAATAATTCTCATACCCTGAGGAGATCGGCAAGATATGATGGAGGTGGATGTTATTATACTATTTTGTCTTATACAAAGGTTGACTTTTATTAAATTTTCTTAAAAAAACTATAAATTTTAATTTTCAATTTTTAAAAAAAAAAAACTTACAGAAACGTAGACCTGCTCTGATACCACTTGTAACGACCCAATTTCATGAAATTAAAAATACTCTAAAAATATTATTAGAAAAACACAAATTTATAAATTAAAGTGATCCCAATAATATCAAAAAGTTGATTGAGAATTTTTAACTCTTAAGGAAAAAAATATTATATTAATAATAAGAATAATAATACATCTTCCAAATTAAATATCTAACAATTGTTCCAAGTATAAACCGGAAAAATTAAAGACATAAATCTAAATTTAGTCCGATCATAATTATTTAAAATATAAATATAGCATGATTTATTCCACCATCCGCAACATCATATCTTCAGCCGGATTCCTCAACCTGAATGTCATGATAATAATAGGGGTGAGCTTCATCTCACTCAGTAGGAATATATCTGTCAATATTTAATATAACATGAAAAGCATTCACATAATTACAACAATAAATTCATTAATTTTCTCTTTTTCCTCTGACTGGCCAGTTACTGCATATAGCATTGCGGGTTCACCCCGAAGATACGTTTGATCCCGGACCCTTTTCATGGCCCCTAGCTTATATGAATTTATTTCCTCTTGACATATATTGCAATCAATGAAGTATAATCATGGAACATTAAATAAAAACAAATAATATAAAATTCCCTACCTTAATAATCACATATACTCGATGTAGAAAAATTGCACGATAAAAGTCCTAGTCCTCGATCCCTTCGTTTTCTATTGTAGAGAATTTAGAAAGTTGTGAAAAATATATGTGGGCTAATCATATATTTATAGGCTAATTTTTATTTTTATTTCTATTTTTTTAAAACCTACATTAACCCCTAACCCAACCCCTAAACTAACCTATAAACTAACCCCTAAACTAACTCCTAAATTAACCCTTACTTATTTTTTTTTATTATCACATCAGCTCTATCATTCTCAGACATATATGTTATGGCTGAAGAAAATAGAGGACTTATCCATATTAACTTTCTGCCCAAGCATTGCAAAATTGGAGGAGTATTTCATTGATGAAAGAAGCCTGGAAAGTATTAACTTGACTAAATAACAAGGCATCATCAACAAAAAATAAATGAGCTAACATTGGTGCCTTTCTGCAGATTTTGATCCCTTTAAGATTATCCAAGATTCTAGACTGATTCAAAAGATTAGAGACGGTTTAGAGATGATGAGGAAAAGATTAAGGGATAAGGGATCCCCTTATCTAATGCCTCTATAGGGAACAACAAGACCATGAGCCTCTCCATTGACCAAAAAGGAGAAGAAGAAGAGATAATGCAAGAAAAGATCCATTGGACAAATCTATGAGGGAATCCCATTCTAATCAAGAACAATCTTAAGAAATCCCATTTCACCCTATCATAAGCCTTCGCCATGTCAAGTTTAATCGCCATATACTTGGTTTTAGAGCTTCTAAGCTTATTCCAAGTAGTGAAAATGCTCATGGGCCAAAAAAGTTTGACATTATCAATTATTTACCTACCGGGAACAAAAGTAGTTTGACATTCATTAATACACTTATGAAGGCATGGCTTAATCTTGTTAGCCAGAATCTTAGAAATAATTTTATAAATCGTGTTACAAAGGCTGATTGGCCTATAGTGGGAGATGGAAGAGGGGTTTTTTATTTTGGGAATAAGGGAGACTAGAGTCTAATTAAGGCTTCTAAGCATTTTTGAACAAAGGAAGAAATTTTTAACTGTTTTACAGACTTCATCATGAATAATTAAGATGACAGAAATGATGAAAGAAAAAAAGGAGACATACCATTGGGAACCGGAGCTTTGAAAGGATGGAGCTCAAACAAAGCCTCTTTAATTTCCATGTCTGTTACATGTCTGATGAGACTTTGAAGCTATTGGGAGTTGAATGTGCAAGCGATGCCATTCAGAATTGAGTGATCAAAAGCTGGATTTGATGATTTAAAAAGCTCCTCATAAAAATCAGCAATCTCCCCCATAGTTTCACAGGTTTGACCCCTATTTCCCACTAATTTGTCCAAAGAGTTACTCTTATATCTTTGATTAGCACATGCATGGAAGAACTTGGTATTTTATCCCCATCCTTAAGCCAGTGGCTCCTTGATTTTTGTTTTCAGTACAATTCCTCATTCACATGAGCTTTTTGCAACTCTAGTGTAAGCTCAAACCAGGGCTGTGAATCCCTATTACCTCCCATTCTCGAAAGACTCTCCATTTTGTCTGTGTTTTCTTTAATGATTTTGTTTGAGCTTGTCTTGATCTTCTTACTCCAGAGAAGCAGCCCCAATCTGTAGTTTTTAAATCTATGTTGTAGCTGGAAGAGAGGAGTACCCCTCTAAGAAGAATTCCAAGAAGAGTCCACCACCTCCTCAATCCCAGGCAAACCAACCCATCTCCTATCAAAATGAAACCTCATCTTGGAATGATTGGACATAGGAGAAACATCCAATAACAGAAGAAAATGATCTGAAGTCGTTCTGAAAATGTGATGAATAACAGCTTGGGGCCAACCCAAACACCAATCAGAAGAACCAAAGCCTCTGTCAAGCCTCTCTTCAATGAATTCCTCCCCTTCCCGCCAGTTAGACCAAGTATATATGTATCCAGAAAATAGTCTCTCTCCCATTCCCATTTCAAAAACACAATCTCTGAAATCCCTGAAATTGTTGTCCTGTCTAGTTTTCCCACCCCTTTTATCCTCATCACCAAGTAAGTCATTGAAATCTCCCATCAATAACCACTTAGCTCGACATCTACCCTTCTCTCCAATAAGTAACTGCCATTGATATTTTCTAGCTTTAGGACAATTACTTGCATAAATGAACACAACCTAACTCTTATCAGTACCTTTACTACAAAGAAATTCCACAGCAATGCAGAAAGACAATGAAAACATTTGGATAATGGTCACTTTCTCAATCCAACAGAGCAGTAGCCCTCCCTTAGTGCCATCCAGATCCACACTCACCCATCTATTTTTCCATTTTAGGTTTCTACAACAATAGTGACAAAAGATTTCTGCTTTTTGGTCTCACACAAAAACAATAACTCTAGGAAGTGGAGTCTTAAAACCTCATTGATTTGGGAAACTGTAGAGCCCCGTCCCCAGTCCTCTACAATTCCACACCTTAGCTTTCATTGATGGGGTTGGGGTCATTCTAGGCTGGCTACCTCCACCTTTGGACTTTGGGAAGAACTTTCAGAGCACACCTTTTATTTTTTCAGTTCACAATTTTCCAATGGCCAATCTTTATTATTGTCTGCCTCATCAATGAGAATTCTATTTCTTTTTAACCCACCCACATTGTTGCCTTCAATGATCATACCATTCGACACTTTGGCTTTAGCTTTTGGGCCCCTTCCTCTGGTTTTGCCCCCTCTACCTCTTGAGACTCTTGACCTTTGATTATATTTATCGAAATTTCAGACAGTGGGACCCTGAATTTGGTTTCCTTAAGGGGAACTATGACAAGATTTCCTAATTCAGGACCAAATAAGGTGTGGTCAGGTTGTGGCATTTGTTCCTCTTCCATAGGACTACATAAGCATACAAGATTGATCCTCGAAGGCTCCCCACCCTCATTAGGGGCTGAGATTTCCTCAATTGGATTGTTCTCTTTCTGATCATCATTTGGAGTGTTTGAGACAACTCCCTTATTCTTGGAAGGAAGTTGAGGTTCACTGATAGCAGTCTAGTTTGAGAGGGCATCAACTTTTTACTAGCAGAACTGGATATCGTTCGGACAGAAAAATTTCCTTCCTTGACCTTCATCCACTCCCCAAACCCTCACAAAAGTCCCCTGCTGCAAATCCTCCTTTCTACCAATACATGACCGTTCAAAATGCCCAATATGTCCACAATAGTAGCATAATCCCACCAAATTCTCATATTTAAAACCAACCCACCAGGATTCTTTTCCTAGCTTATTAATACCCCTTAAGAGTAGTTTCTTCAGGTTAACTGATACCAAAAGCTTAATCACTTTCCCTTCGAACTCCCAGAGTCTAGTATCAAAATATCCATAGTTTTTGGCAAAGAGCTTTCATATTTTCAATCCTATTTCTATAGAGATCCAATAGTTTGGGGTATTCCAGGCTTGTATCCATAAGTCCACCTCTTCAAAACCCTGTTTTTAATCACCATCCCTCCCGACCATTTTTTGAGCAACATATATTGGTTATCAAAAGTACATACCTTGCTATTAAAAACCTTCTCCAGATCTTCTTAATAAAAAATAATACTTCTTTTTAATAAAAATGATATTTGTTTGAATAAGAAGTGATCTTTTTTTAATAAGAAATGATACGTTTTCCATAAGAAGTGATACTTTGTTTAAATAAAAAGTGATATTTTTTTTTAATAACAAGTGATATTCTTTTCATAAGAAGTGATGCTTTGTTTTAGTAAAAAGTGTAAGTCCAAGCGGCTACGATAATCTAGAGGGGGGGTGAATAGATTATCTCCATCTTTTCGATTTCGCCCTCTTTTTGCAATCGAATGCTCAAACACAATGATAAAGGTGCGGAATGTAAACAACACACGTCGATTTAAAGAGGTTCAACCCACCTAGGGCCTAATCCTCTACCACCCCAAAGATATCCGAGATGGATTTCAAAAGAAAAAGAATTTTATTAATTACTAAAATTAATACAAATTCAACTTACAACACCTTGAAGAGCACCACACTCTTCTTCAACACCACCTTTAAGATTACCACAATCTCTTCTTGAA
Organism: Rehmannia glutinosa; assembly: GCA_016081115.2. Lineage (NCBI taxonomy): Eukaryota > Viridiplantae > Streptophyta > Magnoliopsida > Lamiales > Orobanchaceae > Rehmannia > Rehmannia glutinosa. The sequence goes on from JABTTQ020003134.1 coordinate 139,925, forward strand.
GATTACCACAATCTTCAACGGCACCTTGTGAAGATTACCACAATCTTCAACCTTGAAGAATACCAAATTCTTCAACACCTCAATAAGAAGATCACCACAATCTTCTTGCACCTATCACCTAGATCATCCAAGTGTGTTCTTACCACAAGAGCACTCACAAGGATATCTTGTGTTTGAATGATAACCAAAAATCAAGATTACAACTCAATTATGAATAATACAATTTGAGTGCAAAGTGTAATCAAGAATAGCCTAGACCTCAAAGATGTGAAAGTGATAAGTTAGGCAAATTTACAACAAGAATAATAACAATGAAAGACCAAGTATTTGCTTGAAGTGTATCTTGTTGTGTTGTATCTCAAATCTTGTATTGGTTGCTCCAAAACTTCCTCTATTTATAGGAGATGATTGATCAAGCATAGGCTCCTCTTGGGGATTGAAAATCTACAGAAAAATACAATTAAAATCAAGAATATAGCTGTTAGAAATCAATCCCACAATTTAAGGAAATGTGTCTGCTGTCAAACGGTCATATTTTTGTTGTCAATACACAGGGCGACCGGTCGCACAGAAATAAGAGAAATAAGAACACTTTGAAAAATTTCAACAGGGCGACCGGTCGACGTAGGCTTCGACCGGTCGACCCCTGTCTCAACCGGTCCCCCTAATCAAAAAACGAAGAGGTTTAGTTCTGTTTCAAAATGAAACTTGCAGAACCGGTCGATCGGCCGGGCGACCGGCCGACGCCAGTGGCGACCGATCGACCGCTTGTTTTTACTACCGTCTCATTTTTCTGTTTCTAAAAACATCTTCAGTACGGGTTGCCCTATAGGGCAACCAATCGACCACGAGATTAAATGTTGTCCAATTTTTGTCGAAAATAAAACTCAAGAAATACTCCGAAAATTTAGTAAAAACATTTTAAACCAATCGGGAGTATTTAGACAACATTTAGAAATCTTTTATTAGGAGTAAAAACACATTGACATAAAATCATAAAAAGTGTTGTCCATTATTATCAAAAATAATCTTGAGGAAATACTCCGGAAAATATTAAAACCATTTTAAATCATTTAGGAGTATTTGGACAACCTTTTAAAAACATTGTTTTGGTGACAAAATAAAATCATCAAAATTAAGATAAAAACATGTATCAAACAATCTCCCCCTTTTTGATGATTACAAACCAAAACAATTTTTACACAAACTAAGAGAGCAATTTTAGAAATGATTTTCCGGTAAAAACATTTGACCGTTTGGAAGCAACCAAAATTTCCAAAAATATTAAAGCAACCAAGTAGGGAGTAAATATTCAATAATAAGCACAATTGATACCAAGCTCCCCCTATCAACAAGCATATCAAGAATAAAGAAAAACCAATTTTTCCATGAGCTAAAAGCTTTAGCTTTTACAATTTATTTAAGAGCTTATAAGCTCCCCCTGTCACAAAAATATTAAAGCAACCAAGTAGGGAGTAAATATTCAATAATAAGCACAATTGATACCAAGCTCCCCCTATCAACAAGCATATCAAGAATAAAGAAAAAGCAATTTTTCCATGAGCTAAAAGCTTTAGCTTTTACAATTTATTTAAGAGCTTATAAGCTCCCCCTGTCACAAAACATAATTAAACAATTATAAGTCCATCAAGCAACAATTGGACTAAGAACAAATCACAACTTATGGCTTTTATGAGCCATAGCTTATAGCTTTTATGACAACCTTTTATTAGCTTCTTTGAGCTAATGAGCCAATATCCTGTTTTTCTCCCCCTTTGGAATCATCAAAAAGAATGTTAGGATGGTGAAAACACCATATAATAATATCAAAGCGCGCCTAAAGGGACGGTTTAATAACCGTTTGAGCAATTAAAGCATAATAATCTAAGGAAAATGGGAGAATTGAAACATAAGAGATCCATAAGCTCATTAGTTAGCTAAAAACATGATTTCAAAAAGATTTTAAGACATTTTGAAGCAAGAGAATCATGTATAAATTGAAAGTTTCATTGCAACATTTCATCGAGCACCTTGTGCGCGTGAAAAATAAAAGAGGTTGAATATAACCTTTGTAAATGGTTCAAGCCAAAAAAAAAATTTCATATCATCAATCAACCTCATTCCAAAGCTCAAAAAGATCATATGCAACATATGCAACATTTGTTCATCAAATAAGAAACTCAAAGTAGATTCTCAAGAGTTCAACCCAATTGAGATAAGCTAAGAGTGATCAAGGCATTACAAATGCCAAAAATTAGAGCATTTACCAATTAATAAGTCATGCCTTAAACGATATATGTATCAAATGTCAAATGTCCCAACATATCCAACTAAGCATAATGATCAAAGCATTAAGAGAAGCACTTTTACCATCAAGTACTTCATACCAATTATCAAACAATGCTTTAGAGTATTTTTACCATCAAATACTCCATCAAAGTCATGATCATCCACAAGTCATTATCAACTTGCAATTTTAACCCTTTTAAGAAAGACAAGCAAATATCATTAGTACAAATGAGTTTTACAAAAGTTTATCAAAATACAAAGTAACATTAATGAAAATGCTAGAAAGTAAAAGGGGTGGGGATATCATTCCTCATCCGAGGAGAAGCAAGTTCCGGGAATGAGATCCTTGATAAATTTCTTCAATTTGCCGATAGACTTTTGCATTTTGGAGGTTTTTTGCTCCAAAGCCTCATGTCTCGTCTCATGAAAAGCCCTCATCTTATCAAATTCGGCTTGAGTATACCTCCTTGGCGGTTGAGCACCGGTATTACCCTCCGGATTGCTCGGTTCGCCCTCTTCCGCCAATCTTGCGGCCTCGGCGTCATCAAAGTAGTCATTAGGATCGGGGGACTCTTGACCTCTTCCTCTAGCCATTTTGGTTGGTCGGATGTCCATATTCTTGCGCATCGTGACCATTTGGGAGATATTATCAATGTCGAAGTCATTTTGAAATACTTCCGAGTTACACTCCGACGAAGGAAGTCCCGATTGAATAAGAAGTTTACAAATCCAATTTCCCATAACTAACTTCTTATTACCTTGAGTGATGGACTCGATTAGACATTGAATAAGTATGGCACCAAAGTTAAGTGGTTCCTCCTAGCAATCTTATACGTCAAAAAATAATCCATGTTGCTAGGCATCTTTCCCGACTTACCACAAATGCAATATGCGACAATGACCGACAAAATACGATGCTCAAGTGTCATTGCTAACAAAGAGTACTTTGGCCATACTCCCAAATACGTCTTCACTTCTTTCATTGACACCCCAACATTTCATCATTCCAAGTCCCACAAGAGAAATAATCCCAACCACCTTCTCTAACACGTAAAAACCGCAAATGTCATTGGGAGTCCATCTAAAATGACGTCCCCTTATAAGAGAATTTACGGCTATAGGCTTCCTTTCAACATCATATTCACCCACATATTGGCATAAAAGAGTTGGATAATATCATCATCATACAAAACTTAAGCATGTTCCCATAAATACATCCAACCTTGCTCCTCAAAAAATCCTCTAATCGTAGGATACTCATTTGTAAATGAACTAAAACGACACATTTTAGTCCGAGCAATAGACTTTTCTCCCATTCCCGAGTCCTCATAATACCATTCCGCATATTTATTGATGAAATTAAGAACATTGTGGGAATTAGGGCTTGAGTAACAAAGGATTTTTTACCTTTCGCCCAACGGCAATTTTGGAGCGAAATTGTTCCACGTAGCTCGGTAATTTGGGCCCGAGAGAGAATGGGATTTTGAACATCATCACCTTCTTGAGCCACGTTTCTTTGAGCGGCTCGAATATCCCTTTGTTCGGCTTCCTCTTGTCGATTTCTTGACGAACCCTCTCCGCCCCTTCTACGCTTGGAGATGGGATTTTGACCGGTGGAATTCTTTGGGGAGCCATATATGTAAGATTCTTGTGAAAATAAGAAGATTAGCAACAAGAATCGTGAAAATGATGAAGAATTGAAGATTTTGGAAGAAAGGGGGTGATATTCTCATTGTTGTTAAGGGTTTGAGAGAAATAGCTCGTCTGTTTTGAAATGAAGAAATGTAACGATTTTAAGTTGTGATTTTGTCTTTGGCGACGGCCGAGGTAGGGTGCGACGGCCGAGGTGAAAGGCGGCCGCCCGCTTTGACCGTCCCAAAGGCAATTATTCTTTTCCAGAATTTTCTAAAATTCGATTTTTCACCCCAAAAGTTTTAAAACTTTGCAAAAAGATAATTTTGGACTATATCCAACAAATGTGGGTTTCGGGAAAACATATATTCGAGAAAATCGAGACTTTAACAAGTAGTGCCCTTTTTAAAGAAAATATTTGCAAAAATCATTTTGGGGCACTTAAGGGGTTAAAATGAAATATCTAGAAAGATATGTGCATAAGCATAATATCGAGTTTAAAGAAAAATACGAGTAGACATACCTCGATAGTTTAAGAAACTTGATGACGTAATAGCCAATGAGTATATGTATCCTACACAGTTCTTAGACAAAATTTGCATAGAAAATACAAGTGTAGGCAAGTAATAGGAGATATCAAAAAGAGCTTATGCTATAAGATTTCATAAGGGATAATAAGCCACATAAGTCTAATTAAAAAGCACAAGAGTTTTAAAAACATCATATAAGGTCTTCTTTTTATAAAAAAAAAATTTAAAAGCACAAATATATATTAAAGACCTTAAAAAACTTGAAAACTCATTTTGCAATTGAGACACAAATAAAAACAAAAATAAAATGCATATATAAATAGAGAGATACGGTTTACCAATTGCGCCGTTTCCATGGGTTGTGTCTTTCCCATTCTTGATGATATCTTCCCCTTGAGAAGTCACTTTGTTGATGATGACTTCTTTGATTACTCCATTTCCAAGGTTGGTTTCCTTCCCATTGTTGATGGTTTCTTCTTCTTTGAAAATCATCTTGTTGATGATGTCTTTGCCATTTCCAAGGATTGTGTTCTTCCCATTTTTGATTATACGCTCTTCTTGGAAATTGGCTTTGTTGAGAATTGTTTCTCCTTCTTTGATCAAATGAAACGTTCATTTGATGTTTTCTTGGTGGCATGAATTTTCTCCGATTATTACTTCAGGGTGCCTAATAACACATTATTTTGTGGTACCCTCATGTGTTTGGGTCCTTTAGGATTAGCTTTGAGACTTTTAGGTCTCCAACAATAATTAGAGCTATTTCTAGCCCGACAAAAATTAGTCGTATGACCCTTTTTGCCACAATAAAAACAAGTAATAATTCTAGAGCATAATGACCAATATGCATAGTGACTTGATCCTTTTTCATATGATTAACAACATTAGGCTTATGATCAAGTCCTTTATCACAATTATGAATATCAACAATATGGACATTTTATTGGTACTCAAGTTGGATTTTAATAAATCCTTTTTCATGCAATCAATATTCTCAACAAGAGTACTATTTTCTTTTTCAAGGTTTCTAACCTTGTCAAGAGTGGTGGTGTGAGCACATGATAGTGATTCATAGGAAGTAAATAAACTATCCTTATCATTTTTCAAAATATTGAATTCCTTTTTCAAATTTTTGTATTTAACAAGTAAGCTTTGGAATTCATTTTGAAGTTCATCATAATCATTTTGTAAATCACTATAATCATTTTGAACGACAATATCATAGGAAGTAGAGGGTTTAAGACATACCTCGTTTTCTTCATTTATGCCCATAAAACAATATTCAACTTCTTCATAGTTGGAAGTTGTAGGAGGCTTGTTCCTTAGATTTGAGCTTGTATGACTTTGAGAAGTAGATGCTTTTGTTTGACTCCTTTTATTTGCAAATACTCCATAGATGGCTTCTAATTTTTGCCATACTTCATGTGCCGACTTTATTCCTACAATATATTCATATTCTAAATTACTAAATGAACAATACAAAATATTTAAAGCCTTACCGTTTAAGGAGAAGATTTTCTTCTCATCATCATTCAGCTTTTTGAGGCTTTTTGAGGTGTGTGGTGTATCTTTCATTTGAATGGATTCTCCATTAATGACGGTGTTCCAAATGTCGAACCCGCAACCTTGTAGATAGCATTCCATTCTTTCTTTCCAAAAATTAAAATTTTTGGAATCAAATAGTGGTGGCTTGGTGGTGGAGGTGCTTGCGGATAGATGAGCTTCGTTCAGAGTCGACGATCGTTTCTCTTTACTCGCGATGTGAAACGAGCTTGCCAAAGAGTTTGGCTCTGATACCACTTGTAAGTCCAAGCGGCTACGATAATCTAGAGGGGGGGTGAATAGATTATCTCCATCTTTTCGATTTCGCCCTCTTTTTGCAATCGAATGCTCAAACACAATGATAAAGGTGCGGAATGTAAACAACACACGCCGATTTAAAGAGGTTCAACCCACCTAGGGCCTAATCCTCTACCACCCCAAAGATATCCGGATGGATTTCAAAGAAAAAGAATTTTATTAATTACCAAAATTAATACAAATTCAACTTACAACACCTTGAAGAGCACCACACTCTTCTTCAACACCACCTTTAAGATTACCACAATCTCTTCTTGAAGATTACCACAATCTTCAACGGCACCTTGTGAAGATTACCACAATCTTCAACCTTGAAGAATACCAAATTCTTCAACACCTCAATAAGAAGATCACCACAATCTTCTTGCACCTATCACCTAGATCATCCAAGTGTGTTCTTACCACAAGAGCACTCACAAGGATATCTTGTGTTTGAATGATAACCAAAAATCAAGATTACAACTCAATTATGAATAATACAATTTGAGTGCAAAGTGTAATCAAGAATAGCCTAGACCTCAAAGATGTGAAAGTGATAAGCTAGGCAAATTTACAACAAGAATAATAACAATGAAAGACCAAGTATTTGCTTGAAGTGTATCTTGTTGTGTTGTATCTCAAATTTTGTATTGGTTGCTCCAAAACTTCCTCTATTTATAGGAGATGATTGATCAAGCATAGGCTCCTCTTGGGGATTGAAAATCTACTTAAAAATACAATTAAAATCAAGAATATAGCTGTTAGAAATCAATCCCACAATTTAAGGAAATGTGTCTCATTGTCAAACGGTCATATTTTTGTTGTCAATACATTGCAGATGCACGGTCATACGTAAATAAGAGAAATAAGAACACTTTGAAAAATTTCAACAGGCGACCGGTCGACGAGGGGCTTCACCGGCCGACTGCCTCAACCGGTCCCCCCTAATCAAAAAACGAAGAGGTTTAGTTCTGTTTCAAAATGAAACTTGCAGTACTTCGGTCGACGCCGATGCACCGGTCGACCCGCTTGTTTTTACTACCGTCTCATTTTCTGTTTCTAAAAACATCTTCAGGTACGGGTTGCCCTATAGGGCGACCGGTCGACCACGAGACAGAAATGTTGTCCAATTTTTGTCGAAAATAAAACTCAAGAAATACTCCGAAAATTTAGTAAAAACATTTTAAACCAATCGGGAGTATTTAGACAACATTTAGAAATCTTTTATTAGGAGTAAAAACCCATTGACATAAAATCATAAAAAGTGTTGTCCATTATTATCAAAAATAATCTTGAGGAAATACTCCGGAAAATATTAAAACCATTTTAAATCATTTAGGAGTATTTGGACAACCTTTTAAAAATATTATTTTGGTGACAAAATAAAATCATCAAAATTAAGATAAAAACATGTATCAAACAAAAAGTGATTCTTTAGATAAAAATGATATTTTTTTCATAAGAAGTGAAACTTTTCCATAAGAAGTTAAATTTTATGTTAATAAAAAGTAATATTATACGAGTCTAATGTATACTATGTCACCGCCTAATATACAAAAATACCATTACTTCAAAATATACGCCATAACTAGTTTGGGCATGGATTCGTCTCACACAAGTTTTTGTATTATTAAAAAACCATGAGACTCGAGATAAAAAAAATCCGAAAATGTTCAAAATTCCATAAACCCCCTAAAAGTTTTTTCCGTCTTACAATTTGCCCCAATCAGCAGTTGACCTGATGGAATTTGTCAACATCGTCAAATGTATTTTCATATACATTCTTATATTTTCCAAATATTACTAGTAGCCTAACTTTTCATCTGGCTAGTTGTAATATTTAGAAAAGTTGAGGGATTTAGTTGTAAAATGTAAGATGAAAAGTCTGGGCTATTTGTAGTAGGGTTATTGGTTTTTTAGTACCTGAACTATATGCACTTTGCTGGTTTGGTACCTCACGCTTGCGATTCACCAATTTCATACCCATACTTTGCATTTGCTTTATAAATTGGTACCTCTTCGCTTGAAAAGACAAAAAAGTGCTTAAGAAAATTTTAAAAATTAATTAAGTCAATTAAAAATTATTAATTATTTTTAATAAATTTTTAACTTTTAATAAAATTGTTCAATTTTAAAAAATAAAGTTTAATTCAGAACTAACTTATTAAAAAATTAAATTATAAAATTCTTAATTGTAAAAAAATAAATTAAATTAATTATTTTTTAAGTTTAAAAACTATTTTATTAATATATTAATAAAAAATACTTTAATTTTCTTATTTACTATCTTAATTTATTTTTGAAATTATTTAATTTTCATTTGAATTTTTAAATTTAGTTAAGTAAACTAAATTTTCTTTTCAATTAATTAAATTTTAATTTACTTTTATTAATTTAGTAAATTAATGTAATTAATTTTACTTTTCTAAAATTCATTGAATTTTTTATTAAGTAAATTAATTTATTTTTTAATTGCTTTTATAATTTAATTTAATTTTCAAAAAAATGTTTTAAGTGTAATTAGTTTTCTTGGGGGCGTTTTCGTCCTTTCATGTGAATATGTACCAATTTATAGAAAAATGCGAAGTATGGGTAGTAAATTTGTGAATTGCAAACCTAATGAAGCAAACAAGCAAAGTGACTATATTTCGAGTAGTAAAAAATCAATAACCCGTTTGTAATATTTAGAACAAAAACTAAAATTCCCTCAATACCCAAAACAGTAGACGAGATATGAAAGAAAAAACCATCCAAGACTATTCAAATTAGGATATGACTAACTCTGGAGTAAAAATCATTTTTTTTTATTTTAGTTTTCACATCGTATTCTGAAATTCATGGAAATATATAACATATTTCTTTAATATGCATTTGATGTGAAATATATACTTTTTTTAACTGATCCAAAGAAGGTACTTTTGTAACAGTATAGCTAATAACTATTCCAGGCCCATGCATAAAAGAAAGAATGAAAGATGGGGTTTAAACAAATTTTACCAAAATATATTCTGCCCATCCATATTAAACAACCATATCTTTAGTTGTAATCCATGTACCAAATATCCTGAGAAATTAAGAGTGGCTAAACAGTTGGAAAAATACATCCTCACTGATGCATAAATGGTTGAGCTTTCTGAGTTTATGGAATAAAAAATTGTTTATCAAGTATACTCAGGCCTTAGCTTGCAAGAAAACAAGTGGTACTCATTGCCTAATATCAAAATAGGTCTTGGTATTTCAACATATTGGTCACAGGATGTAGGAGAAGCATTTCAGATATTTTAACAAAATACCAGAACTTTTCCATCTTTTCAGAATCGGAGAAAAGGATAATGACAAAAACAACCCCTGAGGTTTGAGGTAATTACAAAACAAAAAAAGAAATTTTCAAAATTACAAAAAGCCCCCATGAGGTTTGGTTTTGTAATTTAAGGGGGTAACTATAATATTTTCACAAATGTAAAAGGGGGTGATTGAAATATTGTTGGTTATGAAAGGAGTAGAGTGTAATACCGAACTAAACCTCAAGGGGATTCTTGTAATTTTCAAAAATTTCTGGGTTTTTTTGTTATTAGCTCAAACCTCAGGGTAGTTTTTGTAATTATCCCTTGTAAAAAAAAACCCTGTAACCTGTGTATTTCAGTCTAAAGTCAAAGATAGTAACTTCCTGCAAAGACTACAAACAAAGGTGAACACAAAAAAGTAGAACCAGCTTCAAGTAAAATATCGATATTCAGTGTAATGGCATCAATTTTAATTTTATAAATCTTTCGGTTAAACAGCTAAAATAAGTCTCATGCCACAAACTTAAGCTGAGTATATAGCACAAGTTTCCTACTTTCTTTGACACCGGAAATTTCTAAGTGCTAAAAGAAACAAGAGGGGCAAAATTGTCACCGTCCTCTTGATACAGCTTCGTTCAACTCTTCTGGTGATGACTGAAACAGCTCTATATAACGACTCCCAAGAGTCATCCTATCCTTAGCCAGTGCCGCTTTAGCCTCGTCTGCGCTAGCAAACTCCACAAAAGCTTCTCCAGTGGGCCTCCCATCAAAATTAAAGATAATGTGAATCGACTCTTCCGACAAAATAAATTTTTTAAAGAAATCAATTATATCATCCTTGCCAGCTGAAAATGGCAAACCCCTCATCCGTAAAACAGGCGTAGGTTCAGTTTGGTCCTTTCCCTCGAATGATTTTGGCAATAACCTAACCGGAAAAGGTTATTAACTCATTTCAGAATTCTTATGACGTATAGCACAAGTGTTCAACAAATTATATAATTGGGGATAAACTATGTAAGTGATACACGTGTCCACAAAAAAGTTAAGACACCATTAATGAGAAATCAGCCAAACACATTAATTTTTCATCATCTTAGTGCATGAATAATTAGGGCAGACCGGCAGAGCAAAGAGATCTCTATGAAAGCCTATTTTCATACATCAGAGATAAGCAAATGACGAAAATGTCTTGTACAACTTCCAATAATCCAGAATGTCAAATTCAGTTCACTCCACAAGACTAATGATTACATAAATCACATGAATCATAGGTTGTGACGTCTTAACAGGAATAGTTGCATATTAAAAACCCATGCAGCAGCTAATAGCAGATAAAGGAAAAGATCTCTACATTAGTGAAGTTTCCTGTGTTAGAAGCCTTATTTTTTGGTTGACTAAATCCAAGTCGCTTCGATGTATATATCATAATTATTAGTCTTGAGAACCACAAATTGAAACACTCCTAGCATGTCAAATTCAATAAACTGAAATAAAGCTACATGGATTTAGAGGAGAACTTTATTCTCTTCCCTTCCAAGAAGAAATTGTAACAATTTCAATGCATGTCCCATCATCGGCGGATACAGGGGGGGACAAGGGGGGGCTGCTGCCCCCCCAAAATTTTGCAAAATTATTTTTTCCCCCCCAAAAGTTTTTAAAATTATTTTTTTATAGCTAAAATAAATGAATTTTTTTACAATTGCCCCCCCAAAACTTTGATAAAAAAACTTCAAATAGTTGTGTTTTACAATTGCCCCCCCAAAATTTTTTCTCATAGTTTAAATATATGAACTCGGAGTCTCGGACCGTTTTTCGCCCCCCCAAAGCCGAAATCCTGCGTCCGCCACTGTGTCCCATACAATGTTTACTGTCAGCACTGAAAACCCAAAAATATGAGAATTATCTAAAAGTAATTCATGAAATCACCCAAGTTGGTTCCCGACAAACAAATATGAAGAGCCTCCCACACCATCTAATAAAACTAGAGATAATTAGTATGAGATGCACAAATAAAAGATAGTACTATATATTCCCACAGGCAATATCTTAATAGCAGAGATAATTGTATATAACGAAAAAATTCAAAACTTTGAGACCTCAGGTGGTCATTTTCAGTACACTTCTCACAAAAGAAATAATCTCGCAAATAACAGGCACAATCAACAGGGTAGTCTAACTAACTTTCAAATGACCAAATAGAAAAAGAAACTACATTCTATTCAAAACTAATGTCTTGGATTACACCACATATCATGTTTCCCAAGCTATGGTACAACTTCATGCAAAATCTAATACATGTTCCCGAAATATGGTCACAGGAGAAAGACTGGGAGGGAGGAAGTTGCAGATGATATTATACGCAAGACATAGACTATCAAAAATGAGCAAAGGATATATTTCAGTAACCCGACAGATAATAAAACAATCTCTATATAAGCTAATTGGACTAGAAAAGCCAGAAATCAGAAAAGGGATATTCCAACAAAAGAAGAACACATGCAAAGAAAAATGACACCCAGAGCTATGACCACAAATAACAGAAAATGAACGAGTAGGAGATAATCACCGTCCCCTTGAAGCTGCTTCTTCTAGCTCCTCACGCGATGCAGGGAAAAGCTCTATATAGCGATATCCCAGGGTCATCCTATCCTTAGACATTGCCTCTCTTGATTCTTCAGCACTTGCAAACTCTACAATAGCTTCCCCAGCTGGCCTTCCCTCAGCATTAGCTATTAGATGAATTTTGTCTTCTGAAAGCTCAAAATCCTTAAAGAAGTTTATGATTTCCTCCTGGTAGCAGAGAATGGCAACCCCTCAACCGCAATAACCCTTTAAATTCTGACAAGTCCCTCACCTCATCAGAAGATCTTGCCCTTGGGGCACCACGACGAGGTGAACCACCAGGAGCATCAAAAACTTCATTTGCTATGGCTTTATAGTATTCATCTTTTCTGCTTCGGAAAACCTCCACATATCTCCTACCAATGTTTTGTCTATTCCTCTGTAGTGCAAAATCCATTTGAAGAGGATATCCCAAAACACAATAAGCTTCTCCGGTGAACTTGCCACCCTTATGGACAAATAGGACGTCAATAACATCAAGACCATGGAAGAAATCAACTATTTCAGCCTCTGCACAATCAAAGGGTAGGCCTCGAAGTCGGACAACCGGAAACGGAGGCGGAATATAAGAATATGAGGGAGGAGGAGGAGGAGGTGGAGCATTGTACATATAACTTGGACCAGAAGTACCATAATATGATGACCCCTGATCCATCAATCGCTGCCGTTTTAAGCCCATTTCCCGTGCATCGCCAGAGTCCACGTACTTACTTCATTGCCAAACAAACAACACATTCACCAGGTCAGTGCTACATTGGTAAACGATCAACATAATTGCTAAGTAAACCACAGTTCTCATAAGAAATCCTATATCATAATTGTTTGACAAGAAGCTAGTGGATTTAGCTTGAGGAAAATATGTTACATTGATAGTTATCTTATTCATAAATGTTCAAACAACTACAGACTATTAAGCAGTAATATGTTAGCAAAAGATTAATGAATCTCCTTGAAACAAGGCCTTAATTGGTGGTATGATATCAAACTTTGGAACTGGAATCTATCTAAAGAACCTCAATAATGTAACTATGTCCCAATTCAAATTCTTACTAACGAGTAGCAAACTTGAGGACAGAAAGAAATTTACGGAGAGGAGAACACAGGAGCTCTAGTAATTCAAACCCCAAACCAGCCCACTCGAGGGACATGTAAAAAAAATAAATTTGAGGGTATAAGAACACGTGAAATCTGTGGCGTCATAAATCAAACCCAACAAAAAACAAAAGATAATTAAAAATCATAGAGCTGCCAAGCAATTCAAGCAGCGGCAACAAACAATTAATCACAGTACTACTGTATCATATAGTGTGAAATAAAAATTATGATCCCAAGAAATGTGACGCGAAACTAAGAATACAAAGGGTAGAAAAACTCAAAATGGTTAAAAATTAAGCTTCAGATAACAATTAACATGAGACCATAAACAAAATTGCAGGAAACTAAAAGGTATGCCCAAAAAGAAAAAGAATAAGGGGTTTTTTTCTATATCATACCCTCTGTAGAACATTGTTTGCACTTTTCGAGAAGTGGGGGCTCTGAGCTCTGTTGATTCTGGCAAAAATCTATCCCCAAATGAGAAAGTGAGGTGATGATGTTTGCCGTAAGCGACTGTACGCGAGTCTCAGTCCAGGGAGAAAAATGAAGTTAAAGCCCTCCAGGACGAAAACGACGGCGTCATGAGGTTTTGCCTGCCAAAGCTTTTTTTTTTTTTTTTTTTTTTTTAAGTACAATGGGATAAGGAGAGACACGAGCATTCCAAACTTCTACCACTAAAACACAAAATTGATTCATCTGCTAAAGTTTTTTATTTCGCTATTTTCTATTTATTGTTTTTGGGTCACACTAATAAAGTAACAATCCTTAAAATGTAGATTAATATTATTTTTGTCTTAATGTTACGGTGGTGTCCCCAACCATGGAATTTAATAGAATTTAGAATTCCATAACATTTCAGATGTCCTCAATTTAAATTTTTATGGAATCCATTAAATCTTGAGGTCCTCAACTTAGATTTTAATGGATTCCACAAAAATTCAGCATCCTCAAACATTCACTGAATTCCATGGAATTCTTTTATAAATGGATTGGAGTGGATTTTGGTGGAATTATTAGCTAGATTTATGAAGGATAAATTCTCACCTCCCCCTCGGAATTCATATTTTATTTCTCCAACAACAACAACAACAACAACAACAATAATAATAATAATAATAATAATAATAATAATAAATATTGGCTATGGTAAAAAAAGAAAGAATAACATCTTTTTCTCTCTTATACATCTCCCCATGTATCGTCTTATAATCTCAACAATTCAACAAGTTCTACCTCAGTTTTGTAAATAATCACTGTAGAATAACTAGAGTTGATTTGTCGTCTTATTTCAATTGCTAACATTTTTAATTTATAGACAAATCAATAAGAAGAATTATTGTTAGAATAATACTTTGTTGGGAATCATTAGTTGACAAATTTTCATTCATTCATCTTGATAGACACATTATTCTTGTGTTAAAAAAATGTGATTTTAAAATTATCTAGTAAGATTTTGATCATCAATATTATTGCTGTTCGTTGAATAATTATTTTGACAATAGTTATTTTTGGAACTATTCCAAATTTTGGCAATTTTAAATTATATTTTTGTAAAGTTTATGAAACTATTTTTCTTTTGCTAATAACTTTCTTTCAATATTTACATATTAATATTTTTTTGATTATGACGTTATGCTACTAGCTTCATAAAATCTTATTAATTATATTTTTTTATAACATCCAACAAATTACACTAAAATCTACACAATTTTATAGTAAAAAATTCCATTAGAATCTATTAGAATCCATATGGAATCCATTGAATTCTCTAAAAATCTATGAAATTCCATTAACTAAAAATTCCTTCAAATTCCACGTTGGGGATACCCTCAATATCATTAGTTTATCATCCTTAGAATTAAATTTAACTAGTTTTTGACTCGTGGTGTATGGTGTCGGATTATATAAATTGAATGCATATAAGATGTGTAATAAATATATAATATAAAAGTCCAAGATACAAATCTAAAAAAAATCATCTTACATCGTTATAAATAAAAAATACAAATTTTGGAATATTTATTTGTATACAACATTATTACTTCGTTTGTTGATGTATATATTATCGCCGCAAACTAATATTTTTAACATCTTACGGTTGGTTACTCTAGATGTGATCCATTGCAATGCACAACATACTGTATATTTGTAAGTAATCCATTTTTATTATGACATGTAAGTTTCCTAATAGATTTAGAAATTATATCTCCGTTGTAAGTAATCCATTTTTATTATGACATGTAAGTTTCCTAATAGATTTAGGAATTATATCTCCTTGTATCGTAATATAGTTTTAGAATAGCATTAGACAATAGTCGAGAAATATAATTTAATATATTTTATTGATGAAGTCAAAAATGAAAAAATATCATACATCGAAATCATGGAAAACACATTCAAAACTATGTATTTGTCTTCTTATATTAATATATAATGCTATTTACGGATGTAATATATACAATATTTGGATACATATTTTGAATTTTTTTTAATTAAAATATGTAATTTTTAATTGAATTTAATCAACTTAAATACAACTTTATGTAATTATGAAGGAATGGGCTAAGCCAAAATAACAACTATACATATATAACAAATAATCAAAATACATGAATATACAAATTGATGACCAATAGCCCGAATGCATAATTTTTAAGACCAATTGCAAAATAAAATTAATAAAGACCTCTCTTATATATATTTATATATATACCACAAAGTAGAACATTGATACAAAATATAGTCCAACAAATTAAAACTTACCTACAATTATTTATTCTAGATTTATATATACTAATTATATAAATATTATCCAGATTATTAAAATTTAATTATCTAAATTATTAAAAGTAATAAATCCAGATTGTATATATAAAAAATATATTCGGTAATAATTATTATATGAAAAGGAATAAAACTTATCTAAATTACTAAAAAAATATTAAATCCAGATTATATATAAAGTATATTCTGGGCATATATATGTCAAAGATGAAAATACCTAAAATACAATTTTGGCAACATAATTTAATTATTTTTTATAGTATTGTGTTTTAGCCGGGAAATATTTTAGGTTACTATTGCTAGATATATATATAATAAGAGACTATTTTTAGAATAGTAACTCTTACTTTTCCGCCCATTTTTCAGTTTCTAAAAATAATATTTTTTTTTTGCTTTCGAATTTAACTAACAAAATGAGATTTTATTATCTTTGGTGGTCAACTTTCTTTAAATAAATCACTTTTTAAAGTTATATAAAAGATAGAGTTATATAAGCTTTCCAAATCTATGCGTGTACTGAATTAATTATTATATTTGTCTTTTTTTTTAAACTTTAATATTTTTTCTCTTTTTTTTATCCATTTTTGACGTATAATATATCCAATTAATCATCTTTTTACAGGCTTCAGTTTGACACATATATTGCATATGTAAAATAAAAAAATAAACATAATAAATAAAAAAAAATATATGATACATTTACTCATTGTTTTATAATGGGCTTTAAAAATTATGCATTTGAGCTACTGGACATCAATTTGTATATTCATGTATTTTGACTATCTATGATACATGTATAGTTTATATTTGAGCTTATCTCATTTTTCATAATTATATAGTATTATATTTAAGTTGATTAAATTCAATCAAAAAATATTTTTTTAATTGAAGAAAATATATCAAAATATGTATCTAAATATTATTTATATTATATATATATATATCCATACATAGCGTTAATTATATATATTCATGTAAGAAGAAACGAAATTTTTATTTTATATGAAATTATATTCATAATAATGTATATAGAAAATTACGTCTTATATTTATTAACATACTTTCATGTTAATAGACTTTTTAAATATTTATCAGTGTATTTTGATATTCAACTTTTGAAGTTGTACATTTTGACTATTAGGCATGAAGTTGTTTGTTTGATATTTTTTTGATATATGTACATATATATATAAATAGAATAGTTTTTATTTTTGAAATGTTTCATTTCCCCCCTAAACTTATGTTGCTAAATATGAAACAAGATTTTTGTTTAATTCCTTTAATAATTCTAACAATTGTTTAACTTTTTGAACCCTAAAAAATGTTGGAATTTGAAATGGCTTTATTTGTTAATTGTATTGAAAATATAATACATTAATATTTAGCATTGGAAAATTGTATTTTTTTTTTCGAATTGTTGCTTTCTTATAGATAAACATGTTCAATAGATAATACAATTTACTTTCACAAAATTTATTATCAACCAAATTTTGTCCTTAAAGAGAATTTTTAATATAATAATTTATTTTTATGTTGTTTAACTGTATGGTTTATAATCAAATTAATTAAATTTATATTTTAATTATTTATTGAAATTCTGAAAAATTTGCAATCACTAGAAATTATTTTTGTACAAATACAATTCGTGCATCGCCCATCCTGAAAAATACCAAATATGAGAATTCGAATAGAACATAATAAACAGAAAATCCAAATAGTACAATACAAATCTCCACAACTAAATTTCAAACAAAATCAAAAGTTGACTTAATAACATGAATAAATAAATACACAGTAAAATCGGCAAAATGAAAAGTATCTCAAAAAATAAATCTAATAAAAACAATAATGTTGTTAAAACTATGTATTGTTGACTACTATTCCATTAATTATTATACTTAGTTCTCCTATTATCTTATATACACGTGTTAACTTTTCATTTATCTACAATGAGCTTTTGCAAAAAGCTTTGCCACCAATTTACATATACAAACAACTTGGGAATAAATTTTCATCCGAATTTACTACTATAACCTTGAAAAAAGTGACACCAATTTTCACACTTATTAAAAATCTAGATATGACTAAAACGAAATAGGCGATGTAAGTACGCCTATGCGGTTCTATGAAAAATCACTTTTCGAAGATAAAACACAAATACACAGCCTTGAATTTATTATTTATAATTATGAAGTACGATATTTTTTTCTTTTTTGACTTCATTAATAAAAAATATTAAATAATATTTCATGTCTATTGTTTGGTGCCATATCAAAGTTATTATAATGCAGGAGATATAATTCGTAGAATTATTAGGAAAATGCACACGTCACAATACAAAATGAAGGTCTCACAAATATATGCACGGGTAAAACGCTAGTTTGTACCAAAAAAAAATATAACTCAACAATTATATTTTTCAAAATTGTGATTTTTTCCACTTTTTGGATATAAATATTTATTGGGTGACTGGCGCATCATCCCATAAATTTACGTATTTTGAGACATAATCCCTCAAAAGTAAAATAAAGCCACTTCACTTTACAAATATAGTGTTTATTTGGGAGCACTTTTTAAATGGACTTTGTATCTAAAAGTTCATTTCAATAATAATAGATGTCTGGTGATTAATTTAAAATGGACTTTTGGATAAGCTACTCCTTCAAAAAGTCAATTCTAGAGATTTTAGAACTTGAAGTTTTTTGAGAAGTCACTCATTAAAAAGTCCATTTTTTAAATGGACTTTTGTATAAGTGCTCCCAAACAAGCACTTAGTATAACAGTCAGAGGAGTTTTCGGCCGAAAAACTCACAAGAAAAAATACAAGTGTTTTCATGGAGAAATATAAGGGTAATTTCACAATTTTTCTCTGTTGCCACTTAAATACCTGGTGTTAGAATTTGTGTTAAGTTGATGTTGGATCTTAACACAATGGAAATTACAAAATTTTACAATGATTTTTAACGTGTTTCGGATTCCTCAGTCCTACTGTAAGAGATCATGCCCATAAATGTTTTTATTGAATATTTTATTATTGTATTATCTGTTTAATGGAGTATACTTTTAGTTTGTATTCATCAGATTCTCAAGAAATTTCTTTGTTTTCTATTTATATCAAGTCAAAATGCAAGGAGCAATATATGTACGTTTAATATCAATTTTAAAAAATTAAATATATTTTTCTTTTAGCAGTGTTGGTTTATTTAATTTTATAAATATTTCTTAAAATACAATGTTTGTTAAATGTTATATAAATAAGTGTAATATGTGTACTAAATATTTTACTTCAAACGTATGAAGTATTACACAATGATTTAGTATATATGAAAAAACAAAATTAGTTTTTATTGTTTATATATCTCCTATGCTCATATATGAACAATAATGTTGGAAATTTGGTTTTGAGAAAATGGGCGTCGAACCAACTTTCGCCGAACTTCCGTGGCTAAATAGTATATTTCTAATTTACATCCTGAGTAGATGTTCGTAGTCTTTTTTAATTCTCAAAATCGAATTTAGTGAGTGAGAAATTAATACACGAAGTTGGTTATACGAATTGGCATTATGTAAAGGGAGTTGAAAGGTTTTATCCTTATCCCGCACTGGAATTCAAGCAATGTTTAACCTAGTATATATACTAGAATGCATTATAAGTTGGATATATTATAATAGAAGTGGATGACCACAAGTGGGCCACATGCGGGCGCTCTCGTCGGCCTGGAACTGGGCCACGGCTTGGCCTTTGGGCCCGAGTTCAGGTTCAACTAGTTTGTCACTCAAAAATGGGCCCGTGTATCTGATAGAATTTATAACTCCTCATGTAGTGGTCATGACGTGTTATGATGTGGCTTGTAACTCCTTTAAGTTACATATGATTGAGTAATGACCCCTTTTTATCATTTATTTCTGCAAATGTTGGGAATGATTGCCTTATATAGGCTTAAGTTCGTGGGTCTTATGGAGTTTGTAACTCCTTAGATAGTGGTCATGATATAGCTTGTAACTCTTGGAAATTTTATTTGATTGAGTATGCCCACCTTCTATCATTAATATCTGCAGATGTTGGGAATGATTGCCTTATATGGGGGCTTAGGTTGCATTCAGATACAGTAAGGGGGAGAGAGAGAGAGAGAGAGAGAGAGAGAGAGTTTATGCAGAAAGTTAGACATATTCATAGTTTGTTCGGTGGGTGTTACCATAGGTGTTGCCAACACTTCTCGCAACATCTTCATTTCTGCATTTCTAATTCTAGCAAACTAGTCTTAACACAATTCTTGTTAGTTGGGTTTTTTGTGCTAGTGGTGCTACTACACAAAAGACGTAAGCCGTTTTACTTTTGGAGACATTACGTCAAACCGTGACCACTAGCGGGGGCGTATTTATTTTGCGGACAGAGGTCTTCTTCGACTCGGCTTTCAAGTTCTTCAGGTCCATTCAAAACTTGTAATAGTTAGTTTTTGTTTCAGTTGTAATTTTCTGTTTCCAATTTTGTAAGCCATCTTGAAGGTTTTTTTTAACTACTTCACATATATATATATATATATATATATATATATATAGGGTTAGGATCAAATGTGGCATGGAGATTACTGTGTGGCAGTGTGCATTAATTGTTCGCCAAAAAATTATTTTGGTTCATACAACTGCAAGTGTACAGTGTAGTTTATAGAATAATGGCAAGCAAGGTCGTATTCCTCAAGGATTGAAGCTCGAAACACTTATGCTATAATAACATCGTATTCCAATTTTATTGAAGCGACCAAAAATCAAGTTACTGAAATCAAAAATAAAGAAAAATAAATAAGAAATAAATTTGTGAACCCCACAAATCTTTTCAACATCTTTAGGAGTAACATTAGGCACATAATCTCAACATGCTTCTTCAATATTAAATGCGAATAAAGTTTTAAAAACCAATTCATGCAATTCTATGGGTTCAAATTCCTAAATTCATTTACTCCCCTGGTCAGGTGGTGCGTAAACAGTTGATTAATAACAATTGTAGTCCTCTCGGATCGTTACAATTCTTATTAACTCCCAAAAGATTTGTGAATTAAATGACTCCCCACAAACACGTTTGTCACACATGTTTCATGTATGAATTCGATTTTCGTCTTCTAGAACTCACTTGGTCGGATTATGGACTAGAAGTATGACATGCAAATTATTGGCCAAATAAAAAGTAATTATAAATAAACACTTGAATTCATAAAATAGAACGCATGAATTAATTAAGAAAACAAATATTCATATTTAATATAAATCCACAGTTTTGATTATGCCCCTAAGATCCAAAAAATATGCCAAACATTGATTACAAACTCATAGACAAATCTGAATCAATATTTAGACATCATATAAGCACAGACAAGAGTTCTTAGACATAGAAAGAAAATCCCTTCTTGTCAGGATGGATTCTCCCTCCAAGCCCTCGAAGCTCTTGTGCTCCCTAGATGCGAAAGCCTTGTGGTGTTCTTCGCGACTTAGCCTTTTGCTCTCAGAAGCTCTTTGATTCCTTCTTTCCTGTGTTATTTGATGTATTTTCTATGTAGAGAGTGATGTTGGATGATGATTTTTCGTGCATAGCCTTGGGTCCCTTTTATAGATGCTTGGAGAGATCACTTGCAGAGTTTGAGTAGGAAAATGAGACCAATTCAGCCCCAGTTACGTCGCACAACCGTGTCAACCCACACGGCTGGGTCGTGCAATCTGAATTTGATCCTGGGGTCTTCATAAAAATTGTAGATCTTTCTCTTAGCTTTCCATGGCCACTTAAATAACCTCAATATCAATTTTGTAGAGGAAGTTATGGCCAAAATACTGAACCCTGCCAGTGCTAGAAACTGTTAGCGCGTTTTGACGTTTTTGAAGGAAAATTCCTTTTGTTTGACCTTCCATGCTTCTCTCCTTCATATTTTCGCTCGTACATTAGCTCTTGACCTATACTTTAGAACGTGATATCCCTTTTTATCCAATTTAGCTCTATTTTCTGCAAAATTCACAAGAGTACGCAGTATCACGCCCAACAAGGGAAACCAAGCAAAACTTATTGAATATGCGTGCAAATACATCAAATATATATCATTTTAAGCCCTCAAATGCACGTATATTTTACACTCATCATTAATTCAACAAATCCAAATGTTCAGTTTTTTTTTCGAATTATTTATTTATTTATTTAGTTTTCGCCCAACTAAGGGCATAACTGACATTTTATTTGTGAAATAAAGCAGTTACTTTTGGTAACTGTTCACCCCAGCGATTTTTATGGGATTTGATTTTATGATTGTTCCCGCTTTTCATTCACTTGCGGTTTACTCACAACGATGTACAATTAGTTATACAATGATGCACTGTTAGATATAAAATGGTGCATAGTCAGTTATTAAATGGTGCACAGTTCAACTATTAAAATGGTGCATAATTCAGTTATGGAAACGTGATCTCTATCACATCTATGATTGCAAGACGTCATTATGGGAAGGTGGTTAAACCATTTTGTATTTATAGGTTTTTTAGATTATGTACAATTAATATAATATGGTGCATTGTTAGATATAAAATAGTGTACAATCAGTTATTAAATGGGAAGATGGTTACACCATTTTGTCTTTATAGTTCCTTTAGATTATGTACAATTAATTATACAATGATGATCTTTGTTAAATATAAAATGGTGCCGCGATCGATTATTAAATGGTGTACAATTCAGCTATTAAAATGACGCATAATTCAGTTATGGATACGTGGTCTTTATCACATCCATGATTGTAGGGCATCATTATGGGAAGGTGGTTACACCATTTTGTCTTTATAGTTCTTTTAGATGATGTACAATTAATTATACAATGATGCACTGTTAGATATAAAATAGTGCACAGTTTAGTTATTAAATGAGAAGATGGTTACACCATTTTGTCTTTATAGTTCCTTCGAGATGATGTACAATTAGTTATACTGATTATGCTGTTTGTTAGATATAAGGGGAGGTCTCTTGTGAGACCGTCTCACGGATCTAAATCCGTGAGATGGAGCCCCATTACCTAAAATTCACATGCTCCTTCTCTCTCCATATATATTTACGTGTCCCTCTTTCCCTCCCCACATCTCACTCCTCCAATGGTCCCCCCCATTTTCTCTCTCTCCTAACACACCTCACTCCTCTCATGGTCCCCCCCTCTCTCTCCTCATCCAACTCTTCATGTGGTTCCTCCCCCTCTCTCATCACGTCTCTACACAAAGAAAAAATATGGAGACAATAAAATATCACTTTTTATGAAAAAAGTATCACATTAGACTCGAAAAGTATCACTTTTTATTAAAATAAAGTATCACTTATTATGGAAAAAGTATCATTTTTTATGAAAAATTATTACTTTTTATTAAAAATAATATCACTTCTTACGGAAAAAGTATCACTTCTTACAAGAAAAGTATCACTATTTATTAAAAAAGTATTACTACTTATTAAAAAAGTATCACTTTTATTATTAAAATAAAGTATCACTTATTTTGGAAAAAGTATCATTTCTTATAAAAAAATTATTACTTTTTATTAAAAATAATATCACTTCTTATGGAAAAAGTATCAATTCTTACAAAAAAGTATCACTATTTATTCAAAAAGTATTACTATTTATTAAAAAAGTATCACTTTTTATTAAAAAAAATATCATTTTTATTAAAATAAGGTATCGATTTTTATAGAAAAAGTATCACTTCTTATTAAAAAAGTGTCACTTTTTATTTAAGCAAAACTTAATTTTATTAAAAAAAGTATCACCTTTTATTAAAAAAATATCATTTCCTATTAAAAAAATATCACATTTTATTAAGAAAGTCTCATTTCGTATCATTTCATATTAATAAAAGTATCACCTTTTATTTATTTATCATTAAAAGAAATATTACTTCGTTATCAAAAACATATCACTTTTTTTTAATAAAAAAAGTATCAATTATACCATGAAAAATACATTCTTAAAGTATCATTTCTTTGAGTATTTATTTTATAAAGAATTTGGATTTAAATTTGCGTGTAGAGGGAGAGAGGAAGAACATTAGGAGAGAGAAAGTTAGGAAAGAGAGAGGGGACCAATTAAAGAGAGAGGAAGGGGCACCAATAAGATGAGAGAGAAAGAAGTGTACAAAGAAAAAATATGTGAGAGTGGGAGAGAGGAGGAGGATGGGGGGGGACCAGTGAGAGAAAGAGAGAAAAAATAGGGGAGCTAGAAAATAGGAAGGATGTGGACCATCCATGTGAGGATCCGTCTCACGGATTTAGACCCGTGAGACGGTCTCACATAAGTTTTTGTGTAGATATAAAATGGCGTACAGTCAGTCATTAAATTGTGTACAGTTCATCTATGAAAATGGTGCACAATTCAGTTACGGAAACGTGATATTAATCAATTCTTTGATTGTGGGGTGTGATTTATGGCATTTTGCTAGTTACTATTATGCCTTTTCCACCTATTAATTAATTGATAAATCAGTTTTTTTAATAGCAATTTGGACCATTGAATAAAAGGTATGGATGATGAATGAGATCAATCCACACTGCCATACGGTAAGAGGCTGCCACACAAGATCCCATCTCTCTCTCTCTCTATATATATATATATATTATGCAAATATAATATGAATTTTACCGACACAAAAAATAATTTCAAAGAATCTACAATTTAGTATGAAATTAGATTTTTCAACCGTCAAGCCACAGGGCCATACGTGGCCACTGTGCTACCAACTTGAAAGAAACATCCAAAGACTCTCTCAGCTTTCCAGGTGGTGGTCTGTGGAATCCAACACAAGTTATCAAATTTGTATGGTAATACTAAAATCAGAATGCATGCTTTTCACAAAATTTCCAAAGGTCGGAAAAATTTTGGGCCTCAAATTTTATTATGGTCAGAGTTTTCACAACCCCTCCTAAAAGAATCAGCAATATTTCTCTTTTTCACACTTTTTCCACTAACCCTAAACACGTTTCCTCCATTCTTGAACTTCCGTTGTGAATTTGAACACCCTGTTCATCTGTCTCTTTAAATTTCAAACCCTCCAATTATTTCTTAGTTTCTTCTGGTGGGCTTGTCTTACTTTTCCCATTTTCAGCTCACCAGAACCCTCTTGCTAAAAATTAAATTTTGAATCTTGTACAAAACGTGGTTGCGTTTTTAAGAGGGTTAAAAATTAAATCTTGGTGTTTGTGAAAGGATGGTAGCAGCTGTGTCTGTTGTGGGTTCATCTTTGGTAGATTCAAAGACTTGTCCTTGTTTGTGTTTTGATGCTCTGCCGTCATGCAATTTGGGCGGTGGAGATTTGATTTTGCAGAGGAGAAAGCACGTGCCTCGTTTAGGATCGTTGGATTTGAGCAGTTCATTTCTTGATTATTCATCGGTGAGAGCTCTTTCATTTGATGCAAAGAATTTGAGGAAACAGAGGAAAAATAGGAGTGTTGTGGTAGTGGATGAACTGGCTGGGAACTATGAAGATAACTTTGAGGATGTGAAAAAAGTAAGATTTTTCTTTTGGTTCATGCAATAGTAAATATACTCCTATGGCCATCTGTTGTAGTTACTATGGTCTATGGAGGCATTGTTGTCTGGGTTAACTACATAAACTATCACTGAGGTTTAGCCTAATTATAAAATTTATAGATACAAATACCCCTCATATTTGTTTTTAGTTTACAAAAGTGCACCCTCAATAGTCCTCAATGGGTATTTGGTAGGTAAATACAAACTTAAGGGGTATGTGTAATTTTGAAGTTTCTTGTAACAAGATTAAATCTCGGGGTAGTTGAAGATTCATTTTGAGAGTTGTTTGTAATAAGAGAAACAAACTTTTTACATTAGCATTAAAGATTCATTTTGACAGTTGAAGTCTCTTAAATCTTCTTTCGAGTGGAGTTTCTGGCTCCCAGAAACACTTTTGGTTAAGCATGTAACTTTGTTTATATGTTAAAAGGAATTTGCTTTTCTTTTTATTTTTGTATAAAAGCAATTTCTTCCAGTTTGCAAGGGAAGGTCTGAAATTTTAGCAAATGTTGCATTGCCACCAAGATACTGATGCGATTCCGATATGCCTAATTTTCGTATATCGAATCAGTAGGCTATTCAAAAGCTTCACATGCCCATGATCCGCTTTGTCAAGATCTAGCTTGTATACAGAGTAATAATTCAAAGCTGTTTTTTATTCCCCCTTTTTTCTCTGTGGTTTTGCAATTTAAGATTTGGCCTTCATCTGGTCAAAATAAGATGTGGCATCTCTCAATGTAATTGAATCGCCTCTAACGTGTTTTTGGCTGATCCCGTCTAAAGTTAAATGAGCAAGTAATTGAGTCCATTTTGACTGATTCTGTTGTAACTAATCCTACATTTTGTAATGACAATCAGCAGATTGTGTTTGTTATACAATCACTTTCTTTGACTAAGTTGGATTTTCTTCGCAGCAAATTCTTGACTATTTCACGTACAAAGCTGTGAGGACTGTCTTGAACCAGCTTTATGAGATGAACCCTCCACAGTATCGGTGGTTCTATAAGTAAGAACTTCAAATTTGTTCAGATTTTGTCTCAGTCTGTAAATTGAGACTGGGAATTAAATTGTTACTTACAATTCTTATAACATGAAAGTAAACACACTATCTTCATTGGTTTGCCTTTATGGAAGTCTCACTGAGTCATTGTTATTTTTTGCAACACAATTTGGACATGCTTTGTTTTTTTTTTTTTTGGTTGGTTTTTAACATGTTTCTTGGTTACTAAATTCTCACAGTTATGTAGCATCAAATGAACATGGTTACGGAAAGCGCTTTATCCGCAACCTTGTAAAGGTAGATTTTCTCGAGACTATGATAATTCAAACATCGTCAACAATCTCATTTTTTTCCTCCAACCAACCTTCTTCCAGTGTCAACTTTTTGTGTAATTTTAAATTCTTTCCCACAGGATAAGCTGGAGCTTGCTGAAAGAGTGATGGTAACTCGGCTTCACCTCTACGGAAAATGGGTTAAGGTTTGGATTAAAATGACTCGAACGTTGTTGAAATTTATTTCATCCTATTAAGAAGTTCGTTTATCACTATATTTAGTTATTATGTTTGTGCTGTTTTGTTTCTAGAGATGTGATCACACTGAGATGTACGAACGGATCTCCGATCAGAATTTGGAGTTGATGCGTGAACGGCTCATAGAGACCGTGATATGGCCCTCGGACGACACGAACTCGGAGGTGGTGGGATGAAGGCCCCCACGACTTTGTGTTTTTTCTGCCTACTGATGCTGGTCGGTTTCTGTGGAGTCTTGGAAGACGATATTATCTCATTGCTTCTTAACACTGTTCTTTCTTATGTGAAACATTATATCTATTGTTTATCAAAATCTGTATATAGATGCCATTGATGGTTAAGGTATTATGGTTTGTTTATGCATAAATATATGCTTCGTATCGCGGACAGACAGATCAAGAATTATGGTGCGAGGGGATACCTGGGAATGGTGCCTGATTGTGTTATAATGTTTCACTTCTATTATTATTATGTATGATTACAAATATTACATTTTCTTTCTTCTTGGTTTTCAGTAATACTGGAAAAGATTTCAGCAATAGTATTTTGTTTTGTCGGAAAGGAAAATGATAGAAAAACTAATTTATTGGTATTTTTAAAAAAATAAATTGATTTTTTTTAATAATACAAGTATGAGTTGAAAGACATGAGCAATGAGTAGACTGAATGACAATATAATTAACTTGCTCCTATATAAATTAAATGAAGCAAGTGCTTTAAAAATTACATCATCCAATTATGCACAGAAATAAAGTTCATATGAATAACAGCAAATCTCAAGTAAAAACTATAAAATTTAATCTGACACCTGTGCAAAAGTAAACCTGATCCTAAACCTTGAAGACATACCATCTTCTCATACAGAGACCCCCCCTGAGGAAGTAATTAATATATGTTCCATCCTCCATTCCTTCAAAGGTGAATTCAGCATATAATATATATACACTCATGTTGATGCATCACCATATATCATCAATTGTCCAATGGCCGTCCTTGCTCGAAGCTGCAACAGAAAATTAAGAAAATAATTTAGCTAATAAATCGATTCAATTACCACATGACAAAGATAGTTGTTATTCACCTTTACATCGAGACAAGGATCATTGACCATATTCTTTAGTTGAGAAACTATGCTGGCATCCCAAAGTTTATTAACCAGACGGCACGTATTTGGACTGCCGGGATAAGTAAGATTTATAATCGCCCAAAGAGTAGCTGTTCGTAATCGGCTGTCACTACTCTGCAAAAACTTGACCAATAGTGTTTCTTTGTCATCGCTAGCCTGCAGAAGAAGTTGGTTCATTACTGCTTCCTTGTGGAGCTCATTTTCAGAAGCCACGTTGCTCAAGGCGTACATACCCTGGATGAAAAAGTATTGGGTATATTGGAGTTAATAATAAGCAGGGGAAGAAGAACACATTGTAAAATGTTCAATTGCCAATCGAATATGAAACATTGAGAACCGGTAAGTGGTTAGTATGGGTGGCAACATGAGTTTAGAGCCACGGGTACAAACCAACCCAACCCAACCCCACAACCCTCCCTCCCAAAGCAACCAAAACAAAAACGCAAATTTTTTTACAATATACTAATACATCCTTGAAGATGTCTTCAGGAACAATGATACTGATTACTGGGATTTGAGACTTCACAATGAAGAAAGCACAGTCAACTGATGGATGAGTGGGACAACCCATTCAGCCACATAAGTGCCAGTTGAGAGAAGGAATACCATACACTTCTTTAATTTATCTAATACAGTTAAAAGATGAATTTTTAATACTTCGGAAGGTAAAAAGTAGTCTCTCTATATTGCTTCATATCAGAATCAAAACAGTCAAATGTTAAGAGAGCCCATTCTCTTGTGGACACTTCACATGTAAGATTTTTGACCATATATCCTATAGATTTGTATATATATGTAACATGTGTCTATTATAAATGTAACTATCAGAACGGTATTAGAAATAGGTTATCAGAAAACAGCGGTGTGATAGTACTGCAATTGAGGTAAACCATATTAATTTCATCTTATACTTTATACCCCAATCCAAACCTGAGCAAAAGCTTCTTACTTGAATCTGAACTTCCACTTTGGAAGTGCTTCGCCGCAATTGCCTTCCAATAGCATGCAGGAGCTCACCGTCCTCGCCAAACACACAGTCAATGGAGTTTAGAGTACCATCCACAAGATTGCGAATCAAACCCAAGGCTTGCTCTTGGACAGAAGCCTCAGGGTCTGCCATGATCAATATAGCAGCAAATGGTTAATAGAGCATCACCCAAAAGTAAAATCCTTTTTTAACATTAATTTAATTTCTTACTTACCGTTAATGAGGCTTACTAGTGTTGTTGATGTTAATTCCAAGAGAATTTCTTCTTTACATCTGTTGCTTAAATGGAATGCCAGATTCTTTAAGGCCCATACAGCATTAACCCTAATAGCTGATTCCATTGACTTTGTAAGCTGAACCAGCTGTTTCACACCTCCACATTCCATGAAAACTGATTTACGTGCCATAAAATTGACCACCACATTGCTGATAGCACCCAGAGCAGCTACCTGAAATCGTTTCACAGTATTTTACGTATATTAGTTCACAACTGATATTATTACGGTTAACACAATATGGTTTCACCAAGTATATTCTACCTCATTTTTCATCAATCTGCATATTTCTACTGCCAAATAAATAGTAACTGCATTGTAATATTCAATAACATAACCATAGCAGAAAATCCAAAATAAGCTGGACAGATACTGTACTGTGCAAAAGGCAACCCAAAGGCTTATTTTGCAAATTTTATTCTCAGCAGCATTACAAGATTAGTAATTTATGGGGGAGATATTCTAAACATTAACAAATTAAAACTTTAGAGCAGGGCTTGTTTTATTGCAGAAACGGATTAAATAATGGTATTTATGGGTCCAATGACAGAGTACTGTCATCTAATAAAGGATAAGATAATCAGAGATGTGAATAAGTCAGAGCTTTAACGTGCAGTTGTTAATAATAAAATGATTTCCCACAGGAAACTAAAATGTTACCAATTAATTATTCTAGAAGCAATTTTAATATCAAATAGCCATCATCAATAACTTATCCCAATTACTTTGCATCTTAAAACTTTTATCTCATGAGAAAAGTCAAGGCTGGAATGGAGTAAATGGGGATAATGCAGAGAAAGAGAAAGGAAAGCTTCTCTCATCCATAAAGGAAAACATAAATATCTTTTCAGGAATCCCGAAGTAAAAAGAAAGAAAATATACCTGGACAAAAGTACTGGAGTCACACAAAAGCTGAACCAATGGAACAGCAATAGCTTCATTCATAAATTGACCTGCACTTAAATTCTGAACCATACTTTAGCAAATAACAGAACAGGACAGAATGAGACTTATGTGCCATACATTCTAATTCATGAAGCAAACCTTGACAGAGCGAGAAACATTCTTCAAAAAAATGCACGCGGCAGCACGAACTTCAGCACTATCATGAGCTAGTGCTTCTGTTACAATATGTAACACCTACATGCAAGAGTAGGTTACTAAGACATAAATTATTGATCACATACGTAATGTTAACTGTGAGCATATTGAGATGCTTATACATATTAGTGTTGCAATTATTTAATTATAATTTCTCTTGGGCAAGCCAATGGGTAAAATCTCAGAAAAATCGTGCAAAGGAAATATGTTCCTCCCTACAGACGTCATACACCAATGAAAAATGCAGGCTCTTTTAGGGAAACCAAAACATTTGAACGCTGGGCTTCAAACCTCCACCTTCTGAAAGAAACATCTTTTCAGCTACAAGAGGCTCTTAAATGAAAATATTAAAGAAACATCTCTGTCCATTATAGTGAAAACTAGGGCTCCCAGTTTACATTCATATTTTGGTATTTTATGGTGTTTTTCCAATTTTCCCTGACAAATATATGTTATGGCTTTAGTTGATAACCAAGTAACATAAATATAACGACCCAAAAGTAGGTTTCATATTTAACAAATTACAGTCTCTCAAAATGGCTAAATCCAAGGATCATAACCACCAATAACAATCATTTATTTATGAAGAGTATTATGATATGCTTGCCCAAATTTAATTAGGGATATGAGCCATGGTTTTGTTTGACTCAAGAATTGCTAATGCCAGAAGAAGTATATTTGCAGAGGAAAAAATAAAATAAAAAATAAAATCCAAAGTACCAAAAGAGGTACAGGCAACTACTCAATAATCTTAATATAGCAGGAAATAGCACATGGACAACAATAGTGCTTCACATGAAACGACTAACCTGTAAATCCAGGAGCCTATCCCTGCAGCATTCCAACTTTGAGCAAAGATCACTAAGTGCTAAAAATATCCCTTGCAATCGTTTTGTTTGGAATGACCCTTCAGTTAAGTGCTCCCATAATTTATTGATAACATTGGCATCAAAGGCTATTTTTTGCATATCCTCCTTTTCAGTCACCAAACCAGATAAGACAAAGGGCGCCTCATCTCCAACTTGGCCAGGATCGTCGAGAAGCTCAAGTAATACTAGTACCAATGCGTTTTTGATTCCTAAATCTTGAAGATAAGATGTGGAGGTATTTCTTATACTGATCAAACACATAGAGGCTAACAATCTCGTCCGAGGATACTTATCCTTCATCAGTTCAATCACAACACCAAGTGCCCTTCCATTTTCAGGACCCATGAACTTTGAAGCAACTTCTGCATTTTCCTTGACCATAGCAGCCAGGGATTCCAAACTAGCATCCTTCTGATTTATAGAACCACCGAGAAGACAAACGAGTCTTTTTATAACTCCAGCTCCACTCAACGCCTGCTGTTCTGCAGCTGTCTGGCAGGAATGGGTAATAATACTCGCACCAAGACTGGTAACATTCTCATTCTTGCTATTCAGTAGCGAAAGGAGGAATTCCATGTTTTTCTCTTGAAGAAAATCATACTTCGGAGCCAGTTTTGACTGATAAATCAACTTAAGAGAACGAGCCCCAGCATCAACAACCTGCAGTAAAGTTTCCAAGTTTATTAGGCTTTCATAAAACCTTGTACACAGACACAAAATAGATTCATTAGATTCTGAAAACAATATGCTATTAGCAATGTTACACCTAGACTTGTGTAACATTTAATATAATTGAGCAAGAGTAAGAATCATTGTTATACTTGATACAAACCGCAAGAAGCCTAAGTAGTTGGTAGCTTCCAACATGTTTTCTCTGTCTCTTCATAACACAAGTGTAAGCACACATTGGCAATTTTTGTCTCAAGCTTTCATATCTATATGTTGTAGAGTTGCACAAGAAAACTAAAAGAAAATATAAGCATAATCATTGGGATTTTATTTTATGAACAATGATAACTGCAACTAACAGACTACTTAAATTCCTGAATGGAGGAATGATAAGATTGTACTAAATTTTTACATGATAGTAGAACAAACCATAATAGGGAAAAAAAGAAAAAAGATCTAAGAACAGTCACATTTCACTCGCATTCAAGTTAAGTGGATGCAAGAGGCCAGCATACTAAATTTAAGTCCTCATTTAGGGCTAGCATGATCTAAGCTGATGACACATTTGTACCCAAAAAAAAGTATAGAGTAGGCTGGAAAACTAGACATGTATTGAGGCATATTCATTGATGCATATCGCATGTGTTTCTTATAAGGAATGTTTAATAAGATGGCCCCAGATTCTCTGTTATGTTAGCATTAGTCATATTCAATGGAATGTTAATGTCGTCCGCTGACGCCAATCTCATAAATAGAAATGACTATGAAAAAATTTGCACAGATGTGATATCATGCATCACTAGTTTCCCACAGAGTTAAGTAAAAAGTAGCTCAGCATTACCTTCATTTCCCAAAGCAGGCCAACAGTCAAAATATACATAAAAAAACTACCAAAAATAAAGAATAATGTAAGCTGAAAAAGTAGACATGTATTGAGCCATATTCAGTTCATACACATGGCATGCATTTCTTATAAGGAATGTTGATAAGTAGCCCAACACAACATTCCCTATTGTTTTAGTTTTAGCCATATTCAATGCCATGTTAATGAGCGTATGCTAGCATCAACACACAAAAGAGAATTGACTATGAAGAAATTGCACAGATGCTGACATCAATCAAGTATACCTATTAGGCATCGCCAGATTCCCGTAGAGTAAGTAAAATTGCTCAAGTTAACTCCATTTCCAAATCAGGCCAACAGTTTACTCATCAAGCACCTTATATTACTTGTACCAAAAATCAACGAAAGTTCCACATCATCAGGCATATTCAAATTGCCAGAAAGAATAAATAAATTACTAAGAAGAATGTTTGTAATTTCCAAGAAATTGACCAAAAATTACTTCATCACCCAGAAAACACATTGACAAACGACAGCTTTGTTGCCTTCAAAAATTCTCCAGTTATTCAGAAGAACTAGAGAAAGAATACAAGAAAAGGAAATGTACCTTTTCATTGAGATGCGAAATGAGACTCATTAACAGCGGAAAAGCTCCCGCATCCAAAACAGCCTTAACTCCTTCATCCAATCCACATGCAAAGCTCCCAATCGCCGCCGCGGACTGAATCAACACGGACTCGTGGAACTCACGATTGCCCCCACCGCCATCCTGCGCGGCGGCAGCGGAGGAGAGAATTGAGACGACGGAGGAACAGCGCCGAGCTTCAAGAATACTAGCTTTTTCGTGCGATTTCCAATTATTTGGTTCTTCAAATCCTTCAAATCTTTCAGCTTCGCCTCGTACGGAGTGTGAGCTGAGTTGAGACGTCCGATCAAGTCCTCCGGTCGGCTTGGATGATTCGAATTGGCAGAGGTGGGCATCGTTGTTGGGGTAGGAAGGCTAAAACGCGACGCGGCGCACGGAATGTGTATAGGCCGAGCCGCCTCGGCGGAGGAGGGGGGAGGGGGGCGGCCTTGATGATGATTGAGGTTTGTGTCTGTGGTGCGTTTTAGTACTGTGCCGTATGTTGCGAATTGCAATTGCTTAGGAATTTGGAATTGATTGGAAACTTAAAAATCGCATTTTGGCTATATGATTGGGACAATTATAAAATTAAATTAAAAGATTCCGGGTCAAGCCTCGAAAGTAGTCTTAGTAGATACTCCTTCCGGTTCGGGTAGACTTGACAATGGTTTCAATACTTTTGTTCGACGGGAAGAAATGTCCCAAATATATAGTCCACTCTTCATATTTAATA
The DNA here is from genome assembly GCA_016081115.2 of Rehmannia glutinosa. NCBI lineage: Eukaryota > Viridiplantae > Streptophyta > Magnoliopsida > Lamiales > Orobanchaceae > Rehmannia > Rehmannia glutinosa. The sequence continues at coordinate 174,296 of JABTTQ020003134.1, forward strand.
GTACTTTTTCCATTCTTTTACTATTATAACCCTATTTAATATGTGTTTTGTAATTTACACTATTCATTAAATGATGACAAATCAAATAATTTTTTTACATATTTGTAATTTCTAATACTTTTTCTTAATCTGTGTGAAAAGTCCAATTGGACTATATAATCGGGACGGAGGGAGTAATTTGTTTAGTTAACTTTGTTTTAATTAAGAATATTGTTATGTAAATAAGATAGAGGTGAATAAAATAGAGGTTAAGTAAGCTGTAAGAGAATTAAGATAATCTGAATTAGAAATGAGTTGAGAGTGAATACGAAAATCTCCTTGATTTTAGGATATTACCTTTTTTTATTTATTGTAAACATGTATCTAGACCAACTTTCGATTCAATGCATTATAGTACTACCTTAATGTTATGGTGTATATACATGCCTATATATTATTGTTTTCCTAAAATATAGGATTGAGTTTTAACTTTGAGAAGGTCTCTTGTAGGACCGTCTTACGGATTACTTATGGATCCTAATTCGTAAGACGGATCCTAAAATCCGGACCCTTCAGCGCTCAGAATGAGCTAGCCGCGATCGAACCGGGCCCGTACCATGACAAGTCTATTTCACCACTGACCACCTGTGATGCTTGTTGTGCAATTTTAGTATAACCATGAATATAACTCATTCCTTTCAAAAAAAAAAAAAAAATGAATATAACTCATTCATAAATTATTACAAATTCTCAAAGTTTGTCATATTTATTTTCCTTCTTCACTTTACTAAAGAACATGATATTTTATCTCAAAAAATTGAAACTTTATCTCATAAAAGTGTTATGTTAACTCTTGTCAAATATATTTTTACTTCTTAGATGTACTGAATTCCTAATATGTGACTGTATTAAAGAACATGATACTTTATCTCAAAAAACGGATACTTTTACTTATAAAAGTGTTACTTTAACTATATCATATTTATTTTTTATTTTTCCTTCTTTCCTTCATTCCTAATTTGTGACTATATTAAAAATATATTACTTTATCTCAAAAAATAGATACTTTAGCGTATAAAAATGTTACTTTAACTCTGTCATATATATATATATATATTATTGTAATATATTCATAATTTGTAACTATATTAAAAAATATGTTACTTTATCTCAAAAAACAAATACTTTTACTTATAAAAGTATTACTTTAACTATATCATATTTATTATTCATCTTTCTTTGTACTGAATTCATAATATGTGACTATATTAAAAAATGTGATACTTTATTTAAAAAATAGATATTTTTACTCTTGAAACATGATATCTTGTCTCAAAAAAAATATATATATTTACTCATAAATGTGTTACTTTAACTCTGATATATTTATTTTTCCTTCACTGTAAGGTAATCATAATATGTGGCTTTATTAAAAAATATGATATTTTATCTAAAAAAATCGATATTTTTCCTCATAAAACTGTTACTTTAACTGAGGAAGAAAAACAGGAAAAACAAAAAAAAAAGGGAGCAGGTGGCTTTGACATGGACCGTCAGTCAGGATCTCAGATGGTCAATAGGATCCGTCTTATGGATTTAAACCCATAAGACGGTCCTATATGAGTTTTGGCTTTTAACTTTTATGGGGTGTTCCCAATCATGGAATTTAATGGAATTTAGAATTTCATAAATTAAAAGGTGTCCTTAATTTGGATTTTTATGAAATCCATTAAATCTTGATGTTCTCAACTTGGATTTTAATGTATTCCACAAAAAAAAAGATCTCAAATATTCAATGAATTCCATGGATTTCTTTTATAAATAGATTTGGGTGGAAACACAAGATTCTTAAAGTAAATAAAGAAAATTAAAATTTGCTATTATTGGTACAATATATATCAATAATTTATATTAGAACTTTTCCATAAATATATTCCTTTGTTCTCCTATAAATATGGATTCTCAAAGCAGTCATTCTTACTGGAATTTTTTTCTGCATTTCAAAACACTATATTCATAAATTCCGTCAATCTTCTCTTTCATTAGAAAAAAATGACACTATTGATGACAATGAATAAAGATATCAACATGAGCAAGCAAAAGTGGTCCATTTCCAAGATTGATATATAAATTCAAAAATAGTGCAGAATTGTCTACTGTGAAGGGTATTGACGAGGGTATATTTTTTTGGTATCAGGCACGATTTTTAGTTCTTCACATTTAGAAACATGATACATACATACATACAATATTGGTGGTTTTTGTAAACACAAAAAACACTAATATTGTTTTGGGCAGTAAACGCAATAGAGATTCATGAGTCTCGACAGTAATTTATTTTTTAATGTATACTATATATCATATATATATATATATATTATTCCTACTTATATTATCTTTGGAAAAACTGTTAATTCTTAATGTCGTTGTTTTTCAACGATGAATATGTATGCATATAATGGATTGTGTGTGACTTATATGTAAATGGTTTATTCTATTATTGTTTATAATGTTACTTGGAGGATCAGACTGCAAAGCCCTGAAACAAAAGATATCAACAAATTAATTTTGATTGAAACAAAAGTACAGAGTTGTCGAATGTTTGTAATAGAATAAGACAGATTGAGTTACTTATCTATATATGTGCTTTCAATGTATTTAGTATTTCTTGCAGTATCATTGATCATAACCTGCAACCAGTCAAATAAAGTTTCATATAGAAATTCATATATATATTTACATAGAGTGATTCTAATAAAAATCCAAATTGAAAAGTATTTTTAGAAAGATTACATTTAAACAAATTATAATCCTAGATGCAAGTTATAAAAAAGTATATAATATATGTTGAAATATTCTATTACAAATAAAAGTGTATTTATATTAGAGCACATATGAATATAATAAAATAAAAAGATGATTTTTGTAACTTATCTTGTATAAAAATTGTACACTGAGTATTTTGCGTGTCAGCACTAATAAACTATTTATACAAAAACTATATTTATTCAAATAAAACTTATTGTTAGTCCAAGTGGCTACGATAATCTAGAGGGGGGTGAATAGATTATGCCGATTTTTCGCAAATCGCCCTCTTTTTCGAATGAACAAATAAATGACAAGAATGTAAGTGCGGAAAATAAACAACACTCGTCGATTTATAGAGGTTCAACCCACCTAGGGCCTAATCCTCTACCACCCCAGTATCTCCATGATGGATTTAAAAAAAAATTATTAATTACCACAATTAATACAACACCACCTTTGAAGATTACCACAATCTTCTTACAAAACCTTCAAGGAGATTACCACAATCTTCCTTCAACACCTATGAAGAGTACCACACTCTTCAATACCTAAGATCACCCAAGTATGTTCTTACCACAAGAACACTAACAATGATATCTTGTTTTGGATGATAGAAAGAAATCCAAGATTACAACTCAATAAATGAAGTATACAAACTTTGAGTGCAAGTGTAATCAAGAATAAAAAGCCTAGACCTCAAGATTGTGCAAGTGCAAGCCAATTGATCTTTTGTGTTTACGAACTCCAGTTGAATTTCTTGATTGTTGACCAGATTCCTGATAAAATATGTCAGAGTTCAATGTTCTTCGATCTTGCATGAAAAACTTATTTTTTTGTCATTGCAATAGTTGACATATTGTCACATAAAATATTGTGGCGTTGTCGTGCCTTGCTTGAGCATTGATCAAGATTCTTCTTTGCTAGACTGCTTCACAGGTTGCATCAATAGTTGCAATATATTCAACTTCAACTAAGGAGAATGATACAGTTTTCTACTTCTTAGATGCCCAAGAAATGATTTTTGAACCCAAGCACAAAATGTATCCAGATATGCTTTTTCGATCATCGAGTGACCCAGCCTAGTCACAGTTGGTATATCCAACGAGCAATCTATCCTTGTATCTTTCGGGAATTTTCCTTTTTGGTGTTGTCTATGTATTGATGTAGCAATCTGCCCCACATGCCTTTCCAAAGATTTCAATCTATCATTCATATTAGTATTTATTTGAGTTACTTAATCCTCGATTCTGTCCATCTTGGCTTCATCCTGGTTTAGTCGAGCTCGAGTCTCTCCAATGAATGAAGCTAGCATCTCTCTAGAGATGGTTTCTGTTCCTTTGGCAGCCCCGAATTATAGTAAGGTTGTGTCTGAGTATTTCTGTAGTTGTTGTAGCCTTACTGTCCCACGAAATTTGCTTCTTCCACAACAACTGATGCCTCTCTTGAAGTTACTTGCTGCATCGCATCCAGTTTCATACTTAGCATGGATATTTGTTCTGTGAGTATGGCAATCTTATCCTCATCCTGAATTTCCACGATACGTCTATCCTTGGATCTCTCGGATGGCCATTGGTAACTGTTGTTCGCCATCTCCTCTAACTATGCTAGTGTCTCATCGTGATATTTCCCTAGTAGTGCACGTCCAGATGCAACATCTATAATCGTTCTCGTGTTGCCACTCAAACCATTATAGAAGTACTGGACCTGTTGGTAGTCAGGGACCTATTGGTAGTCGGGATATCCGTGATGAGGGCGATTCTTGGAATCTATCCCATGCTTCATATAGTGGCTCAACATCTAATTGCCCAAACTGGGCGATCTCAGATATCAGTTGCAACATCTTACTGGAGGGGAAGTATTTGGCTAGAAACCGCTGACTTAGTTCTGCCCAATTTGTTGCTGGTGGTGTTAGAGAGCATAACCATCCCTTATTTTTTTCTTTAACATATTTAATGCAAAGTTTTTTCGTACTTTGAAGGTATCAGAGAATCCTTTTTGTGCTGCATAATGTAGCTTTCTTGGATCGTGCATGAATCGTGATATCAAGCTCTCTGGATAGACAATATCAAACCTTGTATTCGTCAAGTAGATTAATGATCCGAATAGGCTTAGATACATTTTTGCATAAACTTTAACTGCACCATCATTCATCTGTAATTTTTCTTTGACTACAAGTGAAGTTGAGATTATCTTACAATTGTTCATTTGGAATTTCTTCAAGAATGCTTTAAGATATTTTTCTTGAGAAATGAAAATTTCTCCTTTTGATTGGCGAACTTGTATACCAAGAAAATACTTCATGAGACCCAAGTCAGTCATTGTAGGTCCCAAGGGGTGTAAGTAAGGTTTAGAAGGGGGGGTTGAATAAACCTTACCAATTTTTCGATTTTTAGTCCTTTTAAAATATTACAAAGTTAATTACACAGCTAAGTCCTTGAGGGACAGCTACGTTAGTTAATCAGTAGAGTTAGCCACTCAACAGACTCGATAGAGTTGTTGATAGAATAACTCAGCTGTTTAGACTAAATCTTAACTTGGCTGTGATGAGTTTTTCAGCGGAAGAATTAACACCCTTGAATTTGATTTAACTTTGTTTTAACAATTGGTTTTAGCACTTTGTTAATTATCAGTTGAATAGCAAATTATCAGCAGATATAAGGTATGTGTGCATGAATGTAAATATGCTGAAATGTAAATGACACAAGTAAATTTTATAGAGGTTCGAAGATGTGGTAATTCTTCTACTCCTCTCTTCTCCAACTCCTGGAGGAATCCACTAAGTAATGATCAGAGTACAGAGTGGTTATTAGTCTAGAGACAAGTCTTGATCATGCAGCTGACTTGCTCCTTGGACTCAGTCTGGAGATGCCTTGGTCACACAGCTGGCTTCTCGGGCGGCTGCCTTGCTACTTCAGCTCACTTTTTCAAGCTTCTTGGATTTGATCACGAAGCCCTCCAAAAACTTGAGATTGGTTCGACCTTGAACCTTTCTACAATCCTCCTTGGAAAGTAGACCCCTTTTGATTCTTCAAAAGTTTCCTCTTCAACAGTTTGAAGTTGTCTTTACTTCACAGCTTAGTGTTGGATCGATTTCCTTCGAGATTTAGGCTTGAGGATTTTGCTTGAATAACTTGAGAATATTTTGCAGGTTACAGTATGAATAATGCTTGTTTGTTCGTGGTTCAGGTAACCTTCTCTCAATGAAATTCCTCTGCCTTTTATAGTGAATTTTCAAAAATCTACCCGTTGAAGAGATAGGCTGATTTTCAAAAAATCACTTGCGTTCGTTGGCTTGTCTTTTCTTGGTCTTTAGTCTTGCGATGTAGACCTTTCCTCGTACTAAATGAATGTCCAGCTTTTCAGGTTCTGACACGAGGTGCAGTGCTTCCCATTGGTTTATACCTTTTGCACGCTTCTGGGACTGAGCACTTTAAGACATGGCAGCATGGAAGTATTACTTATTTAAGTAATGTTCTTGACTTTTGTGCAACAGATTCTTTTCAGTTAACTCCTTTTTGCAGCTGCCTTTTCCCCAGGTGACTTGAGTCTATTCTAATGATTGAAAGACTCATCTGTTACTTCAACTTGTGTTTTGGCTTCTTGGGTTGACTTAACTGACTCTTCACACAGCTGTCCTTCAGCTGTTACGTCTTCAATTGAGTCCTTGGTCTTCTATCTTGGCCATACTCAGATGTTCCTCAGCGGAGTCTTCCCTTCACTTCTTCAGTTGACTTCTTGTATTCCCAGGCATAACTGACTTGACTCAGCTTATTCAACCCTATTTATTACAATAAGAATTACAAGGAAAATGGGGTGCCAATATTCTAATCTAAGTTTTACATGGCATTCATCAAAATCTAAACAATAAATTTCCCAACAATTTCCCTCTTTTTGATGATTCCAAAACTTAACAAGATTAAATAAAATGTAAACATCACAGATACATACAGACAATGCAGAAACAAAGAATGTATGTGTTGAATAGATCGATTTATTGATCACATCATTCTTGTTCTTTACACAGATGTTTACAAGGTGTATCAGAGCATACTCATATCTAGCAAGTTACACACATCTATGCTAGAGTACAGATACACAATAGAATGATTAAAAAAAAACTTTATAGAGTGTACAGATGACTTACAAAAATGTATTTACAAAAGTAAAATACATGAAGGGCTAGCAACAATACTTCATCGCTTTCGCTGCCTCCTCCTTTCCTCTTCAGCTTTGTCATCATCAGCTCTCTTCCTTTTCTTTTTCTTCTTCAGCTGCTTTCTTTTTCTCATAAGCTCTTTTCGCAGCTTCATCTTTTCTTTTCATTTCTTTTCTTTCTTGCCACAGCTGATCTTGCCTTTTGTTTTCCTCTTCAATCCTATTCACATATTCAACATTTTTTCTAGCTACTTCCCGATTGGCTACTGCATCATAACCAGCCCAGTAGATCCTTCCCTTCTTGCCTGGATCTACATATTCAATATTTTTGGGCAAAGGTCTAGGTCGAAAACCTCTTCCTCCACCACTTCTTTCATTTTCCCCGGGTGTATCTTTGCACGGGAGTCTTTATTTACGGTGAATGGTTCTTTGGTAGTCTCTGCGCCTATCACGCCTTCTTCACATAACTTTAGACCTTTTTCCCAGTACAGATCCTAGGCTTGGGCTAATGGCATGTTCTTGAAATAGCCTTCGGATTCAAGAGTTTGAAATTCTTCAACCGATCTTAGCTCGTTTCTATCATCTGGAATGGCATCTTGGTCCTTTCCTGCCGGAATGCCTCCCATACAATCGAATCAGTAGGAATTATAGGATCTTCTTGGACAGCATAGCGCTTCTGTTCTCTTGCAGTCTCTTCTTCTAGCCTAGGCAAACTCGAGAGAAAAGGGAAATACATCCTCAAATGCATCATCTCGCACTTGAGATATTGTGCGCGAGGTGGTCACCGCCGCAACTCGGTGGCCTCGCGCAGATTGAAGTTATTGTTGCGGCACTGGGGCGATTGATTGTTTTGCCTGGCCGATCGAGCCTTTTGTCTTAATGACTTCTGGCCGGCCTCGATGAGGTTTTTCCATTTGAGTAGTCTGGTCCTCGCTGTATCAACAGCGTCTTTGGATGATGATGGAACCTGGGGGCTGGGTTCATCATCGAATCTGAATGTTTTGAAGCTTTGAAGCTCGACTTACTCGTCTGCGGAAGAACATCCTCAGCTGGGTCCTTGTGATGTGCAGTAGGGGTGGACTCAGCTTCATCTTCAGATCTCAGAAATGATATATCAGGGTTGTCTTGGGAATCATGAAGTGCACTAATCTCCTTCTCCATTCTTCAATATGAGCAGGGAGGGATGTTCGCATTTACGTCTCTTTACCCAGGGAAGTCTCAACTGCAGAAAGGCCTTCTACATTTCCTTCAACAGACACAACTGTCTTAGGGTCTTGTACCATGGCATCCGAAGGGGTCTCAACCCCTTGGATTGCACTTTCAGTGCCCAGAGTGTTAACTCCCGGGGAATTTCCAACATGTGCCTCAACTGCATCAGCAGTGTCCTCAGCCTGCAAAGCTGTTGGCACTTCAGCTGGGACAGACTCAACTGTCCGAGCTTCGTTAGTGACAACTTGCTGTTGTTCTTTTTCTTTTTTTTTTCTCCACTTCGCCTCCTTCGTTCATTGTGGAGTCATCTGCAACATCCTCCGACCTAGCTGCAGTGGAGTGAGTTTTCCCCTCAGCTGGCGCACCAGCTGAGTGACTGATGGTGGGGTCGCTCTGCTCCAGACTCCCGGCTGCTTCCATTGAGTGCTCAGCCGTGGGGGCAGGTGGTAAAACACCTTCATTAGGGGTTGTCTCAACTTGGGTGCCCAAGTTCCCAGTGTCATCGTCAAGTCCCTTGGATCCGTCCTCTGAGTGAACTGGGGATGTGGTTGCAGCAATAACTGTGGCAATTTGCTGTACCACTCCCAACGGATCAATTTCTAGGAGAGATTTGGAGGACTCTCCTGGTCCTTCCATCATTTGCTGCTCATGCATCAATCTGGATTCCCACATGGCTTGCTGCATATCTAACTTTTCCTTTGCAGCAACAGGATCCAGGTCCTCATCACTTTCCGAGAGTGCATCAATGTGAGGATGAGTATGCTCCAGAGTTCTAGTGAGTGGGCATATATTCGCCTTCTCACGAGCTTCAGCTTCCTCAGCTGCCTTGGCTTTTTCCTTCTCCTTGAAGATGAGTAGAATATCCATACAGTTATCTTCACTCAGGGCCTGAAGCACAGTGTTGACTCCGAGAAATTGCAACAGTTCCTCTTCTTCTTCTATGAACTCAGGGCGTTCAAACTGCTGCCTAGAGTGACTTAGCTTCCACGCCCTCCATTCGCGTAGACGGCGCTGAATGTCTGGGTATACGGGTGAATACATGATGACATCATCATCATCATCTTGTTCTTGTCCTTCCTTTTCTGGAATGGAAGGTAGCATACTCTGCTGTTCTTCACCTTTAGCAGCATCTGGGGCGGGTGGAGACACAGTCCTTCCAGTAGGGGATTCTGATGTCTCCGCCACTTCTTCATCCTCAGCTGTTATGTCCGCAGCTGGGTCTTCGAATTGCCTCTGCTGACTATCCTCAGCAGACTTGGCTGTTTCTTCAATAACTTCTGGAGACTGCACTTCTTCAGCAATCTCAGAGATTTTCTCCAGCTGAGTGGCAGACTCAGCTGTTTTCTCAAGCTCTGGGAGCTTGGTGAGTCTTCTCTTTTTCTTGGTCCTCACCAGAGGAATTTCTGGTTCGGAGACTTCTTCTCCACATTCCTTGGCGGCGGGGGCCGAAACATCTTTCTTGGTTGGAGGAGCTGCCTTTCTTGGCTTGGCAGTCCTCTTCTTTTTGATGGCCGGAGAAGGTATTTGGGCTTCCTTCTCCGCCTCGGCTGCGTGGGCAGGAGACACGGCTGCTCGGGTAGGTGACACGGCTGCAGGGGCATATGCGTCTTTCTTATTTGCTGTAGGGGGAGCTTTCTTCTTCGCAGCTGCAGGGGAAGCTTTCTTCTTGGGAGGGGAGGCAACAGCTGTTTCCTCGGGGTCAGCTGATTCCCCCTCACTTGTATCCGCCCTCTTCGCATGGGCTCTCTTCTGGGCTCCAGAAAGGTTAGCCCTGAACATCCTTTTGTTTACATAGAAGGGCTCTCCAATTACTAGGCCATAGCCGAGTGATCCTCCAAAGGATCCATCCTCCTTGAATGATTTATTCGCAATGTTCTGGCAGAGTCTGCTGTATATGAACTCATCCCAGTTAACTTTCTTGACGGTCAGCTTAGTTTTTGACAGCTGATTGAAACTGCCAAACTTCATATCCACGTATTTTGAGACGACATCCATCAGCTTGTGATAGTCGTTCTTCAGCAATTTCTTGTCAGCTGTGTAGACTACCTTCACAGCACACTCGGGTTTGGCTACTTCTTTCCATGCAGCAGCCAAGTCCACATCAGCTTTGTATATTTCCGGCATACCCTCGGACGACAACAAACAGTGCTCCGCAAGGTCTTTAGCAATGATCATGATGTCCTTGCGGTGGACGGAGGACTTGATACCTTCGTCCTGCACCTCTGCATTCACATAAAACTGCGCCACCTCTTCCAGATAGGTGTGCGAGTATTCTATCATCAAAAAGGCTTTAAGCCCAGATTTTTCCAACATATCCGCGATTTTCTTCACAAGGGTTGCATCCGAACTCTGCTTAACCATGCATTCGAAATCCACTGAGGAGCCTGAGTGGACTTGCTTCGATAACTTGATGAAATTAGTCTTTGGTGCCATTTCTAGAAGATTCTACCGATTAAATCTTGATAAACTTGTTTTGAGAACTGGTAGGGTTTTTGAGGGAAAAGAGACTTGCTTTCGAATATTTGAAGATGAACAATTTTTAAGTGTGAGAGAGAGAAAACTGAAAGAATGAGTATATAAGGGTTATGAGAGGACGTGCTTTTGGTTTTTGAATTTTGATCGAGATCAACGGCTCAGATTTAGCACGTCACATTGCATTTAATTGCTCGCATTTAATGCGGCAGCATTTATATCCAATCATATGCTTACTGTGCAACTTTTGACTGTACCCGTCATTATTACGCTGACATCATCCTTAAAAACATTCCCGCTCATTAAAAACGACTGCGTTTTTGTCACTTAGCTCATAAATGACTCAGCTTACTCCATAAATGACTCAACTCTTCTTCTCTCTTTTCGTAAAGTGAGTAAAGTAACTCACAATTTGATTTCGTCTGGTGACTTTACGGCTGATTCACTTTGCTTGTTCATGAGACTTGTTTTCTATTCATCTTTTCACGTTCCATATCTTCTCATTGAGTCTTCTGAGTGTCAATTCAGCTCAATTAACCCTAGCTCATGCTTAAGCTCTTCAAATCTTGATTCACATAAGGGTTTGGTGAATATGTCAGCTAATTGTTTATCAGTTGAGATGTATTCCAAGGTGATGTCTTTCTTTTCAACATGATCTCATATAAAATGATATCTGACATCAATGTGCTTTGTTCTTGAATGCAGCACAGGATTCTGAGTGATTGCAATAGCACTTGTGTTATCACACATAATTGGAATCTCTTTTTCTTCAATTTCATAGTGTCTCAGTTGTTGTCTCATCCATAAGACTTGGGCACAACAGCTGCCCGCAGCTATGTATTCTGCTTCAGCTGTGGATGTGGCTATTGAGTTTTGCTTCTTGCTAAACCAGGAAACCAATCTGTTTCCAAGCATTTGACAGGTACCTGAGGTACTCTTCCTGTCAACTCTACATCTAGCATAGTCAGAGTCTGAGTAACCAATAAGCTTGAATCCACATTTCTTTAGATACCATAGGCCAACTTCTTGGCATCCTTTCAAATATCTTAGGATTCTCTTAGCTGCAGTCATATGGCTTTCTTTTGGTGCAGATTGAAATCTTGCACATACACCTACCGCAAAGGTGATGTCCGGCCTACTTTTAACATTAGATAGAGCGTTGATCCAATAAGTGCTCGTATCTTGTTTGATCTACAACTTTACCATCCGCATCCATGTCCATCTTGGTGATGTATTCATTGGTATTTTCACGAGAAGACTTCTATTCCATACCAAATTTCTTCATTAAATCTCTGGTGTACTTTGTTTGACTTATGAAGGTTCCATCCTTCAGCTGTTTAACTTGAAGTCCTAAGAAGAATGTCAGCTCTCCCATCATGCTCATTTCAAATTTGTCTTGCATGATGTTTGAGAACTTATAACTCTTTGTTTGTGGATCCAAAAATGATGTCATCCACATATATTTGAACAAGCAAAGATACTCTCCCAATCCACGACTCAAGAGTGTTCTATCCACTTTGCCTTTGGTGAATCCATTGTCAGTTAGAAATTGAGACAATGTGTCATACCATGCTCTAGGTGCTTGTTTCAGTCCATATGGAGCTTTCTTGAGTTTGTACACCTTATCTCCAAGAGTCTTCTGCTCAAATCCTGGAGGTTGTTCAACATAGACTTCTTCTTCCAATAATCCATTTAAAAATGCACTTTTCACATCCATTTGATATACAATGAAGTTTTTGTGTGCAACATAGGCAAGAAACATCCTTATTGCTTCTAATCTTGCAACAGGAGCAAATGTTTCATCAAAATCTATTCCCTCTTCTTGGCAATACCCTTTGGCTACCAATCTTGCTTTGTTTCTTACCACAGAACCTTCCTAATTCATATTATTTCTGAAAACCCATTTTGTGCCAATAACATTTTGATGGGTTGGTCTTTGCACCAATTCCCATACTTTGTTCCTTTCAAATTGGTTCAGCTCTTCCTGCATGGCTTGAATCCAATGTGTGTCATCCAATGCTTGAGACACATCTTTTGGCTCTATTTGGGATATAAAGCAAGTGAACATTGCTTCTTGTTGAGCTCTGGATCTGGTTCTTACACCATCTCTCACATCTCCAATGACTAGCTCTGGTGGATGGTCTCTCAGCCATCTCACATCAGGTTGAAGTAAATCAGCTGGTTCAGTCATCTTGCAGATGTGTTGTCTTGAGCGCAACTCGTTCATTATCATTCACCGCAGATTTTCCAATTTGTCTTTGAGACTCAACGGTCTCATCTTCATCTTGATTGATTGCTCCAGCTTCAGCTTCAACATAGGGACTCTTCTGCATAGTTGGCTGATTCAGTTTATCAGCTAACTCTTTAATATCTCCTCCATTCACATTAGGTTCATCAAAAACCACATGAATAGATTCTTCTGTGACCATAGTCCTCTTGTTCAATACTCTATAGGTTTTACTTTCAGCTGAGTATCCCAAAAAGATACCTTCATCAGCTTTAGCATCAAAATCCTTTAGATTATCCTTGCCATTGTTGTGGATAAAGCATTTACATCTAAATATTCTAAAGTACCCAACAGTTGGCTTCCTCCCTGTCCATATTTTATAGGGAGTCTTTGTTAGTTGTCTATTAATCATGCATCCATTTTGAGTATAGCATGCAATATTGATGGCTTCAGCCCAAAATCTTTTAGGTAGCCCAGCTTCAGCTAACATGGTCCTTGCGGCTTCCTTGAGAGTTCTGTTCTTCTTTCTCGCTTACTCCATTCTGTTTGTGGAGTCCTTTGCCGCAGATAATTCATGAGCAATACCATTTTCAACACAATACTAAGTTATTATCCCATTGACAAACTCGGTTCCTCTATCGATCTTATCTTTATGATGGTTTGACTCTTCTCATTTTGAACTCTTCTCATCAGCTGAGGTAACTTCCGCAAGGTTTCCTTCTTTTTGCACATGAAGATTGTCCATGTATATCTTGAATAATCATCCACCACCACTAAAGTGTATTTCTTTCCACTTATCTTTGGTGGTTCAACAGACCAAATAAATCCATATGCAATGATGCAAAATTCTTGTTGAAGATGGACTAGACTTCTCTTTGAATGATGATTTGATCTCGCTTTCCCATCTCGCATGCATCACAAACACTTTCCTTCTTGTATACTAAGTCTGGCAAACCTTCCACAAGATGACTCCTTGCAAGCTTGTTGATTGTTTTGAAATTCAGATGACTCAACTTCTTGTGCCACAACCAACTTGATTAATTTGTACTTTTTTGCTAACAGACAAGTACTTGGTGTGGCGAAGAGACCAATCTACCACATACATGTTCTTTTATGCGGATCCTTGCAACACTACTTCATTTGATTCGATGTCTTTAATTTGGCACACTCCCATATTGAATCCAACATTATAGCCCTTGTCACGCGAGTTGGTGATGCTTAATAGGTTGAAGTTGAGGCCTTCAACATATGCAACATCTGTGATTTCTAATCCATTTTTCTTGATGGATCAAGTGCCTCTTATTTCCCCTGGAGCTTCATTTCCTCCAAATATGACTTTTGCGCCTCTAATCTCCTTGAATTTTGACAAAATTTTCTTGTTCCCTGTCATATGTCTGGAATAGCCACTATCCATGTACCAGGTTCCTTGGCACTAAGCTGTTCCTTGAACCTGCAATCAAGGAAATTAGTTTTTAGGTACCCATGCTTGTCTGGGTCCTGAGGGGTTAGTGCTGTAAGATGATCCAACCAACCTATAGCCAAATGACTTGACTCTAAGAGGTTGCCATCTATCTGTGCCATAATCATAACTCATTTTGGTAAATTGCTTGGGGGCTTTAGGTTCATACAGCTGTTTCTTTTGTCTTCATGCCTGTGTGTGTGTTTTAGCAATTGCCTTCTTTGTGTGATTGTGATATTTCTGAGTGTAGTGCCTGGGTGCATATGTGTGTTGATGATAGCTTTTTTGCCTTTGGAATGACCTTTGCTGAGTTCTAGGCATTTGCCACTTGGGCTTATATTCCATAGGTCTTTGCTGATATTTAACATTATTCCAATCAGCTTGGCTTGGGTAGTTTCTACCATTCCCATCATATGTGTTTCTTTGATAGAACTTCTGGGGCTTTTGGTAGCTCTGTTTATTCTTCACAGAGTACTTCCTATTTGGAGTTTTTGAGGAACTCTGCTGAATTTCTTCTCAGATGTCCTCTCAGCATACTCAACTAGTTGTTTTCCTTTTCCTTTATATCCAAGGCCAGTTTGTTTGTGATTGTGCTTAGGAGTTAATGTGGGTGCAACATTTGGTGTCTTGGATTTTTGAAATGCTTCATTACTTGAAGATCCTTTTTCCAAAATCACTCTGGGAGCTTGACTGTGCACAAATGAATTGAATCCTATGCCTGTCTTATCTCCACATTCTTTTTGGCTCATGATAAGGTCATCCAATGATTTAGATGCCTTTGTGAATGAAGCAATCACATTTTTGAGATCATTTTCTCTCTTTTCTGTAGCAGTTATCTCCTTAGAATCTTCATACACATCTCCTTTTGTGTGTATTCCTTTCCAAGTGCTGAGAGCTCCTTTGTGATTTCAGTGAATCTAGCATCCAGCTGATCCATTGTCTCACCTGCAAGCATTTTGAAGTTTTCAAACTTTTGAACAACAACAGATAATTTGTTTTCTTTAATTTGCTCAGATCCTTCACAAATTAAAGTTAGTTTATCCCAGATTTCTTTTGGTGTTTTGCATGATTTGACTTTATTGAACATTGCTTTGTCCAGAGTCTTGTAGAGAATATCCTTGGCCACATTGTCCAAGTTGTATCTCTTTCTGTCATCATTGGTCCACTCAGTCCTTGGTTTTTCAACTAAGGCTGGTCTTGGCTCAGCCACAACTTCTTCTCCTTCAGCTGCGGCTGTTCTCCTTGCGGCTGTGTTCACTTTCAATATTTGCAGTGGCCCATCCTCTATCACTAGCCACATTTCGTCATGTAAAGCAGATAAATGAGCCTGCATACGAATTTTCCAGTCATCAAACTCCTCAATAATGAACATAGGTCCCAAGGGGTGTAAGTAAAAGTTCCTCAATAGTGAACATAGGTCCCAGACTGGAAAATACGAATTTTCCAGTCATCAAACTCCTCAATAGTGAACATACGAATTTTCCAGTCATCAAACTCCTCAATAGAGAACATAGGTCCCAGACTGGAAAATATCTTTTGAAAGAGCAAGTATTAAAAGTTCCTTTGAAAGATTGGAGATCTAGTTCAGTAACCAGTGCAGAAGGCTCAATGAACCAACCGCTCTGATACCACTTGTAGGTCCCAAGGGGTGTAAGTAAGGTTTAGAAGGGGGGGTTGAATAAACCTTACCAACTTTTTGATTTTTAGTCCTTTTAAAATATTACGAGTTAATTACGACTAAGTCCTGAGGACAACTAGGTTAGTTAATCAAAGCAAAGTTAGCCACTCAACGGACTCGATAGAGTGTTGATAGAATAACTCAAATTTGTTTTTAGACTAAACCTTAACTTGGTCGTGATGAGTTTTTCAAACAGAAGACTTAACACCCTTGAATTTGATTTAACTTTGTTTTAACACTTGGTTTTAGCACTTTGTTAATTATCGGTTGGATAGCAAATTATCAGCAGATATAAGGTATGTGTGCGGGGAATGTAAATATCTTTGAAATGTAAATGACACAAGTAAATTTTATAGAGGTTCGAAGATGGGTAATTCTTCTACTCCTCTCTTCTCCAACTCCTAGAGGAATCCACTAAGTAATGATCAGAGTACAGAGTGGGTATCAGTCTAGAGATAAGTCTTGATCACGCTTGGTGACTTGCTCCTGGACTCGATCGAGATGCCTTAGTCACACAGCTGGCTTCTCGTTTGACTCGCCTTCTTCACAGGGCGGCTTTGCTACTTCAGCTCACTTTCTCAAACTTCTTGGATTTGATCACGAAGCCCTCCAAAAACTTGATATTGGTTCGACCTTGAACCTTTCTACAATCCTCCTTGGAAAGTATACCCCTTTTGATTCTTCAAAAGTTTCCTCTTCAACGGTTTGAAGTTGTCTTTCCTTCACAGCTTAGTGTTGGATCGATTTCCTTCGAGATTTAGGCTTGAGGATTTTGCTTGAATAACTTGAGAATATTTTGCAGGTTACAGTATGAATAATGCTTGTTTGTTCGTGGTTCGTAACCTTCTCTCAATGAAATTCCTCTTCTTTTATAGTGAATTTTCAAAAATCTGCCGTTGAAGAGATAGGTGATTTTCAAAAATCACTTGTGTTCGTTGGCTTGTCTTTTCTTGGTCTTGATCTTGCGATGTAGACCTTTCCTCGTATTAAATGAATGTCTAGCTTTTCAGGTTCTGACACGAGGTGCAATGCTTCCCATTAGTTTATTTCTTTTGCACGCTTCTGGAAGTGAGCACTTTAAGACATGGCAAAGATGGAAGTATTACTTATTTAAGTAATGTTCTTGACTTTTGTGCAACGAATTCTTTTCGGTTAACTCCTCTTTGCATCTGCCTTTTCCCCAGGTGACTTGAGTCTATTCTAATGATTGAAAGACTCATCTTATTTCAACTTGTGTTTTGGCTTCTTGGTTGACTTAATCGACTCTTCACACATTGCCCTTCCACCACATGCGTCTTGATTGAGTCCTTGGTCTTCAATCTTGGCCATACTCGGTTGTTCCTCAAATGAGTCTTCCTTCACTTCTTGATTGACTTCTTGTATTCCCAGGCATATGACTTGACTCGGCTTATTTGCCCCACTATTTATTACAATAAGAATTACAAGGAAAATGAGGTGGCAACATTCTAATCTAAGTTTTACATAACATTCATCAAAATCTAAACAATAAATTTCCCAACAGTCATCTCATACTCTTTCATCATTGCTTATTTAAATTCTTGCACCAATTTTGGACTTGTTCCTATATAAATCAAGTCATCTACGTAAAGGCAAATAATTAGAAAAGCTTGCGCACTTTCTTTCTTTACATATTGTTGGGAAATTTATTGTTTAGATTTTGATGAATGCCATGTAAAACTTAGAATAGGAAGTTGGCACCCCATTTTTGTTGTAAATCGCATTGTAATAAATAGGGGGTCAAGCCGAGTTAAGTCACTATGGCTAAACATGCAAGAAGACAATGGAGACTAGAAGGAAGACTCATTTTGCAAGACAAATTTGAGTATGGCAAAGAAGAGAAGACGGAACTCGATCAAGGTACATCGAGATGCATCGAGTAAAGTATCAGTCAAGTCAACTCAAGATAGCCAAGTCTCAAATTGAAGTGATGAAGAGTCATCCAATGATTGGAAGTCGACTTTAAGTCACCTGGGAAAGCAAGAAAATGCAATCAAGTCGAGATAATCGAAAGAGATCCGTTGTACGTAAATCAAGAGAATTACTTAAACAAGTAATATCTCCATGCTACCTTTCTTGAAGTACTCGGTCCCGAGGAAGCGTGCAAAAGGAATAAACCAATGGGAAGCATCGCACCATGTCGAACTCGAAAAGTCAAGAACAATTCATACGAGGAAGTGGCAATTCCAAGGATCGCAACAAGACAAGCCAACGACCACAAGTGACTTTCAAAAATAAGCCTATCTCTTCAACGCGGGCAGATTTTTGAAAGATCACTATAAAAGGCCGAGGAATAACTCTGAGAGAAGGTTACCTGAACCACGAACATTCAAGCAAACATTTGAACTGTAACCTAAGATATTCTCAAATCATTCAAGTTCAATCCTCAAGCCCAAACTACAAAGGAAATCAATCCAACACTCACCTGTGAAGGAAAGATAACTTCAATCAGTTGAAGAGGAAATTATTGAAGAATCAAGGGGTCTACATTCCACGGAGGATTGTAGGAAGGTTCAAGGTCGAACCAGTCTCAAGTTTTTGGAGGGCTTCGTGATCAAATCCAAGGAGCTTGAGCAAGTGGGTCTGAGAGCAAAGCTGACTGCCCTGTGAAGAAAAGCGAGTCATACGAGAAGCCGTGCGTGACCAAGGCATCTCAGGATCGAGTCCCAAAGGATCAAGTCACCTGTGTGATCAAGACTTGTATCTGGACTGTTACCACTCTGTATACTGATCAATACTTAGTGGATTCATCCAGGAGTTGGAGAAGAGAGGAGTAGAAGAATTACCCCATATTCGAACCTCTAAAAAAACTTATCGTGTCATTTACATTTCAACACTTTAATTCTGCATCTTATTTATTTGACTCGCTAATAAATTTGCTATCCACTTGATAATCTCTAAGTACTAAAACCAAGTATTAAATCAAACTAAACCAAATTTAAGGGTGTAAAGTCTTCCAATAAAACAAATCACGGTCCGAGTTAAGTCTTTAGTCAAAGCAGTGAGTTATCCTATCAATGGCTCGGTGAGTCTGTTGAGTAACTAACTCACGATTAACTAACTTAGCCGTCCATCAAGGACTCAATCGTGAAGTATTAACTCGAATATTTAAAAGGACTAAATCGAAAAGTTGGTAAGGTTTATTCAACCCCTTCTAAACCTTACACTCACACCCCTTGGGACTACAAGTGGTATCGTGAGCGGTTGGTTCATTGAGCCTTCACCGGTTCTTCGAACTAGATCTCCAAATTTTTCAAAGTCCTGTTTTAGTACTTAAGTTTTTCAAAACTCTTTTTATCATTAAAAGTTATTATCATGGAAGCAAATTTGACACGCATCCCTATGTTCACAATTGAAGAATTTGATGATTAGAAAATTCGTATGTGCTCATCTATCAAAGATTACATGATGAGATGTGGATAGTGATAGAGGATGGGCCACCGCAAATTTTAAAAGTGAACACAATCAGTAAAGGAGAGCCGCTGCGGTGAAGGTGAAGAGGATGTTGCTCTAGACCAGCTATGGTTGAAAACCAAGAGTGAATGGACAAATGATGAAAAAAGATATAACCTCGACAATGTGGCCAAGGACATTCTTTACAAAACCTCGACAAAGCCATGTTCAATAAAGTCAAATAATGCAAAACGACTAAAGAAATGGGACAAACTAACATTGATTTGTGAAGGCTCGAGCAAATCAAGGAAAATAAATTATCGGTGGATCGTACGTAAATTTGAGAATTTCAAAATGATCGCAGAGAGACTGGATCAACCGGATGCTCGGTTCACGTAAAATTACCAACGAGCTATCTCGCACTTGGAAAAGAATATACACGATGAAATGTGTATGAAGATTCTAAGAAGTCTCCCAACCGAGTGGGATATGAAAGTCATGGCCATGAGACACTCCATGGACCTATCCAAGACATCCAACCATGAGCTATTCTCGATCTCAAAGCCTACGAATTTGAGAAATGAGAAGAAAAGACCGAGGAAGAGACAATTGTACCCAAAACAGTTGCTCTAATTGTTAAGGATGGTAAGAGAGCCGAGGTCAAAGAAGTCATTGACCAAGAGGAAATAGCCCGATGGTTAAAAGGTTTAACAAGTTCTTCAATAAGAACTACAAGAGAGGCAAGGGCTTAATCCTCCAAAAGACACTCACTCCTCCAAGTCAAGGGAAGATAGGCCAACCAAGAGAACAGAGCATCAAAAAGTGAATATCAAAGGGGACAATCCAAGAATGGAAAGAGCGATCAAAAGGTTGAAAATCTATCTTTGAACCAGAAAGGCAACCAGGTCACTATGCCATTGATTGCCCATATCCTCCGTAGTCAACAAATATAGGAATGAAGAAGAAAGAAAGGTCTTTAGAGAAAGAAGACAAGAAAAGAAAAAGGCAATGTTGGCTGGGCAGAGATCTTTGAAAAAATGACCAAGTCAAGAGACACAATCGATTCGAGAGTAGTGAAACCGACTACTCAAGTGACTCTGAAGAAGAAGCCTTGACCGTTTGATGGCCAAGGAGCAAGACCAACCGATCAAGAAGATGAGGTACACTCGACTCATCACACTCGATTCTAGTGATAGTGATCGTGACACACACACTTCATCACCCACCTGATCTTTATGATTCATTAGGCAAAATGATGAAAGATTTTGAACACATTAAATCCTCACACACACTACTAAATGAGGAAAACAATTTTACTCAAAGCCAAAACTCACGGTGACTAAGGAGTCGACTACTCTATGTCAAATAGCCGATGAGAATGAAAGTTTAAAGACCGAAAATGCTAAGCTAATAAGCAGAAATAGCCGCTATAAAAAAAGAGAGAAAATGACCTCAAAAATGTGATTGCCTCATTCAATAAGGCATCTAAATCATTGGATGATCTTATTATGAGTCAAAGAGAATGTGGAGACAAGACAGCTTAGATTTAATTCCTCTGTGCTATGTCAAGCTCCAAAAGTGATTTTGGAAAAAGGATCTTCTAGCAATGAAGTATCTCAAAATCCAAAACTCCAAATGGTGCACACACGTTTATCCCAAAGCACAATTACAAACAAAGCGGCCTTGGTTATAAAGGAAAAGGAAAATGGCCAGTTGAGTGTCTTGAGAGGGACAGCTTGAGAAGAAATCCAATGAGTTCCTCAAAGAAACCCCAAACAGAAATACTCTGTAAAGAAGAAACAGAGCTACCAAAACCCAGGAAGTTCTATAAAAGGAATACATATGAAGGGAATGGTAGAAAATACCCAAGCCAAGCTGATTGGAATAATGTGAACTATCAACAAAGACCTATAGAATATAAGCCCAAATGGCAAAGGCCTAGAACTCAGCAAAGGCCATTCCAAAGGTATAAGAGCTTTCATCAAAGACACATATGCACCTAGGCACTACACTCAGAGATATCACAACTACCCAAAGAAGGCAATTGCTAAAACACATATACATGCATACAGACAAAAGAGACAATTGTATGAACCTAGAATCCCCAAGCAATTTGCCAAAATTAATTATGATTATGGCACTGATAGATGGCAACTCCTTAGAGTCAAACCATTTGGCTATAGGTTGGTTGGATCATCTTACAATACTAACCCCTCGGGACCGCACAAGTATGGGTACCTAAAACTTAATTTCCTTGTTTGGAGTTCAAGGAGCAAGTGAGTGCCAAGGAACCCGGGTACATGGATAGTGGCATTCCCGGACACATGACAGAAACAAGAAAATCTGTCAAAATTCAAGGAAGTCAAAGGAGCAAAAGTCATATTTGGAGGAAATGAAGCTCCAGGGAGAAATAAGAGGCATTGGATCCATCAAGAAAAACGGATTAGAAATCATAGATGTTGCATATGTTGAAGGACTCAACTTCAACTTGCTAAGCATCATCAACTCTGTGACAAGGGTTATAATGTTGGATTTAACATAGGTATATGCCAAATCAAGGATATGAATCAAATGAAGTTGTGTTGCGTAGATGCGAGACAAAAGAACATGTATGTCGTGGATTGGTCAATCGCAACACCAAAGACTTGTCTATTAGCAAAGAGCACAGTTGAATCAAGTCAGCCGTGGGCACAAGAAGCCGAGTCACCCGAATTTCAAAACGATTAACAAGCTTGCCATAAGCAATCTTGTGGAAGGACTTCCGCACTCGATACAAGAAGGAGAGTATATGTGATGCATGTCGAAGGGAAAACAAATCAAATCATCATTCAAAGGAAAGACATGTCCATCTTCAACAAGAATATTGCATCTGCTACATATGGATCTATTTGGTCCATTGAACCAAACTAGCATAAGTGGGAAGAAATACACCTTGGTGGTAGTAGATGACTATTCAAGATATACATGGACAATATTCATGTGTAAGAAGAAAGAAACTCTACGTAAAACTACCACAATTGATGAAGAGGATTCAAAATGAGAAGAGTCCCTATCTTTCAAGCCAAGTCGAATTATAAACCCCAGATGAAGATAGGATAGCCGAGTCTCAAAAAAATTGGAAAATCTGCGTGCTAAGTGATGACGAGAGAGCTGATCAAAGCAACATAGTCGCAAGACGATCAATCCGCCTAACTTACTCCAACCCGATGTAAGATGGCCGAGAGACCATCCATTTAACTAGTCATTGGAGATATAAGAGAAGGTGTCGTAACAAGATCCGTAACTCAACAAGAAGCTATGTTCACATGCTTTATCTCACAAATAGAGCCTCAAAGATGTGTCACAAGCATTGGATGACACACATTGGATTCAAGCTATGCAAGAAGAGTCAATCGGTTTGAAAGAAATAAAGTATGGGAATTAGTTCAAAGACCCACCCATCAAAATGTTATTGGCACTAAATGGGTGTTCGTAAACAAGATGAACGAGGAAGGTTCTGCGGGTAAGAAACAAAGCAAGATTAGTAGCCAAAGGATATTGCCAAGAAGAAGGGATAGATTTTGATGAAACATTTGCCCTCGTAGCAAGATTGGAAGCTATAAGGATGTTTCTTGCCTATGCACTCACAAGAATTTTATTGTATATCGATGGATGTAAAGAGTGCATTCCTTAATGGTTTATTGGAAGAAGAAGTGTATGTTGAGCAACCTCCAGGATTTGAGCAGAAGACTCTTGGAGATAAGGTATACAAACTCAAGAAAGCTCTATATGGATTGAAATAGGCACCCAGAGCATGGTATGACACATTGTCACAATTCTTGATCGGGAACGGATTCACAAAAGGAAAAGTGGATAGAACACTCTTCGAATTCAAGACAGAAGAGCATATCGCTTGTTCAAATATATGTGGATGACATCATTTTTGGATCCACAAACAAAGAGCTATGTGATAAATTTTCAAACCTTATGCAAAGCAAATTCGAAATGAGCATGATGGGAGAATCGACATTCTTCCTTGACTCCAAGTGAAACTTGGTGAAGGATGGAACCTTCATAAGTCAAACAAAATACACCGTAGATTTAATGAAGAAATTTGGCATGGAAGAGAAGTCTTCGTGAAAATACCAATGAATACATCATCAAAATGGACATGGATGCAGATGGCAAGCCAGTAGATCAAACAAGATACGAGCACTTATTGGATCATTGCTTTATCTCACAAAGAAGCAGCCACCCATCACCTTTGTAGGTGTATGTGCAAGATTTCAATCTGCTCCAAAAGAAAGCCATATGATCGGCAACGCCAAGAGGATCTTGAGATATTTGAAAGGAAGCCAAGAAGTTGGCTTATGGTATCCAAAGGAAGGTGGATTCAAGCTAATTGGCTATTCGACTCGACTATGCTTTGGATGTAGAGTTGACAGAAAAGCACCTCGTGCACATGTCAAATGCTTGGAAACAAAGCATTTCCTAGTTTAGCAAAAAGCAAAATTCAATAGCCACCTCTACAAACAAGCAGAATACATAGGCTGCGGGCGCTATTGTGCCCAAGTCCTATGGATGAGACAAAGTGAGAGACTATGAAGTTGAAGAAAAGGAAATTCCAATCGTGTGTGATAACACAAGTGCAATTGCAATCATCAAAATCTGTGTTGCACAGACTCAAGAACAAAGCATATCGATGTCGAGATATCACTTCATAAGAGATCATGTTGAAAAGAAGGACATCACCTTGAATATATTTCAACCGATAAACAGTTGGGCGACATATTCACAAAGAAAAGAAATGAAACACGAAAAGGAAAAAGAGTGAACTCTCAAATCGCCTAAGTGAATCAAACAATATCGGAAAGACAATTTGATCGAAGTTAGTCGACAAACCGAAGTCACTAGGAGAGCGTGAGAAGAAGAGTTAAATCGGCTAAGGGATGTTCGAGTCATTTATAAGCAAAGTGACAAAACGCGTCGTTTTTACTAAGCGGGAATGTTTTTAAGAATGACGTCAAAGATAATTATGACGTGTACAGGCAAAAGCCGCACACCAAGCTTATGATTGGATATAAATGCTTTGCCGCATTAAATACGAGACATTAAATGCTAATCGGCGTGCAAAATCTAAGCCGTTGATTTCGATCACATTTCAAAACCACCCGCACGTCCTTTCATGAACCATACTTAAACCATTTTCGCCCGCTTTTCTCTCACACATTACCAAAACTGTTCATTTCTCTCTCAAAAGCAAAGGTAAAAACTCTCTAAAAACCCTATCAATCTTAAAATCATCTTCTAAGTTTCATTCGGTGAAATCTTTGAAAAATGGCATCTACTCACGACTTTGTCAAGATGGGAAAGCAAATCCACACCGGTCTCTTGTGGATTTTGAGGGAATGGTCAAACAGGGGTCCGATGATGCCTCATAAAGAAGATCGCTGAAAAACTTGAAACGATCGGGCTAAAACCATTTCTCGACGATGTAGTTTCGGTGACCTATGTGGAAGAGGTTGCACGTTCTATGTGAACGCCGAGATTCACGATGAGGGGATCAAATCCCTGTTCACGGAAGGAGTTCATCATCACGGCCAAGGATTTGGCGTAACACCGCTGCTATTCTCGCGCGGAAGGAGCACCGTAAATCAATGAAGCCGATGTTGACTTGGCTTTGCTTGGAAGGAAGTAGCCAAGATCGACTATCTTGAAAAGATAGTCTACACTAACAAGAGGTCTTGTGAAGGAGGACTACCACAAATTGTTGGACATCGTTGCCAAATGCATAGACATCAAATTTGGCGGCTTTGACCAATCGTCTAAAGCGAAATTGATCGTAATGGTGCGATCATTGAAGAAAAGAAAGTGAACCGGATCGAAGTTTGTCTACAAACAGACTCGCTTTAATGTAGGGAATAAATCCTTCAAGGAGGGCGGAATGTTTGGAGGTTCCTAGATACGGTCCAGTGATTGATCGGTGATGGAGGTAAAAGGAGTCCTCTTCGACATGGAAAGGCGTTCCATGTAAACAAGAGGATGTTCGAGATCAAACCTCCTGGCGCACGTAAGAGAGCCTACGCTAAGAGAGTCGATACGAGTGAGGGGGAATCGGTGACCACAAGATAGCTTGTCCCCTCTCCACCTAAGAAGAAGGCCGCCCGCACTGTAAGAGAACCGCTGCCGCCCGCAAAGAAAGAAAACAAATATGCTCTCGCCGCGCTCGTAAGTCACCCGCCCCTCGCAGCTCGTGTCTCCCCGCCCTGCGCAGCCAGCAGATGGAGAAGGAACCATTAATCCCTTCTCCGGTGATCAAGAAGAAGAGGATCGCCCACAACAAGGAAGGCAAGCTACCTCTAAGACATCCGCGAAGGCATTCACCTTCAATGAACCGGAGGAAGTGGAGCGAAATCCCTTTGGTTAAAACAAAGAGAAAAAGAAGACTTTCAAGCTCTCC
Source organism: Rehmannia glutinosa (assembly GCA_016081115.2). NCBI lineage: Eukaryota > Viridiplantae > Streptophyta > Magnoliopsida > Lamiales > Orobanchaceae > Rehmannia > Rehmannia glutinosa. Next base: position 200,133 of record JABTTQ020003134.1, read on the forward strand.
GAGCTTGAAAAAGACAGTGAGTCATCACTCATTTGAAGAAGATACCCGAGACCGCCGGAGAAGTAGAGTCTCAGTGATTGATGAAACGCCAAGTCTGCGAGGCCGATCGCCAGAGGCAACTTGAAGACCCAATTGTAGTCGAACAACCGAGGAACAAAGAATGGCCGAAAATTAATCACCTGTTGACGGGGTTGTTTCTCCACCAGTACAGAGTCGCTTGAAGGTGTTGAGCAAAGTGAAGTTTGCTACCCTCAATACCTGGAAACGAGGGGCAGAAGAGGATGATGAAGACGATGTAATCATGCACTCTCCATTGTATCCAGACATCTAAAATCGTCTGCGAGAGTGGAGAAAATGGAAGCTAAGCCTGTCCAGAGTGCAGTTTGAATATCCAGAGTTCATTGCTGAGGAAGAAGAACTCTTCAGATTTCTTGAGGTGGACACAGTGCTACAAGCCCTTGACGAGGATAATTGCATAAATATCTGGAAATTCGAAAAGAAAATGAACGGCTAAAGCAAACTGAGGACGCAGAGGCACGTGAGAAGGCCAACATCCGCCCTATAACCGCACCACAGTAACATAAACATCCTCACCTTGACGCCCTATCCGAAAGTGATGAGGATCGGACCCTCTTCTTCTACGTACGAAGAGTTGCAAATGCAGAAGCAATGGAAGAATCCGTAATCCTTCATGAGCAAAGAATGATGGAGGGACAGGAGAGTCCTCCAAAACACACCGGAGATAGATCCAATGGGAGTGGTGCAAAGATATTGCCACTATGGTTCCGCCACCACTTCACTCACTCGGAAGAAGGAATTACGGGAAATGGCAATGAAACCGGGATAGTGGGGACCCCAGTCGAGCCAACCCCTAATGAAGGTGTCTTATCACCGCCCCAACGGCTGAATACTCGTGGAAACAACCGGAGTCCGGAGACGAGTGACCCCATTCAAGTCACTCACCGGTATGCCGGTGAGGGGAAATCCTCCCTCCACCGCGGCAAGGTCGAAGGATCTGCGGTGACTCCACAATGAATCTAGGAGGCGAAGTGGAGAAGGAACAAACACAAAGTACACAACAAGTTGTCATCAACGAGGCTCGAGCAGATTGAGACTGTCTCGGTGAGATGCCAATCGCTCGAAGGCTAAACGACGCCGATGCGTCGAGGCACAAGAAGGAATGTACCGGGTGTTAACACTGGCGATTTAAAGTGCAATCCATGGAGTTGAGACTCCAATGGATGCCACGCAGAAGACCCTAAGACAGTGACGACAGCCGAAAGGGATGTCCATGCCTCGCATTGCAGCTTGAGGCTGCAGGAGGTAATGAAGGCTAACGGGAGGTTGAGACTTCCCGGCATGTAAGCCGGAAGACAGAGCATCCCTCCCGCTATCGTTGATCCATCGAAAAGGAGATAAGTGCTCTTCACGATTCCCAGGATAATCTTGATGTAACCTTTCTAGGATCGGAAGAAGACGATGAAGCCGAGTCATCCTCGTGATCGATCCAAAAGACTCGGTGAGGATGTTCCAACCACGAGTAAGTCGACCTCAAGACTACTCGTCAAACTTTCAACTTTGATGATGAGCCACCCATGGAAATCTCATCATCGTCCAATGACGCTCGATAAGGCCGAGGACGGTCAACTCACTTGGAAAACCCGGTGAGACCAACGAAGTTGTTGAGACAAGTGAGGCTCGGCAAAAGTCGGGTCAACTTCACAACAGACCACCAAACAGAGTCCATCTGCGCGGGCTCCCAAGCCGCAGCAGGTTCGACTCCACAAGGAACTTCACGAGCACCACTCATCATTGAACAAATTCCAATTGCTCGTGATGATCCCTTTGTAGAATTATTTCCCTTCTCTCTGGAGGTACCCGACCTCCCTGAAGAGTCAGAAAGAGATCTCGAGCGCTTCCACAGACTGGATCCTGTCATTCCATCGATACCATCGTTCGGTGACTATGATTTTGACGCTGCTTTAGCGTCACCGCAACAGAGGGAACAATCAAGTTCGGGAGGTGTTCAAAGCATTATTTCTCGAAATTGAACGGATGGAGAGGCACCAGGCCTCGATGGACATGAGATCGATAACAGAGATGCCAACCTTCATCTGCGACTTGAGAGGCATAATAGTCGAGAATCCGGGAGTGGTGGCAACAACAAAGAAACAATGCGTGTGGAACAAGCTAGATATTTGAGAACATTGTTCAACAAGTGTTGGTATGGCGGAATCGAGAATGCCGATGCGAAGACAAAATTGAGAGAACACATTGAGCACATGCATGAATCTCACACTTTCTTTGAGATAAAGTCTGCTGCGTGAGCAAAATAAGAATGAGCTCCTGCGTATGGAAGAAAACATGGATCGAAAATTCAGCCTTCTCATGGTGAGATGAAGCCGCTAGCAAAAAGTCAATCCAACGCTACTCGCTACGAGTTTCACAAGCAAAGATACTCCATGAGACTTAAAGCGAGAACTTGGCTATTAGCGCACTCGACTTCCTGCTAGTTTGTTTCTAGGGGTTTCTCTCTCCTTTGATGATGCCAAAAGGGGGAAGAGGAATACCTAAAAGCACCGAAGGGATCCAAGTTGAGAAGGATGGAGCAAATTGTGAAGGAAAAGACAAGTGAGGAAGTTTCAAGAGAAAAGAAAGGGAAGTCCGTTGAGGGGAAGGATCGAAAGATGTAACCTTGATGATTGCAAAAACCCCCAACAAGGTCTTGTCACTGCTGATATTATCAGCAAACTCCCAGTGACTCTGCCACTCCAACACTCTACTATACCTATGGCCGACAAGAGAAAGACAGTTGAAGCGGGGATGGAGGAAGTGGAAGGAAGGGGATATTTTGAAACAACATGGAGGCATTCCGGTGAAAGAGAGAGACACTTATGCCATCTCGATGTTTTGAACCGAGCCAAGATCGAGTTGATGAATTTAAACGCTCGCATCTCAAGGATACTTTGCAAACATGTCCATGGCTCAAGCCGGGACTTGTACTAGGAAAAAGGGTCTCACACTATGTGAAGAAGGCGACAGCACGAGACTACTGGCGATACTCTGCTTGGTCACTCCGCTAGTCACTCATTTGGGAAAAAGAAGGCCCCAAAGACAATACACACCCGGAGGAAGAGGTAGAGGAAGAAGTAGTGGTGGAGGGAGAGGTTTGGGCCAGACCCGCCCAAAAACATGGAGTACATAGATCCAGGCAAAAGAGGAGGGATCTCATCGGGCTGGTTTTTGACGAAGTAGCCAATCGCAAGTGGCTAAGAACAATGCCGAGTATGTGAAAAGAATTGAAGAAGAAAATAAAAGACAAACTCAGCTATGGGAGGAGAGACAAGAGAGAATAAGAAGAGATGAAGCTACCGGAAGGCGTATGAAAAGAAGAAAGCGGTGAAGATGAGAAAAAGAAAAGAAGACCGAGAAGAAGAGTCAAGAAGAAGAAAGAAGGAGGAAGCGAAGGAGATGAAGTGTTCTTTATCCACCCCTTCATGTATTTTACTATGTAAATACACTTTATGTAAGTCTTCTCAGAACAAATCAGTAAATTCTCTATTTTTGCGTAGACATAGATGTTTGCTCGATACACTTTGTAAACTTGATTGTGTAAAGGACAAGAATGTTATGATCAATAAAAGAATTGATTCTACGCATACATTCTCTCGTGAATGCACTATCTCGTATGTATCTTTGCTATTTACACTTGAATGTATAAGTTTTGGCATCATCAAAAGGGGAAATTGTTGGGAAATTTATTGTTTAGATTTTGATGAATGCCATGTAAAACTTAGAATAGGAAGTTGGCACCCCATTTTGTTGTAAACGCATTGTAATAAATAGGGTTGGTCAAGTGAGTTAAGTCGGCTATGCCTAAACATGCAAGAAGACAACCGGAGACTAGAAGGAAGACTCATTGCAAGACAACCGAGTATGGCAAAGAAGAGAAGACGGTAACTCGATCAAGGTACACAGTGAGATGCGGTGAGTAAAGTATCGATCAAGTCAACTCAAGATAGCCAAGTCTCAAATTGAAGTGATGAAGAGTCATCCAATGGTTGGAAAGTCGACTCTAAGTCACCCGGGAAAGCAAGAAAATGCAATCAAGTCGAGATAATCGAAAGAGATCCGTTGTACGTAAATCAAGAGAATTACTTAAACAAGTAATACCTCCATGCTACCTTTCTTGAAGTGCTCGATCCCGAGAAGCGTGCAAAAGGAATAAACAATGGGAAGCACGCACCATGTCGAACTCGAAAAGTCAAGAACAATTTATACGAGGAAGTGGCAATTCCAAGGACTGCAACAAGACAAGCCAACGACCACAAGTGACTTTCAAAAATAAGCCTATCTCTTCAACGGGCATATTTTTGAAAGATCACTATAAAAGGCCGAGGAATAACTCGAGAGAAGGTTACCTGAACCACGAACATTCAAGCAAACATTTGAACTGTAACCTAAGATATTCTCAAATCATTCAAGTTCAATCCTCAAGCCCAAACTACAAAGGAAATCAATCCAACACTCACCTGTGAAGGAAAGATAACTTCAATCAGTTGAAGAGGAAATTATTGAAGAATCAAGGGTCTACATTCCACGGAGGATTGTAGGAAGGTTCAAGGTCGAACCAGTCTCAAGTTTTTGGAGGGCTTCGTGATCAAATCCAAGAAGCTTGAGCAAGTTGGTCAGTAGTAACAAAGCGTTTGCCTACTGTGAAGAAGCCGAGTCGCACGAGAAGCCACCTGCGTGACAAGGCATCTCGATCGAGTCCCAAAGGATCAAGTCATTTGTGTGATTAAGACTTGTATACGGATCATTACCACTCAGATATACCGATCAATACTTAGTGGATTCCTCCGGGAGTTGGAGAAGAGAGGAGTAGAAGAATTACCCCATCTTCGAACCTCTATAAAAACATATCGTGTCATTTACATTTCAAAGACTTTAATTCCTCGCATCTTATTTATTTAACTCGATAAATTTGCTATCCACTTGATAATCTCTAAGTACTAAAACCAAGTATTAAATCAAACTAAACCAAATTTAATGGTGTAAAGTCTTCCGAAAAAACAAATCACAATCGAGTTAAGTCTTTAGTCAAAACATTTGAGTTATCCTATCAACGGCTCGTCCCAGTCTCGTTGAGTAACTAACTCGATTAACTAACTTAGTTGCCCATCAAGGACTCGGTTGTGAAGTATTAACTCGAATATTTAAAAGGACTAAATCGAAAAGTTGGTAAGGTTTATTCAACCCCCCCTTCTAAACCTTACACTCACACCCCTTGGGACCTACACATATAATGACGGTTCACTTAAGACTTCTTTGAAAGCCATTTCTTTGAGAATATGAATCAATGTTGCTGTTCGAGGCTTTTGGTGTTGTTTCAGTCCATATAGAGCTTTTCTGAGTTGGTAGGCTTTCTCTTCTTTGCCATTGATAGTATAGCCTTCTAGTTGCTCCACGTAAACTTGTTTTTCTAGATCACCATTGAGAAATGTTGATATAACATCCAATCGATAGACTGGTATCTCCAATTGTGCTGCTAAGGCTAGAACAATTTTTATCGTCTCCATTCGGACAAAAGGTGCAAATGATTCGTTGAAATCAATTCCTGGTTGTTGAGAGTAACCCTTTGCAACAAGTCGAGCTTTGTGCATATGGATTGAGCCATCTTCTTTGTACTTGGTCTTGAAGATCCATTTCACGCCGATGACACTTTTTTCTTCGGGAGGATCTATGAGCTCCCAAGTGTTATTCTTCTTAATGCTTGCAATTTCTTCGCCCATTGCAGTTTGCCAAACTTCTTTTTCAGCAGCTTCTTCATAATTTTGAGACTCACAAGCAAAAAAGGTTACATCACAAGTTTTGTATATTTCTCTTAAACTTCCAACCCTTCTAATTGGACTTTCAGATTCTAGATAGAATTCTCCAGTTGGTCCTGGTGAACTGGAGCTTGGACTGGAACTTGAGCTGGTGCTTGGTTGATCTCCATGACTTGTTGAAGTAGACAATGTTCCGGGTAGATATACAATTTTGTTTTCATTTTTTAATTTTCATTCCAATTCTATGACTACATTTAATAAAAAACAACATCTCGAGAAATAATAAGTTTATTTATCTTTCGGTTTAGCAAATGATATCCTTTGGATTAATCACTATAACCAACAAAGATCATTTTTTCTCCTTTTTCTTCAAATGTTACTCTTTGTTCAGATGGAATATGAGAATAAGCAATACAACTGAAAACTTTGAAATGGTTTACCTGTGGCTTTGTTTCGTGCCTCGCTTCATACGACGTCTTATTTGGAACTGGCTTTGATGGTGAACAGTTCAAAATATAGTCTGCCGCATTTACCGCTTCTGCCTAGAAAGATTTTGGAAGTCCTTTGCCCGTCATCATGCTCCGTGCCATCTTAACTATTGTTCGATTTTTTCGCTCTACAATTCCATTTTATTGTGGGCTGTAACGAACTGTTAGTTGTCTGTGGATCCCTTTGTCTTTGTAATAATCCAAGAAGGATTTTCCGATGAATTCTCCTCATCGGTCTATCCCTAGAGTCTTTATTTTTCTAACACTTTGATTTTCCACATATTTGTTGAACTCCAGAAATTTCGGAATGCTTATGATTTTTGCTTCAAAATATAAACCCACATCATTCTGGAAAAATCATCAACGAACAATAGGAAGTACCTGTTGCCATTGAGGGATGGTGTTTGGGTTGACCCACTAATATCTGCATGCACTATCTCGAGAGGAGCTTTGGCTCTATATGATGTCTTTGGAAATGGCAAACGATGCATTTTGCCAAAAATACATCCTTAACATGTCTTGTCTCGATCTGGGATATTAGGAAGACCAAGGACCATATTTTTCTTTTTCAACAAATTTAAACAATTATAGCTCAAATATCTATATCTCAAATGCCAAAAATTATGTTCTTGTTCTGTAGTACTTTCTGTAGTACTTTGAAGTGCAATTTTCTCAGTCAATGGAAAATTAAGAGGAAAGATTTTAATGGAACTCATCTTAATTTTAGCCAATGTGAGATTCTTTTGTTTTTCAATCATCATACAATGGTCATTATTAAACTCCACCTTTGTAATCTTTCTCCAGGAGTTGGCCTACGCTCAATAAATTTTGAGTCAAGCCAGGTACATAAAATACATCCTTGATGATGTTCATTTTACCTTTTTTTGTCTGGACTGCAATTGCTCCTTTCTTGTGATTTTATGAGATTTGTCATCTCCGAGCTTTACTTCAGATGAATATGTTTCATCGAGATTTAATAACAATTTCTTATTTCCACACGTGATTGCTGCAACCACTGTCAACGTACCAAATATTCTCAATTTGTTATTGAGAATTGAAACATGAAAAGAATACCTGATTAGGCTTTTTTTCTTCTAATAGATTGGTTTCATTTGCATCTCCATCATCTTTATGACAACAATCTATTTGATAATGATTTGCATTTCTGCATGTTTTACACTTATAGCGGCAATCTTTGGTATCGTAATTATTTTTTCTGCATATCCAACAATATAAATCAGAATTGTGATTTGAATTTCTCTGGTTGAATGCACCTCTTCTTCCTCTTCCTCGTGCTTGGTGTCTGCCGCAACCTCTTCCTCTTGAACCTCGATGCGCTGAGTTATTTTGTCTTTCTTGCTGGCCATCTTTTTGATTTTCTTTTTCTGAAATGTTTATTTTTACTTGGAAGGCTTGCTCCAAACTTTGATTTAAGAATCTAATCATTCTTTTTTCATGGGCTTCAAGAGATCTTATGAGTTCATCCAAAGATAGCATGAATAAATCTTTGGATTCTTCAATATTAGCAAAAATATGCTCGAACTTTGATGGCAGGCTTCAAAACACTTTTTCAACGATCATTTTATATTCAATGGTATCACTGTATCCTTTGATTTGATTGATTACAGTGGAAACTTGAGGAAATAATTCTTGGACATTTTCATTGTCCTTCATTGACAAATTATCAAAATATCGCCATAAATTTTGCAATTTAATAGAGGTAACTTTTTCATAGCCTTTGATGGGATACGAACAATGTGCGCATTAGGACGTTCCAAAGTTCATAATATTGACCAACAAAGCTTTGGAACATCTTGTTGGGAATATGTGAATGCGAGTTCACTGGAACTGATTGATGCCAATTTTGCAAATAGGAAGGGTTATCATGCCAAAGGGTGGATCTGATACCACAATGTTAGGTGTATGGGTGTAAATGTGTGAATGTGAGAGAGGTAAATAATAGACGCATGCTAAAATATACAAATTACTACAACAGTAATTTCAAGAACATAATTTTTGAATAAAAAAATTTGACTATTTTCTACAACAATCACACTCAAGATTACCTTGATTGGCTTTGCTAACAATTGAAATGCTTTCAATGAAATGATTAGAATTGGATTTCACTTGGAATACATTGCTTCTGCAGAGTGGGTGCCTATTTATAGGCCTACGAACATGATAAATATTTGTGCTTAATTAATCTAAAGCAAATTTAATTATTCTAAAGTGTAATCACTGCCAAACACACTCAGAAAGCTAGTAATTCTCAATGGTTGCTGATTGTCTTTATTCATAGTGCTCCACTTTGCTCAATATACATTTAGCCTTGTCAATGCTCCATTATCCACTATAGTGTTGTTGGTGAGTAGTAGTGCTCCATTATTCGGTCAGCTTTTTGATTACAAATTTATTTATCTTTCAACAAACTTGAGCGAATGAATCACGCTACCCCATAAGAAATGCCATCACATACTCCATCTGAAAATAATTCTGCAGCTCTTTTACACCACCACAGAAAAATTTCCCACTAGAACAATGGGGTTTGAAATTGCTCAACTCCTCCCATAATGTCTTCAACTTAGTGAAATATAATAAGATTGAGAGTTGATCTTGAGTGAGATTAGCCAATTCTTTAAGAATTTGAGAAACACAAGGACCATTGCTTAGTTGAAAATGGTCCTTAAGGTCTTGCCAGATTTCAAAGGCAGATTCAGCCAAAGTTATACTGGCGGAGATTTCTTTCAAGACAGAATTAAGGATCCAGGAGATGACGATATTATTATTACGAATCCAAGACTGAAGCAAAGAGAGATCAGTGTTGGCACAACGGAAGGTTAAAGAGCTGCTGCTATGATTTTACTCAATTTTTTTTATGACTATCAAAAGAGTACATAGAGACCCATTTATAAAATATCTTATGACCTCTAGACTCCTTAATTCAATTCTAGTTGTTGATTCAAAGCCTTCATAAATACATTATTTGACCATCTAGAAGAAGACTCTTAGATAAATCTAGAGCATGACCATCTAGACAAATGTTTCGTTGAAATCAATATCGGGTTGATGGGAATATCCATTCGCAACCAGGCGCGCTTTATATTTTTTCACCGAACCATCTTCATTAAGTTTGGCGTTGTAAATCCACTTCAAGCCAATGACATCTTTTTTGCTGGATAAGTCCATGAGCTCCCAACTTTTATTTTTTTCAATCATATTGATTTCTTCTTTAATTGCGTCAATCCATACTTGCTGCTTTGCTTCTTCTTTAAAATAACTTGGTTCACAAAAAAATGCAACATCTCAGTTCTCATAAATATCTTTCAACAATCTGAAAATTTTACAGGACTTTCTTGATCATTCGAACTTTCATAACTTGAGGCTGATTATTTTTGAGCAGCTGACAGGGTACTTGGCTCCTGAAATACTCCTTGAGTTGAAAGTGGCTCGATAAATTATGTATCTAAATTCGGTACTTCATTTGGCGTTGTCTGCTCCCATGCTGCACCTTCATCAAAAAATTACATCTCTTGAGATTATAAGTTGTTGGGAAAGTGGATTGGGCAATCTGTATCTTGTTGATTCGTCACTGTAGCCAATAAAAATAAATTTTTCTCCATTTTTGTCAATTTTTTCCCGTCATTCTGCAGGGATATGAGCATAGGCGATGAACCCAAAAACTTTCAAGTGATCAATTATAGGCTTACCTTTATTCCAAGCTTCAAATGGAGTCTGATTTTGGACAGCTTTTGTCGGAGAATTGTTTGGTAAATAAACAACACTATTAACAGCTTCTGCCGATAAATTGTTTGGCAACTTCTTTCCTTTCAACATGCTTCTTGCCATTTCGACCACTGTCCGATTTTTTCGTTCGGCCACACCATTCTACTGAGGGCTTCAGCTGACAGTGAGTTGCATTTGAATACCATTTTCTTTGCAATATTTCAAAAATGGTGAGCTTATGAACTCCCCTCCATGATCTGTCCGGAGCATCTTTATTTTAAAACCACTTTGTATTTCTGCCATTGCTTTGAATTGGAGAAATACTGAAAAAGCCTCTGATTTCTCGTGAAGAAAGAATGCCCACATCATCCGGCTATAATCATCAATAGATAAAATAAAATAACGTTAACCGTTCAAAGACTGAGTTCGCACCGGACCACAAATACCTGAATGCACTAACTCCAAAAGTTTCTTTGTCCACCAAAATAAATATGACCTTCATTTTTAATATCAGGAAGCCCATCAACCAATTTCTTTTGCTTGAGAGTGCGGAGTCTGTTTGTGTTGAAATGATAATATCTCAAATGCCATAAAACGGACACATTCATGGATTCAAAATTAAAGGTAAATTGATTTTCGGATGACATGATAAGAGAAAATACCTTCTTTGCGTTCATTTGAATTCAACAATTGCACTATTTTTCTTATCAAATATATTGCCTTTTCCATCGTCAAATGTGACAGAATACCCATTTTACATGAGTTGTCCAACACTCAAAAGATTTTGAGTTAATTTAGGCACGTAAAGAACGTCATGAATAAACTTCTTGTTAGCTCTTTTGGTCTAGACACCGATGGTTCCTTTTCCTTCTGCATTTTGAGTATTTCCATCACCAAGCTTTACTTGAGAACCAGATTCAGAATCAAGTTGCTCAAAAATATTTCGATTTCTGGTCATATGGTTGCTACAACTGCTATCTAAATACCAAACATTGGGCGACTCAATTTATGCATTTAGGCTTGTGTAGAATAAACTTTCAGAGTCTTCCTCCTTCGTAAAGTTAGCTTCCTTCATGTTCTTCTTTTGATGCCATCAAACCCTTTGTGAATGGTTAGGAATTCTGCATCTTTTACATCTATATCGACAATCTTTGGAATTGTGGTTGGTCCTTTGGCAAATGATGCAATATGGACTATCTCCAAATTTTTGAGGTTGCTCTTTTTTTTTCTTCAAATTTTTTTCCATGATCATCTTTCTTAGTTTGACGATTTTGTCCAAAATGATTTTTCCAAAAATATTCCTTTCTTTGTTATGAATTGCTGCGTGGTTTTTCTGAAATGGAAACGCTTGATTGAAAAGCTTGTTCCATGGACTGATTAAAGAATCAGTTAATCCTCTGCTCGTGTGCTTGCAAGGAACTCATCAATTCACGCATCGTCATTTTTGAGAGATCTTTTGCTTCTTCTATGGCTGCCACACAATGATCATATTTAGATGGTAAGCTTCTAAGAATCTCCTCAATCACCTTCTTCTGTGGAATGTTTTCACCAAAGCTTTCAATAAGATTCACAATATGAGAGACTCTTGTGAAAAATTCTGTCATTTTTTCAGTTTCTTTCATCAACAAAGTATCGAAATCTCACCATATTGATTGCAATTTTATGGAGACTACTTTATCATTCCCTTGGAACTCTTTGTGCAAAACTTCCCAAGCATCTTTTGCCTTTTTCTTATTGAAAATACGGGGGTATATAGACTTCCTTACCCCTTGCTTAATGTAGTGAAGAACGGTGTTATCCTTCCTTTGGTTTTCTTTGTCCTCATTCTGTTTTGTTTCACTCCAACTTATAGAACTTCCACTTTCAGGAGGTTCATCATAAGATTTTCGATTATATCCCAAAGATCATAAGAGATGAAGAAATCTCTCACTGCTCCAATAATCATAATATTCGCCTTCAAAAATTGGTACTTCACTTGGGGAATATTTGGACATAGTGAGACTTGAATTTCCAGCCATTTGTTGCAGTAAATTGAAGAAATATTTTGCCCACTGATTCGGAAAAAAATCTCCATAATATAGTGATTGGAGGAAAATCAGGATTGGTGATTGTTATATTTTTTGGATTCGAATTATAGGAAAAAAATGAACTTTTTGTGAAGAATGTGGCTAATGATGACAGAGGAAAAACATTTGGCAGAGAGATAGATGTGATAAAGTGAACAAACGAGTAAATGGATTTCAAGGCTAATAAAAACTTGGCAGAAGGCAAAAATGATTTCAAGGCTACTGTTCGTAGCATTTGATAGAACTTCTTTTCTTTGTTATTTTTGTCATGTTGACGGTAATGCCAAATTTGTTGGCACAATGGAAGGTTAAAGAGCTGCTGCTCTGATTTTATTCAGATTTTTTTATGATTATCAAAAAGAATATATAGACACCCATTTATAGAGTATCTTATGACCTCTAGACTCATTAATTCAATTCTAGTTGCTCATTACAAAGCCTTGATAAATACATTATTTGACCATCTAGAACAAGACTCCTAGATAAATCTAGAACATTACTCTTAAAAACAATACAAATTAATTTCAACAATCACTACCAGAGGATTTCGGAAGTGAGCCATCAATGAATCCAAATTTGTTTTTCACAGAAAGTGCAATCGTCATGGCACGACTTCAGTAGGCATAATTGTCGCCGGTAAGAGGCTGAGAAACCAGCGGAAGGCCTCGATTGATGAGCAATTAATGGTGGAGGAGGAAGACGAACCGGTGAGATTAGGATTCACCATGATCGAAAATGAATAAGATTAAAGGAGTGAGTAGCGGATGGATGATAGGATGGAACGAAAAGAAAAACGCATCTAGAAGGATGACATGGATAACAATCAAAGACGGAGCCACCGCTCCCATTATGGGGGTACGTGCCCCCGTAGTTTTTTTTGTTATTTATTCTATATATTATATTAATCCTAAAGTAATAATTTATAAAATACTAATAACATCATAAGACTAATAATATAATAAATTTAAATTAAAAAAGTATTTTATAATATGTTTATAAAAAAATGTTAATAGTGTTATATAATATTATTAGTGTGATAGAAGTTTTTAAAAGCTACATATTAATTACGTTAAGAAGCATAATGCTCCTCAATTAATTATTTTTTATATAGGTTATAATTTTACAGTAGGTCTCTTTTGAGATCGTGAGAACGTGATACTTTTAGTGTAAAAAGTGATATTTTGTCTAAATATACTAATTTAAATGTACTTAGATAAGTATCACTTTTTACACTAAAAGTATCACTTTTGTCACTAAAAGTATCACCGTCTTACAGTCTCACACCGTCTAACACAAGTTTTTGCGATAATTTTATGTATTGTCATTGTGTGCCCCCGCTATAAAAAAGTTCTAGATCCGTCCCTGATAACAATGGTGGATCACTAGGGAGAGAAAAATGTCACTCATACCATATTAGAGAGGAATTCTTATTCATGAAGAAAATGTAACTGTATATTATATTGTAATTGAATACATCTGTCATATTTTTACATGAGCACTTAATGCAGTAAGCTAAGTTTTCTGCAATTAATATAAGTAACCACTAACTAATTATTCTAACTAGTTGTGTAGCTGTACAATGGCATTAAAAATTGATTATATAATTAAATTCTTAATTATATTCCAATAAGCTTGAATGATGCCTATTGTGATACTTGTCTATACGTAATGGTAAATCAGTACTGCTTTGTGAATTTCTACTAAATATTAGTCTATGGCGGGTCTTAGTTCGAAAAGATATGCTTTAGAATTTGGTTCAAATAAGACCAATCCCCTTAAGTAAGACCGTATGGACACTTCCGATATATATATGTGTTTTGCTTGAGGACGATATTTTTGCTTAGAACTCAATAATTTATATTATATATTGATTGTTGAAATTCATTCGACCTTGGGAGGCCGGGCTTTCGGATAATTTAGGAAATCTCGACTATTAACTAGAAAATAAATTTGATATTGATGTGATGGGTTATGGTGAAATCAAAATTCCTAAGTTTTAATGTATTTGAAGTTAGCCTATAAAAATCCTCTGTTTACAACTTGAGGCGAGTTTGAATATTTCGTATTTTTAGAATTCATTCATCCTTGGAAATATATATATTTGGTCAAATGAATTTAGGATTAACAGATTTGGGTAATCAATAATCTGAGTTGTCGTGGGAACAATTCTTCCTTGCATAAATAAAATTCAAAAAAGTTATAAATAACACATAAGGTAGCTTAATCTCCCAGGCACAATTTTGATGACACATTGCAAAAGTCAAATGATGACTATATGGGATCTACAAATGTAGCAACAATTTGTGATGCCAAAGCCTTTTCTGGATATGTAATTCCATCTTCAAACTTCTTGAACATGACCTCTGCCGCACGCGCACAGTTAAAGAGTTCCACGACTATTTCCTTGGGTATCATACTTGTCATCACCCATTCCTTGTTCATAGATTTCCATTTATCCTCGATTAGTTCAGCTAATAAGGACACAGCTTCTTGCTTATTTGATACACCATATTGTTTCATGTAGTAATCCAACGGTGTGAGCATTGTTCCCCCTCTATTCTCACGCTTCAAATGCAAACATATATAAGAGAGAATTAATTATTAGTTAAAGGCAAATTGAATGATGATCAAGTAATTAAAAGGATCGATATATGGATGGAGTAATTATTAGTGCTTACTTCGTGGGTGGAAACATCATCGATGAATCGAGCCAACAAAGCTGTGCATACCACAATTTGAGGGTCACTCATCAACCAATCAATGTTTTCTTTAGTCCAAGACTTGATAGATGGGACTGTAGGCATCAACATCAAATGGAGGCCGCATGAAATCACTGAATTTTTCATGAAGTCTTCAAATGGAGGAATCTGTCGTTCCATAACCCACTTTAGCTCTTGATTGTAAGCCCCAGTAAACTGTTTCACCTATATATATATATATATATCCACACAAGTACAATTATTACTTCCATATAAATATACATTATATATATACGCACCTAATTACCTTGTTTTGCCACTAGAATATGATATTTACTGTATGGAAATACCAATAAAATTATTTATTAGAGTTGGCCGGCCATCTTACTATTTCTCTGTAATAAGGAAGTGCAAATGATTTGTCGTGTTTGGTTGCATTA
This sequence comes from Rehmannia glutinosa, assembly GCA_016081115.2. Lineage (NCBI taxonomy): Eukaryota > Viridiplantae > Streptophyta > Magnoliopsida > Lamiales > Orobanchaceae > Rehmannia > Rehmannia glutinosa. The sequence goes on from JABTTQ020003134.1 coordinate 215,377, forward strand.
CATCAACTTACTTATAAATATAAAATTATTACAATCTATGTCTTATCATGATATCAAAGTTTTGATGTATATAAAATTGAGATCCCGATCGAAATGATTGGAGAAAAAATAAAATTTAATTCACTTTTGAAATATTGAGTCATATATATATACATACCTTTCCAAAATGTCAGTGAAAAGTTGAGCATCCTCAAGAGTAGCATAATTATCTTATGTGTCATCCATCACTGTCATCGATCATTTTACAAGTTTTGGCAAAGGATTTTCGAGCGTCAGAGTACTGAGGTTCAAAATGGAATGATGCTCCAATAAGATAGCACTCTATCAATCTATCTCTTGCGTATGGCAATTTCGACTTAAGGTCGAATTTGTCCCACCACCTATATATGAAAAAGCAAAAAGAAAAAGAATTATCAACATATAATATCATATTAATTATATACAGCTCCAGTCATTAATAATTGAATATTGCTCAATTAGTATATATTATTATCCAGTCAATGTTAACTAGAGAAAAAAAACAGGTTAATTATGTATGTACCTGGAGAGTTCAAAGATCTCTTTCTTGTACAAATTTTGCAAGTAATTGAAGTTCACTTTGGCTAGTTTCAGAAGTAGCTCATCCCTCGATCCGTCTTTCTCGTAGATGAAAATATAAACACGGGCTTCGAAGATTGGAATACCCCTATGATAGGGTTGCTCCAAAGCTCGCTTCACTTTATCCTTAAGGGGAGACTCTAACTGGGGCATCATTCGAGTCAAGTGATGGGTTGTGAACTTAAAAGCCTCTTCTAAAATATCTTCCCCATGAATCCGAACATGGGCTGTTTCATACAAGCTTAGTAGGCCCTCAACATCACTACTAACAGATTCTTTGAATTTGTTTTCCTTGTCCTTTAATATGTCGTCGAAAACATCTGTATATATGATGAATATATAGCATCATCAAAACTTTGAGGTCATGTCAAATAAGGACGCAACTAGAAAATAAAAATGAGGTAGGCGGGATTTATTTTTTCTTGAATCTAATAGATAATTAAAGAGATAATTTTTATTTTTTGAGTGCGGCAAAATTATAAAAATTTTGGTAATTTATTAAAATAAATGTTTTTAAAATCTACTTAACTAACTAATGCTGAAGAAAAAATAATTAATAATAGAGGTGAAAACAAAGTTCCAAACTCTGTTTTCTCAATTTTCCTTTTTTTTTTTTTGGAATTTTAACTATATTTTCTTATTTGTTTATTTTTAAATTGATTTTTGAGCAAATAAATTTGGGTAATCTGTTTTCTGTTCTATTTTTAATTAATTTTCAGAAATATTTTTTTTAAAAGAAACTTTAATTTAATTGGATTTTTTACTTTACAAATTTGAAAATATAACTAATTTTTGCTCAAAATTTGAAAAAAATGTTGGAATTTAAAAACACAACTGGAATAAGAATCATCAACTGTTAAAACATTTAACATATATTTTCATTAAAAAATAAAACATCATAATAAACATTTAACATCTGTTATAGTATATTTATACTTAAAAAAAATCGTCGATTTTTACCTTGAAAACAACGGTTAAAATCGTCAGTTTCACAGTTTTTACACCAGAGAACCATAGTGGCAATCACCAACACGGTTCCGATTTTGGGAGTGGGTTCCGGTCAAACAGTTCCAGTAACTATTGACCACGCTTCCAGTTTCAGTTCCATTTGGTCATTCCTAATGTTGTCACATACATATATAAAATATATACAATATCAATATAATACACATTATATTATTTTTGCACATTCTTTAATTAGATTTCAAATGTTAACCCCCAAAAAATAGTCAAATAGAAAACAACACCACAATCTCTGTTTTCACAATTTTTTAATGACAAATATTAGAAAAATTTACATTGATTTCCAATTTACATTAAACTATTAAATTAGCCTAAAATTTTTTACTTCTATAATACAAATTTTATAATAATTCTTCTCTGATGTCAAATCTGATTGTAAAAAAGAAAAATCTAAAATTAGAAATGACATATGACTTGTCAATCTCTTGTAGTATGAGTATATTACATATCACGCGACATTTCTTGGGTTTCTATGTCATTATATATTGAACATTTTATGCATAAAATTATTACATTTACACCTGTTTAAATTTCCATCTTACCAAAAATATCTAAATGAAAATTTACGTTAACTCGTTTTTTTCTCGTAATTCTAATATCATGATAAAATCTCACATGCAATTAAATCGAGAGAGAAAGAGCAATAAAGGACATACCACATGAAACATGATATTGATGTTGCCTGAGCAAACGAAATTGAAGTGCAGTAGTGAATAAGTCGTAGTTCTCGTCCCCGTCATGAATATTATAAATTTGTTCGATTTTCTCTTCGATCTCTGCCTCAAAATGATATGCCAATCCCAAACGCTCAATTGTGTCGATTAATTTAATCAGTTCGCCAGAAGAACTTGTACTCATTAGCATGCGACTTACATCCTTCTTCAATGCTTCGATGGTTTCTGCATACGTTTCTTGTGCCTGTGATGTCAGAATTTGGCTTATCAGCATTAATTATAACTATTTTTAAGTAAAATTGATTTATTAGTCGTATCCAATCTTATGTGATAAAAAGGAATATCATATCTATATTCATATTTTAAAAATTAAATACAAACCAATTAATAAGGTAAAATTAATATGATTATAATGTGCCAAACTGGATTATGAAAAGAGGGGGGGTAAATTTGACTTTTCGCTATTTCTTAATTATGACCATTTATTAATTTCGTAACTATTTATTAATATAACTGAATTTTATTAATTATTGTTGGGTCAAATATATCACTAAGTAGCCCATGAGGCTTACATCTTTATTTACAGCCTACGAGACCCTCTTTATCATATCAAGCCCACGAGGCTCATTATCTCATATATAAAATGTCGCTCCAATATTCATTTGTAAGTAAACTCAATACTTAATTATTTTCATGTACTCTGCATTATTTCTTCCAACATCTGTTATTTAAGCATCGGAGTGCGTCCCGGGGATAACCCCATCTTTTAACCTTGTATTTGTGTTGCAGGTTGGTTCCCACTTCAAAACTTCCTTGACGTTCGAGTTATTATGACTTTTTGGAATTTGACTATTGTACATTAATTCAGACCAATCACGTGATTAACTTTGAATGATCAATATTTTCTAGCATCATCAAGAATGGTATATAATTTCATCGGGGGATTATAGAACTGGAGAAAAACTCAATGAATCACATAACTACAGATTTAACAAGCTTGTGCTATGATTAATGACTACTTAAAACCTTGAAAACAAAAATTAATGATTTATATAATTATATGGGTTTCTTACCAGATGCTTTCAGTTTACTACTTGACTCTATTATATAAAACGGATTTCAACCAATCTTTCGCGAACGTATATATGTATGAGACGTGTGTATACATGTTCAAAACAATGATATAATATAATAGTGAACATAAGAAAAAGGGAGGCTATGAGAAGTGAACTTATAAATATGTATCTACACATACTTACATACTAAATAAAAAATATGCACAAATTAATATGGATGGATACCTGATTATCTACCGAATACGTGGAGAAAGTATCAACCCACAGGCTGGGGCTAAAACTGGTGACTGGTGGTCGGACATCTCTCGAGCAACTTAGCATATCTTTGTTTAGTGAATTGGGTTGATTGAGAGAAGTTTTATTGGAGTGATTGAGGGAATAAGAGTTTGATATGATGTATCGAGAAATGCGTGCATTATTAGAGAAATACAGCCGGAAGCGTAATTTGACTTTTGATTGGTAATTTGAAGAAGGAAATGTGAAGGTTGGTTTCTGGACCAAGCCAATCAAACATGCACTTAAAGGTCCATCCACCTTACTAGAAGTAAACATTTTTTAAGACAATAACCTAACTTTAATCTTTCTTGGTTAGATGTGCTCCTTGATGATGTGAAACGGCAAAGGAGCATACGCTTATTTATAGTGACATGGTTTTAGCTATAGTATTTCTTTGGTATTTTTTTCTTTTCAATTTTTATATACAACTTAGATGTATTCAAATCTTGAACAACCAAATGTCAACGGCTAAGCTAGCATTACCAATATTTTTCTGGGGATTTAGTTGTTCTTTTTAAATTTTCACGAACCGCCTACACTTTATTTCCAGAGATACTTTATAAACAATGAGAGCTTCAATGTTTTTTTAATTATCCCAAAAAAATATAATCAAATTCGATCATCGATCACTGTCATATCTATTATTTTATTTCAACTTCCTGTATACAATCTTATCGAATCTGGTACTCGTCGTCATACCATCAATTATTGCATCGTTGACATGAATAAAAATTTAATTAAAATTCATTTCCAAGAGATTTTTGGGATTCTTTCGGTAGCTGTTCCAAACTGATAAGAGGGTTATCCGATCCTAGGAGACGGGTACACCGAAGGCCCTTATAAACTGACACGTGGAATACTTTATGGAGGACCAAAGTTGAAAGCTATCGGTAGAACGTGTACTTGTCTTGTTACATTTTTTTTTTCAAACGATAGTTTTTTCATTAAAAACGAAACTCAACAAGAGCAATTACACCCAATAACGTAGCCAACGGCCAAGCTGACCGACAAAGCTAATTTCTGTTAAAGCCGGAAATTGGTCAACCCAATTCAAATCCACATCACTAACCACAACTAGACGAGCTAATCTATTACAAATAGAGAATCTCTCATAGTCAAGACAATCAAACACACAGAACTCAAACAAATACCATAATGAATAGATGTCGTCGGCTATTTTCTTCTTTCCGATTCAAAAGGAGATTTGGAGTTCGGTTTAAAGACCATATCCTCATCATCTATCTCAGAGATCGAATCGTTATTGAGTCCTTTGCGTATGCAACACACAAAACATGGCGAATTTCAAACAGGACCGCTTCAATGGATCATAAGACAAATCCCTAAAAGCGCCCAAGCTTGAACAAAAAAATCATAAAAGTCACGAATCCCACCACCAAATATCGCACGGTTATTCACAATTTCCCCAACACGACAACAATAAAAATTGATCCTATTGGGGAAGGATTGGAAATAATGAAGCACCGATTTCTTGATCAAGGCAACTTTATCCGCAACAGGAGCCATCTTCGCAAAGGACTCCTCAAATTCTTGCCACCCAAACAACTTGAACAATTTTTTTTTCTTTTTCGTTTAAAAAAGGAACACAATATCGGGGAGGTGGAGTTTCAAAACTCCTTTAATCGGGATATTGTAGAGGGCCTCCCAATCCTCTACAATTCCACGCACATACATTTATTGATGGGGTTTGGCCCATTCAAGGTGGCCACCTCCACCTTTTCGGACCTTCCCAAGACCTCCTCTTCCACTAATCCCAATTTAATCTTTTTGCTTCTCACATCATTTTTACCATTCTCATCATCCCCTTGATCTAAAAGTCTTTTATGACCACTCACACTACCTTTATGGGAGACACTAGTATCCATAGGAAATGCAAGTCTTTCATCACTCTCAACTTACCACTACCTCTCTCTTTCTTTGAAATCTTTTTCCTTTTTTTTTTTCCCTTTATTTTCTAGAACATTTTGCACCTCACTTTGAGAGGTACTCTTTTCCCCTCCATTTGCACCACAATATCCACCATTTCCATATTATCAATTTGCATGTCCTTCTCCTTATAATCTCCTTCATTAAGCGCATCCTCCCAGTCACCACTTTTTCAATTTGGGATGGAGTATGCTCTTTTTCAAAGACACACATTCTCATTTCTTATCAAAAGCAGTTCAAGATGAGTCTTAGCTAAAATATTTAAAGGACTCCCTCTAACCTTATCTATTTGACCTCTAACACCCTTGTACCATTCTCGGCTAATACCTCTCTTGTTGATTTTCTGTTGTTTGGGTTACCACTCCCCTTCAAAGGATTGTGTTTCGTAGGAGTTAGAGTTTTATTTCCCACTTGTTTCGCAAGACTTTACCCACATGCACATCCGAAGCCTTGACCATTCCCCAAATTGACCCTCCTCGAGTTCATCATTTTTTGAGCTTCTCTCCTAGATGAGCAACCTCTTTCCAAATGCCCAACAATCCCACAAGAGACACAAAAAGTGCGGAGGTTCTCATAACGGAAATCGACCTGAGGCAGAATCAGCTCCTAATTTTAAATGAGTCCTCGAAGCGAGAGGTTTATCCAAATTCACCTCTGCTAGAATTTTAATAAACCTTCCATTTATACTACCGTAATCGGGCACAAAAACATCAATAATTCTATCAAACTTTTTCCCAATTTTACGCCCGGTTTCTATACCGATCCAAAGAGTAGGGAAGATTCCACACTTGAATCCACATCTCCACCTTGTTCATCGGAGGAATTTTATCAAAAATATCTGCGGCCCACTCCTTAAGGATAAGATATTGGTTATCAAAAGTCCAAGTTTTGCCACTCAAGACCTTACGCTTGTCTTCCTGAGAGAAGAACACAAATTGAAAAAGGTTGTGACCAACTTCCCTCATCTGTAAATTTTTCCTTGGTTTGCCAAATACTAGTAACCATATTTTTAACCAAAAAATTGATTTTTTTAGTCCCAAAGCTTTTTCCTAACGGACTTCATTACACTCCTCTTTTCTAGCAGCGATATCGACTTCTTCGAGAGTAATTTCATTTTGTTCCTCCAAAGAGAGAGAAAATGATTTCAACTTTTCAGCAATATAACGATCCGTATGGGAAAGGGATCCTTCAATCACAGATCTATGAATCAACGGTCCAGAAAAACACCAAGGAAAAAAAAACACGGCAAAAAGAAGAACACGTTGAAGAATAAGTTAGGTAGAAGACAACAATAAATAAGGACCACTAATGCATCCTCATAATGCAGTCAGGAAGGAAGGGGAGAATAATAATAATAAAAAACAACAAAGCATTACAGTAAGGAAATTGGAATCTAAGGACAAAGACACAAGGCACAATGGGTTGACATTTGGCTCACAAAGACAAGGGACATGATAAACAAAACAAAATAAGAACTGAAATCTGAAGAAAATAAGAAACAGCGGCGGAAGAACCCAACAAGAAACATAGAAGAAACCAAAGAGACACCAAACTAGAGTTCTCTCTTCTAGAGAGAGAAAATAAACACTCCTAACCAAAGGAGACTTGTGACATGTACTTGTCTTGTTACATGAAAAGTAGAGATTTAGAAATTAGAATGCCATTATCATTAATTTAATATACATTCCGTGAATCACGGTTTTCTCTTTTTCCTTTTCTTTTTAATTTATAATTCCTTTACCTTTGGATTAGGCCTTAGGGAACTATTTAACTAGGTTCCGAAATGGTAATTATGTTAGTCACATAAATATTTCATTTAGTTCTTAATTATTTTAAGATGAAAAAAGATTACTTTAAAACTAGGGCGATGCACGAGACTTGGAGATTACCAAAATCGAACCGAAATCCAGATCGAAAAATCTAGAAACCGAAAATATTCGTTGAATTTTTTACTTTCTCCGAACTAGAATGTCCCCAAAAATTTCTGGTACGGTTCTAGAGATTTCTCAAATATCCGTAGCGAAAATCGTACCGAGCTACTTCGAACCAAAGACCCGAAGCTAGAACCAATTTTAAAGATTCTATATAAATACAATACATTATTTATTTTTATTTATAATTTTGATATTAAATTAACTACAAATTATTTGAAATTAAATTGAATATAAAATATATTTCTAAAAAAGACATAATACTGCAACTATTATAAATTTTAAAAAACTTTAATATTAATAATAGAATAAATCATTTGAAATTAAAATCAGTAAAATGATTAGTACTCTTAACAAGTAATAATATCATATTATAATAATATAAAAATCATATATTAATATTTTTATCGCATCAATAAATTGCAAATATAATTTTATTGATTATGCATGTCAAGTTGTTAAGTAGGAGATATTGAAATTATAAATTTATACAATTTTTCATTTTACATCAATTTATCAAAATTATTAATTAATTATAGTTGTTCTAAGTCAATAGAAGGACAATTGCCCAAATAATAGAATATTATTATATTATAGAGATTATTAAGTTTAGAATTTAGGATTGTGTTACTGATTATGGTTTTTAGTTTTTATATTGAGACTACACTAAAAAGAGACTAGAAATATATCAGTATAGTGATTTTTATATTGATTTTTTTTCTTCAAATTTAAATGTTCTATTATGACTAATCTCCGATCTGCATTCCGAATCGAACCGTACCGTACCATCCCACTAGAATTGAATCCTCGTCACGAACATTCGGAACGTTTCCGGTCGGGAATTTTTTTATGGTTCGGTTCTGAAGATATATTTTTAGAATTTCCGAACGTCCCATCCCGTGCAATAATGGAAACAAGCAAACAAACATGGTTAATAAATTGCATTTTAAATCAATACTTTAATTATTTCTACTATGTTAAAACTAGTAATTTGGAATTTTAATGTAAGAAAAAGAAAAAAATAATTAAATTGGAGATTTGGTGAATAAATTAAAAATATCCTTTATGTATATTTTTGTATTTTGTTAAAAAAAAATAATGTAAAAGTAAAGAAGTAAAAAAAAATCATATAAATACTAGGGATAAGGACACAACTACCCAATTTTTCTGGGCCTAAGACATAATATAAAACTTTTCGGTGATTTTTGGACAAAATTACGCTTTTCCCCTTTTTTTGGATAAAAATACGCTCCTGCCAAAATTCCCGGACTTTTTTACGTTGTTGTTTCAAACATGATTTGTTGTTTCTTTGTTGTTTCATTGTTGTTTCAAACTTTTTTCTTCTAATCCAATTTCAGTGAAAAAATAAATTTTGCCCCCCTTAAATAATCCATTTTATACTTGAAATCTTATAAAACAAAAACAAGAAATATACACATAAAACAAAACATATTAAAACCAAACAAATTGAAAATAATATAGAAACAACATGAGTAAAAAAACAAAATTCAATTTTTGATCCAATTCATGAAAACATAAAAAATATGGAAACAACCAAGAAATAATATAGAAACAAACCAGAAACAATATAGAAAACACCATGAGCAAAAAGAGCTTATCAATGGGTACAAATCTATATATATAATAACAAACCCCTTTCTAAATCTGTTTTCCCGCCTAAACACCTATTTCTAAAAAAAATCGGTTTATCTTTACAAGAGTTGACCAATTCATCTAATTTTGGATATATTGAGCCCTCTTATTTTGTTTTGTTAAGTTTGACAATTTAACTTATTTATGGCATAATTAAAAGATTGGCAGCAAAATCTGTTAAATTTAGTATTTTAAAATTTCGCTGATTCCAAGAGAGTTAACTTTTTTTTAATACAAACTAAGTAATATTAAATGATTTACAGCAAATTCGTTGAAATTTATTTTTTTAAATTTTCGATGGTTCATATATAATCAAAAAAAACTTTATAATGAAAGTTGACTTCTTAAAATAAAATCAATGCATATTTTTATTTCTGGCAGATTTTCTTTGCAAAAATAGAATAAATTGATTGTCATATTTTTTAATTCTAGAAAACGATCAATTACTTCTTGAATACGGAAATAAAGTGATGAATATGGTATCTTTTTTGCCAAAAGAATTTAATTTGATATCAATTTACATTGAAAAAAAATTGATATCAATTTACATTGTTCTATTTTGGCAGTAAATTGTTCAACTTTGGTAAATATATCAACGAAAACAATATGTAGATTAATAAACCCAGATCTCTGAATATATCAATTGCATTCATAACAATATATGGTAAAAATCGTGCGAATAATAACAGTACCAGTATCTAACCACAAATATTTTGTTCCAATTTCCTTACAACTTCAGTCCATCACCAGTATAAATATCGAACCATAGCAGTAAAACATTTACAGCAATTTAAAAATTCTCTCTGCAAAAGCTTTGACTTTCTGGAAATTTTCGATCAATACAAATATATATGGCACCATTGGTTACACTGATTCGCGACATCAATAACAACAAAACAATGTGGATTGCGAAACTAAGGCTTATTCGATTATATGATAAACTATCTTTTTCAGATAAAAATCAAATTCTTACTCTAGAATGTGTTTTCCATGACAATGTAGTAAGTTAATTTGTAATCTTTATTGTCTTTTTATTTTCAGTTTAAATGATTCAGAAATTTATGATTCTAATTTTTGTATTGAAATGTACTAGAGGGTGATTGCATTCACGCCACAATCAGGAAATTTCAGATTTCAAATTTCAAAAAGATGTTCAAGGAGGGACATGTATATGTGATCAAGTATTTTTTGGTCACAAATCACACGGACAAGTATAAGACCACTGCTACAAAACATAAAATTTTATTTTATGGGAAAACTCATGTTTTAGAAATGTTTTAGCAGATATTTCCAAGATTTATGCTTGATTTTATAAATTTTCTTTGATTTAGTGAATCAGGAGAAGGTGGACGATACAATGTTGTTAGGTACGATTCTTTGTTTTATTTACTTTTATTGACTTTTCAAATTAGTTTGTTGAATGATATATGAATTGTTTTGTTACTATTTTTTTCAGATGTCATTGGCAGAGTGGTTTCAATGCACAGTGCTCAGAATAAAGATATTGATGGGAGGGTTACAAGATTCATCGAGATAACCCTCGAAGATTTTGAGTAATTTTCTTATTATTTTATGTATTATTTATCGTAATGTAAACTAACAATTATATTTGTATAGGAATAGACATCTATCGTGTACGCTTTGGGAAGATTATGTTGAACAAATACTCCCTCATTTGGAGAATAACATTGTCGACCCTGTTGTTGTGATTTTACAAATGGGACGTGCAAAAGTTTTTAAAGGTAATTTTTTTGTTCAAATAATTTTTTTTTAATAATATTTCTGTTTTCCCTAAAAATTTATTTAAAATTATTTTTTGCAAAATTTATACAGAACAACTCAAGGTGTCCAACAACCTTTTTGTTACGAAGCTGTATGTCAATGAACCCATTGAGGAAAATCAAGACTATAAGAGAAGGTTTGTGTAACTAAATAGTTTTCATTATAATTAATCTTTTATTAAATTGTTTCTGATAATTATTTTATTATTCAGTCTTTTGAGCAGTAATAATCCGACCTTTTCAATAAGCCATGTGTCAAATCCACGATCTACAACTATGTTGGAGGACCTAGAATCTCCGAATTTCTCAATGAAGCCTTTAGAACATCTATATGCGAATGAAGCGGTAATCTAAATATTTTTTACATTTTCTTTTTTAAGGTGTTTTTAAATATATCTTCTAATTTTTTAATGTTGTCATTCTCATATAGGCCGGGAGTTTTGGGTTTGTGCGAGAATAGGTGGTGCTTCTGATGAATGGTGGTACATTTCTTGCACACGATGTACCAAAAAACTGCATCCAGCTGTGGATCAGTTTTACTGCATAAAATGTGACCATTTGCAGGAAACAGGACGTATACGGCAATTTTTTTTATGTTTATTATAAGTTAAAATAATAAAAATAAATTGCTTTTAATTGTTTTTCTGATTATAATTTTAAATTTTTTTATATGAATAGATATATGATTCACTTCCAAGTGGTTGATGAATCTGCAAGTGCAACACTGCTTTGTTGGGATAGAGAATGTGAGCTGTTGATAGGGAAACCTTGTGTGGATTTGAAGAATTAATATGTTCAGGTATATCTTTTTTTTAATCTTTTTTTAAAAAAGATTTGATAGTTTATCCATATGAAATTAATGTATAGATATATAATTATACCTTATATTATTCTTGATTTATATAGAAAGAAGAAGGTGGTAATAGTTTGCCGGTTGAGTTGCCAACTGAGTTGAAAGGACTAATTGGCAAGATGGTCCTTTTCAAAGTACAGATTAAAGGGGAACAATTGCGCAATTATGCGGGAGCTTTTTCGGTGGTTAAGCTAACAGCAGATCAAGATTTGGTCTGGAAATATGGTGTTACTTCTCTTGAGAGTCATGTAATTTTTTAAAAAATATCAAATATAGAATTATTTAATTTGTTTTATATTTATTTATAAAATTAATTTTATATTCTGAAGGAATTGAACTATTTATCAAAGCTTCAAGGGGAAGAACTTCATCGTGAAAATGTAAGAATCTGTTCTTTAAGTTTTGTTTATATTCTTTTTATGAACTTTAAAACCTAAAAATTGTTATTTGGTGTTCACAGGAATTAGATGATAGTTCATCGGGAGATGAAATTAGCACACCTAGCAAGCTTCTTGGCAAACGCAGTCGGAATGATGTGTCGCCACTTGCTAAGAGGGCTTTGAATGAGCAATTTTCATCGTCTTCGACGAGCATGAAGATGAAAAGCGTTACTAAAAAGGAAGAAGATTAGATAGGCAGTGAATAGTTTTTTTGTTGAACAATTAATTTTTTGGTATTTAAACACCAAAGTATAAGGTGTTTTTCTATTTTGAACATTGATTAAATTCAGTTTCTTATTTTGATGGTTGGAGTTACAGTTAATAAAATTTTCTATTGAGATTATAATAATGTCAATTGCCTATTATGTAATTATAAATCTGCTTTCACTGTATTTTCTTTTAATTTTTTCTTTTCGTTATTTTTGGAATTATAAGCTTCTTTTCATATTATTTTGTAAGTGTATATTCAGCTTTTGATAAAAGAGTTTATTAACTATTTAAATTAATATTTAAATTAAAAGAGTTTATTTAAATTAATATTTAAATTATCAAATTAATATTTGATAAAAGAGTTTATTAATTATGAAATAATATTTAAATTATAGGGATTTATGTAATTTTACAAAAAAGTTTAATAATTCGAGAAACAAATTCTATTTTTATTGATTCAATTCATTCTTTTTTATCGGATAAGAATTATTTTTTCATTTGAATTAAAAGTGCAATCAAAATATTTCGGATCTATTTAAAAATGAATGCAATCTCAAATTGTGATTACCCAACAGGATTCCACTGCTCTCTCGGAGTAGGGTCAAGTTGGTTCCAAGTTCAGAATACAACATCTATTGCTAAACTAAATTAGAATCATAAAAACAGTGTTACAATTAAGTCATACATTTCTAATTATTAAAGCAAACATTGTTGAATATGAAATTCCTAATTAGCAAAATAATCATGTAAACTAAAAATACACAATCAAATTTTTTAATACTGCAGATAAACAGCAAAATCATCATTTGAGATCCCTATAGGATTCCACCACTCTCTATGAAACGCCCCATTTATTTAGTATATTTTTAGCGTTACTAATTTTAAAGAAAATGCGTATAATGTTTTTTTAAATACATAGATAAATGAAAAATTTAGCGGAAGCGGTAATGAGAATACTTTAAGTCTTAAGAAATAAATACATGGTATAAAATTAAAAATCCACTCAAACATTTTGGAATAAATAATAAAAATTAGTGCATCACAATTGTTCGATATTTAAAACGAGTTCATAGTTCTTGAAATTGAAATAATTGAAAATGAAATATTCAGCTATTCCCCCACCTCTGCGCATCCGTCCACATAATCTGAAAAGAGTTTGAATTTAGGGGTGAGTAATCACATACTCAGTAGGGATAAAGATTGTCCAAGCTAAATACGAAAAGTGCACAATTACATAAATTAATACATAACCTTTCCCATTGGCATATGCCGAATAGCACATAATCTTTTACGTTGGCATAAACCAGATAGCACATAGCCTTTCCCATAGGCACGAATGCCATTTTTTTCCTTTCCCGTGGCACGAGGCCAAATATTTTCCTTTCCCGTGGCACGAATGCTGTATTTTTCTTTCCCGTGGAATGTGGCAAAAAAATTTCCTTTCCCGTGACACGTGGCCAAAAATTTTCCTTTCCCGTGGCATGAAGCCAAACAGTTTCCTTTCCCGTGGCACGTGGCCAAAAATTTTCTTTCTCGTGGCATGAAGCCAAACATTTTTCCTTTCCCATTTCATAATATACATAACATACATTGTAACAAAAAAACATATAATTCATTAAAATCAATTATATCATATATAACACGTTAAAGGCATATAATTCACATAAATATGCATATCATATAATACATCAAAAGCACATAATTCACATAATTATGCATATCATTCAACCATTTAAAATGCGTAATTAACATAATTGAACATTTTAAGCATTTAACAAGGACAATGAATTATACACATAAAATGTGATAAGAATCCCTACTCAATCAGCAATAAAATAGATGCACAAATTGCTCGACAGAAGAAGCCTTAATTATATGGTTCTTTGTCATCTATAATATAAATTTAACATGATTTAGGCTTAGAGTTTAAATAGTAACTTATCATTGAAATAATTATATTTATAAAATAGTCTAGGGCTTTTTTGTCACGCCCCAAATGCGACGCGACGACGATCAACCACTTAAACAGAAATAAACCAACAGTCTAGACATATGATACAAATAACTCCAAGTGAAGGAGAGTCTAAAGCAGCATAAATAAAATAAACATAAGTACGAATTACAACTTAAAGTCTAACGAGGTTCAAATACATCTGACATAATAACCTGAATAAGTTTACAGGCCAAAACTAAAGCGTAAAGAACGCCATATCCAAATCTTAAATGTCAAGGGTCCTATGCCCTCAAATTACAGTCAAAGAGAGAAAAGAGTAACAGGATAAAAGGGAGTCCAACATTCGCAGAAGTACATGAAATAGTACAATCATCAGAAAGATGGTACAAGTTCGACAGGCGGGGCGAGGGTCAATAATCTGTGGTCGGGTCGACATCCTCAACATCGTCCCCATCTAAAGGTTAGAAAACAGGAGGGAATGAGACATAAATCTCAGTGGATGGGGTGATCGTGTGCAAGTGTGGCGATATATATTTTGATGCAAGAAAATAGTCGTATGAAAAATGCGTGAGATATGATGCGTGATTTCACACACAACCCACAAGCGTCGTGAGAAATATATTTAAGTAATATACTTATACAGTTTAAGAAAACAGTCCGTGGTCACACAGGCACTATGTGATTCAAGCAAGACAGGAGGATTGTGTACGGATTTGTAGCGCCAATCCAATGCAAGACAAGTAGCAGTTGCGTACGGATTTGTAACGCCAACCAATGCAATACAAGTAGCGGTTGCGTACGAATTTGTAGCGCCAACCAAACGGGTCTGATTAACTCCATAATCGTGTGGATCAGACAGCGATTCCTTCGTTCTTTCTTGTAACTCCCCGAGCAAGATGGTCCAAGACCTGTCACCTTATCGCTCCATAGGCAAAAATAAAATCCACAGTGGAGCTAGCAAGGCTCGGATTTGTCATAATCATGATTATACCTCAAGTACTATGACCCGCTTCCCTTGGACAAACTCCGTCCCTCAGTTGCGGGATTAGGACGATGGGGCCGGAAGAGTGGAATAGCAACCGAGCTACCCGGTTCCATCCCGGACGTATCCATTCTGACTGTGAGCTCGACACACCAAGTTGACTCAGACAGGAAAGTAAATACAAGTTCAGGAAGTCAACCAGGCAGTCGAGTATTATTGATTCAGGGAAGCAGTTCAGGAAAAGTTTTGAAAATTTCGAGTGGCAATTATGGCGTTGGTGGAGTTATTTGGATGAAGATGATTATCTAGAGGACAAGCAATCTTCGATATCTTGAAAGATTAGGTGGAACATAAGTCCCGTTATAGATTCAAAATTGCAAGACGAGGAAGTCGCCCCGCGATCGCGTATTGATCGGTCAAGACGATCCGAGAAGTCAAGGTGTTTTAAGAAAATAAAATCTTTTATATCATTATTAAAAGTCAGAGGGTGCAGGGCAGTTTCTTTAAAAGAGAAATAATTTGAGTTAGGTCCTTGTAAAAAGAAAATTTTCAATTAGCCCCGTTTTGTAAAAACCAATACTGTTGGGGTTAAAAATTGAATAAGTAAATTTTCCGACCTTGAAATATTATGTGGTCAGTTCCTAAATTCTCTAAATTGTTCAGAGATTCAGGTTTTTAAAGTTTTGAGGTCAAGTGTTTATAAAATTCTCACATTTGCCCCAAATTTGTTAAAATTGTCATTTCGGGCTCTAAGTTTAAAATAATTGGAACTCACAAACCGGAAGGGATTTTAATGTGATTCCAGTTGGAAAATATCACTAAGGTGAGTGGGATATTAGGACAAAAGAAGTTTTTAGATGAAATAAGTATAGGTCCCTTAACTTTTGAAAATCTCATTTTTGTCCCATTTTGAAATAATTGCCTTTAAGGCTTTTAGGGGTCCAATTGTTATGCAATTTGAACCTTGGGTCCAAAATATAATTATTTTACAGTTAAATTAGTATTTACAGGTGCATGGACTGCATAAGTCCTGGAAATTTCATTTTGGCCCTCAATTTTAATCTTTTACGATTTGGTCCCTCAATTTTTATAAAATTACTTTCCAAGCTCTAAACACTTGGATTTTTGGAATTCACTTAAAATATGTTATTTCAAGTCCCTTAAGAGTTAAAATTTCAAATTTTAAAAATAGAGTCTGGTACAGTTTCGAAAATTGCAATATAGCCCTTAAACTTTTAAAATTTTACAATCTAGTCCTTGGGCTTTTAAGTGTTGATTTTATTTATCTAAAAACTCTTAAAACTTTATTAAAATGTCCAAACATCATTTTTGAACCTGAGTACATTCCCAAAACTCGAAAATTACATAGGGGTCCCTTAAGTTTTATTTTCTTGCAATTAAGTCCACCAACTTTCCATTTTTGCGTTTTAAGTCCAAAAATTGAAATCTAATCAATTATGATCGACTTGTCCAGGTGATAAGTCATACAAAACATGGATTTCAAGAGTCATACATATAGAAGTCCATTTCACACAAGCATTCACCAAATATCACAATAAAGTGTACATGTATGCACCTATTTTTCAACAAATAGCATTTTTGAGCCATACTTGAGAAATTTTCAACTTGATACTAGAAATTAACATGCAATACATAATATATATATCTCAAGTGCTCAACATCAAAATACTACATGCATTTTAAGTAAAAACACCTATAAGTTGGAAAGATTTTTCCACTCACCTTAAAAATGAACTTATTGGTGAAAGATGAAATAAATCACTCTTGAAGGAGAAGTGACTTAGGTCAGCCCCCTAGGTCAAGTAATACCAAAAAAAAAATGTAGGAGTTATGAAATGAGGTTAAAAATTGAAGGAAAGAAGAAGGAGGTGAAGAATATTGGTAAAACTACACTTACCTTGTGTAGTAGATGAAATGAGACTAGTAGAGGTCTCAAAATGGGTCTCTTGCTTACTCTTAAACTAACTCTTAAGGTCAGCCCCTAAAAGTCCAAAAATAAAAATGGTGTATCAAAATTTTGGAAAATAGAAGAGAAGGAGAAAATGTACTAAAAATCCCATTTCTTACCTTATAGTCCAATTTCTCTTCAAAATCTTCAAATTCTTGAAGTCCTTTTCAAGATGATGGTAAGGCTCCTAGTGTCTTCCAAGTCTTCTAAGTATACCTCAAACCAAAAATCAAACTTAGGTTAAGAAGTGAAGATGATGAGCTAGAGGATAACAAGATGATTTTTAGAACACCATTTCTTACCTGGATTAGAAGAGGGGGTTCGAATTTTTGTTGAAATAGAAGGGGTGTTCTTGAAATTTTTGGTTAAGTGTTTGAAGGTTTGAAGAAGAAGATGAACTTATGCTTAGAGAAAATGTTGGAGGATTTTTGGAGAGAAATGAGAGGATTTTGCTTGAAGAGTTGAATGTGTTGGTGAAAAATGAAATGTGATGAATGAAAATTGAAACAAAATCCTTACTCATTCAAGGCCTTGTGGCCATCCATTAGAGAGGGAGAGGAGACAATTTTTTTTGTTTTGTTCTAAGGCTTGCAAGTTGTAGTTTGCATGAGGGACAAAGGCTTTGGTTAGATGATGAGTTAGGGTAATAATTGGGAAAAATTAGAACATAAAATAATAGGTAGGTTACTTTCTTAGGGACAATTGGCCAAAAGCTAGTTTTTAGGGGGGGGATTTAAAATATATTTGTTTGACCAATTGTGATAGTGGGGATTGTAGGAAAATTCTACTATGTAGGTTTGAATTAATGGTGTATTAATACACAAGATGAATACATAAGGTGTATGTGTACAAGAGTTGGGAGATATTTCTACACCAAAATTTCCATGTTGGACGTCCACTAGGGGTATTTAGGGAATTTCCATATTTTTTTTTGTCCCAAAATTGATGATAATAGATGTATAATATCAATATCCAAAATAATTAGTGATTTTCTTGATCACTTATAAGTCTCATGGTCACTTATTCTAAATCAAATTCTTAATTCTATAAGGTATAAGTCTCTAAATAAATAGTCTCTTAAAATTCTAACGTGACTAATAAATACACAAATAATGATGATGATCGATCAAGTGATCATTAATGCGAAGTAGAAGTAATAAATGATTATGATCACAAGTAATAAATAAAAAGAAATTAAATGCGAAATATATTTATCATTAATATTTACCTGTCAAAGTGACGCGGTAAAATAGTCAAATAGTTCAAAGACGGTACGTGAAACAAGTACATGCTTGAATACAAATCGAGGCTTCACATTTTTAGTATGTAAAAATTGACTAAAAATATAAATTTTGAGGTCTAATTAAAATAATTAAAAAGTAAATCTGAGATTTTGAACTAAATTGAAAAATTATGGACTTAAACTAAAAAATTCAGAAAATTTAACCAAGTCCTTGGGGTTAAAATAGAAAGTCTGAAAAGTTAGTTAAAATCTTGGATAAAAATGAAACTAACTGTTGGGGCTAAAATGAAAAATCCTTAATTGAAATTAAATCAAATTTTCTATCAAATTCTCAAAATTAGGCCTTACTCCGAACCCATTCCCTTCTCCTGACTTTCCTCAATCACACACCCTCACACTAATTTACACACACAAACACACACACCATCATACATACACAAACACATACTAACTAGGGGTGTGCACAAGACTTGGAGATCACCGAACCCGAACCGATATCCAAACCGAAAAATATCCGTTGACTTTTTGACTTTCCCCGAACCGAACCGTCCCAAAAATTTTCATGGTACGGTTCTGAAATTTTTTCAAATATCTGTACCGAGAACCGTACCGAATATCCGAAATCAGAACCAATTTAAAATAATTTTTATATATACATATGTAATATTTTTATCTTATTTATATTTTGATATTAAATTAACTAAACATTCATTTGAAATTCAATACTATATAATACTAAAAATTATCAAATTAAAATTTTGGCATATTTTATCAATATATCAAATGAATAATTGAATATATTTAATTCACTAATAGTTACGCCATATTCATTTATTTAAATGAAGCCAATAAATTAAATTATAAAATCATATTTGATTTGTAGAAAATATTTAATTTGATGATATTTTACTTATTAAGGATCATGACTAGACTCGTCCTCTAATTCAAAAAATTAAATAAATTAAAATTAGTTGAAATGATTAGTACTGCACAAAAACTAGAGTGATCGTCTAACCAAGAATTTAAGAATAATTGAGATTATAGATTTTTGTTTCATATTAGCTTATCAAGTTATTAGTCAATTATATTTTTCCTAAGTCAAGAGCCTATGGCAATGTGCCAAGATTATAGAATATTATTGTGTAATATAGGCTACTAAATTTGTCATACGTTGAGATTCTAGACTTTTACTACTACATGAATAACATAATATCTGAAACATATTATGTTAAAACGCAAAACGAAAAATCAATACATTCAACTATAAATTAGATATAAATGATTTAAAAGTTAAATTGATATTAAACTAATATGTAGTATAGTAATATAGTCTATATCATGAAAGAAAGATTTAGAATTACAATATTAATAATTTAGCATATAAATATGAATTAAAGAAATTTATGTATAAGTTAATATAAATTATCAAAATGTTAAACTCGTATAGTACTAATAGTTTTAGTATGCATTTTTCAAATTTCACTAAAAAAATGATTGAAAGTATAACCGTTTAATGATTTTTACCTTGATTTTTCTTTCACTTTTTTTGTGGGTTTTATTTGTGAAATATTTGAATCTCCGTTTCTCCGAACCATTCTGTACCGTCCCATTAGACCGAATTTCCATCCCGAACTATAACGAACTTTCAGGACTGTTCGGGACGGAGATTTTTTTTATGTTCTGTTCTGGAGATTTAATTTTGGGATCTCCGAACTTCGGGACGGTTCTGGAGATTTCTAAATCTCCGGACCGAACCGGACCGTGCACACACGCACACACAAACACACACAATAACACACACTGTATTACACTCACACACACGCACAACATCACACACACAACACACCCAAATTACATACACACATACGCTCACATACGCATTACACACAAATACAAATTCACACAAAAACACATAGCCACGAACACACCAAACACACACGCAGACATACACTCTGAAACTAATCTTCTC
The DNA here is from genome assembly GCA_016081115.2 of Rehmannia glutinosa. Lineage (NCBI taxonomy): Eukaryota > Viridiplantae > Streptophyta > Magnoliopsida > Lamiales > Orobanchaceae > Rehmannia > Rehmannia glutinosa. The sequence continues at coordinate 235,952 of JABTTQ020003134.1, forward strand.
CGTCGACCCATCGGCCATCACTGTCTTCTTCTTCTCCGTCAGTCCAGCTGGCATCGCCTAACATCACCACTTCGGCGAAACGGCCTCGACACAGAAAAACGTACATATATACACCCACATGCTAAACACAATCACATATATGTTATATAAATACATACATGAGATAATATTTGGCCAAAGTTATGAGAGAGCTACAATATGGATGAGTTTTTTGCTGATACTTGAGATGTGAGGTACGTTTACTACTGATATTGAAATGTGAGTTGGAGGGGATAAAAAGAAATGTTTCTTTTTTTTTTCTTCTTTATTACAGTTGATGAAAACATGGTGTAGTGGGATGATAATGGGTTGTGGCATAAAATGAGGGTGATGGGAAAAAGTGGGGTTAATTTAAAGCTTTATTTCAAAAAGAAAAAATGCATGTGAATAAAGTTAAAAGTCCGAAAGTGGCACTAAATTAGTCCATAAATTGATAATAATATATATATATATATTAATGATTAAAAAAGATAAGGTAAAAGTAATTAAATTACGGGTGTTACACTCTAGGAGCAGGGTCAAGAGGGTTTTCTTCTCAAAGTTCAACATAGATACCAATTCTAACATAATACATAATCAACAATTTAATTTGTGCAGTTTAGATCACTGGTAATATAAACTATGTATATATGTACAAACTCAATCAAATTTATTTTTATTTATGACCATTCTAAAGTTATTTTTTTTAATAATAACAAAGTTGTACCAAATACAACAAAGTTAAATTAATATTATTATTTATTTGAACATGAAATATCATATTATGTACGTTATCTAAGTCTAAGATTGTTATAAGATATTTTATCCTAGATTGAACATTTATTAAGATATTTCAACTCCAAAGAAATATCCCTCAACACATTTGTTCCAAAATTAACAAATCGATGGACAAATATATACAATTTGAAAATATCCTAATACCATATCTGACATTTTTAATCGACTGATTGTTTCAAATGTCTTTAAGAGTCAAGTAATCATAATTTTATGGATAGTTTTTTATCCCAATATATAACAAATATATGATTCTCTTTTTACTAAATAGTTAAACATATAATAATATATATATCATACAAATCATTGTATGTCCAAGCGGCTACGATAATCTAGAGGGGGGTGAATAGATTATCTCCATCTTTTCGATTTTACCCTCTTTTTCAAACCAAATGCTCAAAGACAATAATAAAGGTGCGGAATGTAAACAACACACGTCGATTTATAGAGGTTCAACCCACCTAGGGCCTAATCCTCTACCACCCCAGTATATCCGGGATGGATTTCAAAAAGAAAAAAGTTTTTATTAATTACCAAAATTAATACAACACCAACTTACAACGACACCTTGAAGAGCACCACACTCTTCTTCAACACCACCTTTGAGATTACCACAATCTCTCTTGAAGATTACCACAATCTCCAACGGCACCTTGTGAAGATTACCACAATCTTCAACCTTGAAGAATACCAAATTCTTCAACACCTCAACAAGAAGATTACCACAATCTTCTTACACCTAACACCTAGATCACCCAAGTGTGTTCTTACCACAAGAACACTCACAAGGATATCTTGTGTTGAATGATAACCCAAAAATTTAAGATTACAACTCGATAATGAATAATACAATTGAGTGCAAGTGTAATCAAGAATAACCTAGACCTCAAGGATGTGAAAGTGATAAGCTAGGCAAATTACAATAAGAATATTGACAATAGAAGACCAAGTGTTTGATTGAGTATATCTTGTTGTGTTGTGTTGTTCTCTCTTATTGTTGTGCTTCAAATCTTCCTCTATTTATAGGAGATGATTGATACTTGATAGGCTCCTCTTGGAATCTGATATCTACAAAAAAATTGCAATTAAAATCAAGATTATAGCTGTTAGAAATCAATTCCACAATTTAGGGAAAAGATGTCTCTTGCACAATTTACAATTTTCTTTGTCAAACCATAGGGCGACGATCGGTCGCGCACAAATAGACGTTTGAAAATATGAACACATTTTTACCGGGCGGCACGGTCGATGGGGGTCCGACCGGTCACCCTAGGGTCCAACAGGTTGCCCTCTTCAAAAAAATCGAAACAAAGAAGTTTGCAAATTTGAACCAACCTTCAGTAATTTGTCGCCCTATGGGTCGACCGATCGACGTCACCTGGTCGCTCTATAGGGTGACCGGTCACCCTTACCATTTTCTGCAAACATGAAGTTTTTTGTTTTGCACAACGTTCAGGTACGGGTTGCCCTATACGGCGACCGGTTGACCTCAAAACAAAAGTGTTGTCCAATTTTATATCGAAAATAAACTTCAAGAAATACTCCGAAAAATAGTGAAAACATTTTAGACCGATCGGGAGTATTTAAATAATATTTGAAAACATAGTTTGGATGTAAAAACCCATTGATACAAAATCATTAAATGTGTTGTCCAGTTTTTGTCGAAAATAAAACTTGAAGAAATACTCCGGAAAATATTAAAACCATTTTAAATCATTTAGGAGTATTTGGACAACCTTTAAAACAATTGTTTTGGTATAAAAATAAAATCATCAAAATCATGATAAACCATTTATCAAACAATCTCCCCCTTTTTGATGATTACAAACCAAAACAATTTTAACGAGGTCGATTTTGAAAACAAAACAATTTTACCGGTTAAAAGGAACTATCCGTTGTGAGCGACAACATTCCACGCAATATAATCACAAGGATGGGAGTAAAGATATTCGAACACATATAGCAAAAGCTCCCCATATCAAAATGCACAACAAGAGTAATGTAAAAGCAATCATCTACAAGCTAAAAGCTTAGCTTTTACATATTGGTCTTAAGTACAAAAGCTTATAAGCTCCCCCTGTCAACAAAACATCATTAGACATGAATATGAGTCCATACTACAACAAATGGACTAAGTATAATCCACAACTTATGGCTTTTAATAGCCACATCTTATAGCTTCTTTCTCGAGCTTATATTAGCTTATATGAGCTAATAAGCTTATAACCTGTTTCTCCCCCTTTGGAATCATCAAAAAGAATGTTAGCACGATAAAAACATCATATTATCATATCAAAGTGCGCAATTTTACCGATTTATCGAGCTATTGGAACATGAAAGCTTATAGAACAAATAGGAGGGAAAAGTCGATCATGTGACTTGTAGAAGCTTATGAAAAATCATTTGATTTGCAAAAACATGATCTCTATAAATATATGAGACTTTTGGAAACTAGAGAATCATGTAGGTGATGAATTTTTCATTGAAACGTTTTATCGAACACTTTGTGGGCATAAAAATTAAAAGAAGTTGTATAGAGCCTTTGTAAATGAATCAAGCCAAAATATTTCATCACCAATTCATATCAAACATCATACAATACAACATAACAACTAAGCTCATCATGATCATAAGATAATTTCATCAAGAAATATACAAGAAAGCCACAAGCTCAAGGGTTCAACCCAATTGAGCAAAGAAAGGAAAATTCTTACCATTTGATCGGTAAAGATGAGCGATGATGATGATAAACATGCTATATGAGGTCCAAGATATGAATTGAATGCATGAAAACAAATTTTGAGTGAAATTTGTGTGAATTTGGCAAAGGGGACGAAAAATGGCAAAAATGGGTTAAAATGACTAAGGCATGAGGCGAAGCGGTTTTAATCCAAAATTTTGCTTAGGCGGCGACCGGTCGGCGTTGGGCGACGGTTGCCCTCAACCTCATCAGCCCCTTTGTCTTGCGGTTTTAATAAAATCCGAATTTTCAACCAAAAATCCGATTTTTCGCCCCTAAGTTTTAGAAACGTGCAAAATGCAAACGTAGACTTTATTCGATATACATTATGTCATAATCATGCTCGAAATGGATTAAAATACTCGGCGGTGTACGATTAAAGAGTCCGCGAGTTATCCTTGAGACGGAATTAAACACATCTCAAGTTTTTGTTAAAACATGCAATCCCAAAAAAATATCGAATCTCAATATGTTTAGTTCGATTATGACGAACTATATTTTGAATACGGAAAACCGTATAATAAATACCAGACTTGTTATCCCAAAAACTAAGAACGTTTTAAAGCTATGGATATACAAGTCATAAGAAGAAGTGCCTTTCAAATATTTGAAAATTTCTTTTAACGGCACTTTAATGAGATTCGTTGTGATAGTTTTTGAAGTCGAGCATATAGACATAAGGCATATGGAATGTCGAGTCTATAGGAATAATACAAGAAAACATACCTCGAATCTGTTTGTCGGCCGATATGCCTTTCTCAACCTTTGTCAATCTTTAGCCATAGAGGTTGAGATGGTTCTTCTTTCTTCAATGCTTAACTCCTTCAAGAGTTCTTTTGAAATATAACCATCTTCTTGGCATTGAATAATTTGTAGTCCAAGCAAGAAATTGAGCTCCCCCATCATGCTCATCTCAAGCTCACCTAGTATCAACTTAGAAAAACATATCTTGCACAAATATTCATTAGTAGCACCAAAAATATTCTCATAAATATGCACAAGTAAACAATCTTGCCCTTTTTAAAAAAAAAACAAAGAGAGTAGTATTAACTTTACCTCTTGTAAAATCATTTAGCAAAAATAGCTAAGTCTATCATATACATGGGGTACTTGTTTTAAACCATACAAGACCTTTTATAAAAATCATTTGGCCTAGAAAAATTTTAAACTCCAGAGGTTGTTTTACATAGACTTCTTCTTGAATAAAACCATTGAGAAAATTGGATTTAACATCCATTTGGTAAAGCTTGAAATTTTCTTAAAACAAGAATGGGCAAGTAAAATGCAAATAGCTACTAAATGTGCTATGAGTGCAAATGTTACATCAAAATTAATTACCTTCTTCTTGAAAATACCTTCGAGCTACTAACCTCGCCTTAGTTCGACCAATGTTGCCTTGGTCATCGAGTTTGTTCCGGAATACCCTTTTTGTCTTCTTCTTCATCACTATCATCATAGGACATCCAATTGATCTAAGGTGTTCATAATGAAACATTTACATCCAAATATTTTGAGGTAACTAATATTTGGAGTACTTCATTTCTCATCTACACAACTTAACAAACTCATTACCGGCATCGCTTATATAAGCAAGAAAACATAGCCCAAGTGTAAAAACATGCCTCAATCATCAATCAAAAAAATATCTTGCATAAGAGCATAGTAGAAATAGACACTATATATATAGACCATGAAACAAGAAACACATACTATGCATTTAGAAGATCATCAAGAGTCTAATAAATCATGCAAGTTCAAATAAGCTTAAGAAACCTACAAAAGGTCTCTTTTGAAATTTGAAAATCCGATAGCATATAGTTGAGACCTCATTTAAAAGAAGTATTTGAACAAGAGTTGACAAAGCAAATATGTGCAATCAATTATCGAATAGTGCCTTTCAAAGAATCTAAAAATCCTCTTAATGGCACTTGTATGAAATACTATGAAAAACAAGCACATAGGCACATGGCAATATATATATCGAGTCTATAAGAGTAAGAATAACACAAGTAAACGTACCTCGATATCTAATGCCTTTCTTGACAAATAATGACGTAAATGGCCACTTGTGAAAATATGTAAATCCTACACAATTCTGAAAACAAATCTAGCACAAATCACAATGATAAAAGTGTAGGCTAAGAGATATCACAAGTAAGCTCATGCCATAAAAATTCATAAGAGATGATAACACACTTTAGTCTACAAAAATGCACAAGAGTTTTAAAAACATCATATAAGGTCTTCTTTTTCAAAAATATTTTAAAAGCACAAATATATATTGAAGACCTTAATTAAAAAATAAATACTTGAAAACTCATTTTGCAATTAAGACACAAATAAAAGCATGCATAATAACAAAATAAAATGCATATTTAACTAGGGAGATACGGGTTACCAATTACGCCATTTCCATGGGTCGTCCGTTCCCATTGTTGATGATATCTTCCCGAGAAGTCACTTTGTTGATGATGGCTCCTTTGATTACTCCATTTCCAAGATTTTTGTCCTTCCCATTGTTGATAGTCTCTTCTTCTTTGAAAATCATCTTGTTGATGATGTCTTTGCCATTTCCAAGGATTGTGTTCTTCCCATTTTTGATTATATCCTCTTCTTAGAAACTGGCTTTGTTGAAAATGTTTTCTCCTTTGATCAAATGAATTGGTCATTTGATGTCTTCTTGGCGGTATGAGTTTTCTCCGATTATTATTTCGTCGGATACCTAATAAAACATTATTTTGTGGTACCCTCAAGTGCTTGGGTCCTTTAGGATTAGCTTTGAGACTTTTAGGTCTCCAACAATAATTAGAGTTATTTCTAGCCCAACAAGTATTTACCGTATGACCCTTTTTACCGCAATAAAAGCAAGTAATAATTCTAGGAGCATAATGACCAACATGCTTAGAGACTTGATTCTTTTTCATATGATTGACAACATTAAACTTATGATCAAGTTCTAGTTTCGAATTATCACAACAATCAACAATTTCATCAGTACTCAAGTTGGATTTAGATAAATCCTTTTTCATGCAATTAATATCCTCAACAAGAGTACTATTTTCTTTTTCAAGGTTTCTAACCTTATCAAGTGTGGTGGTGTGAGCACATGATAGTGATTCATAGGAAGTAAATAAATTATCCTTTTCATTTTTCAAAACATTGAATTCCTTTTTCAAGTTTTTGTATTTAACAAGTAAGTCTTGGAATTCATTTTGAAGATCATCAAAATCATTTTGCAAATCACTATAATCATTTTGAATAACAATATCATAGGAAGTAGAGGGTTTAAGACATACCTCGTTTTCTTCTTTGATGCCCATAAAACATTGTTCGACTACTTCATAGTTGGAAGTTGTAAAAGGCTTGTTCCTTAGATTTGAACTTGTATTCCTTTGAGAAGTAGATGCTTTTGTTTGACTCCTTTCATTTGCATATACTCCATAGATGGCTTCTAATTTTTGCCATACTTCATGTGCCGATCGAATTCCTACAATATGTTCATATTCCAAATTAGTAAGTGAACAATACAAAATATTGAGAGCTTTACCATTTAAGGAGATGATTTTCTTTTCTTCATCATTGAGCTCCTTGAGAGCTTTGGAGGTGTATGGTGTGTCTTTCATTGGAATGGATTCTCCATTGATGATGATGTTCCAAATATCGAACCCGCAACCTTGTAAATAACATTCCATTCTTTCTTTCCAAAATATATAATTTTTGGAATCAAATAGTGGTGGCTTGGTGGTGGAGGTGCCGGAAAGTTGAGCTTTGTTCGTAGCCGACGATTGTTCCTCTTCACTCGCGATGTGAAACGAGCTTGCCAAAGAGTTTGGCTCTGATACCACTTGTAAGTCCAAGCGGCTACGATAATCTAGAGGGGGGGTGAATAGATTATCTCCATCTTTTCGATTTTACCCTCTTTTTCAAACCGAATGCTCAAAGACAATAATAAAGGTGCGGAATGTAAACAACACACGTCGATTTATAGAGGTTCAACCCACCTAGGGCCTAATCCTCTACCACCCGAGTATATCCGAGATGGATTTCAAAAAGAAAAAAGATTTTATTAATTACCAAAATTAATACAACACCAACTTACAACGACACCTTGAAGAGCACCACACTCTTCTTCAACACCACCTTTGAGATTACCACAATCTCTCTTGAAGATTACCACAATCTCCAACGGCACCTTGTGAAGATTACCACAATCTTTAACCTTGAAGAATACCAAATTCTTCAACACCTCAACAAGAAGATTACCACAATCTTCTTACACCTAACACCTAGATCACCCAAGTGTGTTCTTACCACAGGAACACTCACAAGGATATCTTGTGTTGAATGATAACCCAAAAATTTAAGATTACAACTCGATAATGAATAATACAATTGAGTGCAAGTGTAATCAAGAATAGCCTAGACCTCAAGGATGTGAAAGTGATAAGCTAGGCAAATTACAACAAGAATATTGACAATAGAAGACCAAGTGTTTGCTTGAGTATATCTTGTTGTGTTGTGTTGTTCTCTCTTATTGTTGTGCTTCAAATCTTCCTCTATTTATAGGAGATGATTGATACCGATAGGCTCCTCTTGGAATCGATATCTACAAAAAAATTGCAATTAAAATCAAGATTATAGCTGTTAGAAATCAATTCCACAATTTAGGGAAAAGATGTCTCCTGCACAACGGTTAGAATTTTGCTGTCAAACCATAGGGCGATCGGTCGCGCACAAATATACGTTTGAAATAAGAACACATTTTTACAGGCGACCGGTCGATGGGGGTCCGATAGGTCACCCTAGGGTCCAACCGGTTGCCCTCTTCAAAAAATCGAAACAGAGAAGTTTGCAAATTTGAACCAACCTTGGTGGGGGCCGCCTCTATGGGTCGACCGGTCGACGTCACGGGCCGCCCCATAGGGTGACGGTCACCCTCACCATTTTTCGCAAACATGAAGTTTTCTCGTTTTTGCACAACGTTCGGTATGGGTTGCCCTATCGGCGGCCGGTTGACCTCAAAACAAAAGTGTTGTCCAATTTTATATCGAAAATAAACTTCAAGAAATACTCCGAAAAATAGTGAAAATATTTTAGACCGATCGGGAGTATTTAGACAACATTTGAAAACATAGTTTGGATGTAAAAACCCATTGATACAAAATCATTAAATGTGTTGTCCAATTTTTGTCGAAAATAAAACTTGAAGAAATACTCCGGAAAATATTAAAACCATTTTAAATCATTTAGGAGTATTTGGACAACCTTTAAAACCATTGTTTTGGTATAAAAATAAAATCATCAAAATCATGATAAACCATTTATCAAACAATCTTGTCATGTATAGTTGTCATTAAATTTACCTAAATTGAAAGATAATATTAACATATCATAGTCATTCCATATTTACCAATCCACAGTCTGTATAAACCATTTCAATCATGCCCCATTTGTAAATGTGCAAATGAAAAATCAAATATCCAAGCCACACATATCATAGTTACACAGTAAAAACTATTAAATATCCAAGCCATAACGATGAGAAAGCTTTCATGACACTGTGTTCTGGGGAAAAAAAGGAACAGAAACAACGAAATTGACAAGGGTATGTTGCTTCTATATCTTTTTTATGCTCTCAACAAATTATTCTTATCTTTAACTGTAAATTCTATTTGTTTTAGTTAATTGTCAATGTTTCTATTCTATTTAATGTCACATACATGACACATAATATAGCTTTAATATTCAAACACACAAAATGATTTTGAATAAACCAAAAAGTGTATAGCCAATAATAACAAAAAATGAATTTTAAAACTAAAAATTAGTTACCTGAACTGTTATCTTTCTAAATTGACAAGGGTATGTTGCTTCTATATCTTTTTTATGCTCTCAACAAATTATTCTTATCTTTAACTGTAAATTCTATTTGTTTTAGTTAACTGTCAATGTGTCTATTCTATTTAATGTCACATACATGACACATAATATAGCTTTAATATTCAAACACACAAAATGATTTTGAATAAACCAAAAAGTGTATAGCCAATAATAACAAAAAATGAATTTTAAAACTAAAAATTAGTTACTTGAACTGTTATCTTTCTAACTCGATAGTTTGGAACATGTTTCTCCTGCAAACAAGAAAGTACAAAGTTGAAAGTTAATTCAAATAAAATTCCAAAAAAATATGAAGTGACAAAAATAGTGTAATAATTATCTTTTTCGTTGGTGGGACTGAAACTCCATTGCTTGCACTCATGAAGATAATCTGAATTTTCATCCATTTTTTATTAGTATTCCCTTTTTTCACATAGGCTAATTGAACAAAAGTGCTTTTTTTTACAGACATTGTACATATGAAAAATGTACAGAAATAGATTTAAAAATATGAAAGTTGGACTTTGAACATCCAACAGGATTCCACTACCTTATGAGAGTAGGGTCAAGTTGGTTTTCAGCTCAAAATTGTTAAAATCTATATTCAGTTAAATAGGATATTAAAATAAAACTATTAAAGAAAGGACATTCAGCTCGGAATTTATAAATCAGTTAAAAAAGATAAAGTTTTGTAAAATCTGAATATAGATTTGTAGGTCCCAAGGGGTGTGAGTAAGGTTTAGAAGAGGGGGATTGAATAAACCTTACCAACTTTTCGATTTTAGTCCTTTCAAAATATTACAGAGTTAACACAAACAACTAAGTCCTTGAGGGACAGCTAAGTTGGTTATTAGAGTTAGCCACTCAGCATTTCGATAGATTTGTTGATAGAATAACTCAATTTGTTTAACTGAACCTTAACTTGGCCGTGTGTTGGTTTTATCGTGGAGGAAGACTTAACACCCTTTGATTTGTTTTAAACTTATTTTAACACTTGATTTTAGCACTTGGTTATTAATCAGTTGGATAGCAAATAAGTTTATCAGCAGATATAAAGGTTAATTTTTATAAAGGTTCGAAGATGGGGTAATTCTTCTAATCCTCTCTTCTCCAACTCCTGGAGGAATCCACTATGTAAAAGATTTGTTTACAAAGTGGTCAACAGTCTAGAGACAGCCTTAGTCACACAGCTGGCTTCTCTTCCGACTCAGCTTCTTCACAGGGCAGCTGCCTTGCTACTTTAGCTCACTTTCTCAAGCTCTTGGATTTGATCATGAAGCCCTCCAATAACTTGATACTGGTTCGACCTTGAACATTCCTACAATCCTCCTTGGAAAGTAGACCCCTTTTGATTCTTCAAAAGTTTCCTTTTCAACAGTTTGAAGTTGTCTTTTCTTCACAACTTGTGTTGGATCGATTTCCTTCGAGTTTCATGCTTGAGGATTTAGCTTGAATATACTTGAGAATATTTGCAGGTTTACAGCTTGAATATTGCTTGCTTGTTCGTGGTTCAGGACACCTTTTCTCAATGAACTCCCTCAGTCTTTTATAGTGAACTTTCAAAAATATGTCCGTTGAAGAGATAGGCTGATTTCAAAAGTCACTTGTGTTCGTTGGCTTGTCTTTTCTTGGTCCTCAATCATGAGATGTAGATCTTTCCTTATTTTAAATGAATTTGCAGCTTTTCAGGTTCTGACACGAGGTGCAGCGCTTCCCATTAGTTTATTCCTTTTGCACGCTTCTGGGATAAGCACTTTAAGACCTGGCAACATGGAAGTATTACTTATTTAAGTAATGTTCTTGACTTCTGTGCAACGGATTCATTTTAGTTAACTCATCTTGGCTACTGCCTTTTTCCCCAGGTGACTTGAGTATGCTCCAATCATTTGAAGACTCATCTGTCACTTTCAACTTGAGACTTGGCTTCTTGAGTTGACTTTGACTGACTCTTCACACAGCTGTTCCTCAGCTGATACAACTTCAGTCGAGTTCTTAATTTTCTATCTTGGCCATACTTAGTTGTTTCCACAGTGGAGTCTTCACTTCAGTCTTCAGTTAACTTCTTGTATTTCTAGGCGTAGCTAACTTGACTCAGCTTTTTCAGCCCTATCTATTACAAAGAAAATTACAAGGAAAATGGGGTGTCAACTTTCTAGTTTAAGTTTTACATGGCATTCATCAAAATCTATCAAATAAATTTCCCAACAATTTCCCCCTTTTTGATGATGCCAAAACTTATAAATATTCAAGAAAATATAAACAGCAAAGATACATACAGACAATGCAGTAACAAAGAATGTATGCGTAGAATTGATCATTTTATTGATCATAACATTCTTGTCCTTTACACAACTGTTTACATTTAGTATCAGAGCATTCTATATCAAAGCAAAATACAGACATCTATGCTAGGATACAAATACAAAGTGAGAAATTACAGAAAACTTCACTAAGTATACAGATGACTTACATGAATGTATTTACATAAGTAAAGTACATGAAGGGTTCGCAGCAACACTTCATCGCCTTCGCTGCCTCCTTTCCTCTTCAGCTTTGTCAAAGCCATCAGCTCTTTTTCTCTTTTTATCTTCTTCTTCTCTCCTCTTCTTTTCTTCTTCCTTCTTTTTTTTTCGTAAGCTCTCTTTTTGCAACAGGTCATCCCTTCTCTGCCTTTCCTCCCATTCGCGTTGGGCTTTGGCACTTTCTGCTGCCATTCTTCTTTTGGCTTCTTCAATTTTGCGTTGATCTTCTAAATTCGCCAAATGATCGTGCCCAGTCTAATACACGATGTCCCTTTTTTGCTCTTTTCCTGACTCAGCTCCTCTTTTCTCGAGAGTGTCTTGCCCCGCACAGAGCTTTGGATTTTTTCCTAAGTGTCTGCTAGAGCTTTCTTTCATTTCTCAGCTGTCTTGCATATCTCCAGTCCTTTTTCCCAATATAGATCCCATGCCTTGGTTAGAGACAGTCCCTTTAAGTAGCCTTCAGCTTCCAGTGTTTTGAATTCTTCCATGGATCTAGGCTCAGATCCACCAAGCTGCATTATATCACTAGGAGGGTCAATTAGAGCTTTGCTTAATTCAGTTGGGAGTCCACCGTGCTCTTTTAAGATCTTTTGAACACGAGCTTCCTTTTTTTTGGAGAACTCTTCAATTTACGCTTCAATGATCTTTCTTCTTTCGCTATTGTAATGGAGTGTCCCATTGGTAGGGTTACAGGGAATTTGCTCATGATGGAGGCTGTGACTTGACCTTGCTGGGGGGTTTCAGCTATCATCAAGGTTAAATCTTTCGAACCTTCCCCCTCAGCTGCTTTTCCCTTCTTCTTAGCTTCAGATTCCTTCAACTTCTCTTCTTTCAACTTCCTTAGGTAGTGCTCTTCCCCCCTTTTTGGCATCATCAAAGGAAAGAGGGACACCAGGGAACATGCCTGCGAGCATAAAGTCGAGTCTGCTGAGCGCGGAGTTCTATTTGGAGTCTGCTGTTGCGTAAGCTGTTTGAAATTCTGAGCGAGTAGTTTTGGACTCGGCTGCCACTATTTTCATTTCAGCCACGAGGAGGCTGAATTTTGCATTCATGGTCTCCTCAAGTCGCATAACTTTTTTTCTCTGAAATTCACGCAATAGCTCCATTTCTGTTTTGTGAGAAGCATGCAACCTTTCAATATACGCCTGCATCCTTTGCTTCAAATCAGCATTGTCAGCCATCCAGACAAGCATTCTGCCATACAGTGCCTTAAGATAACAAACTTGCTCGATTCTCATGGCAGATTGATGTTGAGACCATTCTTGGATCCGCACCACTATCCCTCTCAAGTCTGCTGTGAGGGTAGCGTCCTTGTTGTCCAGTCTTAAGTCGAGTGAGGCCTGATGTCTTTCAATCTTCTTAATCTCTTCACAGATCTTCTTGAAGATTTCACGAAATTCAGCTGTGTCACTTGATTCAGCTGCAGGCCACTCTTCAGCAAAGTTGAACTTGGCTGGAATAATTGTGTCAGAAGGGATGATTGGATCTTCTCTCATGATGAATCTACGTTGTTCAGCAGTGGTCTCTTCCTCCAAGTCTGGTAGGATCGGTGTGAAAGGAAATACCTTTGGAAAGGCATCATCGCTCTCATATGGAATTGTTTGTGAGGGTTGTGCCTGTGATGATTCAGCTTTTCTTACCTCAGCTGCGATAGCTTCATCGGCAGTGGTCACAACTGTGGGAGCCTGTGACGGAGCTGGTGTGGTCATTACTGCTGCAGCTGTGGAAGCATGCGCAGTTGACTCGATTTCATCTGGGGCATTTGAGATAATTTGCCCAGCTGACTGAGCCTCAGCTGTCTTAACAGCGTCTTCGGTCTCAGTGGATTTTTCTAAGTGAATAACCGGTTCCTCTCCTGCATCATCAGCGTCATCGGATGATGATGAGACCTGTGGGCTTGGCTCATCATCGAAATTGAATTTTTGACGAGCAACTTTATCACTTAGCTGACTCGTGGTTTTGAGAACATCCTCAGCTGGGTTCTTTGGATCTGCAACTAGAGTGGACTCAGCTTCATCTTTAGACCCCAAGAATGATGTGTCTAAGTTCTTCTGGGACTCATGAAGTGCACTTCTCTCCTCTTCTATTTCAGTGCTTTGAACAGGAGGAATGTTTTGTGTCTCTTTAACTTTACCTAGGGAAGTCTCAACCTCCCTTGGGCTTTCGACTTACCTCCGGCCAGTCTCAAGCTGCGGCAATGAGGCCTTTAATGTTCCCCTTCGATCGCTTGGTGTCTCAGGTTCTTTGACCATGGCATCAATAGGAGTCTCAACCTCTAGGATTGCACTTTCACTGCTCAGAGTGTTAACTCCCGGGACATCTCTATCATGTGCCTCGACTGTAAGAACAGTGTCATTAGCCTTCATAACAGCTGACGTTTCAGCTGGGACAGACTCAACTGTCCGAGCCTCGTCAATATCACTCTGTTGTGGTTGTTTCTCAGTTTCCACTGCGCCTCCTTGCTTTAAGTTGGAGTCTTCTGTAGCATCCTCCAACCTTGCTGCAGTGGAGAGGTTTCCCCCTCGTGGCACACCGGTGGTGGTGATCGATGACGGGGTCACTCTGCTCGATCGCGGCTTTTTCTTTTGAATGCTCGGCCATTGGGGCGGTGGTAAAACACCTTCTTCAGGGGTTGGCTCAACTTGGGTGCACAAAGTCCCAGTTTCATTGCCAATTCCCTTGGACCCATCATCCAAAAGTATCGGGGACGTAGCTGTAGTGATGTCTGTGGCAATCTGCTGCACTACTCCCAAAGGATCGATTTGCAGGAGAGATTGAGAAGACTCTCCTGGTCCTTCAAATAATTGTTGCTCATGCAACTGCCTGGATTCTCTCATTGCTTCCGCATGTCGACTTCTGACGATGCAAAGAATGGGTTCCTCACCACTCTCTGAGTATATGTCTAGATGTGTATGAGTGTGAGAGGAAGAGTTTGTGAATTCACACATCTTGGCATTTTCTAGGACACGGGCTTCCTCAGTTGCCTTTTCTTTCTCTTCTTCCTTGATGATTCGAAGAATATCTATGCAATTTCCTTCATCAAGAGCCTGTCGTATCGTGGCAACACCGAGAAATTGCAGCAATTCCTCTTCTTCTTCGATATACTCAGGGTGAGCGAACTGCGCCACCTCTTCTAGGTAGGTGTGCGAGTATTAACATAGAACTGCGCCACCTCTTCTAGGTAGGTGTGCGAGTATTCCATAGTCAGAAAAGCTTTGAGACCTGACTTTTCTAGCATTTTAGTGATTTTCTTAACAAGGGTTTCATCGGAACCCTGCTTCACCATACCTTCATAATCTACTGACGATCCTGAGTGGACTTGCTTCGATAGCTTGACGAAATCACTTGTAGGTCCCAAGGGGTGTGAGTAAGGTTTAGAAGGGGGGGTTGAATAAACCTTACCAACTTTTCGATTTTAGTCCTTTTAAAATATTACATAGCTAACTCAAACAACTAAGTCCTTGAGTAGTGACTAAGTTGGTTATTCAAATGATTAGTTAGCCACTCAAATGCAGGACTCGATAGAGCTGTTGATAGAATAACTCAGATGTTTAACCTGAACCTTAACTTGGCCATGTTGGTTTATCAGCGGAAGACTTAACACCATTTGATTTCTTTTAAAATTATTTTAACACTTGATTTTAGCACTTGGTTATTTATCAGTTGGATAGCAAATAAGTTTATCAGCAGATATAAAGTAAGTATGCAGAAATGTAGATGTGCTAAAAGATAAATGACACAATTAATTTTTATAGAGGTTCGAAGATAGGGTAATTATTCTAATCATCTCTTCTCCAACTCATGGAGGAATCCACTATGTAAAAGATCTGTTTACAAAGTGGTCAACAGTCTAGAGACAGCCTTGGTCACACAGCTGGCTTCTCTTCCGACTCAGCTTCTTCACAGGGCAGCTGCCTTGCTACTTCAGCTCACTTTCTCAAGCTGTTGTATTTGATCACGAAGCCCTCCAATAACTTGATACTGGTTCGACCTTGAACCTTCCTACAATCCTCCTTGGAAAGTAGACCCATTTTGATTCTTCAAAAGTTTCCTCTTCAACAGTTTGAAGTTGTCTTTCCTTCACAGCTTGTGTTGGATCGATTTCCTTTGAGTTTCAGGCTTGAGGATATTGCTTGAATATACTTAAGAATATTTGCAGGTTTACAACTTGAATATTTCTCACTTGTTCATGGTTCAGGTCATCTTTTCTCAATGAATTCCCTCAGTCTTTTATAGTGAACTTTCAAAAATCTGCCCGTTGAAGAGATATGTTGATTTCAAAAGTCACTTGTGTTTGTTGGCTTGTCTTTTCTTGGTCCTCAATCTTGAGATGTAGACCTTTCCTCGTTTTAAATGAATTTGCAGCTTTTCAGGTTCTGACACGAGGTGCAGCGCTTTCCATTGGTTTATTTCTTTTGCACGCTTCTGGGATAAGCACTTTAAGACCTGGCAGCATGAAAGTATTACTTATTTAAGTAATGTTCTTGACTTACAACGGATTCATTTGATTAACTCCTCTTGTCTTTGCGCTTTTTCCCCGAGTGACTTGAGTATGCTCCAATCATTTGAAGGCTCATCTGTCACTTTCAACTTGAGACTTGGCTTCTTGAGTTGACTTTGTCGACTTCTTCCCATTTGTTGTTCGTCACGGTGATACAACTTCAGTAGAGTTCTTGATTTTCTATCTTGGCCATACTCGATTGTTTCCCACAGCGGAGAGTCTTCACTTGATCTTGATTGACTTCTTGTATTTCGGCGTAAGAATCGACTTGACTCGGCTTTTTTTCACTGTCTATTACAATGAAAATTACAAGGTAAATGGGGTGCCAACTTTCTAGTTTAAGTTTTACATGGCATTCATCAAAATCTATAAAATAAATTTCCCAACAAGATTTTTGTATGGATTTTTTAAAACGAAATAAGTTATATTGTTTATTCAGAATATAGAAATAAAATAATTTTATTTTCCTAGGTTAAAAGTGTTTTCAGAAATAGCACCTACCTTGTATTCATCTATAGCAAATTTTTTAACAAAAAGTTATATAAAATAAGTTTAGGATCTGTGTTATTCAAAAAACAAAATAATTACCAAATCCGTAAATATTTGTATGAGACGTGTGTATACATGTTCAAAACAATGATATAATATAATAGTGAACATAAGAAAAAGGGAGGCTATGAGAAGTGAACTTATAAATATGTATCTACACATACTTACATACTAAATAAAAAATATGCACAAATTAATATGGATGGATACCTGATTATCTACAGAATACGTGGAGAAAGTATCAATCCACAGGCTGGGGCTAAAACTGGTGACTGGTGGTCGGACATCTCTCGAGCAACTTAGCATATCTTTGTTTAGTGAATTGGGTTGATTGAGAGAAGTTTCATTGGGGTGATTGGGGGAATGAGAGTTTGATATGATGTATCGGGAAATGCGTGCATTATTAGAGAAATGCAGCCGGAAGCGTAATTGGACTTTTGATTGGTAATTTGAAGAAGGAAATGTGAAGGTTGTTGGGTTCGCTATACCGCGGGGCTTAACGCAGCGGAAATTTAAAAATTAAAAAACATGCATACAGTTATACATAAAATAAAAGCCCCGGGTTCTCGTAGCGATTTAACGATCGCGCGAATTATACAAATGGTAAAAATTAGGGTTTAATAATTTTTACCTAAATAGCTTCCTTTTGAAGAAGATGTAGAAGGAATCCAAATTCCTCGCAGAAGGGTAAATCCTCGAATTACGATCTCGCAGAGGTCCAAGCGTCCCTCCTCTAAAGCCAGTCCACACGATGGATGATAGCACCCGGATTATAAATTTCGCTAGTAATTTATAACCCGTTTCTATATTCAATCTCAAATTTGGAGTGAGCACCAATCCTTAATTCAACCGGTGAAATTAAGAATTGTTGTTATGTAGTTAAACCAAGAAGAGTTCTTGATTTTTCCTACGAAGAAGAAAGAAGAAGAAAAACTTGGAGAGTGAAAAGTAAGAGGACGTTTTTCTTTTTTGTCAAATTAGCCAGATGGGCCTATCCTTATGGGCTTAATTTAATTAAAAAGGTCCATCAATTAATTTCAATTAATTGATCCATCTCATATTTAATTAATTTGATCAAATCAATTCCATCTAGCCCAAATAAATAATCCAATTATTTATTTGGCTATATTTAACTATTAAATATAGTCTTTTCATAAAATTAATTGATCTCATCAATTAAATTATTTTTCACTCTAAAGACTTCCTAATCTAATTAGGTCTAATTAAATAATCTAATTATTTAATTAAATATTTAATTCAATCATTGAATTAAAATCAAGCCACAATTAATTAATCTCTATCAATTAATTGTATCCAACCTTTTGGACTAATTTTCGATTGAAGAAATGACACCAACCATTTTGTGTGTGACCCTTTAGGTTCACAACTAATGCTTAGCTTGATGAGCTTACAACTTTTGTAACTTACGAATAATAATTATTCAATTAATTGATCCAATTAATTAATACGTTTTGAAATTAACTCTTTAATTCCAAAAACCTACAAATCATGGGAACATCTAGCAAGTAGCATGATCGTCTAGCAATAGGTGAAATAGCGAGTAAACCTATTTCAATTGCGGTTGCATACATGTACGGTCCTTTCAACATCTAATCTCCCGATTAAATCTTGGGCATGGATTATAAGTCGAAACCCACTTGATTTAATAACTGTGATTCCATTTCAAGTCTAGTGATTTCTTTATGAATCAATATTCATCATGCCTTGGCCAAGGTCTTTAAATCACAAACTACGAAAACACATGAGATTCGCTTGTCAATAAACAAGTGTCGAATTCTATGTTGACCACTGATTAACCTCCATATACACCAGTGCAACATCCAAAATATCCCCTTTATGATTGTCAAGCAGTCAGAAGATAAATTAAAATATTACAGGATGTACATAAGGCTATTATCGTGCCTCAAGTCTAATGACTAATCATGTATTATCGCAATGTGGAAATTATTAATTCGACAATAAATATTCCAGTTAAGAATTTCCATTGGGTCATGTTCGATGTACTTGTTCTCTAACAAGCACCGCGATATATGCATTTGCATCACGACGCTAATGTTAATGGAATGCAACATCCTCGTCATACGAGCATGCATCATATGCACAAGTCTTGCGGGGCTATTCAATGTCCTATCTTGAAAAGCCCATTGACTTGGAACTAATTTAAGATCAAAGTCTTAGAGACATGTTCCATGATCGCCATCAAATGCGCGACTATGTCCCATAGCTTAATATGATCTAATGACTTTATCAAACTCACAATTAATAATATTAAATGCAAAAGAAATGATAAAGAAATGCCTTTGTTAATATGATTCTCAATAAAAATGTCTTTATAATTAGAATAAACTTCAATCTAATTGGAGCGCCGGACACTCTACTCTAACAAAGGTTGGTTTCTGGACCAAGCCAATCAAACATGCACTTAAAGGTCCATCCACCTTACTAGTAGTAAACATTTTTTAGGACAATAACCTAACTTTAATCTTTCTTGGTTAGATGTGCTCCTTGATGATGTGAAACGGCAAAGGACCATACGCTTATTTATAGTGACATGGTTTTAGCTATAGTATTTCTTTGGTATTTTTTTCTTTTCAATTTTTATATACAACTTAGATGTATTCAAATCTTGAACAACCAAATGTCAACGGCTAAGCTAGCATTACCAATATTTTTCTGGGGATTTAGTTGTTCTTTTTAAATTTTCACGAACCGCCTACACTTTATTTCCAGAGATACTTTATAAACAATGAGAGCTTCAATGTTTTTTTAATTATCCCAAAAAAATATAATCAAATTCGATCATCGATCACTGTCATATCTATTATTTTATTTCAACTTCCTGTATACAATCTTATCGAATCTGGTACTCGTCGTCATACCATCAATTATTGCATCGTTGACATGAATAAAAATTTAATTAAAATTCATTTCCAAGAGATTTTTGGGATTCTTTCGGTAGCTGTTCCAAACTGATAAGAGGGTTATCCGATCCTAGGAGACGGGTACACCGAAGGCCCTTATAAACTGACACGTGGAATACTTTATGGAGGACCAAAGTTGAAAGCTATCGGTAGAACGTGTACTTGTCTTGTTACATGAAAAGTAGAGATTTAGAATGCCATTATCATTAATTTAATATACATTCCTTGAATCACGGTTTGCTCTTTTTCCTTTTCTTTTTAATTTATAATTCCTTTACCTTTGGATTAGGCCTTAGGGAACTATTTAACTAGGTTCCGAAATGGTAATTATGTTAGTCACATAAATATTTCATTTAGTTCTTAATTATTTTAAGATGAAAAAAGATTACTTTAAAATTAGGGCGATGCACGAGACTTGGAGATTACCAAAATCGAACCGAAGTCCAGATCGAAAAATCTAGAAACCGAAAATATTCGTTGAATTTTTTACTTTCTCCGAACTAGAATGTCCCCAAAAATTTCTGGTACGGTTCTAGGGATTTCTCAAATATCCGTAGCGAAAATCGTACCGAGCTACTCCGAACCAAAGACCCGAAGCTAGAACCAATTTTAAAGATTCTATATAAATACAATACATTATTTATTTTTATTTATAATTTTGATATTGAATTAACTACAAATTATTTGAAATTAAATTGAATATAAAATATATTTCTAAAAAAGACATAATACTGCAACTATTATAAATTTTAAAAAACTTTAATATTAATAATAGAATAAATCATTTGAAATTAAAATCAGTAAAATGATTAGTACTCTTAACAAGTAATAATATCATATTATAATAATATAAAAAATCATATATTAATATTTTTATCGCATCAATAAATTACAAATATAATTTTATTGATTATGCATGTCAAGTTGTTAAGTAGGAGATATTGAGATTATAAATTTATACAAATTTTCATTTCACATTAATTTATCAAAATTATTAATTAATTATAGTTGTTCTAAGTCAATAGAAGGACAATTGCCCAAATAATAGAATATTATTATATTATAGAGATTATTAAGTTTAGAATTTAGGATTGTGTTACCGATTATGGTTTTTAGTTTTTATATTGAGACTACACTAAAAAGAGACTAGAAATATATCCGTATAGTGATTTTTATATTGATTTTTTTTCTTCAAATTTAAATGTTCTATTATGACTAATCTCCTGATCTGCATTCCGAATTGAACCGCACCGTACCATCCCACTAGAATTGAATCCTCGTCACGAACATTCAGAACGTTTCCGGACGGGGATTTTTTTATGGTTCGGTTCTGAAGATATATTTTTAGAATTTCCGAACGTCCCATCCCGTGCATTAATGAAAACAAGCAAACAAACATGGTTAATAAATTGCATTTTAAATCAATACTTTAATTATTTCTACTATGTTAAAACTAGTAATTTGGAATTTTAATGTAAGAAAAAGAAAAAAATAATTAAATTGGAAATTTGGTGCATAAATTAAAAATATCCTTTATGTATATTTTTGTATTTTGTTAAAAGAAAATAATGTAAAAGTAAAGAAGTAAAAAAAATCATGTAAATACTAGGGATAAGGACACAACTACACAATTTTTCTGGACATAAGACATAATATTACATTTTTCGATGATTTTTGGACAAAATTACGCTTTTCCCCTTTTTTTGGATAAAAATACGCTCCTGCCAAAATTCCCGGACTTTTTTACGTTGTTGTTTCTTTGTTGTTTCAAACATGTTTTGTTGTTTCTTTGTTGTTTCATTGTTGTTTCAAACATGTTTCTTCTAATCCAATTTCAGTGAAAAAATAAATTTTGCCCCCCTTAAATAATCCATTTTATTCTTGAAATCTTATAAAACAAAAACAAGAAATATACACATAAAACAACACATATTAAAACCAAACAAATTGAAAATAATATAGAAACAACATGAGTAAAAAAACAAAATTCAATTTTTGATCCAATTCATGAAAACATAAAAAATATGGAAACAACCAAGAAACAATATAGAAACAAACCAGAAACAATATAGAAAACACTATATGAGCAAAAAGAGCTTATCAATGGGTACAAATCTATATATATAATAACAAATCCCTTTCTAAATCTGTTTTCCCGCCTATTTCTAAAAAACAACCGGTTTATCTTTACAAGAGTTGACCAATTCATCTAATTTTGGATATATTGAGCCCTCTTATTTTGTTTTGTTAAGTTTGACAATTTAACTTATTTATGGCATAATTAAAAGATTGGCAACAAAATCTGTTAAATTTAGTATTTTAAAATTTCGCTGATTCCAAGAGAGTTAACTTTTTTTTAATACAAACTAATAAGTAATATTAAAAGATTTACACCAAATTCGTTGAAATTTATTTTTAAATTTTCGCTGGTTCATATATAATAAAAAAAAACTTTATAATGAAAGTTGACTTCTTAAAATAAAATCAACGCATATTTTTATTTCTGGCAGGTTTTCTTTGCAAAAATAGAATAAATTGATTGTCATATTTTTTAATTCTAGAAAACGATCAATTACTTCTTGAATATGGAAATAAAGTGATGAATATGGTATATTTTTCGCCAAAAGAATTTAATTTGATATCAATTTAAATTGAAAAAAATTGATATCAATTTACATTGTTCTATTTTGGCAGTAAATTGTTCAACTTTGGTTAAAATATCAACGAAAACAATCTATAGATTAATAAACCCAGATCTCTGAATATATAAATTGAATTCATAACAATATATGGTAAAAATCGTGCGAATAATAACAAGATGCGAGATCTAACCACAAATATTTTGTTCCAATTTCCTTACAACTTCAGTCCATCACCAGTATAAATATCGAACCATAACAGTAAAAAATTTACAGCAATTTAAAAATTCTCTCTGCAAAAGCTTTGACTTTCTGGAAATTTTCGATCAATACAAATATATATGGCACCATTTGTTTGCGATTCGCGACATCAATAATGACAAAAAACAATGTGGATTGTGAAACTGAGGCTTATTCGATTATATGAGAAGCCATCTTTTTCAGATAAAAATCAAATTCTTACACTAGAATATGTTTTCTATGACAATGTAGTAAGTTAATTTTTATTCTTTATTGTTTTTTTATTTTTAGTTTAAATGATTCAGAAATTTATGATTCTAATTTTTGTACTGAAATGTACTACAGGGTGATTGCATTCACGCCACAATCAGGAAATTTCAGATTTCAAATTTCAAAAAGATGTTCAAGGAGGGACATGTATATGTGATCAAGGATATTTTGGTCACAAATCACACGGACAAGTATAAGACCACTGCTACAAAACATAAAATTTTATTTTATGGGAAAACTCATGTTTTAGAAATGTTTTAGCAGACATTTCCAAGATTTATGTTTGATTTTATAAATTTTGTTGATTTAGTGAATCCGAGAGAAGGTGGACGATACAATATTGTTAGGTACAGTTACTGTTTTATTTACTTTTATTGACTTTTCAAATTAGTTTGTTGAATGATATATGAATTGTTTTGTTACTATTTTTTTTCAGATGTCATTGGCAGAGTGGTTTCAATGCACAGTGCTCAGAATAAAGATATTGATGGGAGAGTTACAAGATTCATCGAGATAACCCTCGAAGATTTTGAGTAATTTTCTTATTATTTTATGTATTATTTATCATAATGTAAACTAACAATTATATTTGTATAGGAATAGACGTCTATCGTGTACGCTTTGGGAAGATTATGTTGAACAAATACTCCCTCATTTGGAGAATAACATTGTCGACCCTGTTGTTGTGATTTTACAAATGGGACGTGCAAAAGTTTTTAAAGGTAATTTTTTTGTTCAAATAATGTTTTTAATAATATTTCTGTTTTCCCTAAAAATTTATTTAAAATTATTTTTTGCAAAATTTATACAGAACAAGTCAAGGTGTCCAACAACTTTTTTGTTATGAAGTTGTATGTCAATGAACCCATTGAGGAAATTCAAGACTATAAGAGAAGGTTTGTGTAACTAAATAATTTTCATTATAATTAATCTTTTATTAAATTGTTTCTGATAATTATTTTATTATTCAGTCTTTTGAGCAGTAATAATCCGACCTTTTCAATATGCCATGTGTCAAATCCACGATCTACAACTGTGTTAGAGGACCTAGAATCTCCAAATTTCTCAATGAAGCCTTTAGAACATCTATATGCAAATGAAGTGGTAATCTAAATATTTTTTACATTTTCTTTTTTAAGGTGTTTTTAAATATATCTTCTAATTTTTTAATGTTGTCATTCTCATATAGGCCGGGCGTTTTTGGGTTTGTGCGAGAATAGGTGGTGCTTCTGATGAATGGTGGTATATTTCTTGCACACGATGTATCAAAAAACTGCATCCAGCTGTGGATCAACTTTACTGCATAAAATGTGACCATTTGCAGGAAACAGGACGTATACGGTAATTTTTTTTTATGTTTATTATAAGTTGAAATAATAAAAATAAATTGCTTTTAATTGTTTTTCTAATTATAATTTTAATTTTTTTTATATGAATAGATATATGATTCACTTCCAAGTGGTTGATGAATCTTCAAATGCAACACTGCTTTGTTGGGATAGAGAATGTGAGCTGTTGATAGAGAAACCTTGTGTGAATTTGAGGAATTAATCTGTTCAGGTATATCTTTTTTTTAATCTTTTTTTTCAAAAAGATTTGATAGTTTATCCATATGAAATTAATGTATAGATATATAATTATACCTTATATTATTCTTGATTTATATAGAAAGAGGAAGGTGGCAATAGTTTGCCGGTTGAGTTGCCAACTGAGTTGAAAGGACTAATTGGCAAGATGGTCCTTTTCAAAGTACAGATTAAAGGGGAACAATTGCGCAATTATGCGGGAGCTTTTTCGGTGGTTAAGCTAACAACAGATCAAGATTTGGTCTGGAAATATGGTGCTACTTCTCTTGAGAGTCATGTAATTTTTAAAAAAATATCAAATATAGAATTATTTAATTTTTTTTATATTTATTTATGAAATTAATTTTATATTCTGAAGGAATTGAACTATTTATCAAAGCTTCAAGGGGAAGAACTTCATCGTGAAAATGTAAGAATCTGTTCTTTAAGTTTTGTTTATATTCTGTTTATGAACTTTAAAACCTAAAAATTGTTATTTGGTTCACAGGAATTAGATGATAGTTCATCGGGAGATGAAGTTAGCACACCTAGCAAGCTTCTTGGCAAACGCAGTCGGAATGATGTGTCGCCACTTGCTAAGAGGGCTTTGAATGAGCAATTTTCATCGTCTTCGACGAGCATGAAGATGAAAAGCGTTACTAAAAAGGAAGAAGATTATATAGGCAGTGAATAGTTTTTTTGTTGAACAATTAATATTTTGGTATTTAAACACCCAAGTATAAGGTGTTTTTCTATTTTGAACATTGATTAAGTTCAGTTTCTTATTTTGATGGTTGGAGTTACAGTTAATAAAATTTTCTATTGAGATTATAATAATGTCAATTGCCTATTATGTAATTATAAATCTGCTTTCACTGTATTTTCTTTTAATTGTTTTTCATTATTTTTGGAATTATAAGCTTTTTTTCATATTATTTTGTAAGTCTATATTCAGCTTTTGATAAAAGAGTTTATTAATTATTTAAATTAATATTTAAATTAAAAGAGTTTATTTAAATTAATATTTAAATTATCAAATTAATATTTGATAAAAGAGTTTATTAATTATGAAATAATATTTAAATTATAGGGATTTATGTAATTTTACAAAAAAGTTTAATAATTCGAGAAAACAATTCTATTTTTATTGATTCAATTCATTCTTTTTTATCGGATAAGAATTATATTTTCATTTGAATTAAAAGTGCAATCAAAATATTTCAGATCTATTTAAAAATGAATGCAATCTCAAACTGTGATTACCCAACAGGATTCCCCTGCTCTCTCGGAGTAGGGTCAAGTTGGTTCCAAGTTCAGAATACAAAATCTATTGCTAAACTAAATTAGAATCATAAAAACAGTGTTACAATTAAGTCATACATTTCTAATTATTAAAGCAAACATTGCTGAATATGAAATTCCTAATTAGCAAAATAACCATGTAAACTAAAAATACACAATCAAATTTTTTAATACCGCAAATAAACAGCAAAATCATCATTTGAGAGCCCTACAGGATTCCACGACTCTCTATGAAACGCCCCATTTATTTAGTACATTTTTAGCCTTTCCTATAGGCACGAATGCCATTTTTTTCCTTTCCCGTGGCACGAGGCCAAATATTTCCCTTTCCCGTGGCACGAATGCTATATTTTTCTTTCCTGTGGCATGTGGCCAAAAACTTTCCTTTCACGTGACACGTGGCCAAAAATTTTTCTCTCCCGTGGCATGAAGCCAAACAGTTTCCTTTCCCGTGGCACGTGGCCAAAAATTTCCTTTCCCGTGGCATAAAGCCAAATATTTTTCCTTTCCCATTTCATAATATACATAACATACATTGTAACAAAAAAACATATAATTCATTAAAATCAATTATATCATATATAACACGTTAAAAGCATATAATTACATAAATATGCATATCATATAATACATCAAAAGCACATAATTCACATAATTATGCATATCATTCAACCATTTAAAATGCGTAATTAACATAATTGAACAGTTTAAGCATTTAACAAGGACAATGAATTATACACATAAAATGTGATAAGAATCCCTACCTCAATCAACAATAAAATAGATGCACAAATTGCTCGACAGAAGAAGCCTTAATTATATGGTTCTTTGTCACCTACAATATAAATTTAACATGATTTAGGCTTAGAGTTTAAATAGTAACTTATCATTGAAATAATTATATTTATAAAATAGTCTAGGGCTTTTTTGTCACGCCCCAAACGCGACGCGACGACGATCAACCACTTAAACAGAAATAAACCAACAGTCTAGACATATGATACAAATAACTCCAAGTGAAGGAGAGTCTAAAGCAGCGGAAATAAAATAAACATAAGTACGAATTACAACTTAAAGTCTAACGAGGTCCAAATACATCCGACATAATAACTGAATAAATTTTCCAGGCCAAAACTAAAGCGTAAAGAACGCCATATCCAAATCTTAAATGTCAAGGGTCCTATGCCCTCAAATTACAGTCAAAGAGAGAAAAGAGTAGTAGGATAAAAGGGAGTCCAACATTCGCAGAAGTACATGAAATAAGTACAATCATCAGAAAGATGGTACACGTTCGACAGGCGGGGCGAAGGTCAACAATCTGTGGTCGGGTCGACATCCTCAACATCGTACCCATCTAAAGGTTAGAAAATAGGAAGGAATGAGACAGAAATCTTAGTGGATGGGGGTGATCGTGTGCAAGTGTGGAGATATATATTTTGATGCAAGAAAACAGTCGTATGAAAAATACGTGAGATATGATGCGTGATTTCACACACAGCCCACAAGCGTCGTGAGAAATATATTTAAGTAATATACTTATACAGTTTAAGAAAACAGTCCATGGTCACACAGGCACTATGTGATTCAAGCAAGACAGGAGGATTACGTATGGATTTGTAGCGCCAATCCTATGCAAGACAAGTAGCGGTTGCGTACGGATTTGTAATGCCAACCAATGCAATACAAGTAACGGTTGCGTACGGATTTGTAGCGCCAACCAAACGGATCCGATTAACTCCAGAATCGTGTGGATCAGACAACGATTCCTTCGTTCTTCCTTGTAACTCCCCGAGCAAGATGGTCCAAGACCTGTCACCTTATCGCTCCATAGGCCAAAATCCACAGTGGAGCTAGCAAGGCTCGGATTTGTCATAATCATGATTATACCTCAAGTACTACGACCCACTTCCCTTGGACAAACTCCGTCCCTCAGTTGCGGGATTAGGACGATGGGGCCGGAAGAGTGGAATAGCAACCGAGCTGCCCGGTTCCATCCCTGACGTATCCATTCCGACTGTGAGATCGACACACCAAGTTGACTCAGACAGGAAAGTAAATACAAGTTCAGGAAGTCAACCAGGCAGTCGAGTATTATAGATTCAGGGAAGTAGTTTAGGAAATGTTTTGAAAATTTCGAGTGGCAATTATGGCGTTGGTGGAGTTATTTGGATGAAGATGATTATCGAGAGGACAAGCAATCTTCGATATCTTGAAAGATTAGGTGGAACATAAGTCCTGTTATAGATTCGAAATCGCAAGACGAGGAAGTCGCCCCGCGATCGCGTATTGATCGGTCAAGACAATCCGAGAAGTCAAGGTGTTTTAAGAAAATAAAATCTTTTATATCATTATAAAAAGTCAGAGGGTCCAGGGATGTTTCTCTAAAAGAGAAATAATTTGAGTTAGGTCCTTGTAAAAAGAAAATTTTCAATTAGCCCCGTTTTGTAAAAACCAATACTTTTGGGGTTAAAAATTGAATAAGTAAATTTTTCGACCTTGAATAATTATGAGGTCAGTTCCTAAATTCTCTAAATTGTTCAGAGATTCAGTTTTTTAAATTTTTGAGGTCGATTTTTTATAAAATTCTCACATTTGCCCCAAATTTGTTAAAATTGTCATTTCGGGCCCTAAGTTTAAAATAATTGGAACTCACAAACCGGAAGGGCTTTTAATGTGATTCCAGTTGTAAAATATCACTAAGGTCAGTGGGATATTGGGACAAAAGCAGGTTTTAAAAGAAATAAGTATACGTCCCTTAACCTTTGAAAATCTCATTTTTGTCCCATTTTGAAATAATTGCCTTTAAGGCTTTTAGGGGTCCAATTGTTATGAAATTTGAACCTTGGGTCCAAAATATAATTATTTTATAGTTAAATTAGTATTTCCAGGTGCATGGACTGCATAAGTCCTGGAAATTTCATTTTGGTCCTCAATTTTAATCTTTTACGATTTGGTCCCTCAATTTTTATAAAATTACTTTCCAAGCTCTAAACACTTGGATTTTTGGAATACACTTAAAATATGTTATTTCCAGTCCCTTAAGAGTTAAAATTTTGAATTTTAAAAATAGGGTCTGGTACAGTTTCGAAAATTATAATATAGCCCTTAAACTTTTAAAATTTTACAATCTAGTCCTTGGGCTTTTAAGGGTTGATTTTATTTATCTAAAAAATCTTAAAACTTTATTAAAATGTCCAAACATCATTTTTGAACCTGAGTACAGTCCCAAAACTCGAAAATTACAGAGGGGTCCCTTAAGTTTTATTTTCTTGCAATTAAGTCCACCAACTTTCCATTTTTGCGTTTTAAGTCCAAAAATTGAAATCTAATAAATTATGATCGACTTGTCCAGGTGATAAGTCATACAAAACATGGATTTCAAGAGTCATACATATACAAGTCCATTTCACACAAGCATTCACCAAATATCACAATAAAGTGTACATGTATGCACCTATTTTACAACAAATAGCATTTTTGAGCCATACTTGAGAAATTTTCAACTTGATACTAGAAATTAACATGCAATACATAACATATATATCTCAAGTGCTCAACATCAAAATACTACATGCATTTTAAGCAAAAACACCTAGAAGTTGGAATGATTTTTCCACCCACCTTAAAAATGAACTTGTTGGTGAAAGATGAAATAAATCACTCTTAAAGGAGAAGTGACTTAGGTCAGCCCCCTAGGTCAAGGAATACCAAACAAAATGTAGGAGTTAGGAAATGAGGTTAAAAATTTAAGGAAAGAAGAAGGAGGTGAAGAATATTGGTAAAACTATACTTACCTTGTGTAGTAGATGAATTGAGACTAGTAGAGGTCTCAAAATGGGTCTCTTACTCACTATTAAACTAACTCTTAAGGTCAGCCCCTAAAAGTCCAAAATGAAAATGGAGTATCAAAATTTTGGAAAATAGAAGAGAAGGAGAAAATGTACTAAAAATCCCATTTCTTACCTTATAGTCCAATTTCTCTTCAAAATCTTCAAAGTCTTGAAGTCCTTTTCAAGATGATGGTAAGGCTCCTAGTGTCTTCCAAGTCTTCTAAGTATACCTCAAACCAAAAATCAAACTTAGGTTAAGAAGTGAAGATGATGAGCTAGAGGATAACAAGATGATTTTTAGAACACCATTTCTTACCTTGATTAGAAGAAGGGGTTCGAATTTTTGTTGAAATAGAAGGGGTGTTCTTGAAATTTTTGGTTAAGTGTTTGAAGGTTTGAAGAAGAAGATGAACTTATGCTTAGAGAAAATGTTGGAGGATTTTTGGAGAGAAATGAGAGGATTTTGCTTGAAGAGTTGAATGTGTTGGTGAAAAATGAAATGTGATGAATGAAAGATGAAACAAAATCCTTACTCATTCAAGGCCTTGTGGCCGTCCATTAGAGAGGGAGATGAGACAATTTTTTTTGTTTTGTTCTAAGGCTTGCAAGTTGTAGTTTGCATGAGGGACAAAGGCTTTGGTTAAATGATGAGTTAGGGTAATAATTGGGAAAAATTAGAACATAAAATAATAGGTAGGTTACTTTCTTAGGGACAATTGGCCAAAAGCTAGTTTTTAGGAGGGGGGGGGGGAATTTAAAATATATTTGTTTGACCAATTGTGATAGTGGGGATTGTAGGAAAATTCTACTATGTAGGTTTGAATTAATGGTGTATTAATACACAAGATGAATACATAAGGTGTATGTGTACAAGAGTTGGGAGATATTTCTACACCAAAATTTCCATGTTGGACCATTTTTTTTGGTCCCAAAATTGATGATAATAGATGAATAATATCAATCTCCAAAATAATTAGTGATTTCCTTGATCACTTATAAGTCTCATGGTCACTTATTATAAATCAAATTCTTAATTCTATAAGGTATAAGTCTCTAAATAAATAGTCTCTTAAAATTCTAAGGTGACTAATAAATACACAAATAATGATGATGATCGATCAAGTGATCATTAATGCGAAGTAGAAGTAATAAATGATTATGATCACAAGTAATAAATAAAAAGAAATTAAATGCGAAATATATTTATCATTAATATTTACATGTCAAAGTGATGCGGTAAAATAGTCAAATAGTTCAAAGACGATACGTGAAACAAGTACTTGCTTGAATAAAAATCGAGGCTTCACATTCTCCCCTCCTTAAAAGAATTTGGTCCCCAAATTCTCTTCAGAACAACTCTGGATATTGATTCCTCATGTCTTCTTCCATCTTCCACGTTGCGTCTTCGTCTCGATTGTGGTTTTGCCATACCACTTTAACCATCGGAATCTCTCTATTATGTAACTGACGTATCTACTGGTCAATGATCCGGATTGGTTTCTCGATGTAGGATAAATTTTCCATCAGAGGATTAGTATCTTGAGTGATGATATGCTCGGGATCTGGTTGATACTTCTTTAACCTCGATACGTGGAATACATCGTGCATTCCCACATACTGTGCTGGTAACTCGAGTCGGTAGGCTAACTTCCCGATCCTCTGCAAAATCTTGTAAGGTCCAACATATATCGGGCTCAACTTGCCTCCTTTCTTTGGATTGATCAATCCTTTCCGTGGAGAGAGTCTGAGAAATACTTCATCCCCGGCTTCAAATTCCAAGTCCTTTCTCCTCTTGTCTGCATAACTCTTTTGGCGGCTCTGAGCTGTGCGGATCCATTCCTTCATCAGCTTGACCTTCTCCATGGCCTCCTTAACTAAGTCGACCTTTGGAAGCAAGGGCGACTTTCGTTTCTCTTTTGGAGTCCATTGGTCATCAATCTCCCAGTGTAGTGGAGATCTACACTTTCACCCGTACAAAGCTTCGTAGGGTGCCATCCCAATTGTGGCCTGATAGCTGTTATTATAGGAGAACTCGGCCAATGGTAAATGCGAATCCAAACTTCCTTGGAAATCCAACGTGCAGGCTCGCAGCATATCTTCCAGGGTTTGAATCGTTCGCTCAAACTGGCCATCCGTTTGTGGATGCGCTGCTATGCTGAAACTTAGCGAGGTACCCAATTCCTCGTGCAAGCACTTCCAAAATCGGGAGACAAACCTCGGGTCTCTGTCTCACACAATGTCGACTGGCTCTCCATGCAGTCGAATGATCTCTCAGATGTAAATTTGCGCGAGTTTCTGCAAGCTGTTGGTTTTCTTCATGGGTAAGAAGTGTGCAGATTTCGTGAGTCGGTCTACGACTACCCATATAGCATCCTGGCCTCCTCTAGTCCTTGGTAGATCCATCACGAAGTCCATCGTTATGTGTTCCCATTTCCACTCGGGAACTCTCAACGGTTGTAATAAACCAGATGGTCATTGGTGTTCTGCCTTTACTCGTTGACAAGTCAAACATCTCGCAATAAACTCTGCTACCTGGTTCTTCATGTTTACCTACCAGTAATGCCGTTTCAAGTCCTTATACATCTTGTTTCCTCCAAGGTGTATAGTATATTTCGAACGGTGTGCTTTTGAGAGAATTCTACTCCTAATCCGCTCGTCACTTGGTACACAAACTCGATTTCGAAATCAGATGATCCCATCTTCATGTATCGAGAATCATGACCTCTCTCCTTTAAGTATCTTCTCTTTCGGTTTTTGAAGTTGCACATCGTCCCCTGTCTTTGCCTCGATCTCGTTCGATAGAATCGGGTTTAACCGAAATGTTAGCACAAGAAATTTGAGTATTGGTCTCGTCGGATTCCAAGTGCTCAACTCTTCTAATGATTTCCACTCTCGAATCATTAGTACGGCTAAACTCGCCTTTCTGCTCAGGCGTCGGCTACTACGTTAGCTTTCCGGGATGGTATTGGATATCAAAGCGATAGTCCTCTATTAACTCCATCCATCTTCATTGCCTCAAATTGAGATCTTACGAGAGAATAGATGCTTGAGGCTCTTATGATCCGTAAACCGTGAATGTTGCTCGAAGAGATAGTACCTCCATTTCTTTAACGCGAACACTATTATTTTTCGCCAATTCCAAGTCATGTGTTGGGCAATTGGCTTCATACGACTTGAGTTTCCGTGATGCATAAGCAATGACCTTTCCTTCTGCATGAGTCACGCTCCTAGTCCTTCATTTGATGCATCTTTGTGACGACAAAGTTTTTGTTCCCTTTGGAAGGGCTAAGGCGGAGTCGTAGTAAGTCGTTTCTTGACTCTTGGAGACTAGCCTCACACTTGTCATTCCACTCAAAACTTGACTTCATGCAGGTTAGTCGAGTGAGTGGTCAGCTATCTTAGAGAAATCCTAGATAAATCTTCGATAATATCCGGCTAGTCTAAGAAACTTCTGGTCTCTGTTACTGGACTCGGGTTGTTTCCATTCAACCCTTTGCTGTACCTTCGAAG
Source organism: Rehmannia glutinosa (assembly GCA_016081115.2). Taxonomy (NCBI): domain Eukaryota; kingdom Viridiplantae; phylum Streptophyta; class Magnoliopsida; order Lamiales; family Orobanchaceae; genus Rehmannia; species Rehmannia glutinosa. The sequence continues at coordinate 269,255 of JABTTQ020003134.1, forward strand.
GGTCTCAGCGATCCCGAGTGCGGATACTATGTGTCCCAAGAATGCAACTTCACTAAGCCAAAATTCGCACTTGCTGAATTTGGCATACAGCTTGTGCTCTCGTAGTGTCTCCAAAACAATTTTTAGATGACGTTCATGCTCTTCTCTAGACTTAGAGTATACGACTATGTCATCAATGAATATCACTACGAATTGATCCAAATAAGGTTTAAAGAGTCGATGCATCAGATCCATAAACGTTGCTGGTGCATTTGTCAGACCGTAAGGCATCACTACAAACTCGTAGTGTCCATATCTGGTTTGAAATGCCGTTTTGGAAACTTCTTCTTCACGGATCTTCAATTGATAATATCCTTGTTGTAAATAAAACTTCGAGTACACCGTCGCTCCTTGAAGTTGATCAAATAGTTTGTCTATCCTCGGGAGGGGATATTTAGTGGTAACATCTAGTCGAGATCGTATAATAGTCACATCCTTAATGTATCTTATCCGTGATACCTAAACCACAAGTCAAATTCCCTTACTTAAGCTTGTGCAAGTACTTGAGAATGAATAACACAAGGGTATTATCATTGATCATTATACTTAGTGATTCCCCTACTATCATTTTCCCAAAGTAATATCATTAGGTGTCTAGATCCCATAATATATCACATCCAAATCATATACTTATCAAGAGATATCCTCATATTCTTCGAGTCTCACCATATCAGGAATTATAATCTCTAAATCACGGATTTTCTAAATCACCTAACGTCTAAATAGAGGAATATCCGAATATCTTAACACTATAACAGCCCAAAAGAGTTCAAATATTGATCCAAGATTCAACTTAGGTCATCTAGTAGTGGTACCCAATCCAAGGCAGAGTAACTTATCCTGGGTTAGCTCGGTGTAAGTTTCCATCTTACTAGCCGAGCTCTGATACCATATCTGTCACGCCCCAAACAGAAATAAACCATTAGTCTAGACATATGATACAAATAACTCCAAGTGAAGGAGAGTCTAAAGCAGCGGAAATAAAATAAACATAAGTACGAATTACAACTTAAAGTCTAACGTGGTCCAAATACATCCAACATAATAACCTGAATAATTTTACAGGCCAAAACTAAAGCGTAAAGAATGCCATATCCAAATCATAAATGTCAAGGGTCCTATGCCCTCAAATTACAGTCAAAGAGAGAAAAGAGTAGCAGGATAAAAGGGAGTCCAACATTCACAGAAGTACATGAAATAAGTACAATCATCAAAAAGATGGTACAAGTTCGACAGGCGGGGCGAGGGTCAACAATCTGCGGTCGGATCGACATCCTCAACATCGTCCCCATCTAAAAGTTAGAAAACAGAAGGGAATGAGACAGAAATCTCAGTGGATGGGGTGATCGTGTGCAAGTGTAGCGATATGTATTTTGATGCAAAAAAAACAGTCGTATGAAAAATGCGTGAGATATGATGCGTGATTTCACACACAGCCCACAAGCGTCGTGAGAAATATATTTAAGTAATATACTTATACAGTTTAAGAAAACGTTCTGTGGTCACACAGACACTATGTGATTCAAGCAAGACGGGGAGGATTGCGACGGTTTGTAGCGCCAATCCTATGCAAGACAAGTAAGCGGTTGCGTGCGGTTTGTAACGCCAACCAATGCAATACAAGTAGCGATTAGCGATTCGCACGAATTTGTAGCGCCAACCAAACGGGTCCGATTAACTCCAGAATCATGTGGATCAGACAGCGATTCCTTCGTTCTTCCTTGTAACTCCCCGAGCAAGATGGTCCAAGACTTATCACCTTATCGCTCCATAGGCAAAGACAAAATCCACAGTGGAGCTAGCAAGGCTCGGATTTGTCATAATTATGATTATACCTCAAGTACTACGACCCGCTTCCCTTGGACAAACTCCGTCCCTCAATTGCGGGATTAGGACGATGGGGCCGAAAGAGTGGAATAGCAACCGAGCTGCCCCGTTCCATCCCCGATGTATCCATTCCGACTGTGAGCTCGACACACCAAGTTGACTCAGACAGAAAAGTAAATACACGTTCAGGAAGTCAACCAGGCAGTCGAGTATTATTGATTCAGGGAAGCAGTTCAGGAAAAAATTTGAAAATTTCGAGTGGCAATTATGGCGTTGGTGGAGTTATTTGGATGAAGATGATTATCGAGAGGACAAGCAATCTTCGATATCTTGAAAGATTAGGTGGAACATAGGTCCCATTATAGATTCGAAATCGCAAGACGAAGGAGTCGCCCCGCGATCGCGTATTGATCAGTCAAGACGATCCGATAAGTCAAGGTGTTTTAAGAAAATAAAAATATTTTATATCATTATTAAAATTTAGAGGGTCCAGGGCTGTTTCTTTAAAAGAAATATAATGAGTTAGGTCCTTGTAAAAAGAAAATTTTCAATTAGCCCCGTTTTGTAAAAATCAATACGTTTGGGGTTAAAAAATGAATAAGTAAATGTCCCGATCTTGAAACATTATGAGGTCAGTTCCTAAATTCTCTAAATTGTTCAGAGATTCAGGTTTTTAAATTTTTGAGGTCGAGTTTTTATAAAATTCTCACATTTGCCCCAAATTTGTTAAAATTGTCATTTCGGGCCCTAAGTTTAAAATAATTGGAACTCACAAACCGGAAGGACTTTTAATGTGATTGCAGTTGTAAAATATCACTAAGGTCAGTGGAATATTGGGACAAAAGCAGTTTTTAAAAGAAATAAGTATACGTCCCTTAACTTTTGAAAATCTCATTTTTGTCCCATTTTGAAATAATTGCCTTTAAGGCTTTTAGGGGTCCAATTGTTATGAAATTTGAACCTTGGGTCCAAAATATAATTATGTTATAGTTAAATTAGCATTTCCAGGTTCATGGACTGCATAAGTCCTGGAAATTTCATTTTGGTCCTCAATTTTAATCTTTTACGATTTGGTCCTTCAATTTTTATACAATTACTTTTCAAGCTGTAAACACTTGGATTTTTGGAATACACTTAAAATATGTTATTTCCAGTCCCTTAAGAGTTAAAATTTCAAATTTTAAAAATAGGGTCTGGTACAGTTTCGAAAATTACAATATAGCCCTTAAACTTTTAAAATTTTACAATCTAGTCCTTGGGCTTTTAAGGGTTGATTTTATTTATCTAAAAACTCTTAAAACTTTATTAAAATGTCAAAACATCATTTTGAACCTGAGTACAGTCCCAAAACTCGAAACTTATAGAGGGGTCCCTTAAGTTTTATTTTCTTGCAATTAAGTCCACCAACTTTCCATTTTTGCGTTTTAAGTCCAAAAATTGAAATCTAATCAATTATGATCGACTTGTCCAGGTGATATGTCATACAAAACATGGATTTCAAGAGTCATACATATACAAGTCCATTTCACACAAGCATTCACCAAATATCACAATAAAGTGTACATGTATGCACCTATTTTTCAACAAATAGCATTTTTGATACTAGAAATTAACATGCAATACATAACATATATATCTCAAGTGCTCAACATCAAAATACTACATGCATTTTAAGTAAAAACACCTAGAAGTTGGAATGATTTTTCCACCTACCTTAAAAATGAACTTGTTGGTGAAAGATGAAATAAATCACTCTTGAAGGAGAAGTGACTTAGATCAGCCCCCTAGGTCAAGGAATACCAAACAAAATATAGGAGTTAGGAAATGAGGTTAAAAATTAAGGAAAGAAAAAGGAGGTGAAGAACATTGGTAAAACTACACTTACCTTGTGTAGTAGATGAAATGAGACTAGTAGAGGTCTCAAAATGGGTCTCTTGCTCACTTATAAACTAAATCTTAAGGTCAGCCCTAAAAGTCCAAAAATGAAAATGGAGTATCAAAATTTTGGAAAATAGTAGAGAAGGAGAAAATGTACTAAAAATCCCATTTCTTATCTTATAGTCCAATTTCTCTTCAAAATCTTCAAAGTCTTGAAGTCCTTTTCAAGATGATGGTAAGGCTCCTAGTGTCTTCCAAGTCTTCTAAGTATACCTCAAACCAAAAATCAAACTTAGGTTAAGAAGTGAAGATATGAGCTAGAGGATAACAAGATGATTTTTAGAACACAATTTCTTACCTTGATTAGAAGAAGGGGTTCGAATTTTTGTTGAAATAGAAGGGGTGTTCTTGAAATTTTTGGTTAAGTGTTTGAAGGTTTGAAGAAGAAGATGAACTTATGCTTAGAGAAAATGTTGGAGGATTTTTGGAGAGAAAGGAGAGGATTTTGCTTGAAGAGTTGAATGTGTTGGTGAAAAATGAAATGTGATGAATGAAAGATGAAACAAAATCCTTACTCATTCAAGGCCTTGTGGCCGTCCATTAGAGAGGGAGAGGAGACAATTTTTTTTGTTTTGTTCTAAGGCTTGCAAGTTGTAGTTTGCATGAGGGACAAAGGCTTTGGTTAAATGATGAGTTAGGGTAATAATTGGGAAAAATTAGAACATAAAATAATAGGTAGGTTACTTTCTTAGGGACAATTGGCCAAAAGCTAGTTTTTAGGAGGGGGGGGGGGGGAATTTAAAATATATTTGTTTGACCAATTGTGATAGTGGGGATTGTAGGAAAATTCTACTATGTAGGTTTGAATTAATGGTGTATTAATACACAAGATGAATACATAAGGTGTATGTGTACAAGAGTTGGGAGATATTTCTACACCAAAATTTCCATGTTGGACGTCCACTAGGGGTATTTAGGGAATTTCCATATTTTTTTTGTCCCAAAATTGATGATAATAGATGTATAATATCAATCTCCAAAATAATTAGTGATTTTCTTGATCACTTATAAGTCTTCATGGTCACTTATTCTAAATCAAATTCTTAATTCTATAAGGTATAAGTCTCTAAATAAATAGTCTCTTAAAATTCTAACGTGACTAATAAATACACAAATAATGATGATGATCGATCAAGTGATCATTAATGCGAAGTAGAAGTAATAAATGATGATGATCACAAGTAATAAATAAAAAGAAATTAAATGCGAAATATATTTATCATTAATAGTTACCTGTCAAAGTGATGCGGTAAAATAGTCAAATAGTTCAAAGAGGCAGACGTGAAACAAGTACATGCTTGAATACAAATCGAGGCTTCACATTTTTAGTATGTAAAAATTGACTAAAAATATAAATTTTGAGGTCTAATTAAAATAATTAAAAAGTAAATCTGAGATTTTGAACTAAATTGAAAAATTATGGACTTAAACTAAATAATTCAGAAAATTTAACCAAGTCCTTGGGGTTAAATTAGAAAGTCTGAAAAGTTAGTTAAAATCTTGGATTAAAATGAAACTAACTGTTGGGGATAAAATGAAAAATCCTTAATTGAAATTAAATCAAATTTTCTATCAAATTATCAAAATTAGGCCCTACTCCGAACCCATTCCCTTCTCCTGACTTTCGTCAATCACACACCCTCACACTAATTTACACACACAAACACACACACCATCATACATACACAGTCACATACTAACTAGGGGTGTGCACGAGACTTGGAGATCACTGAAACCGAACCGATATCCGAACCGAAAAATATCCGTTGAATTTTTTACTTTCCCCGAACCGAACCGTACCGAATATCCGAAATCAGAACCGATTTAAAATAATTTTTATATATACATATGTAATATTTTTATCTTATTTATATTTTGATATTAAATTAACTAAACATTCCTTTGAAATTCAATACTATATAATACTAAAAATTATCAAATTAAAATTTTGGCATGTTTTATCAATATATCAAATGAATAATTGAATATATTTAATTCACTAATAGTTATATCATATTCATTTATTTAAATGAAGCCAATAAATTAAATTATAAAATCATATTTGATTTGTAGAAAATATTTAATTTGATGACATTTTACTTATTAAGGATCATAACTAGACTCGTCCTCTAATTCAAAAAATTAAATAAATTAAAATTAGTTTAAATGATTAGTACTGCACATAAACTAGAGTAATCGTCTAACCAAGAATTTAAGAATAATTGAGATTATAGATTTTTGTTTCATATTAGTTTATCAAAGTTATTAGTCAATTATATTTTTCCTAAGTCAAGAGCCTATGGCAATGTGCCAAGATTATAGAATATTATTGTGTAATAGAGGCTACTAAATTTGTCATACGTTGAGATTCTAGACTTTTACTACAATATGAATAACATAATATTTGAAACATATTATGTTAAAACGCAAAACGAAAAATCAATACATTCGACTATAAATTAGATATAAACGACTTAAAAGTTAAATTGATATTAAACTAATATGTAGTATAGTAATATAGTCTATATCATGAAAGAAAGATTTAGAATTACAATATTAATAATTTAGCACTTAAATATGAATTAAAGAAATTTATGTATAAGTTAAATATAAATTATCAAAAAGTTAAACTCGTATAGTACTAATAGTTTTAGTATGCATTTTTGAAATTTCACTAAAAAAAAGATTGAAAGTATAACCGTTTAATGATTTTTACCTTGATTTTTCTTTCACTTTTTTTGTGGGTTTTATTTGTGAAATATTTGAATCTCCGTTTCTCCGAACCGTCCCGAACCATTATGTACCGTCCCATTAGAACCGAATTTCCATCCCGAATTATACCGAACTTTCGGGACTGTTCGGGACGGAGATTTTTTTTATGTTATGTTCTGGAGATTTAATTTTGGGATCTCCGAACTTCGGGGCGGTTCTGGAGATTTCTAAATCTCCGGACCAAACCGGACCGTGCACAACCCTAATACTAACGCACGCACACACAAACACACACAATAACACACATTGTATTACACTCACACACACGCACAACATCACACACACAACACACCCAAATTACATACACACATACGCTCACATACACATTACACACAAATACAAAAATTCACACAAAAACACATACTTTTTCTTCACGAACACACCAAACACACACGCCTCATACACTCGAAACTAATCACCGGTGGCATCGCCTAACATCACCACTTCGGCGAAACAGCCTCAACACAGAAAAACGTACATATATACACCCACATGCTATACACAATCACATATATATTATATACATACATACATGAGATAATATTTGGCCAAGGTTATGAGAGAGCTACAATATGGATGAGTTTTTTGCTGATACTTGAGATGTGAGGTATGTTTACTATTGATATTGAAATGTGAGTTGGAGGGGATAAAAAGAAATGTTTTTTTTTTTCATTCTTTATTAAAGTTGATGAAAACATGGTGTAGTGGGATGATAATGGGTTGTGGCATAAAATGAGGGTGATGGGAAAATGTGGGGTTAATTTAAAGCTTTATTTCAAAAAGAAAAATGCATGTGAATAAAGTTAAAAGTCCGAAAGTGGCACTAAATTAGTTCATAAATTGATAATATATATATATATATATATTAATGATTAAAAAAGATAAGGTAAAAGTAATTAAATTACAGGTGTTACACTCTAGGAGCAGGGTCAAGAGGGTTTTCTTCTCAAAGTTCAATATAGATACCAATTCTAACATAATACATAATCAGCAATTTAATTTGTGTAGTTTAGATCACCGGTAATATAAACTATGTATATATGTACAAACTCAATCAAATTTATTTTTATTTATGACCATTCTAAAGTTATTTTTTTAATAATAACAAACCTGTACCAAATACAACAAAGTTAAATTAATATTATTATTTATTTGAACATGAAATATCATATTATGTACGTTATCTAAGTCTAAGATTGTTATAAGATATTTTATCCTAGATTGAACATTTATTAAGATATTTCAACTCCAAAGAAATATCCCTCAACACATTTGTTCCAAAATTAACAAATCGATGGACAAATACATACAATTTGAAAATATCCTAATACCATACCTGACATTTTTAATCGACTGATTGTTTCAAATGTACTTAAGAGTCAAGTAATCATAATTTTATAGATAGTTTTTTATCCCAATATATAACAAATATATGATTCTCTTTTTACTAAATAGTTAAACATATAATAATATATATATCATACAAATGTCATGTATAGTTGTCATTAAATTTACCTAAATTGAAAGATAATATTAACATATCATAGCCATTCCATATTTACCAATCCACAGTCTGTATAAACCATTTCAATCATGCCCCATTTGTAAATGTGCAAACTAAAAATCAAATATCCAAGCCACACATATCATAGTTACACAGTAAAAACTATTAAATATCCAAGCCATAACAATGAGAAAGCTTTCATGACACTGTGTTCTGGAGAAAAAAAGGAACAAAAACAACGAAATTGACAAGGGTATGTTGCTTCTATATCTTTTTTATGCTCTCAACAAATTATTCTTATCTTTAACTGTAAATTCTATTTGTTTTAGTTAATTGTCAATGTTTCTATTCTATTTAATGTCACATACATGACACATAATATAACTTTAATATTCAAACACACAAAATGATTTTGAATAAACCAAAAAGTGTATGGCCAATAATAACAAAAAATGAATTTTAAAACTAAAAATTAGTTACCTGAACTATTATCTTTCTAACTCGATAGCTTGGAACATGTTTCTCCTGCAAACTGTTAGATAAATATTTTTATCATGATTTTGATGATTTTGTTCGATTTTGTTCAAATGAGTTTTTAAACCAAAACAATGTCCCTAAATGTTGTCTAAATACTTCCGATCGACTTAAAATGTTTTTACTATTTTTCGGAGTTTTTTTTGGAGTTTATTTTCGATAAAAAATTGGGCAGCACATTTGTTTCAGGCTCGACCGGTCGCCCTATAGGGCAACCCGTACCTGAGTTGAGTTTTGAAACAGAAAAAGGGACGTAGAAAAATTGAGGGAGGGCGACCGATCGACCCCTGGGCGACCGGTACCTGGGAGTCCCTCTTTTGGCTCAGTCTTCTCTGTTTCGTATTTTTATCAACCCCAACCGGTCAACATCAAGGCGATGCACACGGTCGCACCCCTCCGACCGGTCCCCCTGTGTAAAAATTGCAGAAATTCAATTTCAATCTTATCTCTGCGACGGTCGCACCCTTGTTTATCAAAGAAACTATCCGATTTGCATTTTGGACAACTTTTCCCTATTTTGTGGGATTGATTTCTAACACTATATTGATGATTTTAAATAGTTTCTTTTGCAAAGCAAATCACTCCCCAAGGAGGAGCCTATGTCTGGAAATCAAAGCCAAGACCTCTCCTATAAATAGAGGCTTCATTCAAGCAACAAGATACAACACTCTACACAAGCAAAGAGGAATCAAGCAAACACTTTCATATATCTTCTTTGTATTAGCCTTAGCACTTTCACTTGCACAAATTTGAGGTCTAGGCTTTCAATTCTTGATTACACTTGTACTCATGTTGTATCAATCATTATTGAGTTGTAATCTTGATTTTGGTCATCATTCAACACAAGACATCCTTGTGAGTATTCTTTTGGTAAGAATACACTTGGGTGATCTAGGTGATAGGTGTTTGAAGGTTGTGGTAATCTTCAAAGGTGTTGTAAGAGGGTTGTGGTAATCCTCAAGGTGGTGAAAGAGGGTTGTGGTAATCCTCAAGGTGTTGTATTAATTTTTGGTAAATTAATAAATTTTTTTTAAATCCATCCCGGATGTACTGGAGTGGTAGAGGATTAGGCCCTAGGTGGGTTGAACCTCTATAAATCGAAGTGTGTTGTTTATATTCCGCACTTAGCATTTAATCTTTGCTTGAGTTTTTCGAAAAAGAGGGCAAAATCTGAAAAACCAAGATAATCTATTCACCCCCTCTAGATTATCGTAGCCACTTGGACTAACAAGTGGTATCAGAGCCAAACTCTTTAGCTAGCTCGATCCGAGTAAAGAGGAAAGATCCATGGCTACAAATGATGCTCATCTCACCACCGGCGCCTCCACCAACAAGCCACCACTATTCGACGCCAACAACTATGCATTTTGGAAAGACCGTATGGAGTGCTTCCTACAAGGGTGCGGGTTCGACATTTGGAATGTGGTCATTGAAGGAGTTGATCAACCAACCAACAAATTGGAGGATGGCACCTTGGCTCCTAAACCTTTCAAGGAGTTCGATGAAAATGACAAAAAGGCTTTCTCTCTAAACGGTAAGGCCTTAAATATTTTGCATTGTTCTCTTACCACCACCGAGTACAATCGCATAAGAGGCATAAGGTCGGCACATGAGGTTTGGGAAAAATTGGAGATAATCTATGAAGGGACCAAGAAAGTCAAGCAAGCAAGAAAGACCATGCTTGTTAAAGACTTTGAAAACTTTAACATGCATGATGGTGAAAGCATCTCCAAGATGGTGGAAAGGTTTGACAATATTGTCAATCCTCTTGTGGCCCTCGGTAAAGTCATCTCCGAAGAAGACAAGGTGACTAAGGTATTGAATGCTCTTCCCGGCTCATGGTCTGAAAAAGTAACGGCAATCACGGAGGCACAAAATCTTGAGACACTCAAGTTTGACGAGCTTATTGGAAATCTCCTCATCTATGAAGTCTATCTCAAGGAGAGGAAAAATTCCAAACCATCCATAAATCAATCGGGTATGCAAATTATTCCTAAAGGTCTTGTTTCTTCTTCTAATAATGCATACTATGATAATGATGATGATGATGAGGAGACGGCCGCACTTGTTTTGAAAATTTGCAAAATTTGTAAATAAAAATAAAGCAAAAAAACTAAGAGATAATGCTTGCTTTAAATGCGGAAAACCCGGGCACTTCATTGCCGATTGCCCAAAGCTCGATGAAGAGCAGCAAAAGAAAAGGAAGCCTTTCACGAAAAAGAAGGCTCTAAATGCGGAGGTCAAAACGTGGGATGAACTACTCAAAACAACCGACGAGGAAGGAGAGACCGAACATGGTCTCATGGCCATAGACGATGAAAATAATGAGGTACGCTCTAATTCTTCTACTTCCTCCATAGTTGATGATTTGCAATGTGATTTTGATGAATTGCAAATTGAGTTTCAAAATTTAATTGTTAAATACAAAAATTTAAAAAAGGAGCATAAGGAGCTTAAGGTTGAAAAAGAAATATTATTTACCTCTTATGAATCTCTAGACAAAGCTCATACTCTTACTCTTACTAGAGTTCACTCTCTTGAAACCAAAATGGAATTGCTCACAAAAGATATTGAATGTTTGAAAAATGATGTGCATCGTTTCAACATAAGCACGGACAAAGTCACAAAAATTTTAGATGCACAAAGAGGTGAGCATTCCAAATTGGGACTTGGTTATAAGCCATTTCAAAGCGTTTTTAAAAAGAATAACCAAGGTCCGACTTTTGTACGTGCTAGTAATTCTAATACTCCTACTTGTTTTTATTGTGGCAAAGTTGGACATTATGCTAATAATTGCAAATTGAGAAATACCTCTAGACATGTTTGGAGACCCAAAGGTCTCAAGACTAACCCCCATGGACCCCAAAATTATAGGGTACCTAAAAGAAATTCTTTTGTAGGAAATAGGGGCTATAACAACAATGGAAGATTCAAAATGGCTCGTGGACAGCGGATGTTCACGCCATATGACCGGGAGGAGAGAACTTTTTACCAACATCAAGCTCCAAGAAGAGGGTATGGTCATGTTCGGCAATGGCAAAGGTAATTCTTGGAAATGGAGAAATTGGTAACTCTTCTTTCTCTCTTAGTAATGTTCTTTTAGTAGAAGGGCTTAAGTTTATTTTGATAAGTGTTAGCCAACTTTGTGATTCAAATTATGATGTTTCCTTCAATAAAGAAAAATGCCTTATACTTAAAAATGGTGAAATTATTTGTGAAGCAAATAGAAAAGGCAATCTTTACAAAATTTGTACAAGTGATTTGGTTAGTCAAAATGTTTCTTGTTTAGTCGCCAATAATGATAATAATGATTTAACTAGTTTATGGCATAGGCGACTTGGACATGTTGGATACAAGAATTTGAAAAATATTTACAAAAACCAACATGTGAAAGGACTACCCAAATTGAATTTTGAAAATCTTGGCTTATGTGACACTTGTCAAAAGAACAAATTAGTTAAAAGTAGTTTTAAGCCCAAAAATGAAATTTCCACAACCAAACCCCTACAATTGCTTCACCTTGATTTGTATGGGGATATTGGTACGGCAAGTCTAAGTGGAAAACATTACACTTTCGTTATTGTCGATGATTTTTCTAGATATACTTGGGCTCTTTTTCTTACCAATAAAAGCGATGTCATTAATGAGTTTGTTAAGTTGTGTAGACTTATTGAGAATGAAAAGGAAGACACTATTAAGTCTATTCGAAGCGATCGAGGTGGAGAATTTGATGGTGAATTTAGAGTCTTTTGTGAAACTAAGGGATATGCTCATAATTTTTCGGCTCCAAGGACTCCTCAACAAAATGGAGTAGCCGAAAGGAAAAATCGGACACTACAAGAGATGAGTCGGTCCATGCTCAATGAATTTTCACTTCCAAAATATTTTTGGGCCGAAGCCGTAAGTACCGCTTGCTATGTTATTAATCGAGTTTATATTCGTCCTAAAATGAATAAAACTCCATATGAGCTTTGGAAAGGTAGAATTCCAAATATTAGTTATTTCAACATATTTGGTTGTAAATGCTTTATTTTGAATACCAAAGATCAATTGGACAAACTTGATCCTAAGGCCGATGAAGGGATATTTATTGGATATTCAACAAAAAGCAAAGCATATCGGGTTTACAATAAGACTAGTGGAGTTGTTGAAGAATCTATCCATGTCAAATTCAATGAAGCTTCGGGTGTTGAAAGAATACCCAATGCTGAAAGTGATGAAAATGATATTATTGAACCAATTGTTCAAGTTGATGATCAACCGTCTACATCAAATGATCAACTTTCCACTTCAAATGGTCCTCAAGAAGATAGAGGTGATACCTCGGATCTTCCCGTTGCATTGAAATTTAAGGGAGATCACCCAAAAGATCTTATTATTGGTGATCCCCTTGACAAAGTGATGACCCGGAGAAAATTTGCCGAGAAAGCTCTTATTTGTCAAATGAGCCTAAAAATGCTAAGGAGGCTATTGAGAATGAGGATTGGTTCTTAGAGATGCAAGAGGAGTTAAATCAATTTGAAAGAAATGATGTATGTGAATTGGTACCTTGTCCTCCATCTCAAACTATTATTGGTACAAAATGGGTATTCCGGAACAAACTTGATGATCAAAGCAACATTGTTCGAAATAAGGCAAGGTTAGTAGCTCAAGGGTATTGTCAAGAAGAAGGTATTGACTATGATGAAACGTTTGCACCCGTAGCACGTTTAGAAGCTATTCGTATTTTACTTGCCTATTCTTGTTTTAAAAATTTCAAACTTTACCAAATGGATGTTAAATCCGCTTTCTTAAATGGTATTATTGAAGAAGAAGTCTATGTAAAACAACGTCCGGGGTTTGAAATTTTTTCTAGGCCTAATGATGTTCTTAAAATTAAAAAGGCCTTGTATGGTTTAAAGCAAGCACCCCATGCATGGTATGATAGACTTAGCTCTTTTCTTTTGCAAAATGGTTTTATAAGGGGTAAAGTTGATACAACTCTCTTTGTTTTTGAAAAAGGACAAGATTGCTTACTTGTGCAAATTTATGTTGATGATATTATCTTTGGTGCTACTAATGATTCTTTGTGCAAGAAATTCTCTAAATTGATGCAAGGTGAATTTGAGATGAGTATGATGGGGGAACTCAACTTCTTTCTTGGACTCCAAATTAATCAATGTCAAGAAGGCATATACATTTCGCAATCAAAATATACAAAAGAACTCTTGAAAAAATTCGGCATTGAAGAAGGAAGAACCGTTTCTACTCCCATGGCAACAAATGTCAAAATTGACAAAGATGAAAAAGGCAAGTCCGTGGATGAATCAAAGTATCGATGTATGATTGGTAGTTTACTTTATTTAACCGCTAGTAGACCGGACATTCTTCATGCCGTATGCCTATGTGCTCGTTTTCAAAGCAATCCCAAAGAATCTCATATGAGTGCTGTTAAAAGGATTTTTTGATATTTGAAAGACACTATTCAATATGGTCTATTTTATCCAAAGAATGAAAATTTTTCTCTTAAAGGTTATAGTGATTCGGATTATGTGGGAAATATTGATGATCGGAAAAGTACTTCAGGATCATGTCAATTTTTAGGCGATTGCCTAGTTTCTTGGTTTTCAAAGAAGCAAAAGCGTGTTTCTCTTTCAACGGCCGGCCGAATATATTTCCGCCCGCTTTTTGTTGTACTCAACTTCTTTGGATGAAACAAACCTTAGCGGATTACAAATGCTCTTTTGAAAACGTACCTATCTTTTGTGATAATATATCCGCTATAAATATTGCTCAAAACCTGGTTCATCATAACCGTACTAAACATATTGAAATTCGACATCATTTTCTAAGGGATTGTGTTTCAAAACGAAAAATTGAGATATCTTTTGTACCATCTCAAGATCAATTAGCGGACATTTTTACAAAACCGCTATCTTCCGAGACTTTAGCGTCCATACGAGCTCGGTTAGGCATAATGCATATTGAATGAGGTTTACGTTTACATTTTGCATATTTTTAAAACTTAGGGGCGAAAAATCGGATTTTTGGTTGAAAATTCGGATTTTGAAAAACTTGACAAAATAGTGGGCTGAAGAGGTTGAGGGCAACCGGTCGCCCTCAACGTCGACCGGTCGCCCTCAACCACGACCGGTCACCCTGAGCTATATTTTGGATTAAAACCGTTCTGTCTTCAGCATTCGACAGTTTAACTTATTTTTGCCATTTCTGGTCCCCTTTGCCAAATTCACACAAATTTCACTAAAAATAGATTTTCATGCATTCAATTCATATCTTGGACCTTATATATCATGTTTATCATCATCATTGCTCATCTTTACCGATCGAATGGTAAGAATTTTCCTTTCTTTGCTCAATTGGGTTGAACCCTTGAGCTTGTGGCTTTCTTGTATATTTTTTTTTATGAAATTATCTTATGATCATGTTGAGCTTAATTGTTATATTGTATTGTATGATGTTTGATGTGAATTGGTGATGAAATATTTTGGCTTGATTCATTTACAAGGGCTCTATACAACTTCTTTTAATTTTTACGCCCACAAGGTGTTCGATGAAATGTCACAATGAATATTTCAACTTCTACATGATTCTCTTGCTTCCAAAAGTCTTAAATACTTATTGCGATCATGTTTTGGCAAATAAAACGAGCATATGAACTCTTCATGATACATTTCTCCCATTTTCCTTGGATTTTAAGCCGAAATTGCTCAATGGTTGATAAACCGTCTCTTTGGCGCACTTTGATGTAATTGAATGATGTTTTTATCATCCTAACATTCTTTTTGATGATTCCAAAGGATGGAGAAACAGGAAATTGGCTCGTTAGCCAAAAGAAGCTAATAAAAGCTCGTAATAAAAGCTAATAAAAGCTCGTAATAAAAGCTATAAGCTATGGCTTCCTAAAGCCAAGTATACCTAGTCCATGGCTTGTATTATGGACTCAATTGCAAAAGATTATAATTATTGTGACAGGGGGAGCTTCTTAGCTTATGATGTTTATATGCATCTTATATAAGCTTGTTATAGCTTGTGCTTCTAGCTTATGCAAATCTCTTGTTGATATGCTCATAAATAGGGGGAGCTTTGTATGGAATGTTTTTAACAGATAGTTCACTCGTAAAACTGGAAAACTTATTCATTTTCCAAATCGTCCTCGAGAAAATTGTTTTGGTTTGTAATCATCAAAAAGGGGGAGTTTGTTAGATAAATGTTTTTATCATGATTTTGATGATTTTGTTCGATTTTGTTCAAATGAGTTTTTAAACCAAAACAATGTCTCTAAATGTTGTCTAAATATTTTCGATCGACTTAAAATGTTTTTATTATTTTTCGGAGTATTTTTTGGAGTTTATTTTCGATAAAAAATTGGACAACACATTTGTTTCAGCTCTCGGCCGCCCTATAGGGCAACCCGTACCTGAGTTGAGTTTTGAAACAGAAAAAGGGACATAGAAAAATTGAGGGAGGGCGACCGGTCGACCCCTAGGCGACCGGTACCTGGGAGTCCCTCTTTTGGCTCAATCTTATCTGTTTCGTATTTTTATCAACCCCAACCGGTCAACATCAAGGTCGACCGGTCGCACCCCCCTCCGACCGGTCCCCTCGTGTAAAAATTGCAGAAATTCAATTTCAATCTTATCTCTGCGTGACCGGTCGCACCCCTTGTTTATCAGCAAACTATCCGTTGCATTTTCAGACAGCTTTTCCCTATTTTGTGTGATTGATTTCTAACAGCTATATTGATGATTTTAAATGGTTTCTTTTGCAGCAAATCACTCCCCAAGGAGGAGCATATGTCTGGAAATCAAAGCCAAGACCTCTCCTATAAATAGAGGCTTCATTCAAGCAACAAGATACAACACTCTACACAAGCAAAGAGGAATCAAGCAAACACTTTCATATATCTTGTTGTATTAGCCTTAGCACTTTCACTTGCACAAATTTGAGGTCTAGGCTTTCAATTCTTGATTACACTTGTACTCATATTGTATCAATCATTATTGAGTTGTAATCTTGATTTTGGTCATCAATCAACACGAGACATCCTTGTGAGTATTCTTGTGGTAAGAATACACTTGGGTGATCTAGGTGATAGGTGTTTGAAGGTTGTGGTAATCTTCAAAGGTGTTGTAAGAGGGTTGTGGTAATCCTCAAGGTGGTGAAAGAGGGTTGTGGTAATCCTCAAGGTGTTGTATTAATTTTTGGTAAATTAATAATTTTTTTTTAAATCCATCCTGGATATACTGGGGTGGTAGAGGATTAGGCCCTAGGTGGGTTGAACATCTATAAATCGAAGTGTGTTGTTTATATTCCACACTTAACATTTCATCTTTGCTTGAGTTTTTTGAAAAAGAGGGCAAAATCTGAAAAACCGAGATAATCTATTCACCCCCTCTAGATTATCGTAGCCACTTGGACTAACACAAACAAGAAAGTACAAAGTTGAAAGTTAATTCAAATAAAATTCCAAAAAAATATGTAGTGACAAAAATAGTGTAATAATTATCTTTTTCGTTGGTGGGAATGAAACTCCATTGCTTGCACTCATGAAGATAATCGAATTTTCATCCATTTTTTATTAGTATTCCCTTTTTCACAGGCTAATTGAACAAAAGGGCTTTTTTGAGACATTGTACATATGAAAAATGTACGTAAATAGATTTAAAAATATGAAAGTTGGACTTTGAACATCCAACAGATTCCACTACTTTATGAGAGTAGGGTCAAGTTGGTTTTCGGCTCAAAGTTGTTAAAATCTATATTGATTAAATAGGATATTAAAATAAAACTATTAAAGAAAGGACATTCAGCTCGGAATTTATAAATCAGTTAAAAAAGATAAAGTTTTGTAAAATCTGAATATAGATTTGTAGGTCCCAAGGGGTGTGAGTAAGGTTTAGAAGGGAGGGATTGAATAAACCTTACAGACTTTTCGATTTTAGTCCTTTTAAAATATTACAGAGTTAACACAAATAGCTAAGTCCTTGAGGGACAACTAAGTTGGTTATTCAAATAGAGTTAGCCACTCAGCCATTTCGATAATTTGTTGATAGAATAACTCAACTGTTTAATCTGAACCTTAACTTGGCTGTGTTGGTTTTATTAGCGGAAGACTTAACACCTTTTGATTTGTTTTAAACTTATTTTAACACTTGATTTTAGCACTTGGTTATTAATCAGTTGGATAGCAAATAAGTTTATCAGCAGATATAAAGTAAGTATGCAGAAATGTAGATGTGCTGAAAGATAAATGACACAATTAATTTTTATAAAGGTTCGAAGATGGGATAATTCTTCTAACCCTCTCTTCTCCAACTCCTGGAGGAATCCACTATGTAAAATATCTGTTTACAAAGTGGTCAACAGTCTAGACACAACCTTGGTCACACAGCTGGCTTCTCTTCCGACTCAGCTTCTTCACATGGCAACTGCCTTGCTACTTTAGCTCACTTTCTCAAGCTCTTGGATTTGATCATGAAGCCCTCCAATAACTTGATACTGGTTCGACCTTGAACCTTCTTACAATCCTCCTTGGAAAGTAGACCCCTTTTGATTCTTCAAAAGTTTCATCTTTAACAGTTTGAAGTTGTCTTTCCATCACAACTTGTGTTGGATCGATTTCCTTCGAGTTTCAGGCTTGAGGATTTTGCTTGAATATACTTGAGAATATTTGTAGGTTTACAACTTGAATATTGCTTGCTTGTTCGTGGTTCAGGACACCTTTTCTCAATGAACTCCCTCAGCCTTTTATAGTGAACTTTCAAAAATATGCCCGTTGAAGAGATAGGCTGATTTCAAAAGTCACTTGTGTTCGTTGGCTTGTCTTTTCTTGGTCCTCAATCTTGAGATGTAGACCTTTTCTCTTGCAGCTTTTCAGGTTCTGACACGAGGTGCAGCGCTTTCCATTGGTTTATTCCTTTTGCACGCTTCTGGGATAAGCACTTTAAGACCTGGCAACATGGAAGTATTACTTATTTAAGTAATGTTCTTGACTTACGCGGCAAATGATTCATTTTAGTTAACTCATTTTTTGCCTTTTTCCCCAGGTGACTTGAGTATGCTCCAATCATTTGAAGACTCAACTGTCACTTTCAACTTGAGACTTGGCTTCTTGAGTTGACTTTGACAGATTCTTCACATAGCTGTTCCTCAGCTGATACAACTTCAGTTGAGTTCTTGATTTTCTATCTTGGCCATACTCAAATTTGTTTCCACAAAGTGAGTCTTTACTTGATCTTGATTAACTTCTTGTATTTCTAGGCGTAGCTGACTTGACTCAGCTTTTTCAGCCCTATCTATTACAAAGAAAATTACAAGGAAAATGGGGTGCCAACTTTCTAGTTTAAGTTTTACATGGCATTCATCAAAATCTATCAAATAAATTTCCCAACAATTTCTCCCTTTTTGATGATGCCAAAACTTAAAAATATTCAAGAAATTATAAACAGCAAAGATACATACAGACAATGCAGTAACAAAGAATGTATGCGTAGAATTGATCATTTTATTGATCATATCATTCTTGTCCTTTACACATCTGTTTACATTTAGTATCAGAGCATTCTATATCAAAGCAAAATACAGACATATATGCTAGGATACAAATACAAAGTGAGAAATTACAGAAAACTTCACTAAGTATATAGTTGACTTACATGAATGTATTTACATAAGTAAAGTACATGAAGGGTTCGCAACAACACTTCATCGCCTTCGCTGCCTCCTTCTTTCCTCTTTAGCTTTGTCAAAGTCATCAACTCTTTTTCTCTTTTTATCTTCTTCTTCTCTCTTCTTCTTTTCTTCTTCCTTTTCGTAAGCTCTCTTTGCAACAGGGTCATCCCTTCTCTGCCTTTCCTCCCATTCGCGTTGGGCTTTGGCACTTTCTGCTGCCATTCTTCTTTTGGCTTCTTCAATTTTGCGTTGATCTTCTAAATTCGCCAAATGATCGTGCCCAGTATAATACACGATGTCCCTTTTTTGCTCCTCTTCACAGATCTTCTCGAAGATTTCACGAAATTCAGCTGTGTCACTTGATCCAGCTGTAGGCCACTCTTCAGCAAAGTTGAACTTGGCTGGAACAATTGTGTCAGAAGGGATGATTGGATCTTCTCTCATGATGAATCTACGTTGTTCAGCAGTGGTCTTTCCTCCAAGTCTGGTAGGATCGGCGTGAAAGGAAATACCTTTGGAAAGGCATCATCGCTCACATATGGAATTGTTTGTGAGGTTGTGCTGTGATGATTGACTCTTCTTACCTCGTGCGATAGCTTAATCGGATGGTCACAATTGTGGGAGCTGTGAGGGAGTGTGGTGTGGTCATTACTCGCTGCATTTGTGGAAGCTCCTGTGATTGACTCTATTTCATCTGGGGCATTTGAGATAATTTGCCCAGTGATAAGTGTGAATTTTACATGTGTTTCGATGTGTATTTCGAGCAATAATGATAAGTAAACATGCATATACTCGCGTTAAATGTTACATATTCACTCCTTATGGAAAAGATATTACACTTTGCTTATTTTGTAGGAATTTCATGATATTTGAAGCTAATTGAATAAGAATATGAGGAAAGCAAAGTAGAAACGCGGAGAATTGAGTGGATATACGAAACATGAAGCCTAAAAGAGCGAAAGTTGAGCGTTCACGGAAGAAACAGGGGCACACGGGTTAGGCGTGCCTCAAGCCACCACCCGTGCACCCTCGTATAAGGTTGATTGAAGGCGGCATGGCGCACGGGTAGCCATGCATGGGCGCACCACCCGTGCGCCCTACGAGAGTCGGGATATCTCACCGGGAGTGGCGCACGGGTAGGCCGTGCTCGACGCACCACCCGTGCGCCCTACGAGAGAGTTGGGGTATTCAGCGGGGGTGGCGCACGGGTAACCGTGCGGGGCGCACCACCGTGCGTCTGCATACTGAATCCCATGTCTGCACATTAAGCCCTAAACATGATGGGGAGTATAAAAAGGCTTTTTGGGGGCGCACACAGGGGGAATTCTCGGCATTTTTGGGATCTACAACACAAGACAAGAGTCAACTCTTGGAAGGAGACATCAAGGAGATAATCGGGTTGCATCGGAGCTTGAAGAACGGAGATACATCGAGAGATTGTCGAGGTTCCTATGTTTTCTTGCTTCTCTTTTAGTTTCACTCTTTTAGTTTCATTTGTAATGACTTTGAACACTTTGTGTGTAAGTTGTTTAATCATGTGTAGCTAAACTCTTGTGATTTCCGGGTTTTGGAAGTAGATTAATGAACTCTTGTTGAATGTTTTAATCTTAGTTGAAGTTATTGTCTTGAAGCCTATTTGAGTACTTTGTTCTTATTCTTGTTTTATCACTTGGCCAATGATTTAACTTGTTTGATATATTGATTCATAATTCGAGAGATGAGTTTCAATATTAGATCTTGAGTACTTGACATGAATATTTGCATGAATCGAGAGGTTTGCGAATATTGTGAGGACATTTGATCTTTGATGCTTTTGGGAGTTGTGTATCTATTGTTGAGTAGAGATGCTAGCATGGATATTTCAATCTACACTTTATATACATCTCGAGAGGGAGGATAAAATACCGTTGTGATCGTCTTATAGGTGTATTGATAATAACTTTGGCATTGATTAAATCAGACAACAAGAGGAATATTAATTGAAACCATAATCCGGGAATCCATTTCATTCTCTTGATAATTCCATTATTCTTAGTATCTTGTATTCTTGTGGTTATTCTTGTCTTTACCTCCACAACAATCATCCAATTTCGATCTTCTAAATAAAAATAAGTCTATTTTGGTTCAATACTTAGCGCATAAATTTATTAGTCTCCGTGGATACGACCTTGCTTACCCTATTCTATAAACTACACGTGCGTACTTTGCGGTGAAGCTAAAAATAAGGCGAACAAGTTTTTGGCGCCGTTCGGAGACTAATACAATTTTTGGTGCTAATATTGCGATAGATAAATTATTCTTAATTTAGACATTTTTCTTTATTATTTATTTTGTTTTTTTTTTTGTGTGGCTTGAATTCCACATTATTTGACTTGTTTCTTCTAGTTTGGTCCGGGTAGTGTATGAACACGCGCTCCAGCGGGGGACTTAATACCGCTCATCTAGGAAGTTGAGGCTTTCGCGAGGAGAATCGGTCTTTACCACTAGGCAGTGAAAGACAACACAATCCGATAATGGGGGATTTGAATGAGTTACCAATACCGCCAAACAATGGTGGAAACGAGTTCCGATCTGGGTTCAATGACAAGCCATTCGTGATTACTTTCGACCACAAACGAATCGTAATTACGGTGGTATTGCCTATATTCCCATCAATGCCAACAACTTCGAGCTCAAACCGCACTAATCAATATGGTCTGTGAGAATCGATTTGGGGGTTTGCAACAGAAGATCCTAACTCTCACCTGGCCCATTTTATCCAAATATGCAATACGATCAAGATGAACGGAGTCTCGGATGACGCCATAAGATTGCGCCTATTCCCATTCTCTTTACGGGATAAGGCGAGAAATTGGTTGGGTACTTTGACGCAAGGAAGTGTGAGCACTTGGGATGATTTGAGCAAAAAGTTTTTGTTTAAATTCTTTCCACCAAGCAAAACTTTGCAGCTCAAAAGTGAGATCACTCAATTCGACAATTTGACTCGAGCCTTTGCACGAGGCTTGGGAAAGATTTAGGGATTTGTTAAGAAGATGTCCACAACACGGCTTTTAGGAGGATCATGATTATGTTTCTTTTACAATGGTCTAATGGGGCAAACGAGGGCCTTTGTTGATGCCGCAGGGAGGAGCTTTGTTGGCAAGGTTTCCACAAGATGCCTTAAATCTTCTTGAGGAAATGGCCATGAGCGATTACCAATGGCCATCGAAAGATCCAATGTACAACGAGTAGCGAAATCTCGAGAATCGGACCACTATCAAAACATTGTCGGCACAAGTAGCGGCTTTGACAACTCAATTGAATGTATTTCGAAGGGGCGAGGAAGCGGATATGAGCACGGGTAGTGAAGCTCTTCTATATCCGATGGAAGAGATAAGTTATGTGAATAACAGGAATTTCGGCAATTTAGGAATAATTCAAACCCAACGCACTACCATCCAGGGTTGAGAAATCATGAAAATTTTTCCTATGCAAATACAAAGAATGTGTTACAACCTCGTAGGGATTTCATACTTCAAGTGGAGGCGGTAATGGGAAGGCAAATCGTCGTTGGAAGATGCACTCACCTCTTTCATAAATCAATCGAATGCTTTCATGAATGACACGAGGAGCGCCTCGCTAAGCAAGACCTTCGGATGGATAAGTTGGAACAACAAGTGACAAGCTCAATAAAGAACGGAGACTCAAATGGGTCAATTGGCTACAATTGGGGTGGTCAACATCAAAGGGTCAATTTCAAGTAATGCGGAAATGAATCCTAAGGAACAATGCAAGGCGATTCGTTTACGGCGGTGCGGAATATGAGGGGCCTAAAGAAAAATGCGGGAATCGAAACTTTCGGATGAAGCATCTAGGCGAGGAAGCAAGAGACTCCGTGATGAAGGATGATATTGAAGAAAATGGGAAAGAAAGAGAACAAAGAGGCGGAACAAAACAGAGGTGAAAAGCTAAAATCATCATCTAGCTCGAATTTATCTAAGTTGCCTATATCTCTCCCCTTTCCTCAAAGATTTCAAAAGAAAAAGCTTGATGATCAATTTGCCAAATTCCTTGATATATTTAAGAAATTGCACATTAACATTCCTTTTTGCGACGCATTAGAACAGATGCCGAACTATGCGAAATTTCTTAAAGATGTTATGTCAAAAAAGCGGAAGATGACAAGCTATGAAACGGTGAATTTGAGGAAGAGTGTAGTGCAATTATCAAAGGAAGCTACCACTGGCGAAAGATCCAGGGAGTTTCACTATCCCTTGTGCTATTGGTGGTAATTTCTTTAATAAAGCGTTATGTGATTTGGGGGCAAGTATTAATTTGATGCCTTTGTCCATTTTTGAAACTTGGATTAGGCGCGTGAAACCTACTACGGTGACATTGCAACTTGCGGGCCGATCACTTACGTATCAAGGGGAATTATTGAAGACGTCTTGGTAAAAGTTGATAAATTTATATTCCCCGTGGATTTCTTGGTTTTGGATATGGGACGAAGATCGAGGCGTTCACCGATACTTGGGCGCCCTTTCTTAGAACTGGTAAAGCCTTAATAGATGTGCAAAAAGGGAGCTCACATTACGTGTTAATGATGAGCATGTTTTATTTTCTATATATAAGGCAATGAAATTTCATGATTCGGTAGAGAATTGTAATTTTTGGATATAGTTAGTTCATGCATTGAGGATTATGTTGATCATACATTGTCTCTGAGATGATTTGGAATTTGGTCAGCCACTCGTGCTCAATGTCGAGTGTTGTACTTGATTTTGATAACCAAGATTTGTACGACTATGTTTGTGCCTTAGATCATATGCAAGAATTACCTAATAGCGCAAAGAGGCGAGAACGCATAAAGCCAGAAATAAGGGAGCCAAACTTACAGAACGCACCACCCGTGCGTCCACGCACGGGTTGCCGTGCGTGATCTTCAAGGACGGATGGGACTCTCGAAGAACGCACGGCCCGTCGCCGAAGCATGGGCAGCCCGTGCGTGGCGAAATGACAACACCACCTCAGGAACTCAAGCAATTACGAACACCTCAAATATGCATTCCAAGGGACAAATAATGCAAATCCGTGTCGTTTCTTCTCTTCTCACTCTACCCAACTTGATAAAGCTGTTAAGGGTTTTACGAAAACATAAGTCGGCACTAGGATGGTCTATAAGCGATTTAAAAGGCATAAGTCCATCCATTGTGATGCATAAAATTCGGATGGAAGATGTTTATAAACCATCGATTGCAAAACCAAAGACGACTAAACCCTATTATGCAAGATGTGGTTAGGAAGGAAGTGTTGAAATGGTTGGATCCAAGGGATCATTTATGCGATATCGATAGTTCATGGGTGAGTCGGTACAAGTGGTGCCAAAAAAGGGGGGGTAACAGTGGTGAAAAATGAAAATGAGGAACAAATTGCTACTAGAATTGTTACGGGTGGCGAATATGTATTGATTATAGAAAACTTAATGATGCCACTCGAAAAGATCACTTCCCCTCCCCTTTATCGATATGATGTTGGATCGTCTTGCAAAAGGTTATGATTATTATTGCTTTTTAGATGGTTATTCCGGGTACAATCAAATCATGATTGCGCCAGGAAGACCAAGAGAAAACAACATTTACATGTCCGTATGGCACATTTGCATTTAAATCGTATGCCATTTGGTTTATGTAATGCGCCTGCCACTTTCCAACGTTGTATGATGGCTATATTTCACGATCTTATTGAAAAAGTTATGGAGGTGTTTATGGACGATTTCTCTGTGTTCGGTGATTCTTTTGATAATTGTCTTCACAATCTTTCCTTAGTTTTGCAGCGATGTGAAGAGACCAATCTAGTACTAAATTGGGAAAAGTGCCATTTTATGGTACGCGATGGCATTGTACTTGGTCATCGAGTCTCTTCTGCAGGTTTGGAAGTTGATCGGGCAAAGATTGTAGCAATTGAGAAGCTACCACCTCCCACAAACGAGAAAGCCATTCGGAGCTTCTTGGGCCATGCGGATTTTACAGAAGGTTTATCCGTGACTTTTCTAAAATTTCTAAGCCCTTCGAGGCAATTGCTAGAAAAAGATTGCTTTCATTTTTCCAATGAATGTTTGCGGGCGTTCGAAATGTTGAAGACTGACATTAGTGACCGCACCTATACTCGTCGCCCCATTGGAGCCAACCATTTGAGCTAATGTGTGATGCAAGCGACTATCTTTGTTGGAAATTTGTTCTTGGTCAAAAGAGGGAAAAATTGTTCCGATCCATCTACTATGCAAGTCGAGCGTTGGGCCGAGTGCTCAGCAATTATACCACAACCGAGAAAGAAATGTTGGCGATTGTTTTCGCATTCGATAAATTCGATCTTACTTGATGGACGAAGACGATTGTGCATCTGACCATGCGGCTATCAAATACCTCTTTGACAAGAAGGATAAACCGCAAAGGTTGATTCGATGGATCTTATTGTTGCAAGAGTTTGACGTGGAAATCAAGGACCGAAAAGGATGCGAGAACGTGGTAGCGGACCATCTGTCTCGATTAGAAAATCAAGAAGGAGCAAAAGGAGGTATGGGATTGATAAAGAGGAGTTTTCGATGAAAGATTACTCATGCTTGAGGCAAAGTTCCCATGGTATGCGGACTTTGTCAACTACTTTAGCATTTGAGTTCTACCATAGGAAATATCACCGTATCAAAAGAAGAAATTCTTACATGATGTAAAGTTCTACATGTGGGATGACCCCTACTCTTTAAGAGGTGCGGACAAAATCATAAGGAGATGCGTGCCTCAAGAAGAATGGGAGGGAGTCCTACAACGATGTCACTCTTCACCATCGGCGGACATTTTGGTCCCACTCGCACGCAATGAAGGTATTGCAAAGTGGGCTATATTGGCCCACTTTATTTAATGATGTTATTTGTTTGTGCAACAATGTGACAGTGTCGGTCGAATGGGAAACATTTCACGGAAGCACGAGATGCCAATGATCAATGTAATTGAAGTGGAGTTGTTCGATGTGTGGGGAATTGACTTTATGGGCCTATTTCCATCGTCTTGGGTTATCAATATATTTCTTGTTTTGTAGAGTATGTATCACGTTGGGTAGAAGCAATTCCTTCCAAAACAAATGATGCTCAGGTTGTAATGCGATTTCTTAAGAAAAACATCTTTACTAGATTCGGCACCCCAAGAGCTTTAATTAGTGATGGAGGGTCGCATTTTGTAAACAAATTGATGAGCAACTTGTTGGCAAAATATGGGGTCAAATATAAAGTTGCATTGGCATATCATCCACAAGCCAAGCGGATAAGCGAAGTGGCTAATCAGGGAGATCAAACAAATCCTTGAAAAGACGGTAAACATCAACCGAAAGGATTGGGCGTTAAAATTAGATGATGCTCGTGGGCATACGGATGCATATAAGACACCGTTGGGCACATCTCCATATCAACTTGTCTTTGGAAAGTCGTGCCATTTGCAGTGGTAGAATTGGAGCACAAAGCATTTTGGGCGGTCAAGAAACCGAACTGGATTTTCGTAAAGCCGGTGAGGAAAGGTTGCTCCATTTGAATCGGATGGAAGAATTTGGGATGAAGCATACGAAAATTCCCGAATTTACAAGGAAAGAACCAAGAGGTGGCATGATAAGATGATCAAGAAAAGAGAGTTTTGGGAGGAGAACCGGTGCTCTATACAATTCACGCCTTAAATTTTTCCGGGAAAACTCAAGTCTAAGTGGTCGGGGACATTTGTGATAAAGAAAGTGTTGAATCCACGGGATTGTAGAATTGTTGACAAAAGAAGGCGAGACTTTCATGGTAAACGGCCAACGGATTAAGCACTATTTCCACCAAGGGAATCAAGAGGAGGTGACATCCACCACCTTGCGTGATCCGTAAGTTAACAAAACAAGCGTCAAGCTAAAGACGTTAAATATAGCGCTTGTTGGGAGGCAACCCAACGGTTTTTCGTGTGACTTTCCTTTTTGTGTGTGTTTAGTTTCATAGTTGTGTGATTTGAGTGATTTGATTTGTGTATTTCTTTTTATGAGTGTGATTTGTGTGTTTTTGTTTCATTTTTGTGTGTTTTTATTCAGGTATATCCCCACTTTTCGTTATTGAAATTCTATTTTTCCCCTTAGGAAACTATAATTTCATTCAAGTTTGGGGGGAGAGATAGTATTTTAATATATGAAAAGTGTGGATACAAAAAAAAAAAAAAAAAAAAAAAAAAAGGTTCATGCATTTTGTGTTTTCATATAGTTGCATTAGAGCATGCTAGGTTGCATTTGCATTAGAGCACGTTTATAGCTTTAGCATGTTTATTGTTTTCGTAGTAGTTAGAGAGTGAGTTGACCGGGCATGTTGCAACTTGCTATTTGTGTGTGTTGATTGAAAATTCATATTGTTGGGATTGGATGTTGGTAATGAGTTGATTGAGCTTGAATAGATGACATTGAGCATGTTGATATGGAAAACTTGGTTTGATGCTTTGAATTGCATAATTGCAAGCCTGTGAGCTTTTGAGCCTTTCTTTGCTTGTATCTTGCGCTTGATCTTGTTGTGATTTGAGTGTATCGGTCATGTTGTTAGAATTCTAGAACTTGCTTGGGTATCTCTGTCAAGGCCACATGTTGTATGCGGTGTGAATGTGATTAAAGGCCATCTTTGCTAGCCTTTCAAGCCTTTTGCCTACCTAAAGATGTTGAAATTCCTAGTTAGCCAAGTTGAGCCTATAGCTTTATTTCTTTGATAACCACAAAATTTAACCATTGATCTTAATATATCCATCACCTTAAACTCGAATGTATAGCGTTGAGTAAAGGAATGAATGAGGATGAATGGGTGGGAATTGAAAAGTAGGATAAGTGGGCATACTTGGTTAAATGGGACATAAAGAGGAAGGAAAGGAGTTGAATAAAAAGTGTTGAAAATGCACAAATGAAAAAAAAAAAAAAATTGATTGAAAAGTTGATAAACCTTGGAGGGCGAAGGATTGTGAATGGAGGCGTTTCTCAAAAGAAAGAAAGGAAATGGAGATAAATGAAGTCGATAAAAATGAGGGATAATTGGAGTAGCATATGGGATTGTAATGAAAATGATTGATATGCTCATCGGTCTATATACTCGAGTTTGAGTCACTTTATCCAAAATTTCCTACCCAAACCAAAGAGCTTTCATTACAACCAAATGAGAAAGTCCTTTTTGATTCACAAATTGCATACACTCTAGTGGCGGAGATATGAGGCAATTGCAAGCCTATGGTAATTTTGCGACATCGGGGCGATTTGAGCGTAAACACGTCCCATATCCTAGAGAGATGATAGTATACACTTAGCTTTGAGAGTTGGAATTGAGCATTTCACTTTGTTTTACTTGAGGCGTGTTCTTTGATCGGATATTTGAGGCTTGATTGGTATGTTGCTTGACATTCATGATGAATAATATGAATTTCTTTTTGGATCCGTTGTGTGCGCTTTTATTCTTATCTCCTGTTGTGCTTTATCGTGTTTTCAAAAAATTGTTGATCGAGGCGGTCAACGGTTTAAGTTTGGGGATTTTGATAAGTGTGAATTTTACATGTGTTTCGATGTGTATTTCGAGCTATAATGATAAGTAAACATGCATATACTCGCGTTAAATGTTACATATTCACTCCTTGTGGAAAAGATATTACACTTTGCTTATTTTGTAGGAATTTCATGATATTTGAAGCTAATTGAATAAGAATATGAGGAAAGCAAAGTAGAAACGCGGAGAATTGAGTGGATATACGAAACATGAAGCCTAAAAGAGCGAAAGTTGAGCGTTCACGGAAGAAACAGGGGGCACACGGGTTAGGCGTGCCTCAAGCCACCACCCGTGCACCCTCGTATAAGGTTGATTGAAGGCAAAGCATGGCGCACGGGTAGCCTATGCATGGCGCACCACCCGTGCGCCCTGCGAGAGAGTCGAGGATATCTCACGGAGTGGCGCACGGGTAGGCCGTGCTCGACGCACCACCCGTGCGCCCGAGAGAGTTGGGGTATTCAGCGGGGTGGCGCACGGGTAACCGTGCGTGGGCGCACCACCCGTGCGTCTGTACTGGAATCCCATGTCATGACATTAAGCCCTAAACATGATGGGGAGTATAAAAAGGCTTTTGGGGCGCACAGGGGGAATTCGGCATTTTGGGATCTACAACACAAGACAAGAGTCAACTCTTGGAAGGAGACATCAAGGAGATAATCGGGTTGCATCGGAGCTTGAAGAACGGAGATACATCGAGAGATTGTCGGCGTTCTAAGTTTTCTTGCTTTCTTTTAGTTTCACTCTTTTAGTTTCATTTGTAATGACTTTGAACACTTTGTGTGTAAGTTGTTTAATCATGTGTAGCTAAACTCTTGTGATTTCCGGGTTTTGGAAGTAGATTAATGAACTCTTGTTGAATGTTTTAATCTTAGTTGAAGTTATTGTCTTGAAGCCTATTTGAGTACTTTGTTCTTATTCTTGTTTTATCACTTGGCCAATGATTTAACTTGTTTGATATATTAATTCATAATTCGAGAGATGAGTTTCAATATTAGATCTTGAGTACTTGACATGAATATTTGCATGAATCGAGAGGTTTGCGAATATTGTGAGGACATTTGATCTTTGATGCTTTTGGGAGTTGTGTATCTATTGTTGAGTAGAGATGCTAGCATGGATATTTCAATCTACACTTTATATACATCTCGAGAGGGAGGATAAAATACCGTTGTGATCGTCTTATAGGTGTATTGATAATAACTTTGGCTTTGATTAAATCGGACAACAAGAGGAATATTAATTGAAACCATAATCCGGGAATCCATTTCATTCTCTTGATAATTCCATTATTCTTAGTATCTTGTATTCTTGTGGTTATTCTTGTCTTTACCTCCACAACAATCATCCAATTTCGATCTTCTAAATAAAAATAAGTCTATTTTGGTTCAATACTTAGCGCATAAATTTATTAGTCTCCGTGGATACGACCTTGCTTACCCTATTCTATAAACTACACCGTACACTTGCGGTGAAGCTAAAAATAAGGCGAACACCCAGCTGACTGAGCCTCAGCTGTCTTAACAACGTCTTCGGTCTCAGTGGATTTTTCTAAGTGAATAACCGGTTCCTCTGCTGCATCATCAGCGTCATCGGATGATGATGAGACCTGTGGGCTTGGCTCATCATCGAAATTGAATTTTTGATGAGCAGCTTTATCACTTAGCCGACTCGTGGTTTTGAGAACATCCTCACCGGTGGGTTCTTTGGATCTCGCAACCGAGTGGACTCGACTTCATCTTGGACCCCAAGAATGATGTGTCTAAGTTCTCCTGGGAGTCATGAAGTGCAATTATCTCCTCTTCTATTTCAGTGCTTTGAACAGGAGGAATGTTCTGTGTCTCTTTAACTTTACCTAGGGAAGTCTCAACCTCCCTTGGGCTTTCAGTACCTCCTGCAGTCTCAACTGCAGCGAGGCCTTTAATGTTCCCTTCGACAGTCGCAGCTGTCTCAGGTTCTTTGACCATGGCATCAATAGGAGTCTCAACCTCTAGGATTGCACTTTCACTGCTCAGAGTGTTAACTCCCGGGACATCTCCATCATGTGCCTCATTTGTAAGAAAACAGTGTCATTAGCTTCATAACGGTGCGTTTTGTGGGGGATTTCAATCGTCCGAGCCTCGTCAATATCACTCTGTTGTGGTTGTTTCTCAGTTTCCACTGCGCCTCCTTGCTTTAAGTTGGAGTCTTCTGTAGCATCCTCCAACCTTGCTGCAGTGGAGAGGTTTCCCCCTCAGCTGGCACACCAGCTGAGTGACTGATGATGGGGTCACTCTGCTCCAGACTCGCGGCTTTTTCTTTTGAATGCTCAGACGCTGGGGCAGGTGGTAAAACACCTTCTTCAGGGGTTGGCTCAACATGGGTGCCCAAAGTCTCAGTTTCATTGCCAATTCCCTTGGACCCGTCATCCGAAAGTACCGGGGACGTAGCTGTATTGATGTTTGTGGCAATCTGCTGCACTACTCCCAAAGGATCGATTTGCAGGAGAGATTGAGAAGACTCTCCTGGTCCTTCAAATAATTGTTGCTCATGCAACTGCCTGGATTCTCTAATTGCTTGCTGCATGTCTGACTTCTCTGATGCAGCAATGGGTTCCTCATCACTCTCTGAGTATATGTCTAGATGTGTATGAGTGTGAGAGGAAGAGTTTGTGAATTCACACATCTTGGCCTTTTCTAGGACACGGGCTTCCTCACTTGCCTTTTCTTTCTCTTCTTCCTTGATGATTCGAAGAATATCCATGCAATTTCCTTCATCAAGAGCTTGTCGTACCGTGGCAACACCGAGAAATTGCAGCAATTCCTCTTCTTCTTCGATATACTCAGGGTGAGCGAACTGCGACCTTGAGTGATCAAGTTTCCATGCTCTCCATTCTCTAAGACGTCTCTGGATATCTGGATACAAAGGAGAATACATGACAACATCATTATCATCATCTTCTTCTTGTCCTTCCTTTTCTGGGATTGAAGGCAAGATACTTTTTCTTTGCCCCTCTCCTTGAAAGAAGATCAGAAGTAGGTGGAGAGACAACCTTTTCAACAGAATGTTCAGTTGTCTCTGCTGCTTTGCTTCCTCAGCTGTCTGACGCCTTGATTGAGTCTTGATATGTCTCTCTGATCACCCTCGGCCAGACTTGGCGGTACATCAATAAATGAGACCATTTTGCTCTTCTAGACATGGCGTCTCAACTTGTGATTCGGTGAATAATAAATAGATTCGGATCTCTTTTCAAGCTCGATTGCTTGAAAATTCTTCTTCTTTTGGTCCAAACCGAGAGGACTTAAGTTCTTCTTCTTCTTCTGAATCTTTGGCGGCGGGGGCTGGGACATCCTTCTTGGAGAGAGCTGTCTTCCTTGACTTGGCATTCCTCTTCTTTCGTATGGCTGGGGAAGGGATTTGGGGTTCCTTCTCAGCCTCGGCTGCAGGGGTAGGTGCATCCTTTTTTCTTAGCTGCAAGGGCAACTTTCTTCTTCGCAGCTGCTTGGGCAGCTTTCTTCTTTGGTGGAGGGGTAGCAGTTGTGCCATCGGGTTCAGTTGATTCCCCCTCACTTGTTTCCACCTTCTTCGCGTAGGCTCTCCTCTGGGCTCCAGAGAGGTTCGCCCTGAACATCTTCTTGTTGACATGGAAGGGTTTTCTATGTCGAAGTGGAATACCCTTCACTTCCATCAAGTGGCCAATCACGAGGCCATATCCAAGAGAACCTCCAAAAGCTTCGTCTTCCTTGAATGACTTATTCATCACATTCAGGCAGAGTCTGCTGTACACGAACTCAGCCCAGTTGACTTTCTTGCCCCGCATGATCGTAGCCATGACGATCAACTTTGTCTTAGACAGCTGATTAAAGCTTCCAAACTTCATGTTTACACACTTTGAGACGACATCCATCAAATAATGATACTTATCAGCTGTGTAAACCACCTTAGCAGCGTACTCTGGTTTGGCTATCTCTTTTCATGCAACAGCCAAATCAACATCAGCTTCATTAATCTCCTTCATGGCTCCCGACGGCAACAAGCAGTGCTCTGCAAGGTCCTTAGCATTTATCATTATGTCATTGCGGTGGACAGAAGACTTGATTCCTTCGTCCTGTACTTCCGTATTAACATAGAACTGCGCCACCTCTTCTAGGTAGATGTGCGAGTATTCCATAGTCAGAAAAGCTTTGAGACCTGACTTTTCTAGCATTTTAGTGATTTTCTTAACAAGGGTTTCATCGGAACCCTGCTTCACCATACCTTCATAATCTACTGACGATCCTGAGTGGACTTGCTTCGATAGCTTGACGAAATCACATGTAGGTCCCAAGGGGTGTGAGTAAGGTTTAGAAGGGGGAGTTGAATAAACCTTACCAACTTTTCGATTTTAGTCCTTTTAAAATATTACAAAGTTAACTCAAACAGCTAAGTCCTTGAGTGACCGCTGAGTTGGTTATTCAGCAGAGTTAGCCACTCAACAGACTCGATAAAGCTGTTGATAGAATAACTCAGCTGTTTAACCTGAACCTTAACTTGGCTGTGTTGGTTTATCAGCGGAAGACTTAACACCATTTGATTTGTTTTAAAATTATTTTAACATTTGATTTTAGCACTTGGTTATTTATCAGTTGGATAGCCAATAAGTTTAACAGCAGATATAAAGTAAGTATGCAGAAATGTAGATGTGCTGAAAGATAAATGACACAGTTAATTTTTATAGAGGTTCGAAGATAGGGTAATTATTCTAATCCTCTCTTCTCCAACTCCTGGAGGAATCCACTATGTAAAAGATCTGTTTATAAAGTGGTCAACAGTCTAGAGACAGCCTTGGTAACACAGCTGGCTTCTCTTCCGACTCAGCTTCTTCACATGGCAAATTGTCTTCTACTACTTGAGCTCACTTTCTCAAGCTCTTGGATTTGATCACGAAGCCCTCCAATAACTTGATACTGGTTCGACCTTGAACCTTCCTATAATCCTCCTTGGAAAGTAGACCCCTTTTGATTCTTCAAAAGTTTCCTCTTCAATAGTTTGAAGTTGTCTTTCCTTCACAGCTTGTGTTGGATCGATTTCCTTCGAGTTTCAGGCTTGAGGATATTGGTTGAATATACTTGAGAATATTTGCAGGTTTACAGCTTGAATATTGCTCGCTTGTTCATGGTTCAGGTCATCTTTTCTCAATGAATTCCCTCAGCCTTTTATAGTGAACTTTCAAAAATTTGCCTGTTGAAGAGATAGGTTGATTTCAAAAGCCACTTGTGTTCGTTGGCTTGTCTTTTCTTGGTCCTTAATCTTGAGATGTAGACCTTTCCTTGTTTTAAATGAATTTGCAGCTTTTCAGGTTCTGACACGAGGTGCGTCGCTTCCCATTGGTTTATTCCTTTTGCACGCTTCTGGGATAAACACTTTAAGACCTAGCAGCATGAAAGTATTACTTATTTAAGTAATGTTCTTGAC
The DNA here is from genome assembly GCA_016081115.2 of Rehmannia glutinosa. Classification (NCBI taxonomy): domain Eukaryota; kingdom Viridiplantae; phylum Streptophyta; class Magnoliopsida; order Lamiales; family Orobanchaceae; genus Rehmannia; species Rehmannia glutinosa. The sequence goes on from JABTTQ020003134.1 coordinate 303,526, forward strand.
TTAAATTACAAATGATTCATTTCGATTAACTCCTCTCGCCGCCTTTTTCCTAGGTGACTTGAAGTATGCTCCAATCATTTGAAGACTCATCATGTCACTTTCAACTGAGACTTGGCTTCTTGAGTTGACTTTGGTCGACTCTTCCACATTTGTCGTCGGTGATACAACTTCAGTCGAGTTCTTGATTTTCTATCTTGGCCATACTCAGTTGTTTCACTGAGTCTTCACTCGATCTTGATTGACTTCTTGTATTTAGGCGTGGTGACTTGACTCAGCTTTTTCAGCCCTGTCGATTACAATGAAAATTACAAGTAAAATGCGGTGCCAACTTTCTAGTTTATGTTTTACATGGCATTCATCAAAATCTATAAAATAAATTTCCCAACAAGATTTTTGTATGGATTTTTTAAAACGAAATAAGTTATTTTGTTTATTCAGAACATAGAAATAAAATAATTTTATTTTCCTAGGTTAAAAGTGTTTTCAGAAATAGCACCTACCCTGTATTCATCTATAGCAAATTTTTTAACAAAAAGTTATATAAAATAAGTTTAGGATCTGTGTTATTCAAAAAACAAAATAATTACCAAATCCGTAAATATTTGAAAATGACAGGGTCAACCAGATCCGTAAATAATTTGTTGATCTGATTATTTAAATCTTAATAATATTAGAAAATATACTATAATACTTGAATAATAAAATTAATAATAAAAAATAAAAAGGCAACCATATCCGTAAATAACATGATTGAAAATGACAAAATAATGAAGAAGCATGTACGAAACAAAATTTTTTATTTACATTTGGGATTTTTATCTTAAAATCAGATTAAATCATTTTTTGGAATCGATTTTCTATATTCAAAAAATGAGATCAGTTTACTTTTTACAAAAACCAAGCCAAAAGTATAAAATCCCAAATGTTTAGATGGAGATTTCCAAAAATAATTTAACAACAAGAAATAGAAACTGATAAACAAAATATATTACTTACATATCTGGGAGATAACATGGACATTTGTGGATATTATACTTCAAAAATACATAAATCGGAATAATCCCAGCAAACTGAGAGTGATTAGTAGATAACATCTACTGTTATGGCCTTCATAGTTCAAGTGTATCTGAAAATCGAGCCTGATTCGAGAGTATACCAATGGATCTGGCCGAAAAATCTAGCGATTTTTCAATTTATACTGCTAAAATATTTGTAAATCGAAGAAAACCAACATTACTTACAGATCTGAGATAAATCATACTATTTTTTGTTATTTCAGTTTAAAATTTTAAAATATATGTAAATTGGATAAATGCGAATGGCTATCATCAAGCCCCCAGATTTTTCGATTTACATCTGTAAATGTTCGAATATATAGCCTTTCCCGAAAAGAAAAACAGAGTAGAAAACACAAAACATACCCATCTCATGAACATTTTTCATTTTAATGTTCGAAAAACCTAATCACAAAAATGAATGAAAATCCATATAAAAAATCCACAAAAAATCCATCTCCAAAACATCACAACCTTAAAATATGGGCATATACATAGATTGCCCAACAGGCTGAGAGAAATGAGAGATGGGTAGGTTTAAGTTTGAGTTTGGTTCGGGCAGATAGGGAGAGAGAGATGATAGTGAAACTAGGATTTCATTTTTTCAGAAAAATGAGAGTAGATAGAGAGAGCTATTCGGATGAGTGAGAGGGATATGGAGTTGTAGGTCCCAAGGGGTGTAAGTAAGGTTTAGAAAGGGGGATTAAATAAACCTTACCAATTTTTCGATTTTAGTCCTTTTAAAACATTACAGAGTTAACACACAGCTAGGCCCTTAAGGGACATCTAAGTTAGTTAATCAGCAGAGTTAGCCACTCAACAGACTCGATAGAGTTGTTGATTGAATAACTCAACTGTTTAGTCTAAACCTTAACTTGGCTGTGATGAGTTTTTCAGCGGAAGACTTAACACCCTTGAATTTGATTTAACTTTGTTTTAACACTTGATTTTAGCACTTTGTTATTTATCAGTTGGATAGCAAATTATCAGCAGATATAAAATATGTGTGCAGGAATGTAAATATGCTGAAATGTAAATGACACAAGTAAATTTTATAGAGGTTCGAAGATGGGGTAATTCTTCTACTCCTCTCTTGTCCAACTCCTGGAGGAATCCACTAAGTAATGATCAGAGTACAAAGTGGTTATTAGTCCAGAGACAAGTCTTGATCACGCAGCTGACTTGCTCCTTGCTTTCGATCGGAGATGGCTTGGTCACACGGTGGCTTCTCGTCAGGCTCGGCTTCTTCGGGGCGGGTGCGCTTTACTACTTGACTTACTTTCTCAAGCTTCTTGGATTTGATCACGAAGCCCTCCAATAACTTGAGATTGGTTCGACCTTGAACCTTCCTACAATCCTCCTTGGAAAGTAGACCCCTTTTGATTCTTCAAAAGTTTCCTCTTCAACAGTTTGAAGTTGTCTTTCCTTCACAGCTTGGTGTTGGATCGATTTCCTTCGAGATTTAGGCTTGAGGATTTTGCTTGAATAACTTGAGAATATTTTGCAGGTTGCAGTTTGAATATAGCTTGTTATCTCAGGTATGCAAAGTAACCTTTCTCAATGTGATTCCTCAGCCTTTTATAGTGAACATTCAAAAAATTGCCCGTTGAAGAGATAGGCTGATTTTCAAAAGTCACTTTTGTTCGTTGGCTTGTCTTGTTGCAGTCCTTGATGTTGACATTTCCTCATATTTAATGTCTTGTAGCATTGCAGCGTATCTGACATTTGGTACAGTGCTTCCCATTGGTTTGTGCCTTTTGCACACAACTGGAACTAACACTTTATCTCGACAACTTTAACGAGTTACTATTAAGAGTAACATTCTTGACTTTCATCAACGGATCTCGTTCGGTTTGTCTTGACTTGATTCGCGATCTTTTATTCCCAGGTGACTTTGAGTTAGCTTCCAACCAATGGATGACTCATCTGTCACTTCAACTTGAGACTTGGCTCCTTGAGTTGACTTGACTGACTCTTCATACAGCTGTTTCACAGCCGATACTCCTTCAGTCGAGTTCTTGATCTTCTTTCTTGGCCATACTCAGCTGTTTCTCAGCGGAGTCTTCACTTCACTTCTTCAGTTGACTTCTTGTATTCCCAGGCATAGGTGACTTGACTCGGCTCATCATACAGCCCTATCTATTACAATAAAAATTACAAGGAAAATGGGGTGCCAACTTTCTAGTCTAAGTTTTACATGGCATTCATCAAAATCTAAACATTTCCCAACAATTTCCCCCTTTTTGATGATGCCAAAACTTAAAACATTAATCAACATGTAAACAACACAGATACATACAGACAATGCAGTAACAAAGAATGTATGCGTAGAATCAATCATTTTATTGATCATAGCATTCTTGTCCTTTACACAGCTGTTTACAGGGTGTATCAGAGCATAATAATATCTAAGCCAATTTCAAGCATCTATGCTAAGATTCAGAAATAGATAGATAATACAACAATCTTTTATTGAATGTACAGATGACTTACATATATATGTATTTACAAAAGTAAAATACACGAAGGGTTCACAGCAACACTTCATCGCCTTCGCTGCCTCCTCCTTTCCTCTTCAGCTCTGTCATCATCAGCTCTCTTTCTTTTATTTTCTTCTTCAGCTACTTTCTTCTTTTCATAAGCTCTTTTTGCAGCTTCGTCTCTTTGCTTCCTTTCTTGCCTTTCTTGCCATATCTGGTATTGTCTTTTCTTTTCCTCTTCAATTCTCTTCACATATTGACATTTTTCTAGCGATTCAGTTAGCTCTTTGTATCATACCCAACCCAGTAGATCCTTCCTTTCTTACCTGGATCTACATATTCAATGTTTTTGGGTAGAGGTCTAGGTTGAAAACCTCTTCCTCCACCACTTCTTCCTTCTCCTCCTCGGGCGTATATTGTCTTTGAGTCTTCTTCTTACTAAATTTGAATGGTCTTTGGTAGTCTCGCCTATCGAACCTTCTTCACACGACCGACCACTTCTCCCAAGTACAAATCCCAGGCTTGGGCTAACGGCATATTCTTGAAATAGCCGGATTCGAGAGTTTGAAATTCTCCAACCGATCTTGGCTCGTTTCCATCATCCGGAATGGCATCTGTGTCCTTCCCCTGCGGAGTGCCACCAAATGTTTCAACATTTCTTCAACGCGGGCATCCGTTCTCTTGTCGAACTCTTCCATCCCTCGCTTCTACAATTTTTCTCTTCTCGACATGGGCGGATCGAGTGATGGAGTGGCGAGTCACCTGTGCGTTTTGATTATAGATCTTTGTCACATGACCTTGCTGAGGGGTTTCAGCAAGCATTAAGGTCACATCCTTTGACCTTTCCCCTCAACAGCTTTTCCCTTCTCAGCTGATTCATCCTTTTGCTTGTCAGTTGTATCTTCCTTTAATTTCCTCAGGTATTCCTCTTCCCCCTTTTTGGCATCATTGAAGGAGAGAGAAACCCCTGCAAATATCCCAACGAGCATGAAATCCGTCGGAGAGCGAGTTCGCTTAGAGTCTAATGTGGCATGCGTGGTTCGAAATTCTGAGCGAGTAGCCTTCGATTCAGCTGCCACCAGTTTCATTTCAGCCATAAGTAGGCTGAACTTCGCATTCATGTTCTCTTCAACACGCAAAATTTCTTTTCGATGAAATTCACGCAGTAACTCCATTTCAATTGTATGGGAGGCATGCAATCTCTCCATATAAGTCTGCATCCTCTCCTTCATGTCAGCATTGTCAGCACTCCAGACCATCATTCTGTTGTATCGTGCCTTGAAGTAGCGAACTTGCTCGAGACGCATGGCACTCTGCTATTGAGACCATTCCCTTATCCTGACCACCACTCATCTCAAGTCTGTTGTGAGAGTGGCATCTCTGTTTTTCAAGCGCATGTTGAGAGAGGCTTGGTGCCGTTCAATCTTCTCAATCTCTTCTCAGATCTTCTTGAAGATTTCACGCATCTCAGCTGTCTAACTTGAGTCATCTGCCGGCCATTCTGCATCGAAGTTGAAATCAACTGGCACAAAGGAGTCAGTTGGAATTATGGGATCTTCTTGGATAGTGTAGTGCTTCTGTTCTCTTGCAGTCTCTTCTTCTAGCCTAGGCAGTTCAAGAGAAAAGGGAAATACATCCTCAAATGCATCATCTCACACTTGAGATATTGTGCGCGAGGTGGTCACTGCTGCAGCTCTGGTAGCCTGCGCAATTGAAGTTGTTGTAGCTGGCGCAGTTGATTGTCTTTGCCCAGCTGACTGAGCCTCAGCTATCTTAACAGATTCTTCGGCCTCAGTAGATTTTTCCATTTGAGTAGACTGGTCCTCGGTTGTATCATCAGCGTCATCGGATGATGATGGAACCTGGGGGCTTGGTTCATCATCAAATTTGAATATTTGACGAGCAGCTTTGAAACTTGGCTGACTCGTCTGCGGAAGAACATCCTCAGCTGCGTCCTTGTGATGTGCAACAGGGGTGGACTCAGCTTAATCTTCAGATCCCAGAAATGATATATCAGGGTTGTCTTGGGAATCATGAAGTGCACTAATCTCCTTGTCAGAATCTTCAATGTGAACAGGAGGGATGTTCTCGCATTTATTTCTCTTTACCGGGGAAGTCTCAACCTCCTCGGGCCTTCAATACCTTTGCGAGTCTCAGCTGAGAAAGGCCTTCTATATTCCCCCGACAGGCCTTGAGATCTCTTAGGGTCTTGGACCATGTCATTTGAAGGAGTCTCAACCCCTTGGATTGCACTTTCAGTACCCAGAGTGTTAACTCCGGGCATTTCTAACTGTGCCTCATTGCATCGTAGCGGCGTCCTCACCTGCAGCGCGGTTGGCACCGGTGAGACAGACTCAATTGTCCGAGCTTCGTTAGTGTCAGTCTGCTGTGGTTATTTTTCTTTTTCAACTTCGCCTCCTTTCTGCAATGTGGAGTCGTCTGCATCATCCTCCGACCTTGCTGCAATGGAGTGAGTTTCCCCCTCAGCTGGCTCACCAGCTGAGTGACTGACGGTGGGGTCACTCTTCTCCAAACTCCCGGCTGCTTCCATTGAGTGCTTAGCCGTGGGGGCAGGTGGTAACACACCTTCAATAGGAGTTGGCTCAACTTGGGTGCCCAAATTCCCAGTCTCATTGCCAAGTCCCTTGGACCCATCTTCTGAGTGTACTGGGGACGTGGTCGCAGCGATAACTGTGGCAATCTGCTGCACCACTCCCAACGGGTCTATCTCCAGGAGAGATTTTGAGGACTCTCCTGGTCCTTCCATCAACTGTTGCTCGTTCATCAACCTGGATTCTCTTAGAGCTTGCTACATTCCTGACTTTTCTTGTGCAACAGCGGGATCCATGTCTTCATCACTTCCGGAGAACACATCAAAATGAGGGTGAGTGTGTTCTAGAGTTCCAGTGAAAGGACATATGTTTGCCTTCTCCAGTGCACAGTCTTGCTCTTCAGCTTTGTCTTTCTTGTCCGCTTTTATGATGCGGAGAATGTCCATGCAATTCTCTTCATCAAGATCTTGTCGTGCAGTGGTAATCCCTAGGAATTGCATTAATTCCTCTTCCTCCTCTATGAATTCAGGGCGTTCGAACTGCACCCTGGAGTTGCTTAGCTTCCATGCCCTCAATTCACGCAGACGGCGCTGAATATCTGGATATACAGGTGAGTACATGATGACATCATCATCGTCATCTTGTTCTTGTCTTTCCTTTTCGGGAATGTAAGGTAGCTTACTCTGCTGCTCTTCAGCAGCATCTGCGGCGGGTGGAGACACAACCCTTTCAACAGGGGATTCTCATTGTCTCTCCGCTTCTTTTCTCTCAAATTGCTTGTTCACAACAGGTCTTGAATTGCCTCTGCTGATCACCCTCAGCAGACTTGGCTGTTTCGTCAATGATTTCTAGAGACTGCACTTCTTTAGCAGTCTCAGAAGTTTTCTCCAGTTGAGTTGCAGACTCAGCTGTCTTCTCAAGCTCTGAAAGCTTGGAGATTTTCTTCCTTCTCTTTGTCCTTACCAGAGGAATATCTGTTTCGGATTCCTCATTTTCAGGTACCTTGGCGGCAGGGGCCGGAGCATCTTTCTTGGATGAAGGAGCTGCCTTTCTTGGCTTGGTAGTCCTCTTCTTTCTGATGGCTGGAGAAGGTTTTGGGCTTCCTTCTCCGCCTCGGCTACGTGGGCAGGAGACACGGCTGCTCGGGCAGGTGACTCGGCTGCAGGGGCAGGGGCGTCCATTGACTTTGCTGCAGGGGCAGCCTTCTTCTTTGTAGATTTCTTCTTGGGAGGGCAGGAAACAACTGTGTCCTCGGGGTCAGCGAATTCCCCCTCACTTGTATCCGCCCTCTTCGCATGGGCTCTCTTCTGAGTTCCTGAAAGGTTAGCCCTGAACATCTTCTTGTTTACATGGAAGGGCTTTCCATGTTGAAGGGGAATGCCCTTCACTTCCATCAGATGGCCAATGACTAGGCCATAGCCGAGTGATCCTCCAAAGGATCCATCTTCCTTGAATGATTTATTTGCAACGTTCTGGCAGAGTCTGTTGTATACGAACTCAGCCTAGTTAACTTTCTTTCCTTGAATGATCACAGCCATGGCGATCAGCTTAGTCTTTGACAGTTGATTGAAACTGCCAAACTTCATATCCACACATTTTGAGACGACATCCATCAGCTTGTGATAGTCGTCCTTCAAAGAACTTCTTCTGTTTGTGTAGACTACTAGAGCACACTCCGGTTTGGCTACTTCTTTCCATGCAGCCGCCAAGTTGACATCAGCTTCGTAAATTTCCGGCATGCCCTCCGACGGCAATAAGCAGTGCTCCGCAAGGTCCTTAGAAGTGATCATGATGTCATTGCGGTGGACGGAAGACTTGATGCCTTCATCCTGCACCTCGGCATTCACATAGAACTGCGCCACCTCTTCCAGGTAGGCGTGCGAGTACTCCAACGTAAGAAAAGGTTTTAGACCGGCCTTTTCCAGCATATCAGCTATCTTCTTCACTAGGGTTTCATCGGAACCCTGCTTCACCATTCCTTCGAAATCCACAGTCGAACAAGAGTGGATTTGCTTCGATAACTTGACAAAATCAGTCTTTGGTGCCATTTTTAGAAGTTTCTACCGATTAAATCTTGATGAACTTGCTTGTAAACTTGTAGGGTTTTCGAGAGAAAAAATGACTTGCTTTCGAATGTTTGAAGATGAACAATTTTATGTGAGAGAGAGAAAACTGAAAGAATGAGTATATAAGGGTTATGAAAGGATGTGTTTTCGGTTTTTTGAACTTTGATCGAGATCAACGTCTCAGATTTAGCACGTCACACTGCATTTAATTGCTCGCATTTAATGCGGCAACATTTATATCCGATCATATGCTTACTGTGCAGCTTTGACTGTGCCCGTCATTATTATGCTGACGTCATCCTTAAAAACATTCCCACTCATTAAAAATGACTGCGTTTTTGTCACTTAGCTCATAAATGACTCAGCTTACTCCACAAGTGACTCAACTCTTCTGCTCTCCTTCCATTAAGCAACTCAGCTGTCAGCTAACTCGATACAGCTGACTTTACGATATGGCTGGTTCACTTGGCTGATGTGAAAAACTTGTTCATCTCTTACTTTCTATCTTCCAGCTCTTCTGATTTAGTCTTCTGAGTATTAACTCAGCTCAATTAACCCTTGCTCATGCTTAAGCTCTTCAAATCTTTATTCACATAAGGGCTTGGTGAATATGTAAGCTAATTGTTTATCAGTTGAGATATATTCCAAAGTGATGTCTTTCTTTTCAACATGATCTCTTATAAAATGATATCTAACATCAATGTGCTTTGTTCTTGAATGCAACACAGGATTCTGAGTGATTACAATAGCACTTGTGTTATCACACATAATTGGAATCTCTTTTCTTCAATATCATAGTCTCTCATTTGTTGTCTCATCCATAAGACTTGGGCACATTTGATTTGCCCGACTATGTACTCTACTTCATTTGTGGATGTGGCTATTGAGTTTTGCTTCTTGCTAAACCAGAAACCAATCTATTTCCAAGCATTTGACATGTACGAAGTACTCTTCTGTCAACTCTACATCCAAAGATAGTCGAGTCCGAGTAACCAATAAGCTTGAATCCACCTTCCTTTGGATACCATAAGCCAACTTCTTGGCATCCCTTCAAATATCTTAGGATTCTCTTAGCTGCAGTCATATGGCTTTCTTTTGGTGCAGATTGAAATCTTGCACATACACCTCTTTGCAAAGGTGATGTCGGCTGTTCTTTTGTTAGATAGCGGTGATCCAATAAGTGCTGTATCTTGTTTGATCTATAGCTTTACCATATGCATCCATGTCCATCTTGAGTGATGTATTCATTGGTATTTTCACAGTAGACTTCTCTTCCATACCAAATTTCTTCATTAAATCTCTGGTGTACTTTGTATGACTTCTGAAGGTTCCATCCTTCAGCTGTTTAACTTGAAGTCCTAAGAAGAATGTCAGCTCTCCCATCATGCTTATTTCAAATTTGCCTTGCATGAGGTTTGAGAATTTATCACACAGCTCTTTGTTTGTGGATCCAAAAATGATGTCATCCACATATATTTAAACAAGCAATATACTCTCTCCATCTTGAATTCTGAAGAGTGTTCTATCTACTTTGCCTTTGGTGAATCCATTGTCAGTTAGAAATTGAGACAATGTGCCATACCATGCTCTAGGTGCTTGTTTCAATCCATATAGAGCTTTCTTGAGCTTGTACACCTTATCTCCAATGGTCTTCTACTCAAAGCCTGGAGGTTGTTCAACATAGACTTCTTCTTCCAAAAATCCATTTAAAAATGCACTTTTTACATCCATTTGATATACAATGAAGTTCTTGTGTGCAGCATAGGCAAGAAACATCCTTATTGCTTCTAGTCTTGCAACATGAGCAAATGTTTCATCAAAATCTATTCCCTCTTCTTGGCAATACCCTTTGGCTACCTATCTTGCTTTGTTTCTTACCACATAACCTTCCTCTTTCATCTTGTTTCTGAAGACCCATTTAGTGCCAATAACATTTTGATGGGTTGGTCTCTGCACTAATTCCCATACCTTGTTCCTTTCAAATTGATTCAGCTCTTCTTGCATGGCTTGAATCCAATGTGTGTCTTCCAATGCTTGGGACACATCTTTTGGCTCTATTTGGGAAGTAAAACAAGTGAACATTGCTTCTTGTTGAGCTCTGGATCTGGTTTTTACACCATCTCTCACATCTCCAATGACTAGTTCTGGTGGATGGTCTCTCAGCCATCTCACATTAGGTTGAAGCAAATCAGCTAGGTTCAGTTGTCTCGCAGCTGTGTTGTCTTGAGCAGATCTTTCATTATCATTCACCGAGATTTTCGATTGTCTTTGAGATTCACTATCTCATCTTCATCTTGGTTGATTACTCCTTCGGCTTCAACATAGGGACTCTTACGCATAGTTGGTGATTGACTTATCACCTAACTTTTCAATATCTTCTCCATTCACATTAGGTTCATAAAAACCACATGAATAGACTCTTCTGTGACCATAGTCTTCTTGTTCAACACTCTATAGGCTTTACTTTCAGCTGAGTATCCCAAAAAGATACCTTCATCAGGTTTAGCATCAAAAGCCTTTAGATTATCTTTGCCATTGTTGTGGATGAAGCATTTACATCCAAATATTCTAAAGTACCCAACATTTGGCTTTCTCCTGTCCCGATTTCATAGGGAGTCTTTTCATTGGTATCTATTAATCATGCATCTATTTTGGGTATAGCATGCAGTATTGATGGCTTCAGCCCAAAATCTTTTAGGCAATCCAGCTTCAGCTAACATGGTTCTAGCAGCTTCCTTTAGTGTTATGTTTCTTCTTTCTGCTACTCCATTCTGCTGTGGAGTCCTTGCTGCAGATAACTCATGAGCAATGCCATTTTCAACACAGTACTGAGTTATTATCCCATTGACAAACTCAGTTCCTCTATCAGATCTTATCTTTATAATGGTTTGGCTCTTTTCATTTTAAACTCTCTTCATCAGCTGAGGTAATCTTTGCAAAGTTTCCTTCTTTTTGCACATAAAGATTGTCCATGTATATCTTGAATAATCATCCACCACCACTAAGGTGTATTTCTTTCCACTTATATTAGTTGGCTCAACTGGACCAAATAAATCCATGTGCAACAAATGTAGTATCCATGTTGATGAAGGATTAGACTTTTCTTTTAATGATGATTTGATCTGCTTTCCCATCTGACATGCATCACAAACACTTTCCTTCTTGTACACTGAGTCTGGCAATCCTTCTACAAGATGACTCCTTGCAAGCTTGTTGATTGTCTTGAAATTCAGATGACTCAGCTTCTTGTGCCACGACCCAACTTGATTTCGGTGCTCTCTCGCTCAACAGACAGGTGCTTGGTGTGGCAGTCGACCAATCTACCACATACATGTTCTTTTGTTTGGATCCTTGAAATACTATTTCATTTGATTCAGTATCTTTAATTTGACACACTCCCATATTGAATCCAACATTGTAGCCCTTATCACAGAGTTGGCTGATGCTTAACAGGTTGAAGTTGAGGCCTTCAACATATGCAACATCTGTGATTTCTAATCCATTTTTCTTGATGGATCCAGTTCCTCTTATTTCCCCTGGAGCTTCATTTCCTCCGAATATGACTTTTGCGCCTCTAATCTCCTTGAATTTTGACAGATTTTTCTTGTTTCCTGTCATATGTCTGGAACAACCACTATCCATGTACCAGGTTCCTTGACACTCAGTTGTTCCTTGAACTGCAATCAAGGAAATTAGTTTTTTAGGTACCCATGCTTGCGGGTCCGAGGGGTTAGTGCTATAAGATGATCCAACCAACCTATAGCCAAATGACTTGACTCTAAGAGGTTGCCATCTATATGTGCCATAATCATAACTCACTTTGGCAAATTGCTTGGGGGCTTTAGGTTCATACAACTGTCTCTTTTGTCTATATGTCTGTGTGTGTGTTTTAGCAATTGCCTTCTTTGGGTAGTTGTGATATTTCTGAGTATAGTGCCTGGGTGCATATGTGTGCTGATGATAGCTCTTTTGCCTTTGGAATGACATTTGCTGAGTTCTAGGTCTTTGCCATTTAGGCTTGTACTCCATAGGTCTTTGCTGATATGTCACATTATTCTAATCAGCTTGGCTTGGGTAGTTTCTACCATTCCCATCATATGTGTTTCTTTGATAAAACTTCTAGGGTTTTCGGTAGCTCTGTTTATTCTTTACAGAGTACTTCCTGTTTGGAGTTTGCTGAGCAACTCTGTTAGATTTCTTCTCAGCTGTCCTCTCAGCATACTCAACTGGCTGTTTTCCTTTTCCTTTATATCCAAGACCAGTTTGTTTGTGATTGTGCTTTGGAGTAAGTGTGGGTGAAACATTTGGTGTTTTGGATTTTTGAGATGCTTCATTGCTTGAAGATCCTTTTTCCAAAATCACTCTGGGAGCTTAACTGTGCACAAAGAAATTGAATCCTATGCCTGTCTTATCTCCACATTCCTTTTGGCTCATAATAAGGTCATCCAATGATTTAGATGCCTTTGTAAATGATGCAATCACATTTTTGAGGTCATTTTCCCTCTTTTCTATAGCAGCGATTATCTCTGCTTTATTAGTTTAAGCATTCTCGGCCTTGACTCTTTGTTCTCATCGGCTATGTGACTCAGTACTCGGCTCTTAATCATGTCAGTGTGAGTTTTGGCTTTTGAGCTGGCTGTTTTCCTCGTTTAATAGTGTGTGTGAGGATTTAATGTGCTCAAAGTCTTTCATTATTTTGCCTAATGAATCATAAAGATCAGTGGGTGATGAAGTGTGTGTGTCACAATCACTATCACTAGAATCTGAATGAGATGAGTTAGAGTGTACCTCATCTTCTTGGTCTTGTTGATCTTGTTCTTTAGCCATTAGACATATCATTGTTTCTTCTTCACAATCACTTGAGTAGTCACCTTCACTACTCTCTGAGTCTGCTGCTTCTTTCGACTTAGATGTCTCAGCAGCCAACGTAATCTTTTTCTTTTCATGTCTTCTTTCTCTGAAGACTCTTCTTTCTTCTTCATTCCTGTATTTATTGACTATTGGATATGGACGGTCAATAGCGAAGTATCCTGGTTGTCTGCAGTTCCAACACAGGTTCTGAGCTCCTTGATCAGCTCTTTCCGTTCTTGGGTTATTAGCTCTATGATATTCAACTTTTTGATGCTCAGCTCTCTTGGGTGGCCTATCTTCCCTTGACTTAGAGGGAGCTGAATGTCTCCTGGAAGATTCACCCTTGTTTCTTTTATAGTTCTTGTTAAAGAACTTGTTGAATCTTTTAACCATCAGGGCAATCTCCTCCTGGTCTATGAGTTTCTTGACTTCAGCTCTTTTTCCATCCTTGACTATAAGTGCAACTGTTTTGGGTGAAACTGTCTCCTCTTGATCTTTTCTTCTCAGCTCAAATTCATAGGCCTTAAGATATGAGAATAGCTCATGATTGGATGTTGTTGTGAGGTTCATTGAATGTCTCAGAGCCATGACCTTAATTTCCCATTCAGCTGGGAGGCTTCTCAAAATCTTCATACACAATTCATGTGTATATTCTTTTAAAGTCTTTGATAGCGCATTTGTGATTTCATAAATCTAGCATCCGGTGATCCAAGGTTTCACCTGCAAGCATTTTAAAATTTTCAAATTTCTGTACAACAACAGACAATTTGTTTTCTTTAATTTGCTTAGATCCTTAACAAATTAAAGTTAATTTATCCCAGATTTGTTTTGCAGTTTGGCAAGATTTGACTTTGTTGAACATTGCTTTGTCCAAGGTTTTGTAAAGTATGTCCTTGGCCACATTGTCCAAGTTGTATCTTTTTCTGTCCTCGTTTGTCCACTCAATCCTTGGTTTCTCAACTAGGGCAGGTCTTGCCTCAGCAGCAGCTCTCCGTGCGGCCGAGTTCACTTTCAGTATTTGCAATGGCCCATCTCTATCACTATCCACATTTCATCATGTAAAGCAGATTGATGAGCCTGCATACGAATTTTCCAGTCATCAAATTCCTCAATAGTGAACATGGGAATGCGTGTCAAATTTGCTTCCATGATAATAACTTTGCCGAATAAAAATATCTTTTGAAAGAGCAAGTATTAAAAGTTCCTTTGAAAGATTGGAGATCTAGTTCAGTAACCAGTGCGGAAGGCTCAATGAACCAACCGCTCTGATACCACTTGTAGGTCCCAAGGGGTGTAAGTAAGGTTTAGAAGGGGGAGGGGGGTTGAATAAACCTTTACCAACTTTTCGATTTTAGTCCTTTTAAAATATTACAGAGTTAACACAAAACTAGGTCGTTGAGGGACAACTAAGTTAGTTAATCAGCAGAGTTAGCCACTCAACAGACTCGATAGAGATGTTGATAGAATAACTCAGTTCTTTAGTCTAAACCTTAACTTGGCTGTGATGAGTTTTTCAGCGGAAGACTTAACACCCTTGAATTGGATTCAACTTTGTTTTAACACTTGATTTTAGCACTTTGCTATTTATCAGTTGGATAACAAATTATCAACAGATATAAAATATGTGTGCAGGAATGTAAATATGCTGAAATGTAAATGACACAAGTAAATTTTATAGAGGTTCAAAGATGGGGTAATTCTTCTACTCCTCTCTTGTCTAACTCCTGGAGGAATCCACTAAGTAATGATCAGAGTACAAAGTGGTTATCAGTCTAGAGACAAGTCTTGATCACACAGCTGATTTTCTCCTTGGGCTCAGTCTGGAGATGCCTTGGTCACACAGCTGGCTTCTCGTCCGACTCAGCTTCTTCACAGGGCGGCAGCCTTGCTACTTCAGCTTACTTTCTCAAGCTTCTTGGATTTGATCACGAAGCCCTCCAATAACTTGAGATTGGTTCGACCTTTAACCTTCCTACAATCCTCATTGGAAAGTAGACCCCTTTTGATTCTTCAAAAGTTTTCTCTTCAACTGTTTGAAGTTGTCTTTCCTTCACAACTTGGTGTTGGATCGATTTCCTTCGAGATTTACGCTTGAGGATTTTGCATGAATAACTTGAGAATATTTTGCAGGTTACAGTTTGAATATAGCTTGTTATCTCAGGTATGCAAGATAACCTTTTCTCAATGTGATTCCTCAGCCTTTTATAGTGAACTTTCAAAAATCTGCCCGTTGAAGAGATAGGCTGATTTTCAAAAGTCACTTTTGTTCGTTGGCTTGTCTTGTTGCAGTCCTGGATGTTGATATTTCCTCGTATTTAATGTCTTGCAGCATTGTAGCGTATCTGACATTTGGTGCAGTGCTTCCCATTGGTTTGTGCCTTTTGCACACAACTGGAACTAACACTTTATCTCTGACAACTTTAACAGGTTACTATTCTGAGAAACATTCTTGACTTTCATCAACGGATCTCGTTCAGTTGTCTTGACTTGACTGCAGTCTTTTATTCCCAGGTGACTTTGAGTTAGCTTCCAATCAATGGATGACTCATATGTCACTTCAACTTGAGACTTGGCTTCTTGAGTTGACTTGACTGATTCTTCATACAACTGTTTCACAGCCGATACTCCTTCAATCGAGTTCTTGATCTTCTTTCTTGGCCATACTCAGCTGTTCCTCAGCGGAGTCTTCACTTCACTTCTTCAGTTGACTTCTTGTATTCCCAGGCATAGCTGACTTGACTCAGCTCATACAACCCTATCTATTACAATAAGAATTACAAGGAAAATGGGGTGCCAACTCTCTAGTCTAAGTTTTACATGGCATTCATCAAAATCTAAACATTTCACAACATGAGTGAATGGATAACATCGAATTCTAGAGAATTTGAATAGAGGGTGGGTGGTCTTGGGACTCTGAAATGAAATATGGCCATCCGATTGCAAATCGAATGACTTGTTTTTTTTTTATTAAAAAGTGCATGGAGCAGTGTGTGCACGTGTTGGGCTTCTAGATTATTCCACAAAGAGATGATGAAATGTGGAAGCATTATGGCCATCCGATCTGTGATCGGATGTTTGTGTATTTTTTTAATTTTTTTAATACAACAAATGAATGGTTTTTGTGGAGAAGTTGGGCCTTATACAAATATCTGATATTTTTTAAAATGGTTGGGTCTGGTCAAATATTTTTGTGTTGGATCCTACTCAATCCAATGTTTTTAAAAATGGCCTAATTTAATTTATGTTTTTGAGGTTTATTGTAAATAAATCAAAGTAATGTTTTAAATAAAATAAAAAAATATGATAAAAGTAATAAAATAGACAACGTATTTTAATTTTTTTTAATTTATTAATTTATTTATCATATAATTCAAGAAATATTATTTGAAAATACATAATCATTTTAATCCTAGCATAATAGTTGTAATTAAGAAACTATATTATCTACATATTACAAATCTAAAATTATTAGTCTTATATATATATATATATATATATATATATATATAGATTAGTATTTTTTAAAGATCCACAATTTATCATATTGCTAATAATTTTTAATTTAATTATTATTCGAAAATATAAATTTAATTATAAAATATAATTTACTACCTATTAAAATAAATTAAAAAATATAGATCGAATTAAAATTTAGCTTCCAAACTAAAATATTTTGCTAAATTTAATATATTACCTATTAATTATATTTATTTTAGGAGTTTAACAAAATGAAATGATCTGATTTGTAAAAAAACAAATATTAAATATATACTTATAAATATATTGGATAATAAATAAATATATTTGCATTTATTTTGTTTTTCCGGTTAAAAAAATATAAAATAAAAAATTATATGTTTATTTATTTTAATTTCATTTAATTAAATCTAAATATATATGGATGTGTTTTTATGTGCTATTGTGTGCACATTAATTATTTTTTGACCTTATTTTGTTTTCATATGTGCAGAAAATATTAAAAGCTCAAATTTGTCGATTTCTAGCAAAAATGCGACAAAAGATTTGCAAAATCGGCCTAAAAGACAATTATCAAACCAACCGCTTATTAGCATCACAAATACATATCCTTCAATGACAACATGAATAGATACGCAGTCATCGTCAAGGTTATGTAGACTAAATGATTTCCAAGGCTGCTTTGGCACAAATATTAATGCAAATAATTATATCCTCAGTTCTGTCATTACAGATGGTATGTTCCATTTTGTTTGAAATTGTTTATTTTAATTATTTGTTATTATTTAATACTGAATATTTATTAGTGTTACCAATATATATATTATTTCTTATTTCTTGCAATTTGTTTATTTCAATTAATCCAATATTGTATCCTTTCGTTTACTCAGAAAATCGTGTACTATCTTTAAAGACGGGTACAAATGTATCCAAACATTTAGAATTCAAGTAACATTGTTAATCCAATGTTGAAAATGATGTTTACTAACATCACAAATGGTATATTACGTTTCTGGAATTTTTTATTTTTTTTAAATGTATATATTGAAAATTACATATACACCTTTGAGGTTTATTTATTTTAGTAATTTGGTTTTACAATTACAGGGATATCGTCTTCAAAAAGAATTTCAACATACAATAAAAAGAAAAGTGCACAAGGGAGTCTTCATGTATCGATTCGGACTCGACATAAATAATTGATCTAACATTTGATGAATCTATGTGTATGGATCCCATTTCTAACATTATAGCAATATTCGATGGCACTAAGAATGATTTGACACATTACTCATCAAATGGGATATCTGTAGTTGAAAAACAAGGTATGTATGCTATGGATTCAAGTTCACGATGAAATTTTAAATGCAATAAATTTCGATTTAATATCTCTGTGTAAGATCTGTGTCTTTTTTTTTCTAGAGTATTGGGATATCAGAGATGCAACATACAAATGTGAATTTTGTAACGCGGTGTTTTAGTTTGAAGAAAGGTTCATCTCCTATCCAAAATCCAAATATTTATAGATACTTTTTATGTTGTGTTCATGGTATAATTCAACTTCCTCCCATCAAAGAACCACTTGGTGTACTTGGAGATTTGTTGTTTGGAGATGGAAATAGGAGTAAACACTTTTAGGACAATATTATATCATACAATAATATGTTTTGTTTCACATCGATGGGAAGCACAATTGACACCGACGTAAATAAAGGCAGAGGCCCTTCTGTTTTTCGATTGCATGAATCTCAAAATTGTTTTTAATTGATTTATATGTAGTAATTACCTAATATCTATATTATTTTCTAGGCAAGGGAGTGAGAATAATAATCTGCATGAAGCGATCGCCAAAGAATTGAAGAGAATGCTAGATGAAAATAATGTGTTAGTTAAGACTTTTAGAATGGCAAAGGAGAAGATTTTAGAAGGTGGTCACAATGATGTATGTTTGCGTCTAATCGGTAAGCGAAGTACGGATGCTAGGAGATACAGTATGCCTTCAAGTTCTGAGGTTGCTGCTCTGATTGTTGGAGATTTTGATTAAGCATTAGGAGATAGGGATATATTAGTCGAAACAAACTCAGGCGGTTTGAAACGGATAAATGAGTTGAATGCTTCGTACTTGGCTTTATAGTATCTGTTGTTATTACCGTATGGTGAGATGATTTCCGAGAAGACATATTATTTTCTAATCTCAAAAAAAAGAATCCAGGAGGCAGAAAAACTGTTAGTGTGAGAGAGTATTTCGCATATCGCCTACACGATAGAGAAGATGAACCTTCTACAATTTTGTCTTCCGGAAGATTGTTTCAGCAATTCATTGTTGATGGTTATACGATGGTTGAGTCAGCACGATTAAAGTATGGATGGTTGCACCAGAAGAAGTTGCGTTGTGACATATATAAGGGTCTAAGTGATGCTTTGTTGCATGGACACATCAATCCTAGTACTAAGGGTAAACGAATTATATTACCTTCCAGCTTCATGGGAAGCGCTCGATATATGATTCAAAATTATCAGGATGCAATGGCTATATGTCGATGGGCAGGATATCCATATTTATTTATAACATTCACATGCAATCAAAAATGGCCGGAGATTGTTAGATTTCTTTAGAAAAAGAAATTGAGTCCAAAGGACCGACCCGGTATTGTTTGTCGGGTGTTTAAACTGAAGTTGGATGCTTTGATCAAAGATCTTCGGCATAATAATGTTTTTGGTGAAGTCCAAGCAGGTAAGAAATTTATTTCAAGCGTCTGTTTCTTCCAATTTGATTTAATATATGTTAATTGTTTTCCCTTTTTTCTAATATTGCAGTAATCTACACAATAGAATTTCAAAAGAGAGGCTTGCCTCATGTCCATATTTTGCTTTTTTGGCAAAAGAAGACAAGAATCCTATTGCAGATGATAGAGATCGAATTATATCAGCTGAAATACCAGACGAGAGTTTAGATCCATGTTATTATGTAGTAGTGAAGGACCATATGATTCATGGTCCATGCGAGGATCCTAGAAAAACTTCTTCGTGCATGGCTATTTGCACTAAATATTTTCCAAAAACATTTGTAGATGTGACGACTATTGATGATGAAGGTTATCCACATTATAGACGTAGGGATAATGAGAGGGTAGTGGAAAAAACGGAGTACCCCTCGAAAACAGATATGTTGTGCCACACAATCGTCATTTGTTGGTCAAGTATGGAGCTCACATTAATGTAGAATGGTGTAACCAATCCAGGTCGATAAAATATTTGTTCAAGTATGTTAATAAAGGACATGATCGTGTGACTGCATCGTTCTATACGAGTAGCAATGACGAGGAGTCTAGAAAAACTGTTGATGAAGTGAGCATGTATTACGATTATAGGTATGTTTCAGCATGTGAGGCAGCATGGAGACTACTGGGATTTGAAATTCAATATAAGTATACTCCTGTTGAATGTTAAGTTTTCATCTTCTGGATGAACAAAACATTATTTTTTCGGATTTTGAAAGAATAGATGACATTCTTAAGAAAGATTCGGTAAAAGAAAGTATGTTTTTAGCATGGATGGAATCGAATAAAATATATCCTGAGGCGAGAGAGCTAACATACACTGAAGCTTTCACAAAATTCACTTGGAAATCGAATCTCAGAAAGTGGATGCCCAGACAAATTGGAAAATCAATAGGACGAGTATTTTATGTCCCCCCTGGATCTGGTGATATGTACTTTTTGAGGTGTCTTATCAATGTGGTTCGTGGAGCAACGTGCCATGACGACTACAAGAAGGTCAACGGTGTTCAACATGCTTCATATCGAGAGGCATGCTATGCTCTCGGATTGTTAGAAGATGATAGGGAATATATTGATGCCATCAATGAAGCGAGTTCTTGGGCTTCTGGGGAGAATCTTAGAAGTTTATTTGCATCATTGCTTTCATCGGACTATTTGAGCCAACCAGAACATGTCTGAGAGAAATGTTGGGAGTTTCTTTCTGATGATATTTTATACAACGTTGGCGTCTTCTACGACATCAAGGTATTATTTACAAAAATTGATGTTAAATACTGAAAAATTTTATATTTGTTTAAATGTTTTGTTTTATAATTTATTGGAATGATCTTATGCAACATATATGGTATTGAGTGAGAATGAAATAAAGAATCTTACATTGTTGGAAATTGAGAATTTATTGTGAAGTCTAGGTAGGAGTCTATGCGATTTTGCCTCAATGCCATTTTCGGATGCTGACATTATTCAGAGCAACCGAAACAGACTTATATATGATGAGTTACAGTATGATCGTGATGTTCTATTGTAAGAGAACAAAGACCTCATCTCCAAACTTAACGATGAGCAACATAAAGTTTACTCAACGATAATGCGTGTTGTACGATCAAATAAAGGTGGGATGTTCTTTGTCTACAGATATGGAGGAACAGGAAAAACATTTTTGTGGAAGGCTTTATCTTATGGATTGAGGTCGAAAGGAGAAATTGTACTTAATGTTGCATCTAGTGGTATAGCTTCCCTTCTTTTGCCCGGTGGGAGGACTGCACATTCACGATCTGTTATTCCATTGAACCCAAATGATGACTGAACTTGCAATATCAAACATGGGAGTCCGCTTTCTGAGCTTATTATTAATTCTGAACTTATAATTTGGGACGAGGCACCAATGATGCACAAGTATTGGTTTCAGGTATTAGATGAGACTTTACGAGCTCTTTTGAAACTCATCGACCCAATGTTGGAACATAAACCTTTTGGAGGGAAAACCGTTGTCTTTGGTGGGGATTTTAGACAGATCTTGCCTGTTATTCCCAAGGGAACTCGGCAAGATATTGTTAATGCATCCACTAACGCGTCGTATTTGTGGAAAGATTGCACTGTCCTTAAATTGACTAAGAACATGCGTCTTCAGAACCTTGGTGATACCAATGATTATAAAGATTTGGCTGAATACTCTGAATGGATCGCAAGCATTGGTGATGGAACAATCGGAGGATCAAATGATGGTTGTGCCATGATTGATATACTTGAAGATATTTTGCTCGAATCTTCAGATGATCCGATTGCAACTATTGTAGAAAGTACTTATCCAATGTTTAAAGACGCCATTGATGATCCGACGCACTTGAAAGAAAGAGCTATACTAGCTCCTACCCTAAATGTTGTTGAATCTATAAATCAATATATGACGTATTTAAACTCATCGGAGGGCCATACATATTTGAGTTCCGACAACACATGTAAATCGGATGCTAATGTTGACTTCCTACATGATCTTCACACTTCCGAATTTTTAAAGGAGATAAAATATTCAGGGGTTCCTAATCATGAGTTGCATCTGAAGGTCGGGACTCCAGTTATGCTCTTGAGAAATATGGACCATTCAACTGGATTGTGTAACAGCACTAGGCTGGTAATTACGAGGCTTGCCAAGCATGTTCTTAAAGCTAAAATTCTCACTGGAACTAATGCAGATAATAAAGTTTTGATTCCACGAATGACATTGACACCGTCAGATCTTAGAATCCCCTTCAAGTTCCAACGTAGACAGTTTTCTCTCATTGTATCTTGTGCGATGACTATAAACAAGAGCCAAGGACAGTCCCTCTCCAGTGTGGGTTGTACTTGAAGAATCCAATATTAAGTCATGGCCAACTATACGTTGTTGTTTCTCGAGTTACAAATCGTAAGGATTTGAAAATATTAGTCTGTGGTGAGGACGAATCAAACAATAAACAAACGATGAATGTTGTGTATACAGAAGTATTCCAAAATTTTTAATATGTACAAGTAGTGTTTTAATTTGAAAAATTTGTTTCAAATCATTTTTATTTTTTTGGGCTGTTTACAATTGTTTTGTATACCCGTTCAAATTATATAATTCAACAAACAGACAACATATGAATTACATATCATATGCTTTAGCTTAACACATTTCGTGCATCGCACGGGTCAGCACACTAGTTGTATTTAAACATCGAAATCTACGTTGAAACGACAAATAAACATAAGAACAACATTAAAAACGGTATGGAAACAACCTAGAAACAACGTAAAAAATATTAAAAATACCACATGAATAAAAAGAGGTTAAAAGTAGGTAAAAATTGTATCTACACATTGAAAACTACATGAAAACAACAAAAAAATTATTCGAACAACATTAAAAATATTATAGAGCAACACAGAAACAATAAAAACAATGTACCAAATAATACACGAACAAAAAGTAGCATAAAAAATAGGTAAAAGTTGTTTTGAAACATCGAAACAACAAAAGAAATAACTAAGAAACAACAAAGAAACAAATTTAAACAACATCGAAACAACATATATTAAGGTCAGGAACACGAAAAAAACGTAAAAATAATCAAAAAATAAGCTAGAGCGTAAAAAAGGAAAAAAAATAGTTATAAAAGTGATAAGAGCGTATTTGGTGGTATTTTTTCAAAAAATAGGGTATATGGTGGAATTTCCTCTAAATATTAAGGTTAGGACCTAGAGGTTTGGACCCTCCAAAAACTATTCCAAGTGTCAGTTTGGAGGAGCCTTTGGGTAGTACCCATCGGCTAGGATCTAGTTAGCCCTGATAACTGATAAGAATGGCAAAAGTAGAATTAATTAAATCGATAAAGAAATTACCATATTGACCTTGACTAGGTCAAAATTACCTCTTTGACCCCGCCTCACTTGAAATTACCAAAATGACCTTAGGATTGCTTTTCTATATGGGCCCAGACCCCACTTGACCGGTGGCCCGCGAGCCCTCAACTGCCGATGAGGCGAAGCCGATCGTTCAGATCACGACATGTATACTGGTTTGCGTTTCACGTTGAACATTAATAATAATACGACATGAAAACCAATGTAAAACTTAATTTGTCATTATTCTTAAATTATCTCGCTCTCTAGCTTCTAAGTACCTCATTATCGATCCGACTTAAGCATCGGAGGACCTTAGTTTTGGGCCACATAACTAGCGTAACATGTGTTCTATTTCAGGTTCCCTTCACTACATCATAAATGATATTAGGTAACACCCAAAAAATATTACCAAATGGCCATAAAATGTTACTATATACAAATAGATAGCAATTTTATGGTGTTACACTTGCCTGTGCTACCTATAGTCTAAGGCAACACTTTTATTAGCTTTTAGTGGCACTTTTTATAAGTGTTACATTAAGTTCTCTATTGGTAACATTTTGAAGCAATATTTCTAAAGTGTTACATATGAATCTTATGTAACACTTTTTGTAACACTTTAAAAAATACTTCTACAAAGATGTTACATATGAATCTTATGTAACACTATTTTTTTGTAGCACTTCGTAGAAATACTATTTTTTGCCACCAAGTAGATTTGAACCCATGACCTGTTATGTGTGGAAGTGACAATTTACCACTAAGCTAAGTTGAGTCTTATTAAAACTTTCGCTTTGTTTTATATATACACATACATATATATATATATATATATATATTAAAATTGTATAAAAATTATATTATATGTATTATATAATATATTTTATATAATAAAAATTATATTATATAATATATGTATTAAATTATATTACACGGTATATATCAAAATTTATATTATATAGTATATAATTTTAAAATTATATTATATTATATATATTAAAGAACACAAAAAAATAAAAATATCAAAAATATATAAAATGAATTTGTCGACTGATCAATATTCATTCAGTAAAAATAAAAAATATATAAAAACATAAAATTAATTTAACGACAGATAAAAAAGTTCTAACAGTAAAAAAATTAAATAATAATTAAATAATGAAAAGATAATTTACCGACGGAAAAATTTCTAAGTAATTACTGAAAACATCAATTTTCATTGGTAATTTATTTTTAAAAAAGTAAAAAAAAATAAAAAAAAAGTTAACAATGAAATAGGTCTCTGTTAGTAAAAATTAAATAAATAAATAACTAAATAATAATAAAATATACACATGCGCATTTTCCGTCGGTATTACGACGGAATTAATTACCTACCTAAAAATTAAAAACAAATAAAAGCAAAACTAAAATACTTTGGTGATTTTTTTAGGTTTGGTGATTTTTTTTTGTCTTCACCTATTTTGTGACATCAATTAATTAAATAAATCGTTGACATGATTTAATAAGTTTGTGTTACTAAAATATAGCCTAAAAAGTGTTACAAGTAATAAAATATAATGTTGCCAAGAGTGCTTCTTAAATAAAGTGACATCTATTTGCATTACAAAAGAAATAACAAAAAAAAAAAATAATACTTGAAAAGTGTTACTTATTTAAAAGTATTACATATAAGCGTTACATATTGATAGAGTGTTACAAAAGTGTTACATAAATATTGTAATGTAAAAAGTGTTACAAACATGTGTTATATATGTACCTTATGTAAAAAATGCTACAAAATTTGTGTTACCTAATGTCATTTATGTTGTAGTGTTTCGAACAAAGTACAACACCTTGCTTTCTCGCGACTCGAAGTGAGGTACATTTGGTTTACTTTCTAAATCAAAATATTTATTTAAGTCCTCATTTTACATATAGTTTAATTTCAGCCATAAGTTTTTGAACAAAATGAAAATATGAAAGGCTTTACAAGACTATTTTATATAAAAAGAAATTACGAAGGAATAAAGAGACCTGATTACCTCAAACATTGAAACTGAAAATTATCCCAAAATATGTAATGACAAAATTGTATATTCAATGCTTTGTACTGGTCTACTTAGACATTTAGTCCCTTTAGTTGTGGATGTGATCGTTTGGCAAAACAGTAATTATTTAAGTTTTGCATATTGATTTTGTTCCTATTCAACCCCATAATTGCTGAGCAAACAAAATAAAAAATCAATATAATAAATGTAAATATAAATAATTTATAGATATTAAAAAGTATGCATCAATATTTCGTATTTGATATACAAATACATTTAAGTTCAACAATAAATAATATAGAAAATAGTCATGTAATATATTTAAAAACAACTTTTTAATGTAAAAGGATTGAAATAGTTAAAACACATTCCTGAAAACTATAAAAATGATGTTAATAAATCTTTGAGACTAAAAGGGTAATATTACATGTCATAAAACAAAATAATATTAATAGCATTTCATATTTAAAAAACTTAAATATTAATAGAATTTTATACTTTGATCCTACTATAATGTGCAGATCACTCCAAGTAACAATCGAAAATCTCTGTCCAACTCCAAATTTTAGGCCAATTTCAAGAAAACTAATCTGCAACACACAAACAAAGTTAGAAGGGTCATAGGGTTATCCCATACTTAGGCCAACGTTGTAGGAGAAAAATCAGAGCACAAGAGTGTAATAAAGTAAGATCAATAAGAAGTGACCTCTTATACTTGGGATAATGAGCCTCAATGGGCTTAACATGATAAAGTGGGTGTCGTGGGCAGTAATTGATTACTTGAGTCTCTTGAGATGCTTAATGATATTTTTGACCCAACAATAATTAATAATATTTGGGCATTAATATAATAATTTCTGAAATAATAACTGCATAAATAATGAAATATGAAAAAGTTCAACCTTAGCCCCATCATACTTGAAGACTTCAATATATATTTATCTTCATTTATATAAACAAAATCTTATAATATCATATGTTAATCTAGTTTTTCTATAATTATTGTATACCTCGTATTCAGTAAAATGTGTAAATAGTAATATAATAGATATTTGAATTCAAGTATCTTCATTTATTAACATTGTGTTAATATATGTATATATGTATTAATAATATTATATTTACATTCCACTATTTTCGAAAAATGGTTCATTATCATCTGCTAATCATATTGATGTATCTTCAGAAGCTGACGAGGATTCTGACTTTTCTGTTGTGTATCTTGACAAGGCTTGCATTTCTTCTAGAGTTTTTGTTGTTGCAAGCATTATTGCAATTTGAGATTTATGTGCTGAGAATTCTGAGGGCTGTGGTGTCTGAAATATTTTTGGAATATTGCGAGGAGCATTGCCTTAGCTTTTAATCCAGTTTTGGTCATATGTCGCAGAACGAATGGGTGGAATTTTGAATTTGTCCCACCATTTTATCATGAACCTTTGCTGAATTACTGGAATGTTATGTTCAGTATACTCAACAGTCCATCACAAAACCCATGGAAGATAGAGCTTTGTTCAGAAGAGGGATAATTGTTGGCATTTATGTTCTTTTGGCGAGGGTTTATAATGGCTTTTGAAAATTTTGAAGGAATTTTGTACTGAGGATTTTAGGATTTCTGGAGATTAACCAAAACAGTCCCACCATGAAACCCACCATGCTGAGAATTGTTTGGGATTACATTCCAGTAGAGAAGCCATGTGTGTTTTTGTTGTTTTGTATAAGGAAAGAATTATACCAGACTTTGTACTAAGTTTATTCCAAATCAAAATCAGGTAATTCTTAGGACATTTATATATCCCATGATACTATTACTCCTATTGATAGATCTTTACAGTTCGTTAATAAATTCCCTTATAAAATCCTTTATGAAACACAATTAAAAAGATTTTTAGGTAGTCTAAATTATGTTCAGGATTTCTGCCCAAATATCAATAGAATGACAAAACCTTTGCATGATAGGCTTAAGAAAAATCATGTTCCTTGGTCTAATTAACATACCAAATTGATCAAAGAAATCAAAAAACAAGTTTTGGAATTACCTTGTCTCTCTCTCTCTCTATATATATATATATATATATATATTTATATATATATTTATAGGAAGAGTATCATGTGAGACCATAGCTTTAGGTGAGACCGTAAGGACACATCTACACCATCCAAAAAAAATAATGGAAGGCCAAGATCTAGAAAATTTTTGTAGTATTAAAAAATGTGGTAAAAACCGTCCAGGGGTATATTAGGTATCGCATAATTAGACAAAAGAAATAACTGCCAGCTATTTAATGCTAACAAATAAGTAACGTGATATGTTATTGATCACGTTCCTATAATCACGCAAACAAACCTCCTATCTCCTTGTCCACTCCAAAATTCTACATAACGCTCAAAATATTACTGCAAAATTTTGGAAAAACCATTGAACTAATGAACATAGCAATTTCTACATCGACGAACAATTGAATAAAGATGCATAATTGTTGTTTTTGATTTGCATGTTTGTTCGCCTTATTTTTAGCTTCACAGGAAGTGTACGGTGCAGTTTATAGAATAGGGTTAGCAAGGTCGAATCCACAGGGACTAATAAATTAATATACTAAGTATTGGATTATAATAGCCCTATTTTTATCCAGACGATCGAAATTGAGTGATTTGGTTTTGTAAACTAAAACGAGAATTTATCCTAAAATAAACAAAGTAAAGATTGATTGAAAGATCAAGGAGATGAATGGATTCCTAGGTTATGGTTTCAGTTAATATCCCCTTTTATTATCAGATTAATCAAACCAAAGTTATACGTATTCTTCCCTATAGAACAATCACAAAAGTAATATACCCTCTCTCTCGAGATGCATGTAAAAATGTTGATTGGAATATCTATGCTAGCATCTCTACTCAAAATGAGATATCCAACTCCCAAAAGCACAAAAGATTAAATATCTTCACAAATATTCACAGACTTCTCAATCTTGCAAATATTCATGTCAAGTACTCACAGATCTAGTATTGAAACTCATCTGTTCGAATTATGAATCAATACATCAAACAAGTTAAACCAAAGTCCTTTTGATAAAATAAGAATTAAAACAAAGTACTCGAATAGGGTTGGAAAACAATAACTTCAATTGTAATTAATCATCAAATAGAAATATCCATTAACCTACTCCCAAACCCGGGAATCACAAGATGTTTAGCCAGACATAGAAACAAATAATTCATAGACAAATTATCCATGTTCATCTCTCGATCTATCTTCAATCCTCAAGCATGTTGTTGTAGCCTTGATCGATCTCTCCAATTCTCTGGTGGAAAAATTGCTCTTTTCTCTGTATTCTAGGGCAAAAGTCAGCGTCCTTTTGTTTGTGGCCGCCTTGTCTCTATTTGTACTTCGTTTGGATCGAAACCTAGTTCAAAACTTGTCAAACTTTGTTTTCCCACACAGGCACATGGGTCGTGTGCCTAGCGCACGCCCAGCCCATGCTAGGTGCTGCAGGAAGTTTCTTTTCGCTGAAGGACACATGGGCCGTGCGCATTACGCACGACCAGCCCGTGCGCCATACCGTGGCTCGAGTCTCAGTCTAGGTTAGCGCACGGGTCGTGCTAGGAACGCATGCCCTGCCCGTGCGCACCTGCTGGACTTGGTACTTGTTCATTTTCTTCCATTTCTCGCCCGGTTTGTTTGACTTCTTCCCGATTCAACTCCAAACTCCGTACGTAACTTCAAGTATCGGCGGTTCTTTACCGCAATGCTCCGAATTGTTGCCAAAATGCTACAATTATCAACAAATTCCTACAAAATGAGCAAAGCGTAATACCTTTTCCACAAAACATAAATAAAGCTCTTTTTACTCATGTAATGCATGCATAGCAACTAATTCTAGCTACAATTAAGCCCAAAATACATGCAAAACACATATCAATCAAACCCCCAAACTTAAACTGTTGACAGTCCCGGTCAACACTTTATAAACAAGACAAAACACAAATGGGGTAATGAAGATCAACTCAAGAACAACGCATCACAATTCATGTCGTTTATCCCTTGACGCCAAGCACAAATCAACCAAGCTTCGAATATCTAACATATTGCACAAGTCAATTAAAACCATGGTAAATACTTCAAATCACGCCTCTCATGGATAAAGTGTATACTATCCTCTCTAGAATAATAAAGGACGTGTATTCGCTCAAATTATGTCAATGTTGAAGAATTACCATAGGCTTGGAAATCGTCTCACATCTCCGGCACTCGATTGTATGCAATTCATAAATCGAAAGGACTTTTCTTTTGGTTGTAATGAACGCTCTTTGGTTAAGGTAGGAAAATATGGAGAAAGTGACTCAAACTTAAGCGTATAGACTGGTAAACACATCTTTTTCTCACTCAAGTATTTTCATTCAAATCAAATATGCACCCCCAATTACCTCTTATTCTAATCACCTCTCTTTTCTCCCTTTTTTTGTACAATCTGCTCTCCTTACATCATAACTTCTAACTATAAATTCATTTAAGGCCAACTCACTTATGCAGTCGATTGTTTTCGTTTTTTTTTTCCGACTCTTTTGTGAGTATATCCTCATTTTTCCTCCTTTTATTATTTTATTCCCACTTCCAACATGCACACCATTATCTAAATTCTCAATATCCTTCTATTCAACCTTTATTCAATCCCCTTACTCAATGCTATACGCTCAAGCTTAGGGTAACAGATATATCAAGTTCAAGGCTTGAAATGCGACTATCAAAAAAATCAGGCAATAGGCTCAAGTTGGCCAACTAGGGAAATTAAATGTCATTAGGTAGGCAAAAGGCTTGACTTGCTTAACAAAAAAAAAGGCTTAAAATCATCTTCATAAATTGCATACATGTGACCTTAACAGAGATACCAGAGCAAGTTCTAGAATTCAAATCAACATGAATGACACACTCAATCAACCAACAAGACTGCATAATAATGAAAGCAGTAAAGGCTCAAAAAACTCACAGGCTTGTAATTGCATAATTCAAAGTATATCAACCTTGATTTCAATATTCACATGCTCCATATTATCTATTCTCAATCTGGTCAACTCACGCTCAACACCCAATTCAAAATAACATAAACCGTTCAACAAATGTTTCTAAGATCACAACAAGCACACAATAGCGGTCAACTCACTCCCTAAAAATCTAAGAATGCCGTAAACGTGCTAAAGCAATAAACGTGCTAAAATAAAAAATAAGCATCTAATGCAATGCAACCTATATGCTCTACATGCAACTATATGAATGCAAAAAATCGCCACACCCTTCAATTAAATTACTACCTCTCCCACCAAACTTGAATGAAATTATAGCGCATAGAAGAGAATATAGAATTTCAAAGAAAAGTGTGGAATGGACCTGGCTCACTGTGGGGGTGGCGGCGGAAAGTGACTCTGGGAGATGTGCCACATTTGTACCTGATGCATCATTTGCAACATTTCCAAAACCCGTTGCTCCTAGGCCTGATATCTCTGCTCCTGGGCCTGATACCTCTGCTCTTGTTCCGTTTGGAAAGTACGGAACTTGGCCTGGTGCTGTCAGAAATCACCCAGGTACTGCCGGAAGCCATCCTGATGCTGCCAGGAATCGTCCCGGTGCCGCCGCAAGCTCTCCTCAAGAGCGAAGATTCTATCCTGATAAGTTTGCCCCCCACGCTCCTCACCTTGGTGAGAGGTTTCCGGAATGTCAGGCCTCCCTTGTTGGAATCCCTGATCGAAACCCCCTGCTGGAAACCCGACTCATAACCTCGCTCCTGCCGATCGTACTCCATTGCCTCTATTGCTAAATCCTCCTCATCGGGCAACCCGGCTACCCTCCTCCTTTTCCTTGCAGTCAGGCCTTCCATGACTCTGATATGTGCCTCAGAGTTCATGAGCCAATTAATTTCATTGTCCACCACAGCTGAGAGCTGCGGGTTAGGAAGTGGGAAGGCCGGTCCAACCCTTGTTGGAAGCAGATGATGTTCTATTTGTCTGTTATCATTTTCATCGTGCGAATTGCGTTCATGTTTATACTTTGACTACCCGCTATGGGCTCCATTCTTCTCACGTCGACGCGAAAATGTCGAGCAATGGGGGTTAACATTCCCCCAATCAGTATTGTCCCCGCATCCTGCTTGGAAACGTACACGGCATGTTCCACAAAGTGAGTCGCCATGTTGTAAGGGGTGCGGGTTAGCATACACCATAGTAGGTATAGCTCCCGAGCTTGCATACCTCCATTATTGTGTCGTGCGTAGATGGAGTGAGCTGTTACCTTTTGGATGTAGCTGATGGCTCGGAAGCTACTCCTAAAAATGGCCTAGGCAAGTGCACCTATCGTTTATAGCAAAGCTAAGCGAGTATCGAGTGTCATTCCCACGAGGACTATGATTACTAGTAATTACCGCCTTTTTATTATCTAGCCTACAAATTCGTCAAATAGTTTGTTGCAAAAAATAAAAATAAAACAAAAGCAAATAAAAGTGTAAGAGGCAACTAAGAACACGAAAGATATCAGATACACTCGGATTGGAAGATGTTGGATATAAATATACTTGAATGTGAATCCCTCTAGAACGTCTTTGTGATTTTACCAAAATAAATACAACCATAACCCTTAAGTTTTAACCATCCCTTAACATATTTTCATGCTTTATGGACCGTAGGCATTCCTAAATTAAGTTAAACCCTTTCTCAAGGCGAAAAACTCCTAACCTCAAGTTGATTAACTGAAATCTCTTTCTAGTTAAAACCCCCAAGATTGCATTAACGATTTGTGAATTCCCATATTAGGTTTGACCCTAATCCGGAAGATTTATGTAGTCCTATATCTAGGATTGCATGCAACTCTTTTCACTCATGTTGGTTCTATTTCACCATGAATCTCTCGATTTCCCGGTGAAAAATAAACTTCAAATCAATATTGCGCATATACCAATTCAAATAAACAAGCATAACATAAGTGACTCGCATAAAAACATAAGAAAATATATTAAAACATTCAAACCAATGATCACAAATAAGTTCTAGAGTTCATCACATTCAAACACTAGCGATTTAACTCATGATGGATTTGAGAATGAAAACAACAATTAAACAAGAAGTTTCTTTCGAAATCAACATGAATATTTGAAGTTAAAACTTCCAAAACCAACATAAGACTCCCCTGTTGGAAGTATGATGATGAAGTGGTGGAGTTCATCTTCTTCTCCGAGCGATCTTCAATCCTTGTGCCTTAGCGCCTCTCCATGGTGATCCAAGCCTTCTAACTCTCTTCCTCACTACAATATGTGTTTCTCCTCTCCAAAGTATGGACTCTCATCACAAAAATCTGATTTTCTATGTATGTGAATGAATAAATGAAAAATGAATCCATCCTTCAACCCATACTCTTGGATTTTATAGACATTATTTTGGAGAAAATATTCCTTAATAATGTCATCTTTTGATAGTTTAATGCTCAACTTTATGAGTTGGGTTGTTAGAATCATTATTTTCATGTGATCATGTGGGAAAATAAGGAATTGGTGAAGCATAATGAGGTGTAAATGTGCAAAAAGAGTTGTCAAAAGGCTTGGTTGAAGTGCTTTCCCAAAATACCCTTCAAAAATCGTGCAGAAATAGTTCAGAAACACGGCCGTGCTCAAAAGCACGGCCTGGCCGTGTTTTTCACGCTGTTTGGGAGTTCCCAGAAGCACGACCGTGCTTAAAAGCACACCCTGGCCGTGCTTTTTACGACATGCCATTTTTTTGCTCTTTTTTTGCTGATTAAAAGCATGGCCGTGTTTAAAAGCACACCCTGGCCGTGTTTGTCTCGAAAGGCCCCAAAATGACGCGTTTAGCTTGGGATTTTGAGTGTTTTTGCATCCATAAACCCCGGGATATGTTTTGACATGAATCCATGGTCCGAAATCCACCAAAAATAGCTACGAATGATCAATCTACACCAATAAAAGCACCTCACAGTAATATGAACTATGTACAATAAAAAACTCATGAAACTAACAACAAAATGACTCAAATTCTACTCAAATACACACATAAAACATGCATAAAAAGACCCTTATCAAACCACCTCCAACTTAGAACTTTGCTTGTCCTCAAGCAAAACATAAAACCATAATGAGGAATTCAATAGTTCACAACACACAAGGAATATATTTTTGTCAACACATTGACCATAAGCAGTCAAATTCTTTGCCCTCTCAACTCAAATTAGCCATTAAGTAAAAACATAGTTTTGCAAAGCGATCGATTTTCAAGTAAAAACATTAATATCAATGGGCTATATTTAGACTTGAACTCATCGCTCCACAAATACAGGTAGTTATGCACAACTTCAATCCAATAACACCATGAAAATATAAGAACTCAATATATTTTTATAGTTAGTCTACTAGTCAAGTAACCAAGCTTTTGAACTTTGTTTTTTTTTTTGAACGAGAATTCAAAGAAATATACGTTCTCTCTTTTTTTCGTTCCTTTTTTTTAGGACACGTTCGAGGCATGCTTCCACTAGGTTTAAATTTTGAATTTTCGTTCAAACACTCCTAGGGTGGTTTCCCATACTCATATTCGTGTCGTCGTTTTACGTAAAAGACAAACATGGGGCTCATGAATGCTCCTAGTTACTAAGCAACAACAAATAGAAGAGTATAACCTCGATTGGACCTTTTTTTGTCTCTTTTTTTTTTTTGCTATTCGTTTTTTTCTTTGGCTTGGTTTAACAACTAGTCAATCACTACTAAATCAAGAGTTCTCGGACTTTCATAGCACTAAGAATCGTCACATATGTCTTAACAAATCTAGTATCATAGTGTTAGAAGTCTCGTCTAAATTCAACCCACATCCATGTCAATTTATTCAAGTCAATCAATTGCTTTGCATTTAAAAAAAATACAAATTATAAAGCTAATTTATGTGTAATTGGGCCAAGTTATTGACTAACAAATACTCAATTTGTTTCCTTGAATAATCATATCTTCCATCAACAAATTCAAAATAAAAGCAAACACACAAGCATTCCAAAGAAAAATTCTAACAAGCATGCAATCACATCCACCTCCAACTTAAAGATTCACATTGTCCTCAATGTGAGAGAAAGAGATGGACATAGACACAAAACACACAAAAACAACAGAAACTAAAAAGAGAAAAAAAGGAAAAGAAGGAAAGAAACGACCTTACTGTGAGAGTGGAATCGATGCGGGGCGACCATTGAGTTGTTTAGGCGAGGGATTTCACCGGCATATGCATATCTTACTGTGGAGGTTTGTCACGCGAATTGGTCACAATATTACCAAGTAAAGTTTCCTGATCCGCGACGAGTTTCATATTCTGCCCAAACAAGAAAAACAAATTGAAGAAAAATAAAAAAATGACTAGATTAATAAAAATAAGGTGTTCCTAATATCATAATCCCCGACAACGGCGCCAAAAACTTGATGAATCGGAAGCTACTCCTAAAAACGGCCTAGGCAAGTGCACCTATCGTTTATAGCAAAGCTAAGCGAGTATCGAGTGTCATTCCCACGAGGACTATGATTACTAGTAATTACCGCCTTTTTATTATCTAGCCTACAAATTCGTCAAATAGTTTGTTGCAAAAAATAAAAATAAAACAAAAGCAAATAAAAGTGGAAGAGGCAACTAAGAACACGAAAGATATCAGATACAGTCGGATTGGAAGATGTTGGATATAAATATACTTGAATGTGAATCCCTCTAGAACGTCTTTGTGATTTTACCAAAATAAATACAACCATAACCCTTAAGTTTTAACCATCCCTTAACATATTTTCATGCTTTATGGACCGTAGGCATTCCTAAATTAAGTTAAACCCTTTCTCAAGGCGAAAAACTCCTAACCTCAAGTTGATTAACTGAAATCTCTTTCTAGTTAAAACCTCCAAGATTGCATTAACGATTTGTGAATTCCCATATTAGGTTTGACCCTAATCCGGAAGATTTATGTCGTCCTATATCTAGGATTGCATGCAACTCTTTTCACTTATGTTGGTTCTATTTCACCATGAATCTCTCGATTTCCTGGTAAAAAATAAACTTCAAATCAATATTGCGCATATACCAATTCAAATAAACAAGCATAACATAAGTGACTCGCATAAAAACATAAGAACATATATTAAAACATTCAAACCAATGATCACAAATAAGTTCTAGAGTTCATCACATTCAAACACTAGCGATTTAACTCATGATGGATTTGAGAATGAAAACAACAATTAAACAAGAAGTTTCTTTCGAAATCAACATGAATATTTGAAGTTAAAACTTCCAAAACCAACATAAGACTCCCCTGTTGGAAGTATGATGATGAAGTGGTGGAGTTCATCTTCTTCTCCGAGCGATCTTCAATCCTTGTGCCTTAGCCTCTCCATGGTGATCCAAGCCTTCTAACTCTCTTCCTCACTACAATATGTGTTTCTCTCTCCAAAGTATGGACTCTCATCACAAAAATCTGATTTTCTATGTATGTGAATGAATAAATGAAAAATGAATCCATCCTTCAACCCATACTCTTGGATTTTATAGACATTATTTTGGAGAAAGTATTCCTTAATAATGTCATCTTTTGATAGTTTAATGCTCAACTTTATGAGTTGGGTTGTTAGAATCATTATTTTCATGTGATCATGTGGGAAAGTAAGGAATTGGTGAAGCATAATGAGGTGTAAATGTGCAAAAAGAGTTGTCAAAGGCTTGGTTGAAGTGCTTTCCCAAAATACCCTTCAAAAATCGTGCGTAAATAGTCGAGAACACGGCGTGCTCAAAAGCACGGCCTGGCGTGTTTTTCACGTTGTTTGGGAGTTCGGAAGCACGGCCGTGCTTAAAAGCACACCCTGGCCGTGCTTTTTACGACATGCCATTTTTTTGCTCTTTTTTGGCTGATTAAAAGCATGGCCATGTTTAAAAGCACACCTTGGCCGTGTTTGTCTCGAAAGGCCCCGAAATGACGCGTTTAGCTTGGGATTTTGAGTGTTTTTGCATCCATAAACCCCGGGATATGTTTTGACATGAATCCATGGTCCGAAATCCACTAAAAATAGCTCCGAATGATCAATCTACACCAATAAAAGCACCTCACAGTAATATGAACTATGTACAATAAAAAACTCATGAAACTAACAACAAAATGACACAAATTCTACTCAAATACACACATAAAACATGCATAAAAAGACCCTTATCAGTAGCGGAAGGCGGGGTTTCGGAGTGATGAGGCCTTAGACGGGCGTGCCTCATATAGCATTGGGCCGGTCTCCGGTGTCTGAACCAACAATCGCCAGAAATCATTGGCTATAATTCGCTACTGGCCGAAAAGGGGCGTTAGAAGGTACCCCAAAATCTCATTGAGTTGGGCAATAGAGACATGCCTCCACTCATTTCCCAGTCAAAAACGGATTGTCTGGGGCTCGTTGTTTGCTCTCGTTTCAGTAATGTCCAGTGTGCTTAGGAACTCGAGCGCAAGCGTTTTATACGTCAGCCACTGCCCTTGCATGTAATCAGTCCACCCCACCCGTTCGAACATCTGCCAAACCTCCTCGTGTATCCCAAGAGCTTGGGTACAGTCATAAATCAACATATCTCGTTGGCGTCAACGAACGAGTGATCAATCTATTCCAGCGCTCTAGTTCATCGGCCTCAGTCAGAAGAAGTCCATAAGCCTCAGGGCTATCTAGATTTACCTCCCGCCGTAAGGCAGCGGCCCCCCTTTGGCGTCCACCCCAACCTCGTTGGTTCCTTTGGTCAGCCATTAGTTCGAGTTAGTACTTGGCAAAACAAATGTGAGAATACGTACGTGCCAAGTATAACAAGAAAGCGATGAATTTCATACAACAATTCCAATATGGCAAAGTGTCTCATCCCTACAATTCAATCAACAATTAAGCTCCCAAGCCCAAATAACAATGTAATTGCAGAGAATCCTAGTCAACTAACACCCTAAATAATCAAGCTCATGCACAATTCATCATGAAATCAACCACAAATACCCTAATTCAACAACCCACGAGGTGTTCGATAAAATGCCCAATAGAAAAGTCAAGCTAAAACATGGCAAATTCATCAAATCATGCCTCATATATGAACTCTAATCCATAATCTACAAGAAATTCGAAACAAAACGTGAAGTTCGTACCTTAATTATCGGAAATTATGAAAGAGGCAAAGTTGAACCTTAGGTGCTCCTTGTAATCAAAACCTCACTTCAAAGCAAGTTTAAGAGTGCAATTCATGTGTGAGTAGTGTGGGAGGTGAATTTGTAGTGGAAATCTAAGTGAAGTTTGCAAAAATTGAGAGGGTCCTTGAGTGGTGTGTTTCTGTGCGCGAGAGAGAGTAGAAATTTGTAAAAAAAAATAGCCCCTGCGCGACTTTAATACAGCCTCTGCTGACAGACGCACGGGCCATGCGCCTAGCATAGGGGCTGCCCGTGCAGGGTGTCGAAGTTTCAAACCAAAATCTTGGACTCCACACGGGTCGTACGCCTGGCGCACGGGCTACCCGTGCGGGGTGCCGTGAATTCATTCTCAATTCTTGGCGCACGCACGGGCCGTGCGCATGGAGCACGCCCTGCCCGTGCTGGATGCCGCACCAAACTTCGAATTTTTCCCCTTTTTTTTATAAAAGAGAAAGCAAAAAAAATCATAACTTATGAAAGCATAAAAAAAATCCTAACTTAGCAAAGTGAAAACAAGAAAAACAAAAACATGGGAAGAAATAAAACAGCAAACCGTTGGGTTGCCTCCCAACAAGCGCTAAATTTAACGTCTATAGCTTGACGCCTGTTTTACTCGATCAGGGTTCCAGCAAAGTGAGGCGTGTCACCTCTTCCTTTTGATCTTTATGAAGGTAATGCTTGATCCTCTGGCCATTTACCATGAACGTCTCCCCATCTCGGCTCAACAATTCCACTATTCCTGGAGGATTTAAAACTTTCTTGATAACAAACGGCGCCAACCACCGAGACTTGAGTTTTCCGAGAAAGAGTTTAAGACGCAAGTTAAACAAAAGGACTTGTTCACCCGGTAAAAACTCTCTCTTCTTTATCATTCGATCATGCCATCTCTTGGTGCGTTCCTTGTAAATCCGGGAATTCTCATAGGCTTCATCTCAGAACTCCTTCATCTCATTCAAATGTAAGAGCCTATTCTCACCCGCTTCTTGGAAGTCAAAATTTAACTTTTTCACAGCCCAAAACGCCTTGTGCTCTAGTTCCACGGGTAAGTGACATGATTTCCCGAATACCAATTGATAAGGTGATGTGCCCAATGGTGTCTTGTATGCTATCCAATATGCCCATAATGCATCATCTAACTTCATAGCCCAATCCTTGCGATTTATGTTCACTGTCTTTTCCATGATCTGCTTAATCTCGTGATTAGCTACCTCTGCTTGCCCGTTTGCTTGCAGATGGTATGCTAATGCCACTTTATGCTTGACCCCGTATTTCGCAAGTAAAGTGCTCATCAATTTATTCACAAAGTGTGACCCCTCATCGCTAATCAAAGCTCTCAAGTTCCAAACCGAGGGAATATATTTTTCTTTAGGAATTTGAGCACTACTCGCGCATCATTTGTTTGTGCCGGAATTGCCTCAACCCATCGAGATACGTACTCCACTGCAAGTAAAATGTACTGATAACCCGAAGAAGATGGAAAGGGACCCATAAAGTCAATCCCCCACACATCAAAGAGCTCGACTTCCATCACATTGGTCATGGGCATCTCATGTCGTCTCGAGATGTTCCCCATCCGCTGGCATCTTTCACACTGTTGCACATATAAATAGTAATCATTAGACATAGTAGGCCATTATAAACCACTCTGCAATACCTTTGCCGCAGTGCGTGTCGGACCTAAGTGTCCCTCGGAAGGTGAAGAATGGCACTGTTGTAGAACTCCCTCCCACTCTTCTCGAGGCACACATCGTCGATGATAGTGTCTGCGCACCCCTTAAAGAGCAAAGGGTCATCCCACATGTAGAATTTGACATCATGGAGGAACTTCTTCTTTTGATAGGAGGACAAATCCGAAGGCATGACTCCCGCCACCAAGTAATTCACAAAATCAGCATACCATGTGAATTTAGCCTCTAATATTAGGAGCTGCTCATCGGGGAACTGCTCCTTAATTGCATATGTGCCTTCTTTCTCATCTTTCTTGTATTATAACCTAGACAAGTGGTCTGCTACCACATTCTCACAATCTTTCCTATCTCGGATTTCCACATCAAACTCCTGCAACAAAAGGATCTACCGAATCAGTCTCGGTTTGGCATTCTTCTTGTCGAATAGATATTTGATCGTTGCATGGTCTGTGTGGACAATCGTCTTAGTTCCAATCAAGTAAGATCGGAACTTATCGAACGCGAAAACAATTGCCAGCATTTCCTTCTCCGTGGTGGTATAATTTTGCTGGGCACTGTCTAAAGTTCTGCTCGCATAGTAGATGTCTCTAAACAACTTGTCCCTTTTCTGACCAAGAACAGCCCCAACTGCAAAGTCACTGGCATCGCACATCAGCTCGAAAGGTTGACTCCAATCCGGAACTACAAGAATTGGTGATGTCACCAAAGCCTTCTTCAAAATCTCAAATGTCTGCAAACAATCATCGGAAAAATTGAAAGCAGTATATTTTTCTAATAACTGACGCAAAGGTTTAGTGATTTTAGAAAAGTCATGAATGAACTTTCTGTAGAATTCGGCGGGCCCCAAAAAGCTTCTAATGGCCTTCTCGTTTGTTGGAGGTGGGAGTTTCTTGATTGCAACAATCTTTGCTCTGTCCACTTCTAAACCTGCAGAAGAAACCCTGTGGCCTAATACAATGCCATCTCGTACCAAAAAATGGCACTTCTCCCAATTCAAAACTAGGTTAGTTTCTTCGCATCTCTGCAACACTAGAGAAAGATTATCCAAGCAATGATCAAAGGATCTCCAAAAACAGAAAAGTCATCCATGAATAGCTCCATTATTTTCTCAATAAAATCATGAAATATAGCCATCATGCATTGCTGAAAAGTTGCGGGTGCATTACATAGTCTGAATGGCATTCTGCGAAATGCAAACGTACCATAGGGGCATGTAAATGTCGTCTTCTCTTGGTCTTCCGGGGCAATCATGATCTGGTTGTACCCGAAATAACCATCGAGAAAACAATAATAATCATATCCCGCCAAGTGATCTAACATCATATCAATAAAGGTAAGAGGGAAGTGATCTTTACGAGTGGCGTCATTCAACTTCCTATAATCAATGCAAATACGCCATCCTGTACCTATCCTACTCGCAATAAGCTCATCACTTTCGTTTCTAACTACAGTCATCCCCCCTTTCTTTGGTACCACTTGTACCGGACTTACCCAAGAACTATCAGAAATAGCATATATGATTCCAGCATCTAACCATTTTAAACCCTCTTTTCTAACGACCTCTTGCATTATAGGGTTTAATCTTTTTTGATTCTGCACCGAAGGTTTATAGACATCTTCCATTCTAATTTTATGCATTACAATCGATGGACTTATGCATTTTAAATCAGAAAATGACCAACCTATCGCAGACTTATGTTTTTTCAACACCCTAAGCAATTTATCAAGTTGAACTGAAGTTAAAAGGGATGATACGATCACCAGATTCATGTTATTTGCTCCAAGGAATGCGTATTTGAGATGCTCGGGCAAGGGTTTGAGTTTTGGGTTCGAAATGGGTTCTTCGGGTTGACGCACAGGCTGCCCGTGCTCAGGAGCATGGGTCATGCGTTCTTGAGTGATTGAGTCTTTTGCTTCGACCTCACGCACGACCTGCCCCTGCTCAGACGCACGGGCCGTGTGCTCTTCAGGTATTGCTTCCTTTGCTTCGACCCTACGCACGACCTGCCCGTGCTCAGATGCACGGGCCGTGCGCTCTTCAGGTTTTTGATCCTCCTCTTCTGCCATGCGCACGACCAGGGCGTGCTCTGAAGCACAGGTCGTGCGCCCTTGCAGAACTGACTTCCGCACGTTTTTCTGCGTGTGCGCGCCTCTCGCGCTTCTCGGCAGCTCCTGCATATTGTCTAAAGCACAAACACAGTCATACAAGTCTTAGTTATCAAAATCAATCATCATGTTTGATGTTGAACACGAATGTGTCAAACCAAACTCTAAATCATCCTTAAACAATGTATGATCCGTATATTCATCAATGCAAGACTCAACTACGTCTATGAAACTACAGTTCTCAACACCAACATGAAATTGTAGTGCCTTATAAATAGTAAATAAAACATGCTCATCATTAACCCGTAATGTGAGTTCTCCCTTTTGTACATCTATCAAGGCCTTCCCGATAGCTAGGAATGGACGCCCAAGTATCAAAGGGACGTCTTTGTCCTCTTCCATATCCAGCACCAAAAAATCCACAGGGAATATGAATTTATCGACATTGACAAGCACGTCCTCGATGATTCCCTTTAGATACGTGAGTGATAGGTCTGCAATTTGTAAGGTGACCGTAGACGGCTTCACCTCTCCCAATCCAAGTTGCCTGAAAATGGACAAGGGCATCAAGTTAATACTTGCTCCTAAATCACAAAGAGCTTTCTTAAAGAAAATATCACCAATAGCACAAGGGATAGTGAAACTCCC
The DNA here is from genome assembly GCA_016081115.2 of Rehmannia glutinosa. Taxonomy (NCBI): domain Eukaryota; kingdom Viridiplantae; phylum Streptophyta; class Magnoliopsida; order Lamiales; family Orobanchaceae; genus Rehmannia; species Rehmannia glutinosa. The sequence continues at coordinate 345,325 of JABTTQ020003134.1, forward strand.
CGGATCTTTCAGTTTTCGTGGTAGTTTCATCCGGATTATTGCACTGCACTCTTCTGTCAGATTGACTGTCTCGAAACCAGTCATCTTTCTTTCCTTTGACATAACATCCTTCAAAAGTTTAGCGTAATTGGGTATTTGCTCCAATGAGTCTGCAAAAGGTATGTTAATATGCAGTTTCTTAAATATATCCAAAAATTTCGCAAATTGCGCATCTAGCTTTTTCTTTTGAAAACGTTGGGGAAAAGGAAGGGGAATATTAAGTTTAGAAATATCAGGGTTAGAGGAAGATTTAAGCTTCTCAACCCCTTTTTGTTCAGCAAGATGGTCCTCAACTCCTTTCTTGGCCTCAACATCGCCATTTGCTTCAGTTTCCGCGTCTCCCGGAACAACAGTCGCTGCTCCTGAAGGACGCACAACCTGGCCATGCGGTGGTGCACGGGCCGTGCTTCCCTGCGTCTGTTAAGTATTTTCTAGTATTTTTGGCCCCTCGTATTCCGTTCCACTCCTCAGATGAATGGCTTTACACGACCTCGGTGTTGCTCGGAAATTGGCCTTTCTGATGCTGCCCACCAATAATTGTAGCTAATTAGCCAATTTCGGTTTCAAGATTTTTCATTTGGGACCCCATAGTGTTGGCCAATTGTGTGACATGATTTTCAATTTTATCCATCTTCGCCTCATCCTTATTGAATCGATTCCTCGTCTCACTCATGAACGAGGTGAAGATCTCCTCCATAAATGGCTTAGCCTCAGCATTTATGACACCGTTTGTCACATTAAACCCCGGTGGTGGTTGCATCACATTTTTCGTATTTGCATAGGAGAAGTTCTCGTGGTTCCTCAAACCCGGATGGTAATGAGTGGGAGTCTGATTATTCCGAAAATTGTTGAAATTCCGGTTATTAACATAATTTGCTTCCTCCATGGTATCTGGAGGAACTCCCCCATTACTTGCACCCGCATTTCCTTCATTTACCTTCGTCAATGCACTCAATTGATTTGTCAATATAGTCATCTGAGCTGTCAACTCCTTAATTGGGTCCGAATCAGTAACTTCAACTACCCTTTTCACATTAGTCCTCTCGGAGGGCCACTGATAGCTATTCATGGCCATCTCCTCCAACAAGTTGAATGCATCCTCTGGGAATCTTGCAAGTAGAGCGCCTCCTGCTGCGGCATCTACAAATGATCTAGTCTGTCCCATCAACCCGTTGTAAAAGAAGCAGAGTTGTTGATCCTCAGGAAATCCGTGTTGCGGGCACCTCCTCAATAAATCACGGAATCTCTCCCAGGCCTCATACAGTGCCTCAGAATCGAACTGCCTCAACTGCGTGATCTCACTTTTGAATTGTAGTGTCTTACTTGGTGGGAAGTATTTAAGCAAGAACCTCTGACTCAGCTCATCCCAGGTATTCACACTCCCCTGAGTTAGGGTGCCTAGCCAGTTTCTAGCCTTATACCTTAAAGAGAAAGGGAATAGGCACAGACATATAGCATCATCAGTCACCCCATTCATCTTGATTGTGTTGCAAATCTGCATTAAGTTCGCGAGATGAGAATTGGGATCCTCGGATGGGAAACCCCAAACCGATTTCGATGCACCATCGAGAGATCGATCTTTGGCTTGACTCAAAATTATTCTCATTGATTGGGACATTGGCAATTCCACCATAGTTGCGATTGGTCTGTGGGCGAAAGTAATCGCGAATCGCTTACTGCTAGACTGTCGGAACCTCTGGTACTGGTAACTCATTAACGACCCTGTTGGCCCCATTGTTACCTCCGTTGTTGCTTCCGTTATTTCCCCCGTTGTTATCTTTCACGTCCGCCATAGCCTGTTCTTGTTGTCTTTCTGCTCGTCTAGTAGCCGCACTAATTCGCATATAGAAAGCCTCAACCTCCGGTATGAACGGTGCTAATTCTCCTTGCTTCGAGCGAGTGTTCATGTACTACCTGAACCAACTAAAGAAAACAAGTCAAACACAGTAGAAGTAAAATAAAACAACAAATAATAAAAAGAAAGAAAAAATATCTAAATTAAAAATAATTTTATTTATCGTAATATTAGTACTAAAAATTTAATTAGTCCCCGGCAACGGCGCCAAAAACTTGTTCGCCTTATTTTTAGCTTCACCGCAAGTGTACGGTGTAGTTTATAGAATAGTGTTAGCAAGGTCGAATCCACAGGGACTAATAAATTAATATACTAAGTATTGGATTATAATAGCCCTATTTTTATCTAGACGATCGAAATTGAGTGATTTGGTTTTGTAAACTAAAACGAGAATTTATCCTAAAATAAACAAAGTAAAGATTGATTGAAAGATCAAGGAGATGAATGGATTCCTGGGTTATGGTTTCAGTTAATATCCCCTTTTATTATCAAATTAATCAAACCAAAGTTATACATATTTTTCCCTATAGAACAATCACAAAAGTAATTTACCCTCTCTCTCGAGATGCATGTAAAAACGTTGATTGGAATATCTATGCTAGCATATCTACTCAACATGAGATATCCAACTCCCAAAAGCACAAAAGATTAAATATCCTCACAAATATTCACAGACTTCTCAATCTTGCAAATATTCATGTCAAGTACTCACATATCTAGTATTGAAACTCATCTGTTCGAATTATGAATCAATACATCAAACAAGTTAAACCAAAGGTCTTTTGATAAAACAAGAATTAAAACAAAGTACTCGAATAGGGTTGGAAAACAATAACTTCAATTGCAATTAATCATCAAATAGAAGTATCCATTAACCTACTCCCAAACCCGGGAATCACAAGATGTTTAGCCAGATATAGAAAACAAATAATTCATAGACAAATTATCCATGTTCATGTCTAACTAATTGAAAATAAACATACTAGGGAATGCGAAGACTCGGGGACGTCGAGGATCTCTCGATCTATCTTCAATCCTCAAGCGTGTTGTTGTAGCCTTGATCGATCTCTCCAATTCTCTGGTGGGAAAATTTCTCTTTTCTCTGTTTTCTAGGGCAAAAGTCAGTGTCCTTTCGTTTGTGGCCGCCTCGTCTCTATTTGTACTTTGTTCGGGTCGAAACCTAGTTCAAAACCTGTCAAACTCTGTTTTCTCGCACAGGCGCACGGGCCGTGAACCTAGCGCACGCCCAGGCCGTGCTAGGTGCCACATGAAGTTTCTTTTCGCTGAAGGACGCACGGGCCGTGCGCATCACGCACGACCAGCCCGTGCGCTATGTTGTGGCTCGAGTCTCGGTCTGGGTTAGCGACGGTCGTCTGCTAGGGACGACGCCGCCTGCGGCGCACTGGGCTTTGGACTTGGTACTTGTTCATTTTCTTCCGTTTCTCGCCCGGTTCGTCTGAATTCTTCCCGATTCAACTCCAAACTTCGTACGTTACTTCAAATATCGACGGTTCTTTACCACAATGCTCCGAATTGTTGCCAAAATGCTACAATTATCAACAACTTCCTACAAAATGAGCAAAGCGTAATACCTTTTCCACAAAACAGAAATAAAACCCTTTTTACTCATGTAATGCATGCATAGCAACTAATTCTAGCTACAATTAAGCCTAAAATACATGCAAAACACATATCAATCAATGTTTAATATACTTACTTTACATACTTAAATGAATTACGCTTCATAAATAGTTGACATATTTGAATGAGTGTATTACATTATATCGACATAAATAGTTGACATATTTGAATGTGCTTATTTATAATAGTAATATTGCATATATAGTTTTGTTATTGTGTATACTTAAAATAAAACAAGTAAAATATTGAAAATACATTAGGCATTGGTCCTTATAATTTATACCGTGCATACTGCATATTTATGTTCTGAATATATAGTGTCCAAATTTGCATATTTAGTATTAACAAAGTATATTACATTAAATTTTAATTGTGCGCTTATTTAGAATATAAATATTGCATATATAGGTTTGTTATTGTGTATACATAGAACAAAACAAGTAAAATATTGAACTACATTAGGCATTGGTCCTTATAATTTATACCTTGCATACTGCATATTTATGGTTTGTGTATATAGTGTTCCAAATTTGTATATTTAGTATGTACAAAGTATATTACATCAAAATTCACTTTGCGTAATAAAATATTTGCATAAATTTTTTAATAATTTAGAATAGGAATATTGCAAATATAGGTTTATATCTGTGTATACTTAGAACAAAACAACTAAAAATTGAAATGTGAGCCAATTTCATATAATTTATACCCTGACATACTTCATATTTATATTCTGCATATATAGTGTTCTAAATTTGCATATTTAGTATGTTCAAAGTGTATTATATTATAATATACAAATTGTGATTGCCAAAACAAGCACCAAATAACATGATTAATGTTGGACAGAGGCTCGAAAGTTCACTAGGATCAACAAAATATTCTGTTAGAAGAGAGACATGAGTTTGATTGAAAGTGAAAACTAAAAGGGCGTGTGATCGTGTTTGAAAATTAACCGACCCAAAATCATGGGAGATAGATATGGTAAGATCTTTTTTACCAAAAATTTAAGAAATAAACTTACACCCTTAACCCTGGCATTAATATTTAAAATACATAATTGCCCTTAAACCTCCACAAAACTGGCAACATTACTAAAAAAATTAAAATCTGAACCATTATTGATTTCAATCCAATGGTCAAGATGTGTCCCTACGATCTCACCTAAAGGGCTTGGTCTCATTTGATCCAGTCCCTATATATATAGGGACTGGATCAAATGAGACAACCTCCTTACAATCAGACCGTAAGGATTAAACACAACCGCTAACATCAAATAATCAACGGGTAAGATTAGAATTAATATTAATACATTAACTAATTAATTTTGACACAAAATGAGTAACACGGTAAAATAACAATATGGTGTAACCAATTTCCCACCAAATCCACTGGCTAAAAATGGAAGAAATCTCATTCATATCAATCATGTTCCATACATATTTTAATCCCACAAAAATCGTCATTAATCCCACAATGAAATCAATCTCTCTCTCCCTAACATAATTATTGCGACTTTACTGCACATTTAGAATAAATATATCGCATTGATAGTTATGAGACACTACATAATTAGTTATTGCTTAAAGCATACTTAACTATAAGATACTACATAGTCATATTTTATTTGGTGCATAGATAGCAAGGAGGTAATACAAAGTTAACTATTGGTTGATGCATACATAATAGAGATGTTAAATGGGCTCGGCCAGCCCATTTAACCCGGGAAATTAATAGGGGTTAGGGCCTATTTCTTCCTGGCCCATTTAATTCCGGGCCTTTTGGCCCAAACTGGTTAACCCGTGGGCCATTTTATTTTTTAAAATAGAGGGTTGGTGAATTAAGGGGTAACAAAACTTACGAAAACCTTTCCCAAGAAAGATATTTTTATAATGACTTAAAATGTGATCAATCATAATGACTTAAAATGTGATATAATTTATATCTCTTTAATAAATACAACATTATAGTCTAAATAGTCTACACCTTTCATGACTTAAAATGTGACAAATAATTTAGATTTTATGCAAATAATCATAAAGATGAATTTGTTGCACTTGGAACTTCCAACTTCTCTCACGCACAAATATTGAAAATAAAATCACATTTTATCATTATTTACATTTATTTAATTTGTTGGACAAAAATCAAAATGTATGAAGCAAGTAGTTATCATTTTGCATTGTATCTTGTTGTTTATATTTTCATTTTAGAAATGAGTTTTACATGCACATATTTTTGTTTTAACTCTTCTTGCAGTAAGCATCTTCTTAAATTCTCAAAGCCTTTGGCGAAGATGACGATGTTTGAATTATTTTTGGATTTTTGTACTTTGGATTTTAAAGACTTTATCCTTGTAATGCAACATAAAAAATTTGTGTAATTTAGTTTTGGATATTTAGTTTGAATGTTATATTGTTATGTATGCTTTAATTTAAAATTAATATTAAATAATAAAATTAATTTTTTTGGCTTATAGCCCGATAGTGGCCCGTTTAGCCCGACGCCCTGTAGGGTTAGGGTTAGGTTCAAAATATGCTAGCCCGTTTAATAGTGACATGTTTAGCCCGAAACTCGTTTAACCCGAAGCCTGTTAGGGCCAGCCCGTTTAATATCTCTGATACATAGTTATGAGACAATGTATAGTTAGTTGTTGTTTGATGCATATACAAGTATGAGACAATGCATAATTAGTTGTTGTTGATGCACAGTTATTTGTTGTGGTGAGCATGCTCAATTCCAGCAGAGGCAGCAAGACACCATAAACCAGATTGAATCGACGCACAAGACTGACATAGAGTTGCTGAGGATGCAACACAAGCAAGATCTTAAAAATACAAAAAGCACTCTACGAGCAGAGATGATGCTAATTAGTGTCGAAATGAAGGCTATTAGATCAAAACATAGAGCTGCTCACTCAGCCACCCATGACAACTTGATCGCATCTTGACAGTTATTCCTCAAACCTCTTCAGTTGGTGATGATGCCAAAAGGGGGGAAATTGAAGGCATAAGTAAGGGGGAAAGACCCTCTAAGAAGACTCCCCTGAAGATTGTGTTGATAAGTCCCAACTTGGCTCAACAACCAGCTCTCTCCATTCCCAGCTGCCACAAAACATGTCAGCTAATGAGAAAGCTTACTTGGCCTTTCAGAAGACTAGAGCTGCAATAGAATCTGATCTTGTAGAAGTCAACCGCAGGCAACATGGTCGCGTAGAGTGTCTAAAAACCAAGTTCCAAGGTCCACCAGCAGAGTTGCAACTAGACTCTCCAGCAGTAAAGCTCCCAGAAGAACAAGCTCCAGATGTAGGGTTTGAGCCATGATCACTTGAGGAGTTCCACACTCTCAAGTCAGAAGGATTTTTCAAAGGAAAGACAAAGAGGTCTACACATCCATGGTTGAAGGAATTGTAGTAAGGTTCAAGTTCGAACCAAGCTTTGGACTTGTTAGAGGGTTGCGTGATTTAATCCAAAAGTCTGAAGGAGCTGAAGCATCAAGACAACCATCTTGTGAATAGTTGAGTCTCAGAAGCAAAGTCAGTTGTGTGATCAATGCCTAGCTTGGACTGTCACCCTTTGTAACGAAGTCACTGTTACTTAGTGAATTACCTCCGGGGGTTGGAGAAGGGGGATTAGAGCAATTACCCCATCCTCGAAGTACTGTAAAAATTGCTCTGTGTCTTTTATATTCAACACTTTATTTCTTGCATATCTTATCTGTTGTTTGTTAAATTTACTAAGTCTACTGATAATAACTTAACCATAAAACAAGTGTTGAAAATATATTTTAATCAAAGGGTGAAAGACTTACGCTGAAAAACCAAGTCTGCTGTTTTTATAAAAGAGTCAACTTATCAGTTGAGTTATCTTATCAACAACTCTCACAAGTCTGTTGAGTGGCTAACTCTACTGTGAAGGTTGGACTAGGTCGTCCCTCAAGGACCCAACTAACTTGTGTCTAAAACTCTGATTTAAAAAGGACTAAAAGTGAAAATTTGGTAAAGTCTATTCAACCGCCTCCCTTCTAGACTTTACATTATCACCCCTTGGGACCTAAATCAATTATTTCATCGTTGACATGAAAAAAAAACATAATTGAACTTTGTTCTCCCACCAGATTTTTGAGATTCTTCATACGGGCATATGCGAGCTGGTGAAGATTTGGTGGGAACTCATATTAAATAGCATCTATGTGGGTTTGACTCAGGAAGAGATCAACTATTATTAGATTTGGGGGGTCGAAAATAATTGTTCTCTTTACCTGGGAGGATCTAGTTGTATATTAGTAGATGCTACCATAACACTGGCCAGCACGTGCACATCCTGCGGTTTACCTTGGCGGCAACAATGAGGGACCGGAGCTGTTGTCCTCATTCATAGTTAGGCGTAAGTCTGGAAGTTGAGTTACCAAAAAAAAAACGAATGACAAAAGTTGGAATAATTAATTAAATTAATAAGGAAAGTACTAGGGGTGTCAATTTGTGTCATCGGGTCGGGTTCGTGTTTGGTTTCAGGTTGATTTCGGGTTATGCTCAAAATGCATCAAAAATTAAGTAAAAAATAAAACAACTACGTTTTAGACACATTGGTAACTTTGTGTCGGGTTCATGTTAGTTGGGTTTAGGTTCAGGTCATGTTTGGGCTTCTCTCAGTAACTTCAGGTCGGGTTTGTGTTGGGTTCTCGTGTCGGGTCAGGGAATGACCTCTCCTCGCTTGAATTACCAGAATGACTTCAGGATTCACAATATGGGCCCCAACCCTACTCGGCTCAAAGGTTTGGGTCGGTCGCCCGCAAACCCTATACTGCAGATGAGATGAAGTTGATCGCTCAGATCACAACATGTATATGGAGATCTGTATTTCACGTTGAACATTACTATAAATACGACATGAAAGCCAATGTAAAAGATAACTTATAGTTATTCATAAATTACCTCGTTATCTGTAATACCCCCACTTGATAAACTTAGAATTATATTTGAGGTAATTCTATTGTTATGTTTTAGTATTTTTTTCATTTTAATTTAATAATAGTTAGTGATTTTAGGATTATATTTTACTATGGATTAATTATCTATCATGTTATGTTCAAAAAGTTTAAATTAGGATTCTATTATCTTATCTAAATAACTTAGTTAATTATTTGCAACATAAACTTCTATTTATTGACATATTAAGATTAGAAATTTATTATGTTATAATTTCAGTAATTATATAAATATAATTTAGTTTTATTTGTGTTTTTAGGGATGGAGTTTATTCTAGCATTTTTTTAATTCACCAAATTTCAAAAACATTGTATCTGATTTTCAAGGCCCAACTACTATGAATTTCAGTAATTTTAGCCCATTTCCACCATTCATATTTATTTATCTGGGAAAATTGTAAAAAATACCCTCTTTTGGGTAAAAATACCACAAAATACACTCTTATCACTTTTGTACCAATTTCTTCCCTTTTTTATGCTCCTGCATATTTTTTGATTATTTTTACGTTTTTTCCATTTTTTGTTCATGTATTGCTTTATATGTGATATATGTTGTTTAAATTTATTTATTTGTTGTTTCGATGTTTCAAAACAACTTTGACCTATTTTTTATGCTGTTTTTTGTTCATGTATTATTTCGTACATTGTTTCAATTTTTTATGTGTTGTTCTATAATATTTTTAATGTTGTTCTAATAATAATTTTTTGTTATTTTCATGTAGTTTTTTGTGTAAATATATTTTTTTACCTATTTTTAAGCTTTTTTTATTCATGTGGTGTTTTTAATATTTTTTACGTTGTTTCCGGGTTGTTTCCATACTATTTTTAATGTTGTTCTGATGTTTCTATGTTGTTGATCATGAAAATCTTTTCACTAAACTGCAAGTGTACAGTTTAGCTAGCAGATAGCAGCGAGCAATGTCGTATTCCTCAGGGATTGAATACCAAACACTTAGGCTATAGTAATTATCGTATTCAATTTTATTGAAGCGGTCAAAAATCACAAGTTTATTTACTTATCTAACTAATCCTAAATTAACCAATAAAATAACTAAATTTTTAAAGACCCGAACTCCATAAGTTTTCAACAAATATGAAATCAACCCTAGGCACATAATCTCAACATGCTTCTTCCATATTAAATCCAATTGATATTTATCAAAACCAGTTCATGTGTTTTTGTGGGTTCAATTCCTAAATTAGTACATTTCTCCCTCCCGAAGCAAATAAACAGTTGATTAATACCAATTGCTAGCATCCCTACTCAATAATTAATATCAACTCCCAAAAGATCTTTGAATATCCCTGCAAACAATTATAAGCTTCACGACTCTATACCCATTTATGTCTGAATTCCATTTCGTTTGTTAGAACTCATGCACCGAATTATGAACTAATAAATATGACATGCAAATTATTGATCAGATAATCTACAAGAATTAAGTATTCGAATTCATATAATATAACACAAAAATTAATTAAGAAAAACAATCAATATAGACTTAACATGAATCCACAATTTTGATTATGCCCTAGGATCATAATGATTTAGCCTAAAATATTTGACAACAAATTCATAGACAAACTTGAAATCAAATAGTTTAACATAGTTTAAGTACAAACAAGAGATCCAAACTAAGAAAGATATAGAACCCTTCTTGTCAGGATGGATCCTCCTACGAACTCTTGAACCCTTGTGCTTCCGTAGATGTAAAAGGCCTTGTGGTGTTCTTCGTTGATTAGTGCCTTCCTCTCAGAAGTGTATAGATTTGTGTAACCCTAGTATATTTTGGTGTATTTTCAGATGTATTTTCCAGTCTTTTCAAGGATTAAATCGTCCAAGGTTTGGTTCCCCTTTTATAAATGTTTGATAGATCACTAGTAGAGTCCCGACGAGATTAGGAAACAAAATCAACCGGAGAACAAACCACACGGTAGTGTGAAATCACACGGGTGGGTCGTGTAATCCGTCTCTGAAAAGCAAGTTGCACAGACAAGTAAAATCACACGGGTGGGTCATGTAATCCGTCCAGAACTGAAGGTAGGTTGCCAGATGGCCGGAACTGATGTAAAACAGACTGGAACTGAAGGTGTAGGTTGTTGGGTGGACCAGATCTGAAGGGTAGGTTTCCAGGTGGTCGGGTTGTGGTAAAATGACTAGAATCAAGGTGAAGGTGCCGGGGTTCTTGAATCGGTGGCGGCGTGACGCGCGCTTGAATCGAAGAAGTTGGCATTAGAACCGGGAAGTTTGGCGGCGGCGGAGGTAGCCAATCACCGAGCCGAGATCTTTGGCGGTGTTGGGATGGGGATTCTTGGGCTTTGGTCCAGCATCCTGCCTGCAGTGGGCTTTAAAAGAGGCGCGAGGCGCGGCCCGCGATTCGAGCTTGTGAGCGCTGGATTGCATAGTTGAAGGATAGCTTAAAGGATATGATTTGGACTACCTATACCAACAGATGCATCTTCTTTTCTGGTACCCATTGCATAGAAACTCTAAGGTTAAGCGTGCTAGAAAAGACTCGTGTTGGTTTGTGGGGACAATCGTCAATCCGAGTTACGCTAGAGGTCCAACAATAGCCACTTGAATCAGCTCTATATCCATTTTTTAGAGAAAGTTATGGCCATAATACTAAACCCTGCTAGTTTTTAAAACTGTTAGTTTGTTTAGACCTTTTCGAAAGTAATTCCATTTTGTTCGATCATCTATGCTTCTTTCATTCACATCTTTGCTCATACCTTGGCTCTCGACATATCCTTTTGGAACATGCTATCACTTTTTGTTCAGTTTAGCTCAAAATATACAAAATACGCAGTATCACGCTCAACAAAGGAAACTAACCAAAACACACTAAATATTCTTGCAAATGTATCAAATATATATCAAAATATGCCCTTAAATGCACATATATTTTACACGTATTAGTTGTTTCCACGTAGTTTTTGATGTTTAAATATAATTTTTACCTTTTTTAAGCTCATTTTGCTCATATGGTGTTTTCATATTGTTTCGGGTTTGTTTCTATATTTTTTCTTGGTTGATTCCATGTGTTTTATGATTTCATGCATTGGATAAAAAATTAAAATGTACTTTTTTATTAATGTTGTTTCTATAATATTTTTAATTTATTTGGTTTTAATATGTGTTGTTTAGTGTGTATATTTCTTGATTTTTTTAAGATTTCCAGTATAATATGGATTATTTGACGGGGACAAAATTTATTTTTTCGCTAAAATTTTATTAGAAAAAACATGCTTGAAATATGTTCAAAACAATCCTGAAACAACAACGTGAAAAAGTCCAGAGAATTTGGCAGGAACGTAAATTTGTACAAAAAAGGGCGGGAGCGTAAATTTATCCAAAAAAGTACCGGGAAGCGTAAAAAGCTATCATTGTTTCAGAAAAGTGGGGCAATTGTGTAAATTTTCCTATTTATTTTCAGTAATTTTTTTATTTAATGATTAAAGCCCACACCCAAGCCAAACTCCATCCATTTTAGAAAACCTTTAAATATCCCACTGAACTCTAACTTTATTTTCAAAATTTTTACACACATTCACACACATTAGAGGTGCAGTCCCTATTTCCCTTCCTTTCTCTCTCTTCTGCCGGCCGCCACCACTAGCGGCTGCCGCCAGCAGATTTCCATCTCTCTCATTTATTTTATTTTATTTATAATTCCATCTCCTCTTCTATCTCCTCTTCCCCTTTTCTGCCGCCGCCCTAGGCGAATCTATATGAGGACAACATTGGGCTCATGCTTAGTGCACCTTCTCATGAAGTTGTTTTTAGTACTATAATTTCAATATTATCCATAATTAGTCCACCGCAAAATTTAACCCAAAATTCAAGTCTACCCAAAAATTTAAATTTATTTTAAAAAATCAGGAATAAAGGACTTAAAATTTTTGTGTTGTTATGACACTGATACTATAATTTAATATATTTTTGATCTCTTTAAACTACTTTTGTGATCCTTAATGTATCATTAATACACGTATCATGCATCACTTTTATTACTTTTAAACTGTAATTAACTATTTGTATTGATAATTTATGAGTATATGTATTCTAAGTATCAAATATATTTGAAAAAATCATATGTTTAAGAGCTAGACACCAATGATTAGCCAACTCTAAAACAGATAGAGTCCATTACAGCCATATCAGGTCCAACATGCTTCCGTAAAATAAAATAATCCTTTAAAATTCAAACCTTTCTTTGACCAAAACTGCAACAGATGAAATGGTTTGTAAACACACCAGTCGATAAATCATTGCCCCTAGACCGTTTGATGGACGTCACCGTCCAACCTCACCAACCATGGAAGATGATCTACAAGTTAACCAACTCCTTTAGTAACGACTCATCACAGTCTTGGTTCGTTTCCTACTCCGGGCGTATAAGATATTTCTTTCAAATGGATAAATCAATCATACATTATGAACAAATGTTGAAGCAAAAGTCTTCTTTTATTAAGAACTTTGAAGAAATATTTATTATATCAGTAATCTCATTTTGGGAGGAGAATACTTGTTTAGCATCTCATGTATGAGGCTTGCACTTGCTCACACATAAACAGAAAACTTAAACCACTCAAAATTTAAACATTCAACTATTATAAATTTTATTTTTGGAGACTAATGGATGTTGTTCGGTGCCTTTAGCCTTCTGAAACCCTTATTTAAATAAACTTAAAGTCGGACTTCAATTATTTTTTTGAAGTATTAGACATCATTGCTTACGTCATTCTTCTGAATTATTGCATAGTAAGCTTTCCTGGCTCCACGTTGTCCCACTTTTGGCTTTTTCAAAAGTGGGTGTTCTTTATCACATGTTCCCACCAAAAATGTCGGGGAATCTACTTTTTGTGTGGACCCCAAATTATTGGGTACTTTGTCTATTTCTGGGTCCTTCCTTCTCCGTCTTTGAGTTTTCTCCAATCAAGTTTTGGTCGAAATTCTTTACCGAATTATGGCTCTTTCAATTTCGAACATTCTGGGCAAATATAATTTTCCAGTGGTCAATATGAGCCATACTGCAATATTTCCGGCGAGTTTCTTTACTCCCTGGCAGTTTTTTTCCCAAATGAGACTTCTATTCTTTTTGAATAAGTGTTTTGTGAATCTTGTTTTTTTTTCACGTCCTAGTGTTTAACAAGAAAGATCCATTCAATGAATTTTGATAGAACTTTAATGGAAACTTGACTTTGTCTATCTCTGTAAGACAGACCCATAAATATCATGCTCGTCTTGTTGAAACTTAATTTTCTGTAAATGACAGAACTAGGGGAACTTCTTCTCAACTTGATGCCTTGATGGTTTTGAAAGCTCGTTCACTTGGTCATCGAAGCCGAATGATATCAAAGACTTCTTTATTGATTCTGTGGTTGACCTCCTATAACTATTGGGATGTCATTTTCTTTGTAACATATGGGAGCCATTTTATTGATTTCTCGCAATCTCTTATAATTCCTGTGAAGTGCTGCTTAATGGAACCATTCAGATAGCTTAGCCTTCAGAAATGAAATTCTTCTGGCCACCATACCCATGTGATCTGCACCTTTATATTCCTTGATGAGCATTTCCCTCTAAGAACTTGATATCTTCACAAAGAATAATTTTGAAGCTTCTTTATCATCCACTTTAGACTTCCATCTGTAGTCGGTGAACAACTTGATATATTCGTCAAATTTGACAAATATCAGGTAACTCGAGGCAATAGAGAGCTTTATACTTTTTTTTCTTCTTCTAATCCCTCAAAATAGCCCATGCCGATAAAATAGATTTGGAATAATTTTACCAAATTATCGACAATCCCTTTCAATTACACGCTAGTAGTAGTAATCGCTTCTCATTTCCGCAGTCGTCATTTCCCAAGCGATCTTCACAGATCCTTCAAGGCTCATTTCAAGAAGTAGAATGAACCCTTCCTTTTCGAGATTGAGTGTTCCTACCACAATTCTCAATATTGCAGATGCCTAATCGTTAATAATGACTTCTCGATTTTTGAAATTTTGGATATCCCGATTTAGCATCAATCCATATGGATGTATTGGATCAAGCTGCGACTTTTCATAAGGCGTGTTGTACAAATTTGGCCTTTTGGAACATTGTCATGGTTTTTGTATAATTACATAATTTCCTCTTGTGGTGAAATCTCCTGCATTTGGCATTTATTCCTCTCCATAATGTAAACCGAAACTTTCTGCTACAATGGGATTAGCTTGTTGTGGAGGTTGTGGAATTTGTTCACAAGTAACCAAAACTAGTCCATCCCCGATACTCATTTTTTGATCTACAATTCCTAATCCGACAAAGAATTTTGAAAGGTCATGTAGATCTTTAGTATTAATATTCTCCATATCCATCACCTTTTGTTTGTGACGGATTTTCCTTTGATGATGGCAATAAGCTTCTCATCATCTGTCTTATGTCGCACAAATTCGATTGGTTTCCTAGTTTGATGTAAATAGGGTACCGTTCTAAAATTTATATGCATGTTTCCTCCGGATGAACTTGGTCTGTCTTCCAAAATCTTGACTCGTTTCTGAATATCACGAAATATTTCAAGACTTTTCTTCTTATATTGTGTCATCATCTCCATCTGGTTTCCGATATGATGAACTTGTGTTTGTAGATTATTATGGCGGTTGCTATAATTCTGCATCGTATTCTAGACTTCTATAAGATCTTGGGAGAACTTAGATGTATCTGGAAGTATCTCTGTCATGTTGGATTATCTTCAGGACTCATGGTCTGGATAATGAGCCTAATACTGAAGATCTCAAGATATCAACATAACCTTCGGTTCGATTCTAGGTAATTGAGGCTTTGCACCATTTGGTTTTGCAGTCCTCATTGGACTTCGAGGCTTGCTGCTTACCATCTTCGTAATACAAGTTGGTTATCCCAATATGAGATCTTTTCTTGGTGTTCTTTTTCATGAACCACCAAAATTTGACGATATCTCCTATATTTTATACATCTTGAACATTCGTCCAGATCAATTTTTTGGAGAAAATTCCCCTCACCAAAAGTTAATTAAATAAAAGTAATAAATATAACTTAAAATTCTTACTAAACCTAGGCTCTGACACCATTTTGAGTAAACACTTAGTCAAATAAGTCATTTATATATGTAAGGGTATTCTTGGTGTTAAGAAAATATGTAATAACCCTTGGGGACCAATATTGCAACAACTCAAAATTTATAAGACTAAAGTTGTTTAGGTGTAAAACTTATACGACCAATTTTGCAAACACTTTCAAACTTACATGCCAATTTTTAATTTATCGACTTCTTGTTGTTTTGTGGCATGAAAACAAATAATACTGAGAATAGGATATGTCCATTTGATGGAGGAGGAGTCTCTTATGAGACCGTCTCACGGATCTAGATCCGTGAGACGGAGCCCCAAATACTAAACCCGCCCAAAAATCCGCTCCTAATTACTGAACCTCAGCTCCTAATGCAAAGCTCGCTGCCAACAAACACCCCACTGGAAAATAGGCCCAACCCTCAGCTTGAATTGAAGTATTACTTTTCTAGTAAAAAATATCAATTTTTTAATAAAAACTATCAGATTTCTAACCAAAAGTATTACATTTAGATGTTGTCACAATTATTGATTCTAGCAATGAGGGTGATAAAATCAGTAATTCCAATGAGCCTGGAGAGGATAACTTGTTCAACAAAAATTTATCAAAATAGGAGTTGTGGGAAAAGTTCAAGAAGATAGCTGAAAGTTCTCATAAACCGAAGGATTGTGTTCTCATGAACTATTGTTACATTCATTGTTTTAGTATTGAATTCTTTAGCATCATTATTTCAATCTCTTTTTTATTTAATACATTGATAATGAAGTGATACTTTTAACCCAAAAAATGATATTTTTTAACAGAAAGTGATACTTTAATGAAGTAATGCTTTTGCAATTTTACGTTCTTTGATATTCATTTATAATAGGAAATGATACTATTTGAACAAAAAGTGATACTTTTAAACCAAAAAATGATACTTTTCCAAGTAAAAGTGATACTTTAATGATGTGAAGCTTTTGCAATTTTATTCTCTTTGATATTCATTTATAATATGAAGTGATACTATTTGAACAAAAAATGATACTTTTAAATAACAAATCGATTCTTTAATGAGGTGATGCTTCCGCAATTTTATGTTCTTACTTTCATTATACTATATAATATAACGTAATACTTTTTGAACAAAAAGTGATACTTTTAACCCAAAAACGAATACTTTTTGGGATATTTTCATCACTCGATATTCTGCAATTTTATGTTCTTTCATAATCATTTATGACAAAAAAAATGATACTTTCATTATACTATATAACATAACGTGATACTTTTTGAGCAAAATGTGATACTTTCAACTCCAAAGTCGATACTTTTCAATTAATGAATGATACTTTTCACTCAAGCT
The DNA here is from genome assembly GCA_016081115.2 of Rehmannia glutinosa. Taxonomy (NCBI): domain Eukaryota; kingdom Viridiplantae; phylum Streptophyta; class Magnoliopsida; order Lamiales; family Orobanchaceae; genus Rehmannia; species Rehmannia glutinosa. The sequence continues at coordinate 362,287 of JABTTQ020003134.1, forward strand.
TGTTCTGGCCAAAAATCTCAAGCCTTTTGTAAGCATCCTCCGATGAAAGCCCATCTGTCGTGCACCTCAGATTTTCAAGCACCTCGGCGATCGGTATGGTCTCCTACAAACAAAATAAAATCAAAATTTAAAATTGTAGAGCAAAATTCAAACCAAAAAACATAGGATAACCCTGAACCCAACAACATACAAAACAAAATTCAAAAGGAAAACATGATACTAGACTGTTGAGCATGGAAATATGATCAATTCACAGCTCCTAACATCAAAACAACAAAATAACAAAATCTAGAGAAATTTTCAGGTTACAAAAACATCGAAACAACAACACATAGATTAAAACCTGAAATACATAAACTTAACAAATCAACATGCTCAAATTAAAAACCCAAACATACAATTCATGTAAAAGTACATGCTCAAATCGAAAATCTAACAAAATATACGCTCAAATTGAAACTCTAACATACATTTTAGAGCAAAAATACAGAAAAAAGACTTTTGAAGATAACTAAAATCAAACATAACAGAGAAACGGAAGAAAAAAATCGCAAAAAAACTGAAGAAATACCCGATTCTTGGTCGAAGAGAGCCGAACTTGGAACAATTGCAAGTAAAGTGAAGAAAACACTTTGAAATCGCAAATGAAACGACAAAAAATGGGAAGAAAACTAGAAAGAGATAATTGTAAGAGAGAGCAGAGAAAAAAAAAGAGAGAGTTGGGTTGGGTATTGGGTGAATTTCGGGTTTTCAGTAGGCTGGGTAAGACTAACGAGTTTTAGGGTATGACTGGGTATTTGGAGCTCCGTCTCACGGATCTAGATCCGTGAGACGGTCTCACATAAGTTTTTGTGTTTGATGGATAATATAAAAAGACCACTTTGTGTTTTTTTTTTCTCCTATGAAGTAGTTTCCTTATTGAGAAGCAATGTAGTATTGTAATTATTTATTATATATTTCAAAAAAACCTTTGTTCTATATATATAATTTTTTGAGTGAAGTTTTTACTTCTTAGTTGTGTTCTAAAAAGTGATAGGTGCTAGTTGGACGGCAAACTGGGCCCTAGGGCCTAGGCGGGGTTGAGCGAGACCTAATTGGAATTGAATAACGTAGGCGGACAAGGAGGGCCTAGTGTCTAGGCAGACACTAATCGATGATAGACGGGGATTTTTAGAACAACGCTTCTTAGCCCACCATACTACTAATTCCTAGATTCGTCCTGCCCGCCGCCGCGAACCCCATCCGCCAACCGCCGCCAAACACCGCCCAACATAATTTTCTATTTTATTTTTGTTTCCTTCCCTTTAATTTCTCCGTTTTCTCCTCTCTTCTTATTTTTTTTTTTTTTTTGGTTTTGTTTTCCGCTCCCACCTGTGCTACCGTGCGGCCCGGAATAACTGTCTTTCACCTCCGAGGCGTCTCGGACTCGGACCACCAGAAAACGCCACTGCTCAGTGGCTAGTGTACAAATATATAGTATTTTTGTTTTATTTTCGTCTTCTTTCTTTGGTTTACTTGTTTTATTATTTTAGTATTTCCAGAATTTGAGTTTAATGAGGCTAAAATCAACAACTTCTTGAACCTTTGGTTCATAATGGTTGAGGTTAAAGCCGAAAACCATTACATGTTGCTATATTATAATATATCTAAGACTGTTTGACATAGATCTAAGACTAAGCGGTAATTTGTTGAATATTTCTATGTATATATGGTTCAATGAGGTAGTCCCAACAAAACCAAGGGCCTGGACCCATTTTGGTTGAGGGAAATCTTAGACCGTACATAAGTAGCCATTTTAGGTTTTATCTATAAGCATATAGTTAATTTCTTGTCGGTTTTGGAATAAATATTAATTAGACTACTTTATTTGTGGATTTTGGTAAAATCTAACGCTAATTTAAAAGTTGGGTGACAGACTGCCGATTGATCGGGCCGCTGCTGACTACAGGTTACTAGCATTGCTGGTAGCCACCACCTACTCCCCATCTCCCTTCATTTATGCTATTTTATTCTTGTTCTTTTAGCTTATTGTTGGAATTTTACGTTTTACTTAATTTTTTGGGTTTGTACGAGGCTAAATCCCAACAAAACATACGGATTATGTCCTTGGGGTTTCCGGAAAGAGCTGAAACCTTGCTTACTTATTTATATAATTTATATAAAAATTGGATCAATCTATAAAATTTGTACTATTATCTATTTTATATATTTTAGAAGCCTAAATTTATTTGCGATCTCTGTGTAAGAACTCCGAACAACCACTTTGGAAAATAATTATTTCACAAGAAACGAATCTAAAACAAGTGGGTAAAAATTATTTGAAAAACATTAATCCCGACAGGTTGCATGCATAATACATGTTCGTGTGAATATGAAATGATACATTGCATGAGTTGGGATTTATTTTATTTTGAATCTGTAAAATCAATTAGCATGTGTTTAAAAAATATTTCATCGTGAGTTGGTAATGTTCGTTTGCACGTAGACTATTGTAACAAACAAAAAAGAATATATATAGCATATCTCTAACCTAACAAAAAATAACCAATAGAACATAAATGATATTAGGTAACACCCAAAAAGTGTTACATAATGGCCATAAAATGTTACTATAGACAATAGGTAGCACTTTTATGGTGTTACATCTGCCCGTGCTACCTATAGTCTAAGGTATCACTTTTATTAGCTTTTAGTGACACTTTTACTAATTGTTACATTAAGTTCTCTATTGGTAACACTTTGAAGCAATATTTCTAAAGTGTTACATATGAATCTTATGTAACACTTTTTATAACATTTTTTATATTTGTAACACTTTAACAAAATACTTCTACAGTGTTACATATGAATCTTATGTAACACTTTTTTGTAGCACTTCATAGAAATATTATTTTTTGCCACCAAGCAGATTTGAACTCACGACCTGTTATGTGTGAAAGTGACAATTTGACACTAAGCTAAGTTGATTCTTATTACAACTTTTATATTATTTTATATATACACATAAACACACACAGACACACACACGCACACATATATATATTAAAATTGTATAAGAATTATATTATATGTTTATATAATATATCTTAAATAATAAAGATTATATTATATAATATATTTATTAAATTATATTATACACCGTATATATCAAACTTTATATTATATAGTATATAGTTTGAAAATCATATTATGTTATATATTAAAGGACACAAAAAATTAAAAATATAGAAAATTTATAAAATGAATTTATTGACTGATCAATATTCAATCGGTAAAAATAAAAAATATATAAAAATATAAAATTAATTTACCGACAGATTAAAAAAGTTTTGGCAGTAAAATAATTGAATAATAAAAAAATAAATTATCGACGGAAAAAATTCCTAAGTAATTACAGACAACATCAATTTTCATTGGTAATTATTTTTAAAAAGTAAAAAAAAATAAAAAAAAAGGTTAACGATGAAACTGTTCTCCATTAGTAAAAATTAAAAAAAAAAATTAATAATGATGAAATATATACATGCACATTTTTCGTCAGTATTACGATGGAATTAATTACCTCCGTAAAATTAAAAAAATATAAACTAAACTAAAATACTTTATAAAAAGAAAACAAAAATTCAGTAAAAAAAATAAAGTACAGGATGTCTATAATTTTTAGGTTTGGTGGTTTTTTTTGTCTTCACCTATTTTTTGACACCAATTAATTAAATAAATCGTTGACATGATTTAATGATAATTATATAATTTTGTGTTACTAAAATATAGCCTAAAAAGTGTTACAATTAATAAAATACAGTGTTGCCAAGAGTACTTCTTAAATAAAGTGATACATATTTGCGTTACAAAAGAAATAACCAAAATAAAAATGATACTTAAAAAGTGTTACTTATTTAAAAGTGTTACATATAAGCATTACATATTCATAAAGTGCTACATAAATATTGAATGTAAAAAATGTTACAAACATGTGTTACATATGTATCTTATAAGTAAAAAGTGCTACAAAATTTGTGTTACCTAATGTCATTTGTGTTGTAGTGCAACAACAATATTTCCAGAGTATTGTGAATTTGTGTGGAACAGTGGAAATATTGTTGCTGTTTATTTTTGATGGGTTACAGATATGTTAATAATATATATATAGAGAGAGAGAGTGCGTGAGTGTTTTCAACTCAATGGCCAGGTTTATGGATCAGTTAGCTAAACAAAAAACCCTAATATGCTCTCTTCTCTTGTGATTGTCTATGCACTACAAGAAATTTGATCTATAATGACTGGAAATTCCATCGTTATATATCTAAAACTCGCCATTAAAGACTTTTAATGACGAAAAATTTCCGTCATGGCCCGTCATTATTGTCCTCCTAGGTAAAAGTAAATAATGACGGTATATAGATCCCGTCATTATTGTTTTGGTATATTTAATGATGAGATTATTTCGGCATTAAAAATTAACTTAAGTGATGTTAAATTTCATCATTATATGTCATTTTCCTCTCAATAAATGGTAATTTAATGACAAGACATCTCCTCATTATAACATCATTTGTCCCTCACTATATATTATTTTATTGATAAAATTTACAGTCATTATTAGCTATTAGCCCATCATTAAAAACAAGTTTACCAATTAACATACTCCTCATACACCAGTAATTAACGTCATTAATAATTATTTTTTTATGAAATTTGCAATCATCATATCCAATGAATTACTCATTACATCAAAACACGTCATTCTATGAATATTGCTAAATTGAGGTCTCACCCTTTTTTCTTTTGTAATTCTTGTTGAAGAACTTGTTGAACCTTTTTACCATGAGAGCAATTTCCTCTTGGTCCATGGTTTCCTTTGCCTCAGCTTTCTTCCCTTAACTGGCCATTAGTGAAGTTGTCTTGGGTACAACTGTGTCCTACTGCTCTATTCTTCTCAGCTCAAACTCATAGGCTTTGAGATCTGAGAACAACTCATGATTTGATGTTTTTGAGAGGTCCATAGAGTGTCTCAGGGCCATGACCTTCATTTCCCATTCAGCTGGAAGGGCTCTTAGAATCTTCATGCGCATCTCCTTTTGAGTATACTCCTTCCCAAGAGCTGAAAGCTCATTTGTGATCTCTGTGAATCTGGCATCCAGCTGATCCAGACTTTCACCTGCAAGTATTTTAGAATTTTCAAATTTTAGAACATCAACTGTTAGTTTATTCTCTTTATCTGTTCAGATCCTTCACAAATCAGGGTTAGCTTATCCGAGATTTCTTTGGCTGATTTGCATGATTTGACTTTATTGAACATAACCTTGTCCAATATCTTGTAGAGAATATCCTTGGCAACATTGTGCAGGTTGTATCTCTTTCTATCTTCATTTGTCCATTCACAAATGGAGGTTTTTCAACCGGCCGGGTCCAGCTCGGCCGCATCATCTTCTCCTTCACCTGGAGGTGCTCTTCTCACAGCAGTATTAACCTTCAATATTTGCAGTGGCCCATCCTCTATCACAAGCCACATTTCATCGTGTAAGGCAGATAGGTGAGCCTGCATACGAATCTTCCAGTCATCAAACTCTTCCACAATAAACATAGGAATACGAGTTAGATTGGCTTCCATGATAATAACTTTGTTTTTTGAAATGAAAGCTTTGAAAACACAAGTGTTATATCTTTTGAAAAAGATTGAGATCTATTCAGTAACCAGTGTAGAAAGCTCAATGAACCAACCGCTCTGATACCACTTCTAGGTCCCAAGGGGTGTGATGTAAGCTAGGTTTAGAAAGGGGGGTTGAATAAACCTTACCAACTTTTACTTTTTAGTCCTTTTAAAATATTTCAACAGAGTTGACTCAAATCAGCTAAGTCCTTGGGGGACAGCTAGGTTCGCTTACTTCAGCAAAGTTACCCACTCAACAGACTCGACTGAGCTATTGATAGTATAACTTAGTTGCGCCAGCTAACACTACTTTTTAGATGACTTGGTTTTATATAGCGGAAGACTTAAACATCCTTGTTAATTTTAAACATGTTTTTAACACTTGTTTTTAGCAATGTTATTATCAGCTGGGTTACCAATTTAACTTAACAGAAAATATAAATGTATGCATGAATGTAAAGTGCTAAAAGTAAATGACACAAGTAAATTTTATAGTGGTTCGAGGATGGGGTAATTCCTCTAATCCACTCTTCTCCAACTCCTGGAGGAATCCACTAAGTAACAGATCAGGTTACAAAGTAGTTCTTCAGTCTAGAGACAGTCTTGATCACACTCCTGTGACTCAGCTTCTTCACAAGACAGCTGCCTTGCTACTTCAGCTCACTTCAAACCCTTGGAATTGATCACACAACCTTCCAACGAGCTTGAAACCTCTGGTTCGACCTTGAACCTTACTATAGCTCATTCAAACTTGGAGAGTAGACCTTTTTGTTCTTTAAAACTTTTTCCTCTTCAACTGGTTGAAGTATTATTTCCTTCACAACGTGTGTTGGATCGAGTTTCTTTGAGTTTTAGGCTTGAAAAATTTCTTGATAAGCTTTGATAATGTTTGCAGGTTTGGCTTGCTTGAAATTGCTTGTTAGATCGGTAACCTTTTCTCAAATGCTTACTCAGCCTTTTATAGTGTTCATTTGAAAATTTACCCGTTGAAGAGATAGGCTATTTTCAAAATGACACTTTCTTATTCGTTGGCTTGTCTTTACTTGACTTGCAACTTGTGATGTTGACATATCCTCTTATTAAATAGCTATGCAGCTTTTCAGGGCCTGACACAAGCTTCAGTGCTTCCCATTGGTTTATTTTTTTTGTACATTTCTGGGACAAACACTTAAAGACAGGGCAACTTGGACTTATTACTATATCAAGTAATATCTTTGACTTCCATCAAACGGAATTATATCAGTCGACTTCACATGACAGCTGCCTTTACCCCTTTGACTTGAGTCTGCTCCAACCTCTTAGGAAAGACTCAACTATCAGTTCAACTGGTAGACTTGGCTCTTTACTGACTTGACTGACACTTTTTCACCCTTTACTCAGTTGTTCCTCAGTAGGATCTTCTTCAGTCGAGTCTGTGCTTCCATCTTGACCACACTCAGCTGACACACAACTGGGTCTTCACTTCAGTCTTTAGTTGACTTCTTGCATTCTTCGACATAGCTAACTTCACTCAGCTCATGCAGTCCTATCTATTACAAAATAGAAATACAAGGAAAATGGGGTGCCAACTTTTTATTATAAGTTTTACATGGTATCATCAAAATCTAATAATAAATTTCCAAATACTCAACCTCAAAAATCCTTGAAAACACTTAATTATATAATTTTTAGTTTTCTTAAAAATTCACGTACCTTAACGGACTCCTTGCCAAATTTTACGCATTATGCGTGGCGACTTCCTCGCCTTATAACCATTGGACTTTCAACGAGGCTGAAACCTCTTGCATAATATACCGAGTTCTCCAAATCAATCGAAGCATGGTTATCCTCCCGATAATAACTTCATTTAATATATTTACACCGTCAATACTAATAAACACTCGCGTATATAATTTTAACGTACTTACACCTTGTATTTCTTTTGTATGATTCATATATTGTATTCGACTGCCTTGTTGACATATTATAACTATGTGAACCCACTTGCTTGAGTCAACTTGGTGTGTCGAGCTCACAGTCAGAGTGGACCAGTTACGTAATGGAACCAGGCAGCTCGGCTGCTATTCCATTTACTGGCCCCATTGTCCTAATCCCACCATTGGAGGACGAAGTGTCCAACGGGAGAAGTGGGTCGTAGACTTAATGTATAATCATGATTATGACACTCTGGGCTTAGCTAGCCCAACTGTGGATTTGTCGTGCCTAGGAGCAATAAGGTGACTGGGCCTTGTGCCATCTAGCTCGGGGAGTTACAAGGAAGAACGAAGGAATCACTATCTGATCTACACGATTTTGGAGTTACTCGGACCGAATTGCTTGTTTAGGTTGGCGTTACAATTACGTATGCAACCACTACTTGACTCCCTCAAATACCATTCATGGTGCTTGACTGTTCACGAACTGTTTTCAACAAGTTATATACTACTATATTATTTTGAAATATTACATTGCTTGTGAATCGTGTGTGGCGCACGCATCATGAACCATGCATTTTTCATATAACTGTTTTTCCCTGCATCGATATAAGCCACACTTACACACGAACACCTATCCATTGAGAATTTTTGTCTCACCCTCGCCTTTTCAAACAAGCAGATGGTGACTGTCCACACGATGAAGATGTAGATGAGGAAGACCAGACCACGGAGTAATCCATATTATATCCGTGCCCCATTCTGACTCCTTGAAGATTTCCTTTATTTCTAGGTCGATGATGGACTCCTGTTATTTTAAGTATGTAATCTAAGGACATAGGATCCTTGAACAAATGTTAAGTTTTATTTGGGATGTAACTTAAGAGCTATTCCGTTAATTTATCAGACTGTAATTATGATTTCCGCTGCACTGTTAGACTCTGTTGTGATGTTTTGATGAATAGTTGACTATTTAGGTATTAATGTTGTGTGAATCCTTTGTTGGTTGATTTATTTAGCTTATCAACTGGTTTAACTTATTGATCACGTCATGTTCACAAAACAAGCACTCGAATTCATAAATAGAACACATAAATAAATTAAGAAAAACAATCAATATATAATTAACATGAATCCACAGTTTTGATTATGCCCTAGAATCAAAAACATTTGGCCTAAGATATTTGACAACAAGTTCATAGACAAATTTGAAATCAAATAGATTGACATCGTTTAAGTACAAACAAGAGATCTAAACTAAGAGGATAGAACTCTTCTTGTCAGGATTGATCCTTCTTCTAAGTCTTGAACCCCTTGTGCTTCCGTAGATGCGAAAGGCCTTTTGGTGTTCTTCATTGATTAGCGTTTCTCCCTCAGAAGTATGTAGATTTGTATAACCCTAGTGTATTTTTGTGTATAATGGTGTATCAAGTTGTATTTTCCAGTCTTAAATCGTCCAGGGCTTGGTCCTCGTTTTATAGATGATTAGAGAGATTACTTCTAGAGTCCTGATAAAATTAGGAAACAAAATCCACCGCAAGTCAAATCACACGGCAGTGTGAAATCACCCGGTCTAACCATGTAACTTGTTTTCTTCTCTGTTTTTGGCATTAAGAGGATACACGACCGTGAATTTCCATATGGTTTGGTCGTGTATTTCGTCTCTGAAATTATTCCCTCAACAAGTCGCACAGGCGTGTAAAATCACATGGGATCAATTCACACGATCGTGTGAATTAACACAGGCTGACCGTGTGCCTTGTTTTTCGTCGTTTTCTTTGCGTACGTGATCATCTCTCTGTATTCGGCATTCTTGTCTAGGCCGTACTACTGATATCTTTCCTTTTTAGCTCCGTTCTTGTAAAAATTACAACAATATGCGTTATCATGCCCTTCAAAGGAAACCAAGTAAAATACATTAAATATACATGCAAATGCATCAAATATATACAAAAATAAGCCCCTAAATATTACGCGTATATTTTACACTATAATTTTAGCAGTGTAAAATGATGGAAATCCAAGGAAGTTTGATGGTTCGTCCTCCGATTCTTGATGGAACAAACTATTTCATATTGGAAAGTTAAAATGAGGGCCTACATTAAATTGTTTGATGAACGGGCATAGAGATCTATCTTAATTGGATTGAATTCTCCAAGAGTAATACATGCAGATGGAGATACAATTCTTAAAAATAGATATAGATTGGTCAAATGATGAGGTTTAAGTGGCCAATTTTAATTCCAAAGCATTAAATGTCATTTTTAGTGCTATGGATATGACTCTTCAAAGTGATTTGAAATTGCAATTGAACAAAAGATGCATGGGACGCCTTACAACTTCAATGTGAAGGAACACATGGCGTTCAAAGAACAAAGTTAAAGCTTCTCGCAACTCAGTTTGAAAATGTACGGATGGAGGAAGATGAGAACATTACATCTTCTAATGGTAAAATTGTTAGATTGCAAATGAAGCACAAGCCCTTGGAGATCCAATCAGTAATGAAGAACTTGTACGCAAAGTTATGAGGTCTCTTCCAGAAAGATTTAATGTCAAGATCTACACTATTCAAGAGACTAAAAACACAGAAACTCTACATCTTGATGAACTTATAGGTATTTTATTGACGTTTGAGTGGAACTTGGCTCAACAAATGGAACATGCGTCAAAAGGGAACGAAAAAAGTATAGTTTTTTCGTCAAACTGATGAAGTTATAGGTGATGTCCGAAGTGGTGCCAACACTGTGATGGATCACTTCATCAAAGAAATACAAGAGACGGATTTTGGTGAAGAGACCATTGCAATGTTGATAAGGTTCAATAATTTGTTCAAGAATATAAATAAGGGAAAAAACACCAAAACTCCTTTTAACAACAGAGTTTTCAAGACAAAGAAGAAGATCAATGTTGGATCCTCAACTCTTTCAAAAAGTATGATCATACCTTTGAAAATCCATTCTTTAAACCAAAATAATTGTATAAGATTCGATGTTAAGCGTTTAAGGGTTTTGGTCATTATGCAAACCAATTTGTAAATACCCTTAGAGAACGAGGTATGAATGTTTGTGTCTCCCTAAGTGATAAAGTCACAGATAGTAAAAAAAATGAATGAAGATGAACACAATAATGGCTTGTTTACTATGTGTTAGAAGATGCATCAAAATTCTGGATAATTCAAAGATGATGCCAGATGTGATGTATCACCTGGTGCAACACCAGACGGTTTTTCAGGCTCTAAAGATGAACAAGTATTTTATTTCAATTCTTCTCACATTGTTGATGCATGACTGTCATCCATGAGTTCTTTTGATGATGAAGATCAAACTCATGGTTTGAGAATCAAATACGAAGAATTTTCTAAAATATTTATATTTTATAATTTTGTTAATGCAATGTAATTATAAACTATGCATCACTTTTTATAATGAATACTTTAACTTAAAATACTGAACTTAAATGTTATATATGTTCGAGTTTGAAATTTTAGATTTAAATATATAATTTTTAATTTTTTTGACTTATACCCGACACTGCTAGGGCCAGCCCTTCTAACATGTGTAAAAACATTGACATTTGGTATGTAGTCGCTCTAGTCACCTGCCACATTTACCGTCTTAACTTTTCAAAAGGAAATACTTCACAACAAAATGTAGGAAAGTAGAATTTCAGCATTCTCATTGCAATTGAATCCCCATCACATTTCCCCCATTCCAATGACTAAATCTTACGCTAAACCAATGCTGCCATTGAGCAAAAGAGGCAACCTTTTTATTTCTTTTACATGTATCACCTTAACCTATAACACATCCCCAAAGCTTAAAAGCTTCATATGTCGCTTGAAGAAATCTGAATGAGATATTTTCATTTTTTTCTCTAAAGCTACAGAAATATCAGCTATTTAGAAATTTCCAAGGCCCTTTTCCAGTCCCTATTCTGCAAAGAAGAACAAGAAAACACATGAATATGAGTTTCAAGTACTGTTGTGCAGAATACGACATTCGTGAATCCTACAAGTGAAAACAAATAAATTACTTTGATATACAATTTAATGTGAAAAACGAGTAATTATAATGCTTTTTTTGTGTTTTTTTTCCTATTCATTGTTACTTACATATTTAACTCCCATGAAACTTAGTAGAGGTTTTGCTGCAAGAATAAGAAATACGGCTTGGATGAGGCCAAGAATGCCACCGATGATTAATCTTTGAAAATGCCGATGCATCGCTTCTTCCCCGCTTTCGACCTTAGTTATCTCAAAATTGTTATTTGACTCGACGAATTGTACATCTTCACATCCAAATCTAAACGCAAAATGGGAGAGATTAGATGAAGGGAGTGTTTTGAAATATTACTTTTGAAGAAAGTGATTTTATCGTAGTAAAAGTTAAAAACAACTTAGAATGAGAGGTTTATAGTGTTTGCAAATAGAAACTGAAAGTTGATTAAGTTACGAGAGAGTGTTAGATGAATAAGTTGAAAAAGTTTTTTTACATATTTCAAATTGAAACTAGAAGTTTAACAAATATCTAAAGCATCCTCCATCTACTTTTAGATTTTGATTAATTGTACGAGTCGGAAGCAAAAGTTGACATTTGAAAACACTATTTTCTTGACCAAAAGTCGCAATCACTTTTTTAAAGTGTTTGCAAACACTCCCAAAATCAAAGCATGAACAATTTGTAAGCTATATTTGTATACTAATGAACTATACAAGTAAGTGGATATTATCAATCTATCAACATGAGGAATTTAGCGTTATACCCTTCGTGGTATCAACATCTTATTTTTCTTGTCTAGAGTCGCCCCGTTCTCCAAGCTTTCACTATCTTTCGAATCAACGCCGCTCTTGTTATCGCATCTTCCTAAGCAACAAAAGAAGTCGTCACACCGATCGAGTGGGAATATCGCAATTCTAGAAACCTCGATTGAATAAAGCAATGGAAACTCCCACAACAAACAAGTTCAACCGCACTGTTTACATAGAATATTTGAACAAATTAAGTTGAATATTTTCATGATTTCTCAAAACTCGCAATTGATTTACCTTGTGCTCAAACAACTAAAATTTGGCCAACTAAAAACCGATATATACCTATTTGCCCGATAAATGTTGTATCGACTAAAGATGCAATAGGATCATTTATCCAAAGCTTGATTGATGCAGCGAGCAATTGTTGCTATTTCCGGACCAAGTTCATCGGTTTAAACACCGCCGCCACAACCATCAACCAAAACCAGCTATTACCACTCTTGATGTTCCTTTGGACACCTAACTCTTAAACTCTACTTTTCTACCCAGAAAATTATAAGTTTACAACAAAAATCAAAGCAAATCCAGTTTAGCAATATTAACTTTACAGCAGATATTAAAAATATGCAAGAAAGTAAAGTGTTGTAAGTAAAATGACATAAACAAATTTTATAATGGTTCGAGGATGGGGTAATTACTCTAATCCACTCTTCTCCAACTCCTGAAGGAATCCACTAAGTAACAAATCTGGTTACAAAGCAGTGAACAGCCCGAGACAGCTTTGATCACACAGTTGGCTGCTCCTAAGACTCAGCTTCTTCACAAAACAGTTACCTTACTACTTCAGCTCCTTTCAAACTCTTGGAATTGGTCACACAGCCTTCCTACGAGCTTAAATCTTCTGGTTCAACCTTGAACCTTACTACAACTCTTTCGACCTTGGAGAGACCCTTTTAGTTCTTTAAATTATTTCCTTTTCAACATGATGAAATATACTTTCCTTCACTAAATGTGTTGGATCGAGTTCCTTGGATTTTAGGCTTGAGAAATGTCTTAGAAAGCTTGAGAGAATAGTTGCAGGCTTTCTTGCTTGTATTTCTTGTTAGAATGGTAACATTTTCACAATTGCTTCCTCAGCCTTTTATAGAGCTTATTTGAAAATTTGACCGTTGAAGATATATCTATTTTCAAATAACACTTTTTGTTCGTTGGCTTGTCTTTTCTAGACCTGCAGCTTATGATGGTGACATTTCCTCATATTAAATGTTGCCTGCAACTTTTCAGGTCCTGACACAAGCTCAATGTTTCCCATTGATTTTATTCTATTTGCACGCTTCTAGAATGAGCACTTTTAGACATGGCAGCATGGACGTATTACTATATTAAGTAATATCCTTGACTTCTATGCAATGGATTTATATCTGTTGACTTGACTTGACAGCTGCCTTTACTCCTTTGACTTGAGTTAGCTTCAACCTTTTAGGAATGACTCAACTGTCAGTTCAACTGGTAAACTTGGCTCTTAATTGAATTGACTGTCACTTCTTCATCCTTTACTCAGCAGTCCCACAGCTGGATCTCTTCTTCAGTCGAGTCTGTGCCTTCCATCTTGCTACCCTCAGCTGACACATAGCTGGATCTTCTCTTCAGTCTTCAGTCGACTCTTGTATTCTTTAACATAGCTGATTTCACTCAGCTCATGCAGTCCTATCTATTACAAATAGAAATAAAAGGAAAATAGGGTGTCAACTTCATATTCTAAGTTTTACATGGTATCATCAAAATCTAATAATAAATTTCCTAACAATTTTTCCCTTTTTGATGATACCAAAACTTATATAAAATACAACAAATATAACCAGTGCAGTAACAAAGAATGTATACTTTGAATATGTCAATTTTATTGATCATATCATTCTTGTACTTTACAAATTGCACTTTACAAAGTTGTTTCATAGTATACTCTACACACTGTATCTGAGCTATACTATTTATTACATTGTATCAGAGCTCCTTATTATACTAAAGTACATCAGGTATCAGAGCAAAATAGGAAAAATGATATTACAAGAAAAACTTACAAAACTTGTATTTACAGTTAAGTAAAATACACTGAAGGGGTTACAACCGTCTTCAAGGCCTTGGCTACTTCCATCTTCTGTCTTCATCATCAGCTCTCCTCCTATCTTCTTCAGCTCTTCTTTTCTTCCTATCTTCTTCATATTTCTTCTTTCTCTCATAGGCGCGCTTAATAGCAAGGTCGTCCCTTCACTGCCTTTCTTCCCATTCTCTCGTGAAACTTTCATTCTCAGCCTCTTACCTTCTTATTGCCTCCTCGTTCTTGCGCTTTACTTCAAGGTTAGCAAGATGGTCGAAGCCAGCCTAGTAATTGATCCCTTTCTTATGAGGATCAATAAATCTCATATCTGCTGGTCTTGGCTGTGGTGGAGTGCCTCTGTCTCTTCCACCACTTTCAGACCTTCCTCTTCCTCTAAATGACTCAGCTGCTCTTCTTGGAGTGTACTGTACTGGTGCCTTTCTAGTTAAGTGACTATTGGAACTCTGATGCTTCTCAGCTGATTTGCACAATTCAAGATCTTTTTCCCAATACAAGTCCCACTCCTGCGGTAGAGTCATATTCTTGAAATAACCTTCATCTTCTAGAGTTTGAAACTCCTCTAGTGGTCTTGGTTTAGATCCATCATCGGACATCGTGATTTCTGTAGGTTGTTTTATTGCTGGGGAATCCTTCAGTAATCCAGCTTAAGGGCCATCGTATCTTTCTCAGCTACTTTTTCAAATTCAGCTTCCATGGCTTTTCTCGACTCCTTAATTGCCATTTCAGCTTTCTCTTCCACTATAAGCTTTTTTGAGGATTGAGGTTGTTACTTCTCCTTATTGCGGGGTCTTAGCAAACATAATTTTCAACGGGGGTTTCTTCACAGAACTTTCTTCCCCCATGCTTGCTTCGCTTTTACTTCCCTCCTTATCACTCCCTTGCCCTTCTTTTAGTTCCTTCATGGCTTCATCTTCTTCGTGGAGTCATGTTTGTCGTGGGTCTTGGAGTAAGCTGCTCTGAATTCAGACCTCAGAGCCATGGACTCAGCTGCCATCAGCTTCATTTCTGTCTGGAGCACCTGAATCTGCTGTTAAACATTGGCCTCCATTTTTGCAATTTCAGATTTGTGATGAGCATTGAGCAACTCCATATAAGACCTATGTGACTCATCCATCCTGAATATGTGGTCCTTTTGCCTCTGTTGGAACTTGAGGTTATTAGAGCTCCAGATCAACATCTTCGCGAATAATAACTTAAAGTACGTGACCTGCTCTCACCTCATAGCCTTGACCTATCCAACCCATTCACGAATTCTCAGAACAGCTCCGCGAATATATCCAGTGGTGTTGGCATCGCGGTTGTCTAGCCTTTGGTCCAACGGTGCAAATCCATGCTCTATCTTTTCTATTTCAGCATATATGGCTTTAAAGGCTTTAGGAAGTCCATTTGTCTCACAGACTAATACTCTAGCCATACTGCATCAAGTCAAAACCAATAAGCACCATTGATGTATTAGCTAAAGTTTTGCGTTCTTCAGGTGGGACTTGGACAGTGTATCTGGCTTGTTTTACAGCTGATTCGGCTTCAAAGGGGATCTGGGCTTCTAACGGAAAATATTCCACAAATAATTCATCAGGGAAGATAGGTATATCCACATCCTGAACTTGTGGACCCTTTCCATTTTCTTTAAGAATTTCTTCAGCTCGACGTGCCTCAGCTGTCTCGTCATAGTCATCTTGAGCAGTTGTGTTAGCCTGCTGAGCTGACTGATCCTCAGATATCTTAATAGCTTCCTCGACATCAGTTGTGGCTTCCTGTTGAGTCATTGGTTCCTCAGCTGGCTTATCAGCTTCATCGGAGTGTGATGGTGCCATTGGGGGGCGATCAACTAATAAAAATCTCATCGGAGCAGCTTTATCACTGACTTGGCTACGAGAGTCCTGAGCATCCTCATCAGCTGTATTCTTGTTGGATGTATCAATAGGAGTGGACTCAGCTTCATCGTTTGATTCTAGGAATTCAGTATCGATGTTCTCATGGGAATCATGAAGGGCGTTGATCTTTGCTTCTTCTTCATCGACCTCCACATGAGGAGTAGGATCATTTTCAGCAGTCTTATTACCTAAGGAAGTCTCAACCTCCTCTAGGCCTTCTTTACCCTCAGCAGTCTCAACTGTTGATGGGTCTTGATCATCCCTGTGTGCAGTCTTAACCGCAGCAGGGTCTTGGACATTTATCCCTTTAGCAGACAAAACTGCTTTGGGGTCTTCAATGGCATCTGTCGGAGTCTCACTCCTAGGATTGCACTTTCAGGGCCAGGAGTCTCAACTTCCACGGTCTCACTTCCATCATGTGCCTTAGCTGCTTGAGAAACGTCATCGCCCTGCAGTGCAGTTGAAGTCTCAGCTGAGACAGTCTGAACCGTCTGAGCGTCGTTAACTTCACTTTGCTGAACATTTAGATTCTCTCTTCGCCTCCAAACTTCATAAGTGATTGGTCTCCCACAACATCCTCCGACCTAGCTGTGGTGGTGAGAGTTTCCCCCTCAGCTGGCACACCATCTGAGTCTTGAGTAGTGGGGTTACTCATCGCCTGAGACCTGGCTATTATTTCTTTTGAATATTTAGTCGTTCGGGAAGGTGTCTCAACACCTTCTGCAAGAGTTGTCTTGACTAGGGTGCCCGCGTTATCACCTTCCCTAGCTTCATCGCCGAATTTACTGGTCCCATCTTCTTCTGAGTGCACATGTGATGTGGGGGCATCAATGGTGCGCACCACATCCATTATATCAGGGCTAGGAGAGATTTGAGAAGACTCTTTTGGACCCTCTTGCATTTGTCGCTCGTGTTTCTCTTTTGATTCTCTTATGGCTTGTTGGAATTCAGCTTTCTCTGCTGCAACAACAAGATCGATTTCTTCTATGTCACTGTCACTGCTGTCAGCTGGTTCTAGGGCATGCTCAGGTGCATCAGTAAAGGGACATGAATGAGCCCTCTTTGATTCTTCAATGGCCTTTGCCTTCTCCAATGCCCTTTGTTTCTATTCTTCTTTCCTTTGATAGAGAATTGTCATGTAGAAATTGGGATCAAGGGCAGAGCTGATAGCTATGTCACCCAAGAAACTTATGAGCTCCTCTTCTTCTTCAATGAACTCTGGGTTCTGAAACTGATATCTTGAGTAACTCAGCTTCCATCTCCTCCATACCCTTAATCTTTCCTGGATATCAGGATAGACAGGAGATAGCATCACCACATCGTCATAATCTTCTTCTTCCTGAAGAGTAGCGAGCGGAGCATGTTCCTCCTTAGTTGTCTCTTAAACAACTGGGTCTTCAATAGTCTGCTAATCCATATCAGCAGTCTTCTCCACCTCAATGGTGACCACATATCACCAGTAGTTTCCTTTGATCGCTTTTCTGCGTTTGCCAGATCTCTTTCGCGGCAGTGGGTCCGGACTCAATCAAGCTTCTCGGCTCGGACTTCTTGACCAACCTTCTTCTTTTAGTTGGAACCAGAGGAACTTCTAGCTCCATATTTTCAGGCTCATCGAAAGTGAAAGCCTTTTCTCCTGTTTGCTGCTTCTTGGATGCAACTGCCTTTCTGGACATAACAGTGTGTCGCTTCTTTGCGTCTAGAGAGGGTTCCTTCTCAGTCTCGGCTGCGTGGGCATGTGCAACTTGTGGCTCGGCTGCAAGGGCAGGAGCTTGAGTAGACTTGGCTGCTGGGACAGGTGCTTTCTTGGGACTGGCTGTAAGAGCAGGAGCTTTCTTAGCTGCAACAACTCTCTTCTTTTTAGTCGGCTAAGGAGAATGAGTTGGGGCAGTTGCAGCTGTTTCTTCCGGAACTGGATCAGCTGATTTCCCCTCGCTGGTGTCAGCTCTTCGTGCATGCGATTACCTCTGAGCGCCAGAAAGATTAGCCTTGAACATCTTCTTGTTGACATGAAAAGGTTTTCCATGTCTCAAGGCAATTCTCTTCATCTCCATAAGATGGCCAATCACCAGGGCATATCCCAACGAGCCTCCGAAAAGACCACCATCAGTAATGGTCTTGTTCAGTACGTTCTGGCATATGCGGCTGAAAACAAACTCAGCCCAGTTGACCTTTTTCTCTTCCATGATCGCAACCATCACAATCAGCTTAGTTCGAGAGAGCTGATTAAAGTTGCCGAACTTCATGTCGATGAACTTGGACAGGATGTCCATCAACTTATGATAATCTTCTTTGATCAGGTGCTTCTTGGCTGCGTAAATAGCATTCGCAGCTGACTCAGGCTTGGCAATTTCCTTTCATGCAGCAGCTAAGTTAACATCTTTCTCAGTTATTTCCTTCAATCCCTCTGAAGGCAGGTGGCAGTGCTTAGCTAGGTCCGTAGTAGTGATTTTGATGTCTTTGCTGTGGACAGATGATCGTATCACGCCATCGTGAACCTCTGCATTCACGTAAAACATAGATACCTTATCAGAGTAAGTATGAGAGAACTCCATCGTGAAAAAGCCCTTCAGACCAGACTTCTCTATCTTATCAGCGATCTTCTTAACCAGAGCCTTATCAGCTACCTATTTCAGCATACCATCGAAATCCAAAGTCGACCCACAATAGATTTTCTCGGACATTTTGACAAAATTGTATGAGGCATCTATTTTCTTGAAAAACAAACGGTGAAATAAACACAGAATCTTGCTTGAAGAACTAGGGTTTTTGAACTTCCCAGAGAGAAAACTTAGACTTGCTTGCTGAAGACGAGAGTGCTGTGAGGAGAGAGAAAAATGGGTTTTGGTTTATATGGGACTTGAAAGGACGATTTTTGGAATTTGAAAAACTTGATCATCACAGACATAAGGAAAAGTCTCTTCGAAAGCATCATCACAGACATAAGGTATGGAATGTACAATCGTTCGAGCCTGTGATGTGCCTGGTAGCTTTGGGAGCCTGCGCAGATGACTCGGTTTTAGCTGGGCCTTGGTGTGAGGGTTGGCCAGCTGACTGAGCCTCAGCTGTCTTAACAGCTTCTTCGGCCTCAGTGGTTTCTGCTAAATGAATTTGCGTGTCCTCAGCTGCACCATCAGCGTCATCGGAAGATTATGAAACCTGAGGATTTGGTTCATCATCAAAATTGAAAGTTTGTCGAGCAGCCTTGAATTCTGGCTTGCTCGTACTTGGTAGAACATCTTCAGCTGAGTCCTCTTTGGCAGGGGTTGATTCAGCTTCATCTGCGGATCCCAAGAATGTTGTATCAGGATCATCCTAGGAGTCATGAAGAGCGTTGATTTCCTCCTCTGAATCAGCAATTATGTTCTGAGGAATGCTCTTATCTCCTTGATTTTTACCTAGGGAAGTCTCAACCTCCCTTAGGCCTTCATTACCTATAATAAATAAGTCAGAAAATGTTTTAGGCACCTTGACTGCCCAAGTTTCAAAAATTACAGTTTTGGTCCTTTAAGTTTTACAATTTTACATTTTGATGTCAAACTTATTCTTTATTGTACTTTCTTGCCCCGGAGGGGTCCCAATCTTTCAAGTCACTTCATATATGAAATTTAAAGAGTCTTGGATTTAATATTTCGAATTTTTAGAGGTGGCCTTCACAGTTTTTCATATTTATACTTTTGGCCCCATATTTCACAATAATTGCAAAAATAACCCATGCTTCGATTTTTATTGCACAAGTTACAAGTCTACAATTTCAATAATATATAAAAACTCATATTAAATATTTCTAAAATATATTTGAACATTCATAGCATCATATATCGTAAAAGTATAATGATGAGTAATTTTATTAACATTTTATGCAAGAAAAATATCATACTCATCTTTTTTTATTTTCTCTAAATTTCATTAAAATAGAAATCTCATAAATACTTGCTAAAATTCATAAAATATCATATTATCACATGAGCATGCATTTTTGGGCACTAGTAGAAAGAATGATGCATTTTGTTTAAGAAATAATTTTCACCCTCCTCGTAGTAATTTTTCGGGTTGTGGTTTAAAATGAAGTCTTCTTCTTTGTATCAACTTCTTGACTCAAACTCTTGAAGGTCAGCCCCTATATGACATCCAAACCATATTTTGGTGTTAAAATTAAAGTCTCAGGTTCCAAAGAAATATACTAGGACCAAATGGCTACTACTTACCATAATGTCTTCAAGTAGTCTCCAAAAAATGAAATTTTCTCTTCAATCTTGTTGGGAGATACAGAAAAAAAAATAATAATAGAAAAAAATGAGTTAATTTCCCCATTTTAAAAGGATATTGTCGAAAATAAGGGCATATGATGATAAAATTTTTGTTTTCTTTTCTTTTATAAAATTGAGGGAAAATAAAATATATAAGTATTCATAAATAAATATTTAGAAGTTGGCAAAAACTCATATAGGACCATCATACGGGTCTAAATCCGTAAGACAGATCCTATTACCCGCGGATCCTGCTGACTAGGTCCTTGGGTCAAAGCCATCTGCCTTTATTTGTTTTTTGTTTTTCCTGTTTCTTTTTTTCCTCCGTCAAAGTAACAGTTTTGTGAGAAAAAATATTGATTTTTTAAGATAAAGTATCATATTTTTTAATATAGCCACAGATTATGATTACCGTACAATGAAGGAAAAATAAATATATCAGAGTTAAAGTGACGCCTTTATGAGTAAAAGTATATATTTTTTGAGACAAAATATCATGTTTTAAGAGTAAAAATATCTGTTTTTTGAAATAAAGTATTATATTTTTTTAATATAGTCACGTATTATGAATTCAATACAAATAAATATGAATAAATATGATAGAGTTAAAGTAATATTTTTATAAGTAAAAGTATTTGTTTTTTGAGATAAAGTAACATATTTTTTAATATATTCACAAATTATGAATATATATATATATATATAACAGAGTTAAAGTAACACTTTTATACGTTAAAGTATCTATTTTTTGAGATAAAGTATCATGTTTTTTTAATATAGTCACAAATTAGGAATGAAGGAAAGAAGGAAAAATAAAAAATAAACAGAATATGATATAGTAAAAGTAACACTTTTATAAGTAAAAGTATCCATTTTGTGAGATAAAGTATCAGATTTCTTAATACAGTTACAAACTAGGAATAAAAGAAAGAGGTAAAATAAAAAATAAATATGATGTAGTTAAAGTAACACTTTTATAAGTAAAAGTATCCATTTATTGGGATAACTTATCATGTTTTTTAATACATTCAAAGATTAAGAGTAGTACAGTGAAGAAGGAAAATAAATATGACAAGCTTTGGGAATTAACAATTTATGAATGACTTTATATTAATGGTTATATTGAAATTACACAACAAGCACTAGTGGTCTAGTGGTAGAATAGTACATTGCTTTGGTACAGACATGGGTTCGATTCTTAGCCTCTGCATTTAGAGACGTTTTTATTTTTTATGTTAAATTTACCAGGCTTATTTATGAATGGCTTTATATACATGATTATACTAAAATTACACAACAAGCACTAGTGTTGTAGTGGTAGAACACCACCTTGCATCTTTATAGGCGCGGGTTCGAATCCTGTTGAGCGGAAGTTGTTTTTTTTTTTTTAAATAACAGGTGTGTATGAATCCGGATCCAGGCGGGTTGGGCGGGCAGACTGTAGGATCCATCTTACGGATAAGGATGTGAAATAACAAATGTGCATTTTCTCAAAATAATTTGGAAATTGGTTGGGAATGTATTATAGAAAAAGGTGGAATATTTGGATAATGATTGAAATGTACTCCTAAATTATCGAGAGTCCAATATTTCTAAAGCGTAGTTAATCAATCAAGTATTAATACTAGAGAAGGAATTAAAGTTGGTACGCTCGAAAATAAGGAGAGTGTAATTGACGTTAGAAGGAATAATTAAAAGTCGCATCACGTTTCATTAATAGTAGGTTTGTGACACTTAGCCAATAATTCGTCACTATACAACATCGTATCTCATGTTGATAAAAAGTTGGGGCCTCACACGATGATTAACAATGGTGAACACCCTGCTCATCTCTGTCGCGAACGAGGACGCCCAAAAGATCGAATATAATTGTGAAGAACTCAAAACTCCCAAAACCTATTTCCCCAAATTATTTCTCACAACAAAAATGAAACAATACGTCTCAGAGCTCTGCAACAATGGCTCGGAAAAAGAAAGAATAAAGGGTTACAAAATTTTGAGAATGAATAGATACGATGTAGAAGGAACAGATACACCCTAAAGGTACATGTGCAAGAGAATCCCATAAATCAAGGAACGTGAAAATACATTACCGAAAATAACTCCCACATTTAACTGATATAAAGTTAAAATTACATATATACCCTTTCCAATAATAAATTCAATATAAAGAAACTAAAATTTAGTTAAATCTGGGCCTTTTGAAAAAATAGGCCAACGCTCCAGATTTGGTGTCACCTACTCACCGTAACTATGTGACAAACAGGATCCAAATCACAAACACACACACACACACACACACACATATATATATATATATATATATATATATATATATGGTTAGGATCAAATGTGGCAGCGGGCTTACCGTGTGGCAGTGTGGATTAATCCAATCCATCCACACCTTTTATTCAATGGTCCAGATTGCTATTAAAAATAACTAATTTATCAATTAATTAATAGGTGTAAAGGGTATAATAGTAACCAGCAAAATACCATAAATCACAACTCTACAATCTAGGGATTGATTAATATCACGTTTTTTTAACTGAATTGTGCACAATTTTAATAGTTGAACTATACACCAGTTAATAACTGACTGTACACTATTTTACATCTAACAGTGCATCATTTTTTTTTTGAAAATGAAAATGCAATTATATTAACTTTTGCTGGAAATCGTCCAGCGGCGATTGAAAAAGGAAATCGGGAGGGTAATCCCACGACTACTCAAGAGCAGTCATATTTTTGGCAAAAAACGCAAGCTCATGAGCTACACAATTGGAGCTTCTACGGGTCCAGAAAAAACAAGCCTTTGGGGATGATAGTTTCAGTCTAGTTATGTCTTCAAGGATCGGAAGGCAATGGATAGGACAGATGGCTTCTCCAAGTGCCATGAGGATAACAGAGGCTGCATCACCAAGGATGGATATCTCTTGTAAATCTTTCTTCTGAGTGATCAACAAAGCTTCTTTGAGTGCGAGAAATTCAGCATACTCCGAATTCGAAACACCAGGAAATCTTTTTGAGAGGCCGAAAATGAAGTTGCCTTTGTTGTCCAAAAGGGCCACACCAATGCCTGCACTTCCGTGGATCGTAGAGATTGCGCCGTCAAAGAAAATTTTTGGGCCCGGGGGGCTTTCCCCCAACAGTGGATGGAATTGGAGGTGCGGTGACATTCGTTCCGGCCATGAGAGAGCATTTTGGTAATCCTTGAGAATGCGACTGGCGGATATGATGATTGAAATGTGGTCTGGGACGCCTTTCTCAAATTTCATTTTATTTCTGTGGAACCAAATTAAAGAGCAAATGACAGCAATGAGTTCCACTGGGATGTCTTCCTTTGACAGAATGAGGTCTCTGATCCAAAAGTGCCATAGGGGCTGTTTTAGATTTTCCAAAAAACCATCAAGTCTAGCGGTTTTCCATGTCATCTGAGCAAACGGACATAACCAGAAAGTGTGTGCGGTTGAGGCATCTTCAGAGGAACAAAAGGGGTAGTGGTCCACCGTGAGAATGCCATGGCACGCGAGATTTTCCGAAGTTGGAATAGATGATATGCAGCAGCGACATAGGAAGAGTTGGATGCGGTGGGGGGGGGATTTTTAATTTCCATAGCTTCTTCCGCACCGGGATGGTTCCTGTGCTAGAGCTGGCGAGAGGGGCAATGCTCAAAGGTGACGAGTCAGAATCAAGGATTGTGTGGTAGGCGGAACGAACAGAGAATTTACCATGTTTCGTGAGATGCCATGTCCAGAGGTCCTTCAAGGGTGATGGAGGCAGGTTTATGGATAAGATGATGCTGGCTTCGTCTAGCGGGCAAATAGAGCGCACTAAGTCGTCCTTCCACTGGTTCGTTGTGCTGTTGATGAGTTGCGAGACAGGGGCATTCGACTGAAGGACCTGGGGTGCGGATCGCACCAAGAAGCATGAAGATCTTGGAAGCCACGGGTCCCCCAAATTTTGGTCGTGTTTCCAGAGCGAATCAGACGACGACAACCAAGACTCAATAATGGTTTTGTCTCGAAGATACTTCTCCAGGACCATGACGGTCTATTTCCAAGCACAGATTGAGAGAATTCGCAATTTGGGAAGTACTTTGCTTTGTAAACTCGGGCCAACAGTGAAGAGGGGTTGGTAATGATTCTCCAGACCTGTTTGCAAAGCAAAGCCATGTTAAAGGCGCGGAAATTACGGAAGCCCAGACCCCCCTGGTGTTTGCTAGTCGAGAGTTTGTCCCAAGACGTCCAGTGCATTTTTCTATTTTTAGGCGAGCTTCCCCACCAATAGTTTGTTGTCATACGCTGGATGTCATCGAGAATAACATCTGGTAATTTGAATCACGACATGGCAAAGACCGCTATTGATTGGATGACGGATTTTATCAAAATTTCTTTTCGAGCTTGCGAAAGATGACGCTCCTTCCAACCTTGAAGTTTAGCCCACACCGTATCTTTTATGCTAGCGAAAACCTCTTTTTTACTCTTACCAACCACCGAAGGAAGACCCAGGTATTTACCGTGCCCGGTAACTTGCGGCATGCCCAGAATATTAAGGATCGCAGAAGTGGTTCCCAGATCAGAGTTAGGGCTGAAATAAATACCGGATTTTTCTGGGTTGATTTGTTGATCCGAAACCTTTTCGTATAGTCGAATAGCATAATGGAAGTAGAGAGCTTCTGACGTTGTGGCGTGCCCAAATAAAAGTGTATCGTCCGCGAAAAATAGATGAGATATGCGCGGACCCCCTCTACAAACTAATATGCCGTGGATTTTCCCGCTAATTTGTAAGTCCTGCAAAATACAAGAGAAAACTTCCGAGCATATAATAAAAAGGTACGGGGATAGAGGATCCCCCTGCCGAATTCCCCTTTGGGGTGTGAGACAACCATATTCCTTCCCGTTAAGTAAGAAAGAAAAAGAAGTAGAGGATATGCAATGCCCAATTAGGAATATAAAAGAATCACAAAAGCCCAAAGATTTTAGAACAGCTAAAAGGAAATTCCATTCCACCCTGTCAAATGCTTTGCTCATATCGAGTTTGATAGACATAAGACTCAATTTTCCCGAGGTACGGGTTTTCATAAAATGGTGAGTCTCATAAGCAACAAGAATATTATCAGTGATTATTCTCCCCGGAATGAAAGCCGATTGAGATTTAGAAATAATATCTGGAAGGAAAACACTAATGCGATTAGCAATGCATTTTTAGGCTAGCTTATAAACTACATTGCAGAGACTGATGGGGCGAAACTGAGTTATAGAATCAGCATTTTTTATTTTAGGAATGAGAATGATGTGCGTGAAATTTGAAATAGGAGCAAAATTCTGGTTATTAAGAAAATTTAAAACAGAACGCGTAACATCGTTACCTACAATATGCCAGAATTTTTAGAAGAAGACCGGGCTCATGCCGTCCGGGCCGGGGGATTTGAAAGGGTGCATTTCTTTAATCGCTTTGTGGACCTCATCATCTTTGTAGGGTTGTTTCAATTGATCGTTCATGACCGGCGTAACCCTATGTCGGACTCTCCTGAGTGCGTACTGCATATCCGAGTAGGAGGGGTTTGAAGATGAAAAAATATCGGTGAAATAATCCACTATAATTTTTTCAATGGCTGCGTCCTCTGATTGGGGCATTCCTGTGGAATCCTTAAGTTGAGCAATGTGATTTATTTCGCGCCGCTGAGAAGAAAAATTTTGGAAAAAATTGGTATTTCGATCCCCCTCTCGATACCAGTGTTGTTTTGCTCTCTGCTTCAATTTTAGATTATTTTGCTCAAGTAGGAGATCATAATAGGAAGATAGCTCATGGATTTTTTCCTTTGTAGCCTCTGTAATGCAGCCTTTTTGGAGTCTCTATAGATTTTTTGATCTCGACAATTTTTTCTGGGAGATTATCACCGGAAGCCTTACTCCAATTAAGAAGACCGATGGAGCAATGTTGGATGATATCCGGCAGGGATTCCAAGCTGGAGTTCCAATTTTCCTTGATAACATCTTCACAGTCCTTTGCTTTAATCCACCATGCCTCAAATTTGAAAGGATTTTTCCTTCGCCGCCTATAAGCATTGGGGTGGTTGTTTTTGAGATGGATGAAAATGGCCTGATGGTCGGAGGAGATGGTGGGTATGTGTTCAATCTTGTGGGATGGGAAAAGAGCTTGAAGCGAATGGTTGCCGAGACAACGGTTGAGGCGGGCTCGTTGAGTGAACGGGTGGACGGCGAGTCTGTGCCAAGTAAAACAAGAGCATGAAAAACCCAAATCAAAAAGTTCGCAGTGATGAAGAGCTTCTCTAAATGCCCGGATTTGCCATTCCACTCGTATCCCGCGACCCTGAAATTCGGACTGCGATAGGACTTCATTGAAATCACCTAGACAGATCCAAGGGATTGAGGGTTTGGATTTAATGCTCTTAAAAAGATTCCAAAAGGTGCGTCGGCGGGACGTGTCGGGTTCACCATATATGCCAGTAACTCGAATCGTCGAATTCAAATAAAGACAATCAACATCAATGAAATGAGAAGAAAAAATTCGAAGAGACACTTGTATGTTTTTATGCCATAACAGTGCCAAACCACCTGATCTTCCGTGAGAGTTTACACATACACCGTGGAAATTGAAATCTGACTTGATTTTGTCGATCAGTGGGTAAGAGCCCTTTGTTTCAGATAAAAACACCAAGTGGGGAGACTTTTGGCGAACTAAATCACGGATCTCTTGAATTGTTCAAGGGTTCCCAAGCCCTCGACAATTCCCACTGCTGAGATACATAGAGGTCGGCGGGGTTGGCTGCCCGCGCCAACCTCCGCCGTTGGGTTATTGGGAGAGGATGAGTGACTGGTGGAGTTCTCTGGGATGTCAAGACTTGTGTTGTTCTCGGCTCTTTGTTTCTTTTCGAGGACTTCCACATTGATAAGTTCCATGGGATACTCGGAGATGTCTGGGATATGGAGCTTGCATTTTGTACCACTGGATTTGGAAGGGGATATAGAGAGTGTGTTGTGGAGAGATTTTTTGCGGAGTTTATCGAATTTTTGGGCTATCTTTCTTGCTGGGGAGTCAAGTTGCATGGGGACGTTGACAAGGAAAGGGCTAGAGATGTTGGGGGATGGGTCTTGTGAGGCTTCAGGCGTGTGTTGGGATTTTTGAGTTTTTGATGTGTGAGGTGGGCACTGGTTTTGGATTTTTGTGGGCGATGGAGAGGGGTTTTTGTTGAGTGATTTGGAGTGTTCCAGTGAGGAAGACTTAATTGAGGATTGGAAGTTCGTTCCAGAGGTTGAGGTTGATGGGTGTGTAGCATGACTAGTGAGTATGGGCTGGACATTGTGGGTGTATGGTTGACGAGGGTCTGTGTCGAGGGGGCGGTTCGACTTTTTTTCCTGAGGTAGGGGAAGGTGAGAGAGCTGAGGGAGGCTTGTATCATTTTTGTGAGAGGATATGGGTAGTGTGACTGAGTTGTTCGATGGGGGGCGAGAGGAGATAGAGCATGAGGATTTCTTAGGGAGAGTGGAATTATTTGGCAGTGGGGAGGGTAGGGGGTTGTGTTGTGATGTGGAGGTGTGGTGTGTGGGTGGAATGAGTAGGGTGTTCAGTTGGGTTGCGGGGGGGGAGAGTACATCAGAATTTGTGGCCATTTTGGCAGAAGGTGCGGTTGATGCATTGAAGGGGTGAGGGAGTTTGCGGTTTGAGAAGAAGGGGTTGATTATGGATGAGACACGGAGCCAGGTACCGTATTCAAAATGGTCTTTTTGGAGCGGCGCATTCATAATATGAAGATCGCAATCCTTGACAAGGTGACCAATGCGGCCGCAATAAAAACAGAAATCTGGCAATCTTTCGTACTTTAACGGCAGCATAATTTTTTTGTCGTGGAAGTCGAAGTTCACTATCCGACGAAGAGGCTTTGAGATATCAATCTCACATCTTATTCGTAGAAATTTGCCAACCACTGAACCTGTTGAATCGCTGTCAACCTCAATAAATGACCCGATGGAGTTGCCAGCCATAACCGCAAATTCCTTGTTCATCAGACCGAGGCGAAGATCATGTATTTGTATCTAGAAAGGGGACTTCTTGAATTCGTAGTTGGAAATAACCATGTCTTCTTGTGCATCCTCCAAAAGCATGAGGTATTTGTCAAGTAACCATGGAGAGCCGATTCGCACCTTTTCTCTGTCAACTTTGTCTCCGAAGGAGAACAACACTACATTGTCGGATAGAGCCTTGCAACTGAAGGGTCCTCTAGGATTCCAAAGTTTTCAGAAAAGCGTGGAGATTTGGTCGATACCAAATATTCTTGGAGCAATGATTTTTCCAACCAACGAGGAAGATATATTAGAAGTAATGACCGGGATGGAGTTGGCGTCCAAGGCCGTTTTTTCTTCTTCAGCGAGATAGAGCCTCGCGTACAATTTATCCAGAGGTTCTTCCATAGTAGAGGATGGCGGTATGACCCCAGAGAGACTTTGACGGGTGAGGCTGGGAACACGAATGAGCAGAGAAACAGTCCCACGCTCGATAATGGATCCTGAAAAACAGCAACAAGAAACACTCAGGAAAATAAAGGGAAAAAAAGAAACAGAAAAGAAAGTAGGAAATATGAAGGGTTGAGAGACAGCTGCAGGGAGTAGGGGAGAGGAAATTATTGTGATGAATCCCGGTGCTGATCGGCGGTGGGGAGAATTCCGACTAGGAAGTGTGGTTGCAGGGGGAAGTGGGCGGCGGGAATTGACAGAGTGGGGGACATGCGTGAGTTTGGGGGGATGGTGCTAACAATTCTTTGGGGGAAACCAAAGACTATGCTCTCAAAGCTTTTTCCAAGAGAGAGAAGCCATAGGACAAATTTTCTTTTTTGCTTTTATAACAGTGCATCATTGTATAACTAATTGTACACCATTCAATCCCAGCGATTTTTATGCGATTTGATTTTACGATTGTTCACGCTTTTCATTCAATTATGATTTACTCACAATGATGTACAATTAGTTATACAATGATACACTGTTAGATATAAAATGGTGCACAATTAGTTATTAAATGGTGCACAGTTCAACTATTAAGGTGCATAATGCAATTATGGAAACGCGATCTTTATCACATCCATGATTGTAGAGCGTCATTATGGGAAGGTGGTTACACCATTTTGTTTTTATATGGCTTTTAGATGATGTATAATTAGTTATACAATGATGCACAGTTAAGTTATTAAATGGGAAGATGTTACACAATTTTTTTCTTTATAATTCCTTTAGATGATGTACAATTAGTTATACAATGATGCACTGTTAGATATAAAATAGTGTACAGACAGTTATTAAATGGTGCACAGTTCGATTTAAAATGGAAAACGGGAATAATCGTAAAATCAAATCCCATAAAAATCGCTGGGATTGAATGGTGTACAATTAGTTATACAATGATGCACTGTTAGATATAAAATGGTGTATAATTAGTTATTAAATGGTGTACAGTTCAGCTATTAAAATGGTGCACAATTTCAGTTATGGAAACGTGATATTAATCAATCCCTTGATTGTAGGGACGTGATTTATGGCATTTTGCTAGTTACTATTATGCCATTTCCACCTATTAATTAATTGATAAATCAGTTAATTTTAATAGCAATTTGGACCATTGAATAAAATGTGTGGATGGATGGGATCAATGCACACTACCATACGGTAAAAGGCTGCCACACGAGATCCCATCCATATATATATATACACACATACCTCTTAAGCAATCATAGGAGAGAAAAGGAATATTTCATTGACTTACATCACATTTCTGCAGTCTATCAAGGAAGGTAGACTCACGTAATCGAACATCAAGGCATAAGATTTCTACTGTGCAGATGCAGTCGAAGTCAAAGGCTCTGACTGCATTGCAGCAATTCGAAATCTATCTGGTAGTCGCGGAGCAAGCCCCAAAAATGGCCTAAGCATTATTAACAATAGTTGGGTCACAAAATGATACTTGGGCCGCAGCCATCTTATGGCCCAACAAGATAATGAATACATTAACTTTCATTATCGTTGCTATAGTGGACCAAGCTTTCATACGATAAAAATTAATGGCCATTTTCGTAGAATTGTGTGTGTATTGGTAATGTGAATGACGGAGGTGGTGGTATTATTTGTTGCCAATTTATAGATTTTAAGATGTGATCAGATAGGAAAATTTATTTTCAGTATTTTATGATTGCCTTGTAATGTAGACATCTAAGATGGAATTAGATGAATTGTTTGTGGTGATCGAATTGGAATGAGATTTCATGTTCTAAAATCTTGTTCCACTTCATGTTCCATTGCAATGGATGAATAACACGTGCACAAGATGTTAGGAATTAATAGACCGGAACAAACCTAGGAAAATATATAGTGATATGAGAAAAATAAAGGTAAAATGAACACAAATATTTTAAGTGAAAAACCTCCAAATAAATTTGAAGTAAAAACCATGGGAAAGTGTAGGAGCAATTCACTGTAAAATAGGGATTACAACATATTATCTCTAAATACAAGGAGAGAACAATAATACGCTCTCTTTTGAAATAGGAGAAACTTAACACTCTAAAAGGTGAGGAAAACTAAACTAAGAAGTGAGAAATCATCAATTTGCTTTGTTGCTTCACATGGATGGTTTCAAATGCTGAAACCTTATGCCAATTTATAGGCCTTAAACTAGCATTAATTAGGACAACAATCTTATCAACCTGTTGTTGGTTGGGTAGTTCCATTGATTTACCGATTTGTAAAGTCTTCATGTTTGATTCAAAAATCATCACCAACCACATGCCATTTAATTAGCCAGCAAATCCAACCAAACTTTCCACAAAAGTCCAAAATGACTTTACACTTTCACATTCTTCCGCTTAAAGTTGTTTTGTAATCCTTTCATCATTCTCTACTTGTCAGTTATGTTGCTTATGTCTTTGCTGGGCCACACGAGGATCTACACTATTTGAACTTGCCAGTCACTACTTATGATGAATTTTTTGCCACGAATAAATTTTTTTCATAATTTGTCAACTAGCATTGATGAATTTTATTTTTGTCAATGAAAAGTACTTTTTTATGATACCATTTATTTCCGTCTCATTAATCTTATATGTCATCACTATTACTCTTATTCCATGATGATTAACATCTGTCATACTGATTTTTAGACGATAGGATTTTGTTAGGGAATTTATTAAGTAGATTTTGATGATACCATGTAAAACTTAAACTAGGAAGTTGACACCCCATTTTTTTTGTAATTTGCATTGTAATAGATAGGGCTGGAAAAGTTGAGTCAAGTCAGCTATGCCAAAGATTACAAGAAGTCAATTGCAGACTATATGAAGACTCTGTTGTGTGTCAGCTAAGTAATGCCATGAAGGAAGTCAATGACTCGACTGTAAGAAATGTTAGTCAAGTCAACTCAAGAAGCCATATCTAAAGTTGAAGTGACAATTGAGTTATCCAATGACTGGAGCTGACTCAAGTCACCTGGGGTACAGACACCAGGCTAGTCAAGACAACTGACTTAGGTCCGTTGATTAAAGTCAAGAATATTACTCAACACAGTAATATGTCAAAGCTGTCAGGTCTAAAGTGTTAGTCCCAGAATTATGCAAAAGGAATGAACCAATGGGAAACACTGCTCCTTGTGTCAGGCACCGACATTTAATACGAGTAAGGGTCAACATCAAGGACTGCAGACCAAGACAAGCCAACGAATAAAAGTGACATTTGAAATTAGCCTATCTTTTCAACGGGCAAAATTTCAAATGTGCACTATAAAAGGCTGAGGAAGTTATTGAGAAAAAGGTTACCTGAACCACGAACAAGCAAGCAATATTCAAGCATTTAACCTGCAATATTCACATAAACATTCAAGCAATTCCTCAAGCCTGAAACTCGAAGGAAATCGATCCAACAAAAGTTGTGAAGGAAAGACAACTTCAAATCTGTTGAAGAGGAAACTTTAAAAGAAATCAAAGGGGTCTACTTTCTAAGCTAGGATTGTAGAAAGGTTCCAGGTCGAACCATTATCAAGTTTGTTGGAGGGCTTCGTGATCAAATCCAAGAACTTGAGAAGTGAGTGAAGTAGCAAGCGCGTGTGCTGTGAAGAAGAAGTCGAGTCGCAAGAGAAGCCCATTTGTGTGATCAAAGGTTGTCTCATTGTTCACCGATTTGTAAAGCGATCATTACATAGTGGATTCCTCTAGGAGTTGGAGAAGAGAGGATTAGAAGAATTACCCCATATTCGAACCTCTATAAAATATTTGTGTCATTTACTTTCACCAAATTTACTTTCCTGCATATTCATTTTATATTTGCTGATCATATTTGCAATCCAACTGATATATAACCAAGTGCTGAAAATCAAGTGTTTAAAACAAGCTAAAATTTTATCTAATGGTGTTAAGTCTTCCGCTGTTAAAACCAATCAGCCAAGTTAAGTATTTGGCTTAAGCAGCCGAGTTATACTATCAATAGCTCTATCGAGTTTGTTGAGTGGGTAACTTAGCTGAAAAGCCAACTTAGCTGTCCATCAAGGACACAGTTGTTTGAGTCAACTCTATTGAATTATTTTAAAAGGACTAAATCAAAAATCTGGTAAGGTTTATTCAACCCCCCCTTTTAAACCTTACTTTACACTCCTTGGGACCTACAAGTGGTATCAGAGCGGTTGGTTCATTGAGCTTTCAGCACTGGTTACTGAACTAGATCTCTATCTTTTCAAAAAGGTTTTCAAACACTTGTGTTTTTCAAAGTCTCTCATTTTTAAGCAATGTTATTATCATGGAAGCAAATCTAACACGCATTCCTATGTTCACTGTTGAAGAATTTGATGATTGGAAAATTCGTATGCAGGCTCATCTATCTGCATTACATGATGAAATGTGGCTTGTGATAGAAGATGGGTCACTGCAAATACTCAATGTGAACATGACTGTAAGAAGAGCAACCGCATCTGAAGGAAAAAAAGTTGTTGCTAAAGCAAGATCAGCCATGGTTGAAAAACCAAGGACTGAGTGGACTAATGAGGATAGAAAGAGATACAATCTGGAGAATGTGGCCAAGGATATACTCTACAAGACGTTGGACAAAGCCATGTTCAACAAAGTCAAATATTGCAAATCCGCAAAAGAGATTTGGGATAAGCCGACTTTAATTTATGAAGGATCATAACAAATTAAAAAAAATAAATTAACTGTTGCTGTTCAAAAATTTGAAAATTTCAAAATGCTTGCAGTTGAAACCTTGGATCAGCTGGATGCTAGATTCACTGAGATCACAAATGAGTTTTCAGCTCTTGGGAAATAATATACACAAAAGGAAATGTGTATGAAGATCTTAAGAAGCCTCCCAGCTGAATGGAAAATCAAGGTTATGGCACTGAGACATTCAATGGACCTCTCAAGAACATCCAAACCATGAGCTATTCTCAGACCTCGAAGCCTATGAGTTTGAGCTGAGAAGAAAAGAGCAAGAGGAGACAGATGTACCCAAGACAGCTGCACTAATGCCTAGTGATGGAAAGAGAGCTGAACCAAAAGAAGCGATTGACCAGGAGGAAATTGCCCTGATGGTCAAAAGATTCAACAAGTTCTTCAATAAGAACTATAAAAGAAATAAGGGTGAGACCTCCAGGAGACATTCAGCTCCTTCCAAATCAAAGGAAGACGGGCCACCCAAGAGACCTGATAATCCAAGAACAGAAAGAGCTGATCAAAGAGCTAAGAACCTGTGTTGGAACTGCAGACAACTAGGACACTTTTTGCAGTTGACTGTTCCTATCCACCAATCAACAAATATAGGAATGAGGAAGAAAGAAAAGTCTTCAGAGAAAGAAGACATGAAAAGAGAAAAGCCATGTTAGCTGCAGAGACTGCTGAGCCAGTCAAAGGCAAAGAAGCAACAGACTCAGAAAGTAGTGAAGTTGACTACTCAAGTGATTCTGAGGAGGAGGCTATGATTTTGCCTTATGGCTAAAGAACAAGATAAACCAGATCAAGAAGATGAGGTACACTCTAACTCAACTCATTCAGATTCAAGTGATAGTGATTGTGATACACACACTTCATCACCCACTGATCTTTATGATTCATTAGGCAAAATGATGAAAGATTTTGAACACATAAAATCCTCACACACTATTCTAAATGAGGAAAACAGCTAGCTTAAAAGCCAAAACTCACAGCTTACTAAAGAGCTGAGTACTCTAAGGCACTTAGCTGATGAGAATAGTAAGCTGAAGGCTGAAAATGCCAAGATCATAGCAGAGTTAGCTGTTATAGAAAATAGGGAAAAAGATCTCAAAAATGTGATTGCCTCATTTACAAAGGCATCCAAATCATTGGATGATCTTATTATGAGTCAAAATGTATGTGGAGATAAGACAGGCATATGATTTAATTCATTTGTGCACAGTCAAACTCCAAGAGTGATTTTGGAAAAAGGATCTTCAAGTAATGAAGCATCTCAAAAATCCAAAACACCAAATGCTGCACCCACTTTCACTCCAAAGCACAATCACAAACAAACTGGCCTTGGATACAAAGGGAAAGAAAAACGATTGAGTATCTTGAGAAGACAGTGAGAAGAAATCGGTAGTTCCTCAAAGCAAACTCCAAAAGAAAATATACTGTGAAAAGCAAACAGAGCTACGTAAACCCTTAAATTTCATCAGAGAAACACACATGATGGGAATGGTAGAAACTATCCAATCTATGCTAATTGGAATAATGTGAAACATCAGCAAAGACCTATGGAATGCAAGCGAAAATGGCAAAGACCTAAACCTCAGCAAAGGTCATTCTAAAAGCAAAAGAGCTATTATCAGCACACATACGCACCCAAGTACTACACTCAGAAATACCACGACTACCCCAAGAAAGCAATTGCTAAAACACAAACACAGACATATAGACAAAAGAGACAGCTGTATGAACCTAAAACCCTCAAGCAATTTGCTAATGTGCACTATGATTATGGCACTGATAGATGACAACCTCTTAGAGTCAAGTCTTTTGGCTATAGGTTGGTTGGATCATCTTATAAAGACTAACCCCTCGGGACCAGGCAAGTATGGGTACCTAAAAAATGATTTCCTTGATTGCAGGTTCAAGGAACCTGGTACATGGATAGTGGCTGTCAGACATATGACAGGAAACAAGAAAAATTTATCAGGATTCAAGGAAATCAGAGGTGCTAAAGTTATATTTGGGGGAAATGAAGCTCCAGGGGAAATCAAAGGAACATGATCAATCTAGAAAAATGGATTGGAAATCACAGATGTTGCTTATGTTGAAGGCCTCAACTTCAACTTTGTTAAGCATCAACCAACTCGTGATAAAGGCTACAATGTTGGATTCAAAATGGGAGTGTGCGATCAAAGATCTTTGAATCAAATGAAATAGTCTTTGCAAGGATCAAGACAGAAGAATATGTATGTGGTAGATTGGTCTACTGCCACACCAAGCATTTGTCTATTAGCAAAGTGCACAACCGAATCAAGTTGGCTATGGCACAAGAAACTGAGTCATCTTAATTTTAAGACAATCAATAAGCTTGCAAGGAGTCATCTTGTAGAAGGATTTCCAGACTCAGTGTACAAGAAAAAAGGTGTATGTGATGCATGCCAAATAGGAAAGCAAATAAAGTCTTCATTCAAGGATAAGCCAAGTCCTTCTTCAAAAAGGATATTATATCTGTTGCATATGGATTTGTTTGGTTCAGTTGAGCCAGCCAGCATAAGTGTAAAGAAATACACCCTAGTGGTGGTGGATGACTATTCAAGATATACATGGACAATCTTCTTGTGTAAAAAGAAGGAAACTTTGCAGAAGTTTCCTCAGCTGATGAAAAGAGTTCAAAATGAAAAGAGCCAAACCATTATAAAAATAAGATCTGACAGAGGAACTGAGTTTGTCAATGGGATAATAACTCAGTATTGTGTTGAAAATGGAATTGTTCATGAGTTATCAGCTGCAAAAACTCCACAGAAGAATGGAGTGGCTGAAAAAAGGATTAGAACCCTCAAGGAAGCTGCAAGGACCATGTTAGCTGAAGCTGGATTGCCTAACAGATTTTGGGTTGAAGCCATTAACACAACATGCTATACTCAAAATAGATGCATGATCAACAGGCAATTGACCAAGACCCCCTATGAGATTTAGACAGGGAGAAAGCCAAATGTTGGATATTTCAGGATATTTGGATATAAATATTTCATCCATAACAATGGCAAAGATAATTTGAAAGCTTTTGATGCTAAAGCTGATGAAGGTATCTTTTTGGGATACTCAGCTGAGAGTAAAGCCTATAGAGTGCTGAACAAGAGGACTATGGTTACAGAAGAGTCTATCCATGTTGTCTTTGATGAACCTAATGTAAATGGAGAAGACATTGAAGAGTTGGCTGATAAGTTGAATCAGCCAACTATGCAGAAGAGTCCTTATGTTCAAGCTAAAGTAAG
Source organism: Rehmannia glutinosa (assembly GCA_016081115.2). NCBI lineage: Eukaryota > Viridiplantae > Streptophyta > Magnoliopsida > Lamiales > Orobanchaceae > Rehmannia > Rehmannia glutinosa. The sequence continues at coordinate 399,313 of JABTTQ020003134.1, forward strand.
AGCAATCAACCCAGATGAAGATGAGATAGCTGAATCTCAAAGACAGCTGGAAAGTCTACAGCTAAATGAAAATGAAAGAGCTATTCAAGACAACTTAGCTTCGAGACGGCTGAATCCAGCAGACTTACTTCAACATGATGTGAGATGGCTGAGAGACCATCCACCAGAGCTAGTTATTGGAGATGTTAGAGATGGCATGAGAACCAGATCCATAGCATGGCATGAAGCTATGTTCACTTGTTTTATTTCTCAGATAGAGCCTAAAGATGTGTCTCAAGCATTGGATGACACTCATTGGATTCAAGCCATGCAAGAAGAGCTAAATCAGTTTGAAAGAAACAAAATATGGGAATTAGTGCAGAGGCCAACCCATCAAAATGATATTGGCACAAAATGGATTTTCAGAAACAAGATGAATGAGGAAGGATTTGTTGTTAGAAACAAAGCAAGATTGGTAGCCAAAGGGTATTGTCAAGAAGAGGGTATAGATTTTGATGAAACCTCCGCTCCTGTTGCAAGATTGGAAGCAATAATGATGTTTCTTGCTTATGTTGCACATAAGAACTTCATTGTGTATCAAATGGATGTGAAGAGTGCGTTTATGAATGGACTGTTAGAGGAAGAAGTCTATGTTGAACAAACTCCAGGTTTTGAGCAGAAAACTAATTGAGATAAGGTCTATAAGCTCAAGAAAGCATTATATGGATTGAAACAAGCACCAAGAGCATGGTATAATACATTGTCTCAATTTCTAACTGACAATGGATTCACTAAAGGCAAAGTTGATAGAACACTCTTCAGAAATCAAGATGGAGAGAGTATAATGCTTGTTCAAATATATGTGGATGACATCATTTTTGGTTCCACAAATAAAGAGTTGTGAGACAAGTTCTCAAACCTCATGCATGGTAAATTTGAGATGAGCATGATGGGAGACCTGACTTTCTTCCTAGGACTTCAAGTCAAGCAAATGAAGAATGGAACCTTCATAAGTCAAAGAAAATATACCATAGATTTGATGAAGAATTTTGGTATGGAAGAGAAGTCTTCTGTGAAAATTCTAATGAATACTTCAGTCAAGATGGACATGGATGCAGATGGCAAAGTTGTTGATCAAACCAGATATAGAGCACTCATTGGATCACTGCTCTATCTAACAGCAAGCAGGCCAGGCATCACCTTTGCAGTAGGTGTATGTGCAAGATTTCAATATGCACCGAAGGAGAGCCACATGACTGCAGCTAAGAGAATCCTAAGATATTTTAAGGGATGCCAGGAAGTTGGCTTATGGTATCCAAAGGAAGGTGGATTCAAGCTGATTGGTTACTCAAGCTCAAACTATACTGGATGTAGAGTTGACATGAAGATTACCTCAGGTACATGTCAAATGCTCGGAAATAGATTGGTTTTTTGGTTTAGCAAGAAACAAAATTCAATTGCCATATTTACAGCTGAAGCAGAGTACATAGTTGTGGGCAGTGTTGTGCTCAAGTCTTATTGATGAGACAACAACTGAGAGATTATGATATTGAAGAAAGAGAAATTCCAATAATATGTGATAACACTAGTGCTATTGCAATCACTCAGAATCCTGTGTTGCATTCTAGAACAAAGCACATTAATGTCAGATATCATTTCATAAGAGACCATATTGTAAAGAAAGACATAATCTTGGAATACATCTGAACGATAAACAGTTAGCTGATATATTCACAAAGCCTCTATGTGAATCAAGGTTTGAAGATCTCAAGAAATAATTGAGCTGAGTTGAAACTCAGAAGACTCAATCAGCAGAGAAAGAAGATGAGAAAATGGAAGCTTGTCGGGAAGTCAGCTGCATTGAGTTAGTTGACAGCTGAGTCACTTCATGAGTAGAGAGAAGCAGAGTTAAGTCACTTTGAATATAAGCTGAATCATTTATGAGCTAAGTGACAAAAACGCAATCATTTTAATTGAGCGGGAATGTTTTTAAGGATGATGTCAGCGTAATAATGACAGTCACAGTAAAAGCTGCACAGTAAACCATATGATTGGATATAAATGCTGCTGAATTTAATGCGGAGAATTAAATACGGCTTTGACGTTCTAATCTTAGCTGTTGATTTTGATCAAAATTTCAAAATTTGAAATATATCTTTTCACTTCCCTTATATACTGAACTTCACATTTCACTCTCCTTACGTGAACTATTCATCTTCAAGCAAAGGAAGTATTTTTCTCTGAAACCTTATGCAAACCCTAGATTCTGTCAAGCAAGTTTTTCGTATTTTAATCGGTAAAAACTCTAGAAATGGCCCCAAAGTACGATTTCGTGAAGCTTTCAAAGCAAATCCACACTGGTTCTTCAGTGGATTTTGAAGGAATGATCAAGCAGGGTATCAATGAGACCGTAGTCAAGAAGATAGCGGAGATGTTGGAGAAGTCAGGCCTGAAGGACTTTTTGACAATGGAATACACTCATAAGTACCTTGAGGAGGTCGCTATGTTTTATGTAAATGCAGAAATGCAAGACGACAAAATCAAATCTTCCGTCCATAGCAAAGTCATCAAACTGACTGCAAAAGACCATGATGAGCACTGTTTGTTGCCCGCGGAGGGCTTGAAGGACATCTATGAGGCAGATGTCAACTTAGCTGCGGCTTGGAAAGAAATTACCAAGCCTGAGTGTGCTGCGAAAGTGGTCTATACGGCAAAGAAGGATTCCTTGAAGGACGACTACCACAAGCTGATGGATGTCTTCTCGAAGTGTGTTGACATGAAATGTGGAAGCTTCAATCAGCTGTCCAAAACTAAGCTGATCGTGATGGCTGCGATCATGCAAGGAAAGAAAGTTAACTGGGCTGAGTTTGTTTACAGCAAACTCTGCCAGAATGTGCTGAACAAGACCTTTAAGGAGGATGGGTCCTTCGGATGCTCTCTGTGCTATGGCCTGGTTATTGGCCATCTTATGGAGGTGAAGGGAATTGCATTACGCCATGGCAAACCCTTCCATGTCAATAAGAAAATGTTTAGAGAAAACCTCTCAGCAGCCCAGAAAATAGCCCATGCTAGAAGGGCTGATACTAGTGAGGGGGAATCAGCTGATCCTGAAGACACGGTTGAGACCCCTACACCAAAGAAGAAAGATACGGTATTCAAGCCTGCTCCTGCCCCCGCAGCCAAGCCAAAGAAAGCACCTGCTCCCGCAGTCAAGTCCAAAGCTCCTGCCAATGCAGCCGAGTCACCTGCCCGCGCAGCCGGACTCCGCCGGCGGCCCCGAGATAGAGGAGGAACACCAAATTCCCTCCCCTATCGTAAAGAAGAAGAGGACTGCCAAGTCAAGAAAGGCAGCTGCCTCTATGAAAAACCCAAAAGCTTTCACTTTTGATGAACTTGAGGATGTTGAACCAGAGGTTCCTCTGCTCCCATCCAGGAAAAGATGGTTGTTTGAGCGTCCGAGCTCTAAAAAAAAGACAATTTGAATCCGTTACTCGGTCGGAGAAAGAAAGCGAGCTGGCTGATGTATCAAAGAGCAGTCTCCGGAAATTATTGATGTATAGAAGCAGTCTGCTGATGGTGATCAACAGAGATCCGCCGAAGACCCAGTTGCAAGGGAGACATATGAGGAAAGTGAAGCAGCCGAGACAACTGAGCTTGATGTTGAAAGAGTTGTCTCCCTTCCAATAACTAATGCTGTTGCATCTGAGGAAGAGCAAGGTCTCTTACCTCCCATTCCGGAAACTGGAGGTGAAGATGATGATGATGATGATGATTTGATCATGTATTCTCCAGTTTATCCTGATATTCAAAGACGCTTAAGAGAGTGGAGAGCATGGAAGTTGGGTCACTCAAGGGTACAAGTCACTCGCCCTGAGTTCATTGAAGAAGAAGAAGAGCTTCTCCGATTCCTCTGCGTAAATGATGTCCGATCTGCCCTTAATGAAGAAAATTGCTTAGACATCCTTCGCATTCTCAAAGAGGAAGAAAAGGAGAGAGCTACCGAGCAAGCCCGAGCCTTGGAGAAATCCAAGATTTGCGCATTTACAGGCACTCTAGAGCATACTCACGAGCATCTTGATAAGATCTCAGACAGCGATGAAGACATGGATCCTGCTGCTGCAGTTGAGAAGTTGGAAATTCAGCAAGCCTTGCAGGAATCCAAAGCCATGCATGAGAAACGCTTACTAGAAGTCCCAAGAGAGTCCTCCCAAACTCTTCTACAAACTGATCCTTTGGGAGTGGCACAACAAATTGCGACGGACATTGCTGCAGCCACGTCCCCCGTGCAATCAGAGAATGGCTCCCAGGGAGATGGCGAGGAAGCTGGGAAATTGGGCACCTAAGCTAAGCCAACCCCTGAAGAAGGTGTTCTCACACTTGCACCGGCGGCTGATAACTCAGAGGACAAAGCCGCGTCTCTGGAGCAGAGTGACCCCACTCTTATTCACTCAGTTGGTGTGCCAGCTGGGGGGTAAACTCTCTCCACCACAGCTAGGTTGGAGGTTGCTGTGGGAGACACATCAATGGAGTTAGGAGGCGAAGATGAGAAAGAATTTGAAAAACAGCAAACTGACATTGACGAAGCTCAGACAGTTGAGTTTGTCTCAGCTGAAATGTCTACTGCTTTGAAGGCCGATGACGCTCCTATCACAGTTGAGGCAAAGGATGGTGAAGCCTGGGAGTTAACACTCTGGGCACTAAAAGTGCAATCCAAGGGGTTCAGACTCCTCTGGATGCCAATGTCTGTAGGTCCCAAGGGGTGTAAGTGTAAGGTTTAGAAGGGGGGGTTGAATAAACCTTACCAAATTTTCGATTTAGTCCTTTCAAATATATAGAGTTGATTCTTCACAAATTTGTGTCCTTGATGGACAATCGATTTAGTCAATCAAGAGAGTTAGTCTCTCATGGACTCAATCGATTTGTTGATGGAATAACTCATTGTTGACTCTAAATTAACTCAATTGTGGTTTTGTTTTTGGAAGACTTAACACCCTTAAGTTTGATTAAGTAAGAGTTTAGTGTTGGGTTTAGTACTTGTATTATCAAATGGATAGCAAATTTATCGCGTATATAAGCGATTAAAAATGCAGGAATTAAAATGCTAAAATGTAAATGACAAAGTGAAATTTTTATAGAGGTTGAAGATGGGGTAATTCTTCTACTCCTCTCTTCTCCAACTCCTGGAGGAATCCACTAGGTAATGATCGTTTACAAAGTGGTAACAGATCCGGATACAAGTCTTGATCACACACAGCTAACTTGATCCTTTGGGACTCGACCTGAGACGCCTTGATCACTCGGTGGCTTCTCGTGCGACTCGGCTTCTTCACGAGGCATTTGCCTTGCTACTACTGACTCACTTGCTCAAGCTCTTTGGATTTGATCACGAAGCCCTCCAAAAGCTTAAGACGTGGTTCGACCTTGAACCTTCCTACAAACCTTCGTGGAATGTAGACCCTTTTCTTCAAAAGTTTCCTCTTGGCGATTGAAGTTCTCTTTCCTTCACGAGGTTAGTGTTGGATTGATGTACTTCGTAATGTAGGCTTGAGGATTAATCTTGAATGATTTGAGAGTATTTTGGTTATAATTTTAATTGATTTATTGAATGTTCGTGGTTCAGGTAACCTTCTCTCAGAGTCATTCCTTAGCCTTTTATAGTGGTCTTTCAAAAATTTGCCCGTTGAAGAGATAGGCTTATTTTTGAAAATCACTTGCGATCGTTGGCTTGTCTTGTTGCGATCCTTGGAATTGCCATTTCCTCGTATGAATTGTTCTTTCACCTTTTCGAGTTCGACACGGTGTGGTGCTTCCCATTTGTTCATTCCTTTTGCACGCTTCTGGAACTGAGCACTCCGAGAAAGGTGGTATTGAGATATTACTTGTTTAAGTAAATCTCTTGATTTCTGTGCAACGGATCTTTTCTGATTATCTCGACTTGACTGCATTTCTTTGCTTTCCCCAGGTGACTTAGAGTCGACTTCCAATCATGGATGACTCTTTGTCACTTCAACTTGAGACTTGGCTTTTCTCGAGTTGACTTGATCGATACTCCACTTAGTCGCATCTCACCGCTTCTTGATAGAGTTCCGTCTACTCTTCTTTGCCATACTGTTTGTCCCCACAAAGAGTGTTCCTTCCGATCTTGATTTGTCTTCTTGCATGTTAGGCGTAGGCGACTTAACTCGGCTTGGCTAGCTCTAATTGTTACAATGCATTTTGACAAGAATTGGGGTGCCAACTTTTTATTCTAAGTTTTACATGGCATTCATCAAAATCTAAACAATAAAATTCCTAACAATGTCCAAGACCCTAAGATAGCTAAGTCTGTCGAAGGGAGTATCGAAGACCCTAAGACAACTGAGTCTGTCGAAGGGATTGCTGAAGGCCCTGCAGCAGTGGAGACTGCTGGGGGTATTGAAGGCCAACGGGAGGTTGAGACTTCCCTTGGTAAAGGTGTTGAAAATGAGAATATTTCTCAACTTGAAGGTGTTGCCACAGAAGAAGTTATTGGTGCCCTTCAAGACTCCCAAGAAAACATTGACACATCATTTTTGGGATCATATTAGTACAAATTAATACCAATTACTACCATCCCTACTCAACAATTAATACTCACTCCCGACATATCTGTGAATTGAATAAATCACCACAAACAGGTATAAGCCTCCCGACTCTATACCCATTTATGTCTGAATTCGATTTCCGTCTTTGTTAGAACTCATATTCCGAATTATGGACTAACAAATATAACATGCAAATTATTGGCCAACTAATCAGTAAGAAAATAAGCACTCAAATTCATAAAATAGAACACATAAATAAATTAAGAAAACAATCAATGAATATTTAACATGAATCCACAGTTTTGATTATGCCCAAGGATCCGAAACACCAACATAATTGAAAATAAATTCATAGACAAACTTGAAATCAACAATTTGACATCAGTTAAGTACAAACAAGAGATCTAAACTAAGAAAGAAAACCCTTTCTTGTTAGGATGGATCCTCCTTCCAAGCCTTTGAAACTCGTGCGCTTCTATAGATGTGAAAGGCCTTGTGGTGCTCTTCGTAACCTAGCCCTCCTCTCTCAGAAGACCTTTTATTTGTTTAATCCTTTTATCGAAGCTTCTTCCTCCACCATGCTTCTTCCTCTACCTCTGGGTGTGTATTGTCTTGGGGTCTTCTTCCGGTGAGTGACGGCGGAGTGACCAGCAGAGTGCCGCCAGTCTGGCTGCCTGTCGGCTTCTTCACATAACGTGAGACCCTTTTCCCAGTACAAGTCCCAAGCTTGAGCCATAGACATATTTGCAAAGTATCCTTGATTCGAGCGTTTTAAATTCATCAAGCGATCGTGGCTCTGTCTCCGACATCCGAAATGGCATAAGTGTCTCTCTCATCTCTTGGAATGCCTCCATGTTCTTTCAAGATGTTCATAACTCGGGCATCCATTCTTCCTTCCACTTCCTTCATCCCTCGCTTCAATTGTTTTCTCTTTTCGGCCATAGATACAGAGTGTTGGAGTGGCGAGTCACGGGAGTTTGTGCGATAATGTCATTTTTGTGAGGACCCCTGTTGAGGGGTTTGTGCAATCATCAATGTCATATCTTTTGATCCTTCCCCCTCGAGATTTTCCTTTCTTCTCGTTTTAACACTTCCTCGGTGATTTTCCCTTCGCATTTGCTCCTTCCTTCTCAACTTCGGATCCCCCTTGCGCCTTTAGGTATTCCTCTTCCCCATTTTGGCATCATCAAAGGAGAGAGGAACGCCGGAAATAGACTTGCAAGCGGAAGTCGAGCCTGGCGATAGTTGAGTTTTGTCTCGAGTCTGCTGCAGAGTATGCAACACGAATTCGGATCGAGTAGCGTTGGACTCTTTGAAATCGGCTTCATCTCGGCCATGAGAAGGCTGAATTTTGTATTCATGGTCTCTTCCAAACGCTTTGTAGATCACTCTTGTTTTGCTCACGCATCGCTTAACCTCGGCAATGTGAGCTTCATGCATGTGCTCAATATGTTCTCTCGAACTTCGTTTTTGCATCGGCATTTTCAGCTCTCCATACCAAGTGACTTGGTGAACAATGTCTGAAGTATCTCACTTGTTCCACACGCATTGATTCTTTGTTGTTGCCACCATTCCCGATCCGGATTGTTATGCCTCTTAAATCATGGTGAGATTGGCATCTCTGTTGTCGATCGCATATCCATAGAGGCCACGATGCCTCTCCATCCGTTCAATCTCGTGAATAATGCCTTGAACACTTCGCGGACTTGATTGATTCTTCCGTTGCGGTGATGGCCATGCGGCGTCAAAATCATAATCAATGGAACAATGGTGCACGATTGAAAACGGAGCCAATCTGTACGGTAGCGTGCTTGTTCGTTTTTCGACTCTTCATGGAGTTCCGGTATCTCCAGGGGAAAAAGGAAAAGATTCTACAAAGGATTCATCACCGCCAAGGATCATTCGATGATGAGCGGTGCGCGTGAAGTTCTTTTGGGAATCGATCCTGCTGCGGCTTGAGGAGCTTGCGCGATGGACTCGGGTTCGGTGGTTTTGTTGTGAAGTGGTCCCGGTTTTGAGCCTCATTGTCTCAGCCAACCGTTGGTCTCGGTGATTTCTCCAAATGAGTAGAGCTGGTCCTCGGCCTTATCGAGCGTCATCGGACGATGATGAGATTTCCATTGGTGGCTCATCATCAAAATTAAATGTTTGACGAGTAGTCTTGGGATCGAACTTGCTCATGCTTGGAACATCCACAGGTGAGTCTTTTGGATCTCACGGGGATGACTCAGCCTTCTTCTTCTTCGCTTCCGATCCCGAAAGGTTACATCAGGATTTTCCGGGAATCATGAAGTGCGCTTATCTCCTTCTCGGATGGGTCGATGATAGCAGGAGAGATGTTCTCTCTTGGCTTCTTTACCCGGGAAGTCTCAACCTCCGTGGGCCTTCATTACCTCCGGCGAAGTCTCTCTTTGCGGCCGAGGCCTTGGTCCTCCCTTTCGGATGTCACTGTCTTAGGGTCTTCTGCGGTGGCATCCATTGGAGTCTCAACCCCATGGATTGCACTTTCATCGCCAGTGTTAACTCCCAAGGCCGTTCCATCTCAGTGCCTCGACCGCCTCAGCGGCGTCATTAGCCAGAGCGATTGGCATCTCGGTGAGACAGTCTCAACTGTCCGAGCCGTTGATGGAAACTTGTTGTTCTTCTTGTGTTTGTATTTTCTCTACTTCGCCTCCTTGATTCGTTGTGGAGTCATCTCATGCAAGATCCTCCAACCTGCTGCAATGGAGGGAGTTTCCCCAATGGGGTCACTCGTCTCCAAACTCCCGGTTGTTTCGATTGAATGTTCGGTAGTTGGGGCGGTGGTAAAACACCTTCAATAGGGGTTGGCTCGACCGGGGTCCCCACTATCCCGGTTTCATCGCCAGGTCCCTTATTGCCTTCTTCCGAGTGAGTGAGGGAAGTGGTAGAAAGGCAACAACGATGGCGATTTCTTTGAACCACTCCCATTGGATCAATTTCGATTGTGTTCGGCGACTCTCCTGGTCCCTCCATCGGAGTCTTTTTGCTCGTGAAGGATTCTTGATTCGTGCAATGCTTGCTGCATTTGCAACTCTTACGGGCAGCAGCATTCTCCGGATCCTCATCATCGCATCGGAGAAGACATCAAGGAGAGGATGTGTGTGTTACGTGGTCCGGAGATAGGGACGGATCTTGCCTTCTCACGTGCCTCGGCCTTTCCTCTCGCTTGCTTTTCTTTCTCCTTGTCCTTGTAGATCTGCAGGATGTGTGTGCGATTGTCTACATCCGATCTTTGGAGTACGGTGGTCGATCCCAAGGAAGCTCAACAGTTCCTCTTCTTCTTATATAAACTCGGCCGTTGGAACTGTTCCCGAATCAACTCAATTTCCATTTCCTCAACTCTCGTAGACGATTTTGGATGTCCGGGTAAGGTGGAGATAGGATCATTACATCACTATCCGCTCTAGCGAGTTCTTCTTGTGCTTGACTATGTGAACTACTGTTTGTGTCTTGGGTTGCCTCTGCTGATCGCCTTCAAGAGACTTGGTCATTTCATCAACTACATCCGGAGACTCTACTTCACCAGATCTCGTGATATCTGCTCTAGCTAAGTGGTGACTCACTGGTTTCTCCGGCTCGGAGCGCTTGATAATTCGTCTTTGTCTCTAGTTTGTACGGAGGATTTTGGTTCGAAGCAGTGTCCTCGAGTCTTGAGCGGCGGGGGCGTCTTTGGTGTCTTTTTTTCGAGGAGTGGTCATCTTGGCTTCTCGTTCTCCTCTTTTGACGATCGAGAGAAGGTATTTGGGAGTCCTTTTCGATCTTCTTTGCGGGGCGGGAGACACACTGTTCTTCAGGCGGTGGTGACTTCTGCGGGCGGGGAGCATGTTTAGTTTTCTTTTTTTGGGCAGCGTGATCTTTTCTTATTTGCAGGGGCAGCTTTCTTCTTGGTTGGAGAGGAAACATTTGTATCTTCGGTGGGTGATTCCCCCTCACTTGTGTCGCTCTCTTGGCGTAAGCTCTCTTCCTGCGCGCGAGAGAGATTTGCTCTCGAACATCCTCTTGTTAACATGGAATGCTTTCCCATGTCTAAGAGGGACTCCTTTCACCTCCATTAGCCGGCCAATCACTAGGCCATATCCTAGGATCCTCCAAATGAGCCATCTTCCTTGAAGGATTTGTTCCCCACGTTAAGCGAGTCTGCTGTGTAGACAAACTCGGTTGTAGATTTATCTTTTTTGCGATGATTGCGGCCATTACAATCAGCTTTTGCCTTTGTGAGTTGGTCAAAGCTACCAAATTTGATGTCGATACATTTGGCAACTATGTCCAACGACTTGTGATAATCCTCCTTGGCGATCTCTTGTTTCTTTGTGCATACTATTTTATCAAAGCCGAGTCGGGCTTGGCTATTTCTTTCCAAGCATCGGCCAAGTTTACATCGGTTTCGTTAATCTCGATGCTCCTCTGCGGTAGTGAGCAATGTTCGCCAAATCTGGCGAGAGATAATCACCGCTTTCCGTGAGCAGATGATGACTTTCTTCCTTCATCGTGAATCTCGGCATTCACGTAGGGTATCGACCTCCTCCACATATGTCATCGGATATTCTATCGTAAACGGTTTGGCCAGGACGTTTCCAACTTTTCAGCGATTTTCTTCACTAGGGTGTCGTCGGACCCCTGTTTCACCATTCCGTCGAAATCCACCGTAGAGCGGTGTGGATTTGCTTTCCTAACTTGGTAAAGTCATAAGTTGGTGCCATTTTTCAGGATTATATCGAAGAAAAACTCGAGAAATTGATTTGAAGATAGATAGGGTTTCGAGAGAATTTTTGCCTTTGCTTTTGAGAGAAAGAAATGAACAGTTTTAGAAGTGTGAGAGAGAAAGCAGACGAAAATGGTTTAAATATGGTTTATGAAAGGCGTGCGGGTGGTTTTGAAATGTGATCGAAATCAACGGCTTAGATTTTGCACGCCTATTTAGCATTTAATGTCTCGTATTTAATGCGGCAGCATTTATATCCACTCATAAGCTTGGTATGCAGCTTTTGCCTGTACACGTCATAATTATCGACGTAATTCTTAAAAACATTCCCGCTTAGTAAAAACATTTGCGTTTTTGTCACTTTGCTCATAAATGACTCGGTTTTACCCTTAGCTGATTTAACTCTTCTTTTCACAGATTCTCTTAGTGACTCGGCTATCGGTGACTCGGTGTAGTTGTTTCTTCCGTCTGGTGATTCTTCGAAGCTGATTTGTGTGTTCAGCTCTTTTTCACTTTTTGTGTTCCATTTCTTTTCTTTGAGTCTTCTCAAAGTTAACTCACTCAATTAACCCTAACTCATGTTTGAGTTCTTCAAATCTTGACTCACATAATGGTTTTGTGAAGATGTCACTAGTTGTTTATCGGTTGAGATATATTCCAGGATGATGTCCTTCTTTTCAACGTGATCTCTTATAAAATGATATCGACATCAATATGCTTTGTTCTTGAGTGCAACACAGATTTTGAGTGATTCCTATTGCACTTGTGTTATCACACATGATTGGAATTTCTTTTTCCTCAACTTCATAGTCTTTTTTTCTTTGTCTCATCCATAGGACTTGGGCACAACACTGTGCCGCCAGCCTATGTATTCTCCCTTTGTAGAAGTGGCTATTGAATTTTGCTTCTTGCTAAACCAGGTAATCACTGTTTCCTAGCATTTGACATGTGCAAGTGCTCTTCCTGTCCGCTCTGCATCCAGCATAGTCGAATCGAATAGCTAATTAGCTTGAATCCACCTTCCTTTGGATACCATAGGCCTACTTCTTGGCTTCCTTTCAAGTATCTCAAAATTCTCTTAGCTTTCTTTGTCATATGGCTCTCTTTTGGAGCAGATTGAAATCTTGCACATACACCTACAAAGAAAGGTGATGTACGGCCCGCTTCTTTGTGAGATAGAGCAATGATCCAATAAGTGCTCGTATCTTGTTTGATCTACGTGGCTTGCCATCTGCATCCATGTCCATTTTGGTGATGTGTTCATTGGTATTTTTACGAGACTTCTCCTCCATACCAAACTTCTTCATTAAATCTCCGGTGTATTTTGTTTGACTTATGAAGGTTCCATCCTTCGTATTTGTTTCACTTGGAGTCAAGGAAGAATGTCAGCTCTCCCATCATGCTCATTTCAAATTTACTTTCCATGAGGTTTGAAAATTTTTCACACATGACTCTTTGTTTGTAGATCCAAAAATGATGTCATCCACATATATTTGAACAAGCGGTATACTCTTTCTGTCTTGAATTCGAAAAGTGTTCTATCTACTTTTCCTTTCGTGAATCCATTTTTAGTTAGGAATTGTGACAATGTATCATACCATGCTCTGGGTGCCTGTTTCAATCCATATAGAGCTTTCTTGAGTTTGTATACCTTATCTCTAAGAGTCTTACGCTCAAATCCTCGGAGGTTGTTCAACATACACTTCTTCTTCCAATAAACCATTTAGGAATGCACTTTTTACATCCATCGATATACAATGAAATCCTTGTGAGTCGCATAGGCAAGAGAAACATCCTTATAGCTTCCAATCTTGCTACAGGGGCAAATGTTTCATCAAAATCTATCCCTTCTTCTTGGCAATATCATTTGGCTACTAGTCTTGCTTTGTTTCTTACCAGAACCTTCCTCGTTCATCTTGTTTCGAACACCCATTTGGTTCCAATAACATTTTGATGTATGGGTTTTGCACTAATTCCCATACTTTATTTCTTTCAAACCGATTCAGCTCTTCTTGCATAGCTTGAATCAATGTGTGTCGTCCAAAGCTTGTGACACGTCTTTGGGCTCTATTTGTGAGATGAAGCATGTGAACATGGCTTCTTGTTGAGTTCGGATCTTGTTTTGACACCTTCTTTTATATCTCCAATGACAAGTTCGGTGGATAATCTCTCGGCCATCTTACATCGAGGTTGGAGTAAGTTATTTGGATTGATCGACTTGCGGTGTGTAGCTGTGGGTCGACTCTCTCGTAATCACTTAGCTGCAAATTTTCTAATTTTTGAGATTCAACAATCTCATCTTCTTTGAATTGATAATCCCCTTGCCAAAGATAGGGACTCTTCGCATGGTTGGATGATTGACTTATCGGTGACTCTTCAATGTTTTCTCCATTTACATTTGGCTCATCGAATACCACATGAATGGATTCCTCGCAACCATAGTTCTTTTGTTGAGTACTCAGAGGCTTTGCTTTCAAATTTGAGTATCTAAGAAGATACCTTCATCGGCTTTAGCATCAAAAGCCTTTAGATTGTCTTTGCCATTGTTGTGGATGAAGCATTTACATCCAAATATTCAAATATGCAACATTTGGTTTTCTTCCACCCAAATCTCATAGGAGTCTTTGTCATTTGTCTTTTTATCATACATCTGTTTTGGGTGTAGCAAGTTGTGTTGATTGCTTACCCCAAAATCTTTTTGGTAACTCCCTTGACTAACATTGTCCTTCTTTGCTTATTTGAGGGTTTGTTCCTTCTTTCTCGCAACTCCATTCTCATTGTGGAGTTCTTGTCTGTGATAGTTCATGACCAATACCATTCTCAATACAATACTTCGAGTTATTATTCCATTGACAAACTCAGTTCCTCTATCGATCTTATTTTGATAATGGTTTGACTCTTCTCGTTTTGAATCCTCTTCATCAATTTGTGGTAGTTTTTGTAGAGTTTCTTTCTTCTTACACATGAATATTGTCCATGTATATCTTGAGTAGTCATCTACTACTACCAAGGTGTATTTCTTTCCACTTATCTTTGTGAGATGCAATATTCTCGTTGAGGATGGGCATGTCTTTTCTTTGAATGACGACTTGATTTGTTTTCCTTCGACATCGTCACACATACTCTCTTTCTTGTATCTCGAGTTTGGAAGTCCTTCCACAAGATTATACAGTCAAGCTTGTTAATCGTTTTGAAATTCAGGTGACTCGGCTTTTTGTGCCACAGCCTAACTTGATTCAAATTTGTGCTCTTTTTGCTAGTAGAGCAGTCTTGGATGTTGCATTTGACCAATCCACTACATACATATTTTTTGTCTACATCCTTGCAAAGACAACTTCATTTGATTCAATATCCTTGATTTGGCATATACCCATGTTGAATCCAACATTGTAACCCTTGTCACGAGTTGGTGATGCTCGATAAGTTGAAGTTGAGTCCTTCAACATATGCAACATCTGTGATTTCTAATCCATTCCTCTTTATGGATCCAATGTCTCTTATTTCACCAGGAGCTTCATTTCCTCCAAATATCACTTTTGCTCCTTTTACTTCCTTGAATTTTGACATGATTTTTCTTGTTTCTGTCATGTCCGGAACGACCACTATCCATGTACCAGGTTCCTTGGCACTGTTTGTTCCTTGAACTGCAATCAAGGAAATTAAGTTTTAGGTACCCATACTTGTGCAGGTCTGAGGGGTTAGAATTGTAAGATGATCCAACCCACCTATAGCCAAATGATTTGACTCTAAGGGGTTGCCATCTATCAGTGCCATAATCATAATTAATCCTGGGAAATTGCTTGGGGACTCTAGGTTCATACAATTTGTCTCTTTTGTCTGTATGCCTGCATATGTGTTTTAGCAATTCCCTTCCTTGGGTAATTGTGGTGTCTTTGAGTGTAGTGCCTAGGTGCATATGTGTGTCTTTGATGAAAGCTCTTGTACTTTTGGAATGGCCTTTCTTTGAGTTCTAGGCCTTTGCCATTTGGGCTTATATTCCATAAGTTTATCTTTGATAGTTTACATTATTCCAATCGGCTTGGCTTGGATATTTTCTACCATTCCCATCATATGTATTTCTCTTATAGATTTTTTAAGGATTTTTGGTAGCTCTGCTTCTTCTTTAAAGAGTAATTTTTGTTTGGAGTTTCTTTGAGGAACTCGGTTGAATCTCTTCTCACCGTTTGTCCTTTGCCTCACTCACTGTTTGTTTTCCTTTTCCTTTATAACCAAGGCCAATTTTCTTGTTATGGTGCTTTGGATTGAATGTGTGTGCAACATTTAGAGTTTTGGATTTTTGATTCTTCATGGCTTGAAGATCCTTTTTCCAAAATTACTTTTGAGGTTTGACATAGCATAGAGAATTAAATCCTAAGCCTGTCTTGTCTCCACATTCTCTTTGACTCATAATAAGATCATCCAATGATTTAGATGCCTTAGTGAATGAGGCAATAACATTCTTGAGGTCATTCTCCCTCTTTTCTATAGCAATCTCTGCTATTAATTTAGCATTTTCAGCCTTTAAACTTTCATTCTCATGACTATTTGATTTAGAGTACTCGGCTCCTTAGTCGACTTTGAGTTTTGATTCTTGAGTAGTTTGTTTTCCTCATTCAATAGTGTGTGTGAGGATTTAATGTGTTCAAAATCTTTCATCATTTTGCCTAATGAATCATAAAGATCGAGTGGGTGATGAAGTGTGTGTGTCACATCACTATCACTAGTGTCGAGTTTGATGAGTTAGATTGTACCTCATCTTCTTGGTGAGTTGATCTTGTTCTTTGGCCATCAAGCATATCGGGGCTTCTTCTTGAGTCACTTGAGTAGTCGGCTTCCGCTGCTCTCGAATCATTGTCTCTCTTGACTTGGTTTTCAGTGACCTCTGCAGACCATCATTGCCTTTTTCCTTTCTTGTCTTCTTTCTCTCGAAGACCTTCCTTTCTTCTTCATCCCTGTATTTGTTGACTACAGGATATGGACGATCAATGGCATAGTGACCTGGTTCTCTCTGATTCAAAGATAGATATTCAACCTTTTGATCACTCTTTCCATTCTTGGATTGTCACCCTTTGATACTCAACTTTTTGATGATCTGTTCTCTTGGTTGTCCTATCTTCCCTTGATTTGGAGGAGGTGAGTGTCTTACGGAAGAATCACCCTTTCTCTCTTGTAGTTCTTATTAAAGAACTTGTTGAATCTTTTAACCATCGGGCTATTTCTTCGGGTCAATGACTTCTTTGACCTCGGCTCTCTTCACATCTTTAACAATTAGAGCGAGTTGTTTTGGGTACAAATTGTCTCTTCTGGTCTTTTTCTTCTCGGCTCAAACTCGTAGGCTTTGAGGTCCGAGAATAATTCATGGTTGGATGTCTTTGATAGGTCCATGGAATGTCTCGAGTGCCATGACCTTCATTTCCCATTCATTTGGAAGACTTTTAGGATCTTCATACACATTTCCTTCTCGTGTATATTCCTTTCCAAGTGCAGGACAGCTCATTTGTGATTTACGTGAACCGAGCATCCAGTTCATCTAGGTTTTCTCCTCGAGATCATTTTGAAGTTCTCAAATTTCTGTCTGTACACCACGATAATTTGTTTTCTTTGATTGCTCACGAGCCTTCACAAATCAATGTCACTTGTCCTGATTTCTTTAGCCGTTTTGCATGATTTGACTTTATTGAACATGGCTTTGTCAAGGTTTTGTAAAGGATGTCTTGGCTACATTGTCCATGTTGTATCTTTTTGTCATCATTTGTCCACTCGGTTCTTGGTTTTTCAACCATGGTAGTCCGGGAGCAACATCTTCTTCTCCTTCATTTGCAACTCTTCGTGCAGTTTGTGTTCACCTTTAAGATTTGCAGAGGCCCATCTTTATCACTATCCACATCTCATCATGTAATCTTTGATAGATGAGCCTCGCATACGAATTTTTCCAATCATCAAATTCTTCAATAGTGAACATAGGGATGCGTGTCAAATTTGCTTCCATGATAATAACTTTTAATGATAAAAAGAGTTTCGAGAGTTTAAGTACTAAAGCAGACTTTGAAAAGTTTGGAGATCTAGTTCAATAACGGTCACGGAGGGTTCAATGAACCAACCGCTCGATACCACTTGTAGGTCCCAAGGGGTGTAAGTGTAAGGTTTAGAAGGGGGTTGAATAAACCTTACCAAATTTTTGATTTAGTCCTTTTAAATATCTGAGTTGATTCTTCACTGTTTGTGTCCTTGAGGGACGATCGATTTAGTCAATCGGTAGAGTTAGTCTCTCAAGACTCAACTGTTTGTTGATGGAATAACTCATTTGTTGACTCTAAATTAACTCAATTTGTGGTTTTGTTTTCAGCGGAAGACTTAACACCCTTAAGTTTGATTAAGTAAGAGTTTAGTGTTGGGTTTAGTACTTGTATTATCAAATGGATAGCAAATTTATCAGCATATATAAGCAGTTAAAAATGCAGGAATTAAAATGCTGAAATGTAAATGACACAGTGAAATTTTTATAGAGGTTCGAAGATGGGGTAATTCTTCTACTCCTCTCTTCTCCAACTCCTGGAGGAATCCACTAGGTAATGATCAGTTTACAAAGTGGTAACTTGATCCGGATACAAGTCTTGATCACACATGACTAACTTGATCCTTTGGGACTCGATCCTGAGACGCCTTGATCACTCGGTGGCTTCTCGACGACTCGGCTTCTTCACGGGCAGTTGCCTTGCTACTACAGCTCACTTGCTCAAGCTCTTTGGATTTGATCACGAAGCCCTCCAAAAGCTTAAGACTTGGTTCGACCTTGAACCTTCCTACAAACCTTCGTGGAATGTAGACCCCTTTTCTTCAAAAGTTTCCTCTTCAACTGATTGAAGTTCTCTTTCCTTCACAGGTTAGTGTTGGATTGATGTACTTCGTAATGTGAAGCTTGAGGATTAATCTTGAATGATTTGAGAGTATTTCTGGTTATAATTTTAATTGATTTCTTGAATGTTCGTGGTTGAGTAACCTTCTCTCTGAGTCATTCCTCGGCCTTTTATAGTGGTCTTTCAAAAATTTGCCCGTTGAAGAGATAGGCTTATTTTTGAAAATCACTTGCGATCGTTGGCTTGTCTTGTTGCGATCCTTGGAATTGCCATTTCCTCGTATGAATTGTTCTTTCACCTTTTCGAGTTCGACACGGTGTGGTGCTTCCCATTTGTTCATTCCTTTTGCACGCTTCTCGGGGACCGAGCACTCGAGAAAGGTGGTATGGAGATATTACTTATTTAAGTAAATCTCTTGATTTTGCAACGGATCTTTTACGATTATCTCGACTTGACCGCATTTCTTTGCTTTCCCCAGGTGACTTAGAGTCGACTTCCAATCATGGATGACTCTTCTCACTTCAACTTGAGACTTGGCTTTTCTCGAGTTGACTTGACCGATACTCCACTTAGCCGCATCTCACCGCTTCTTGAAAGAGAGTTCCCGTCTACTCTTCTTTGCCATACTCGGCTATCCCACACAGAAGTCTTCCTTCCTGTCTTGATTGTCTTCTTGCATGTTAGGGCGTGGCGACTTAACTCGGCTTGGCTAGCTCTAATTGTTACAATGCATTTTACAAGAATTGGGGTGCCAACTTTCTATTCTAAGTTTTACATGGCATTCATCAAAATCTAAACAATAAAATTCCTAACAATGTCCAAGACCCCAAGATAGCTAAGTCTGCCGAAGGGAGTATCAAGACCCTAAGACAACCGAGTGAAGTCGAAGGGATTCTTTGAAAACCTGCCGGCAGTGGAGACTGCTGGGGGTATTGAAGGCCAACGGGAGGTTGAGACTTCCCTTGGTAAAGGTGTTGAAAATGAGAATATTTCTCAACTTGAAGGTGTTGCCACAGAAGAAGTTATTGGTGCCCTTCAAGACTCCCAAGAAAACATTGACACATCATTTTTGGGATCATATTAGTACAAATTAATACCAATTACTACCATCCCTACTCAACAATTAATACTCACTCCCGACATATCTGTGAATTGAATAAATCACCACAAACAGGTATAAGCCTCCCGACTCTATACCCATTTATGTCTGAATTCGATTTCCGTCTTTGTTAGAACTCATCTTCCGAATTATGGACTAACAAATATAACATGCAAATTATTGGCCAACTAATCAGTAAGAAAATAAGCACTCAAATTCATAAAATAGAACACATAAATAAATTAAGAAAACAATCAATCAAGATTTAACATGAATCCACAGTTTTGATTATGCCCAAGGATCCGAAACATTAGCCCAACATAATTGAAAATAAATTCATAGACAAACTTAAATTAATAATTTGACATCAGTTAAGTACAAACAAGAGATCTAAACTAAGAAAGAAAACCCTTTCTTGTTAGGATGGATCCTCCTTCCAAGCCTTGGAAACTCGTGCGCTTCTATAGATGTGAAAGGCCATGTGGTGCTCTTCGTAACCTAGCCCTCCTCTCTCAGAATACCTTTTATTTGTTTAATCCTGTGTATTGTAGTGTATTTTCAGATTTAATGACTTCTAATTTCGTGCAACTCCTTGGTCCCTATATATAGGTGCTTTGAGAGATCACTGGTAGAGTTCTGACGGGATTAGGACTCAAATCCAGCTGTAGACAAATCGTACGACCGTTTGCAAGTCACACAGTCTGCTCGTGCGACTGGGTTTTGCTCCTGGGGTCTTCATATAAGTTGTAGCACTTTCTCTTAGCTTTCTATAGCCACTTTAATCAATTCAAAATCAATTTTGTAGAGAAAGTTATGGCCAAAATACTAAACCCTGCCAATGCTAAAAATTGTTGGCGCGTTCAGACATTTTCGAAAGAAATTCCTTTTTGTTACCCGTCCATTCTTCCCTTCAAATCTTTGCTCGTACCTTGACTCTTTACATATCCTTTTGGAACGTGCTATCACCTTTTGTCCAATTTAGCTCTATTTTCTGCAAAATTCACAAGAATCCGCAGTATCACGCTCTTCTAAGGAAACCAAGTAAAATACACTAATTATACATGAAAATGCATCAAATATGTATCTTTTTAAGCCTCTAAATCCACATATATTTTACACATATCAAGGGCTTCTGCAAGGCAATCCATTGTCGCCTTTCATGTACCTTATTGCAGCGGAATAACTTGATATCCTCATCAAAAAAACATGTGAGATGCAATTTTTTGAGGCATTTTGTGTCGGAACGTATAAAGTGAATATATATCATCTACAGTTTACCGATGATATAATTCTTTTTGGAAAAGCTACCAAGGAAAATGCCTGAATAATTATATCCATTCTTAGAAATTACGAGTTTGTTTCGGGATTAAGGGTAAATTTCAATAAAAGTTGTCTTTACACAATTAATGTGGATCATGATGACAAAGCCCAAATGGCTGAGATATTGAACTACAAATATGTGGATCTCCCTTTTCTGTACTTGGGGCTGCCTATTGGTGCAAATCCGAGGAGACAAAGTACATGGCAACCGTTTATTGATAAGATTCAGGGTTGTCTTAATCGCTGGGAAAACAATTACTTATCTTTTGGTGGAAGAATTGTTTTGACCAGAGTAGTGTTATCTTCCTTACCACTATACTATTTTTCCTTTATGAGAGCACCAAAAGACATTCTGAGATAGATCAAATGTTTACAAAGGAAGTTTCTTTGGGGAGGGAATAGGGAAAGGGGAAAAAAATTTGCATGGGTTAAATGGGAGAGGGTATGCCTGCCTAAGAATAAAGGCGGGTTAGGGGCCGAGTGAGGGATATATATGAATGCTTTCGACAAAGCACTTCTTGGGAATTGGGGTTGGAGGCTTATGAGGGGAAGAAACCCGCCAGCTATGGGTTAAAGTTGTTAAATCAAAATACAACGATATAGACAATGAAATGGGACATTACCAGAATTTTAAAAACACTAAACAAGGGTCATGGTGGTGGAAGGACTTATATAAATGGGTTCTTAATAGAGATTAGTTTATAGGAAATAATAAATTGGAGGTAGAGAAGGGGACACTACAAGAAAATTCCAGTTTATCGACGGAATTACCGACCGAAATAATTTTGTTATTAAATTTTACAGTTACCTACAGAATGCCTACAAAATAAAAAGTATTATTTTTTCCCAAATTATACCGACAGATTACTAACAATTTTTCAATTTACAGACAGATTTTCTGTAGGTATTCACCAACAGTTTTAGACTCTGTACATAGATATTTTACCTACAATGATTTTACCTACAATGATATTACCTACACTTTGAAATTTTCTTAATACTTACCTACAGATTTTTCTGTAGGTAAACTGGTTTTTTCTTGTAGTGAAAAAATGTGTAGATTTTGGGAGAATTGGTTGGTAGTTAGGGAAATAGGTAGATTATTTCATAGATTATACGAGGTAGCGATAGAAAAGGAGTGAAGGTCATGAGCGAAAAGGGGTATTGGGAGGGTGACATTTGGGTTTGGGATTGGAAATGGAGAAGAAAGTTGTTTGCTTGGGAGGAAATTTTGTTACAAGATCTTCTAATAATTGTTTGCAGGTTTTTAATCAAACAGTGCAAAGAAGATCGTTGGACTTGGAAAGTTGGACATGAGGATAGGTACTCAACAAAATCATCATATAACCTTTTGCGGAAAATCAAAGCTCGGATCGATTGGAAAGACAAAGTTCAAAAGATTGCTTGGGGGGAAAGTGTCAAACAAAGTGGCAGTATTTTCATGGAAACTAATACAGAGAAGAATCCTAGTCAAAGAGAATTTGAAAAAAAAGAGGAGTCATAACATGTCAACAACATACTCAATGCATATTTTGCGAAGAATCACCAAAAAATTGTTGAAAACGTCTTTTCTTTACATGTAAGTTCGCATATTCTATTTGGGTTAGATGTTATGATTGGTTTGGATTTTCATATGTCTGTCACTACAACCCACTCAAGCACATTTTTCTTCACATGGGATTGGTAAATGATAAAAGAGTAAAGGTAGTATGGAAAGCTGTCTGGATGTGTGTTATATGGAACATATGGCTCTGTAGGAACGAAGTTATGTTCAGAAAGCATGAAGCAATGAAAAAGGGAACCTTTACAAAGACTAGTAAGGTGTACGTGCGTTGCACGTGAGCCTTGAGCCTTATAAGTTTTCTATTAAAATTTAAATTGATCTCTTAATTTATTTTATATAAATATAAATTTTTTTCTTGTTGCACAATAGAAGTTTATTGCTGGGAAAATATAGATGAAGGTAAGTGAAGTTCACAACATGTGTGATAATTAAGAATATAATCTTGTAAGTTATGATTCGCAATTAATTTTTTTTTATAATTTTAAAAATAATATGTTGGCATATATCAAATAGTCTGACAGTTAATCAAATAGTTTGGCATCCACAATAATTTGACATCCATTCGCCATCTCAAAATATAAACCATTACATGAACCATGAAAGCACTTAAAATTGAAATAAATATTCCTCGAATTGAAGTTGCATTAATTCTTCTCTTGTTTTATTTCTGGAATTGACATTGTCTTCTTTTTGGTTGACTTTGACACTCTTTTGGCACATCTTTTTTTGATACTCTTTAGAATTGTGTCATCATCACTCATATATGTATCTGACTGACATTTTCAAGCGTTGCGTTTTGTTTGTTTTTGCCTTCTCTTCCCATGTCATCTTTATTTTGTGCCCTATCGAAATTGATAGACGTAGTTGTTGTCTTTCTCTTAAAATCCTGAATAGCTAATAATTCCATATATTCTATTTTGTTTTTATCATAAAAATGTCAATTATAATCTCCCTTGTTTGATTATTCTATTATATATATCTTCTGAATACAAAAGTTACAATTTATAGAAATTTAAATAATATATCCAATAATAATATTACCTGCTCAATTAATGTTAAATACTCACGTACTGGACATCCAATAAACACTGTTGCAATATCCTCAAACATGGTTATGTGTTAGATAAATATTTTTATCATGATTTTGATGATTTTGTTCGATTTTGTTCAAATGAGTTTTTAAACTAAAACAATGTCCCTAAATGTTGTCTAAATACTTCCGATCGACTTAAAATGTTTTTACTATTTTTCGGAGTATTTTTTGGAGTTTATTTTCGATAAAAAATTGGACAACACATTTGTTTCAGCTCGACCTGGCCATCCCTATAGGGCAACCCGTACTGAGTTGAGTTTTGAAACGAAAATGGGACGTAAAAAAAAAAAAGAGGGAGGGCGGCCGTGCACTGGAGCACCTCTTTTGGTTCAGTCTTCTCTGTTTTGATTTTTTATCAACCCCAACCGGTCAAGACCAAGGGCGACCGGTCGCACCCCCCACCGACCGGTCCCCCTGTGTAAAAATAGCAGGAATTCAATTTTAATCTTATCTCTGCGTGACCGGTCGCACCCCTTGTTTATCAGCAAACTATCCGTTGCATTTTGGACACCTTTTCCATATTTTGTGGGATTGATTTCTATGACTATATTGGTGATTTTAAATGGTTTCTTTTGCAAAGCAAATCACTCCCCGAGGAGCCTATGTCTGGAAATGAAAGCCAAGTCCTCTCCTATAAATAGAGGCTTCATTCAAGCAACAAGACACAACACTCCATACAAGTAAAGAGCAATCAAACAAACACTTTCATATATCTTGTTGTATTAGCCTTAGCACTTTCACTTGCACAAATTTGAGGTCTAGGCTTTCAATTCTTGATTACACTTGTACTCATATTGTATCAATCATTATTGAGTTGTAATCTTGATTTTGGTCATCATTCAACACAAGACATCCTTGTGAGTATTCTTGTGGTAAGAATACACTTGGGTGATCTAGGTGATAGGTGTTTGAAGGTTGTGGTAATCTTCAAAGGTGTTGTAAGAGGGTTGTGGTAATACTCAAGGTGGTGTAAGAGGGTTGTGGTAATCCTCAAGGTGTTGTATTAATTTTTGGTAAATTAATAAAAAAAAATTTCTTTTTGAAATCCATCCCGGATATACTGGGGTGGTAGAGGATTAGGCCCTAGGTGGATTGAACCTCTATAAATCGAAGTGTGTTGTTTAAATTCCGCATTTAGCATTTCATGTTTGCTTAAGTTTTTCGAAAAAAAGGGCAAAATCTAAAAAACCGAGATAATCTATTCACCCCCCCTCTAGATTATCGTAGCCACTTGGACTAACAAGTGGTATCAAAGTCAAACTCTTTGGCTAGCTCGTTCGAGTAAAGAGGAAAGATCCATGGCTACAAATGATGCTCATCTCACCACCGGGCGCCCACCAACAAGCCACCACTATTCGACGCCAACAACTACGCATTTTGGAAAGACCGTATGGAGTGCTTCCTACAATGGTGCGGGTCCGATATTTGGAATGTGGTCATTGAAGGAGTTGATCAACCAACCAAAAAATCGGAGGATGGCACCTCGGCTCCTAAACCTTTCAAAGAGTTCGATGAAAACGACAAAAAGGTTTTTTCTCTAAACGGTAAGGCCTTAAATATTTTGCATTGTTCTCTTCATCGCCACCGAAAGTACAATCGCATAAGAGGCATAAGGTCGGCACATGAGGTTTGGGAAAAATTGGAGACAATCTATGAAGGGACCAAGAAGGTCAAGCAAGCAAGAAAGACCATGCTTGTTAAAGACTTTGAAAACTTTAACATGCATGATGGTGAAAGCATCTCCAAGATGGTGGAAAGGCTTGACAATATTGTCAATCCTCTTGTAGCCCTCGGTAAAATCATCTCCAAAGAAGACAAGGTGACTAAGGTATTGAATGCTCTTCCCGGCTCATGGTCCAAAAAAATAACGGCAATCACGGAGGCACAAAACCTTGAGACACTCAAGTTTGACGAGCTTATTGGAAATCTCCTCATCTATGAAGTCTATCTCAAGGAGAGAAAAAAATCCAAACCATCCATAAATCAATCGGGTATGCAAATTATTCCTAAAGGTCTTACTTCTTCTTCTAATAATGCATACTATGATAATGATGATGATGAGGAGGAGACGGCCGCACTTGTTAGAAAATTTGCAAAATTTGTGAATAAAAATAAAGCAAGAAAACCAAGAGATAATGCTTGCTTTAAATGTGGAAAACCCGGGCACTTCATTGCCGATTGCCCAAAGCTCGATGAAGAGGAGCAAAAGAAAAGGAAGCCTTTCACGAAAAAAAAGGCTCTAAATGCGGAGGTCAAAATGTGGGATGAACTACTCGAAACAACCGACGAGAAAGGAGAAACCGAACATGGTCTCATGGCCATAGACGATGAGAATAATGAGGTAATAGAGGCTATAACAACAATGGAAGATTCAAAATGGCTCGTGGACAGTGGATGTTCACGCCATATGACCGGGATGAGAGAACGTTTTACCAACATCAAGCTCCAAGAAGAGGGTATGGTCATGTTCGGCAATGGCAAATGAAGAATTCTTGGAAATGGAGAAATTGGTAACTCTTCTTTCTCTCTTAGTAATGTTCTTTTAGTAGAAGGGCTTAAGTTTAATTTGATAAGTGTTAGCCAACTTTGTGATTCAAATTATGATGTTTCCTTCAATAAAGAAAAATGCCTTATACTTAAAAATGGTAAAATTATTTGTGAAGCAAATAGAAAAGGCAATCTTTACAAAATTTGTACAAGTGATTTGGTTAGTCAAAATGTTTCTTGTTTAGTCGCCAATAATGATTTAACTAGTTTATGGCATAGGCGACTTGGACATGTTGGATACAAGAATTTGAAAAATATTTACAAAAACCAACATGTGAAAGGACTACCCAAATTGAATTTTGAAAATCTTGGCTTATGTGACACTTGTCAAAAGAACAAATTAGTTAAAAGTAATTTTAAGCCCAAAAATGAAATTTCCACAACCAAACCCCTACAATTACTTCACCTTGATTTGTATGGGGATATTGGTACGGCAAGTCTTAGTGGAAAACATTACACTTTCGTTATTGTCGATGATTTTTCTAGATATACTTGGGCTCTTTTTCTTACCAATAAAAGTGATGCCGTTAATGAGTTTGTTAAGTTGTGTAGACTTATTGAGAATGAAAAGGAAGACACTATTAAGTCTATTCGAAGCGATCGAGGTGGAGAATTTGATGGTGAATTTAGAGTCTTTTGTGAAACCAAAGGATATGCTCATAATTTTCGGCTCCAAGGACACCTCGACAAAATGGAGAGTTTAAAGAAAGGAAAAATCGGACACTACAAGAGATGAGTCGGTCCATGCTCAATGAATTTTCACTTCCAAAATATTTTTGGGCCGAAGCCGTAAGTACCGCTTGCTATGTCATTAATCGAGTTTATATTCGTCTTAAAATGAATAAAACTCCATATGAGCTTTGGAAAGGTAGAACTCCAAATATTAGTTATTTCAAGATATTTGGTTGTAAATGCTTTATTTTGAATACCAAGGATCAATTGGACAAACTTGATCCTAAGGCCGATGAAGGGATATTTATGGGATATTCAACAAAAAGCAAAGCATATCGGGTTTACAATAAGACTAGTGGAGTTGTTGAAGAATCCATCCATGTCAAATTTAATGAAGCTTCGGGTGTTGAAAGAATACCCAATGATGAAAGTGATGAAGAGGATATAATTGAACCAATTATTCAAGTTGATGATCAACCGTCTACATCAAATGATCAACCGTCCACTTCAAATGGTCCTCAAGAAGATAGAGGTGATACCTCGGATCTTCCCGTTGCATTGAAATTTAAGGGAGATCACCCAAAAGATCTTATTATTGGTGATCCCCTTGACAAAGTGATGACCCGGAGAAAATTTGCCGAGAAAGCTCTTATTTCTCAAAAGGAGCCTAAAAATGCTAAGGAGGCTATTGAGGATGAGGATTGGTTCTTAGAGATGCAAGAGGAGTTAAATCAATTTGAAAGAAATGATGTATGGGAATTGGTACCTTGTCCTCCATCTCAAACTATTATTGGTACAAAATGGGTATTAGGAACAAACTTGATGATCAATGCAACATTATTCGAAATAAGGCAAGGTTAGTAGCTCAAGGGTATTGTCAAGAAGAAGGTATTGACTATGATGAAACTTTTGCACCGAAAGACGTTTAGAAGCTATTCGTATTTTACTTGCATATTCTTGTTTTAAAAATTTCAAACTTTACCAAATGGATGTTAAATCCGCTTTCTTAAATGGTATTATTCAAGAAGAAGTCTATGTAAAACAACCTCCGGGGTTTGAAAATTTTTCTAGGCCTAATGATGTTTATAAACTTAAAAAGGCCTTGTATGGTTTAAAGCAAGCACCCCGTGCATGGTATGATAGACTTAGCTCTTTTCTTTTGCAAAATGGTTTTATAAGGGGTAAAGTTGATACAACTCTCTTTGTTTTTGAAAAAGGGCAAGATTGCTTACTTGTGCAAATTTATGTTGATGATATTATCTTTGGTGCTACTAATGATTCTTTGTGCAAGAAATTCTCTAAATTGATGCAAGATGAATTTGAGATGAGTATGATGGGGGAGCTCAACTTCTTTCTTGGACTCCAAATTTAGCAATGCCAAGAAGGCATATACATTTCACAAACAAAATATACAAAAGAACTTTTGAAAAAGTTCGGCATTGAAGAAGGAAGAACCGTTTCTACTCCCATGGCAACAAATGTCAAAATTGACAAAGATGAAAAGGGCAAGTCCATGGATGAATCAAAGTATCGAGGTATGATTGGTAGTTTACTTTATTTAACCGCTAGTAGACCGGACATTCTTCATGCCGTGTGCCTATGTGCTCGTTTTCAAAGCAATCCCAAAGAATCTCATATGAGTGTCGTTAAAAGGATTTTTCGATATTTGAAAGGCACTATTCAATATGGTCTATTTTATCCAAAGAATGAAATTTTTTCTCTTAAAGGTTATAGTGATTCGGATTATGCGGGAAATATTGATGATCGGAAAAGTACTTCCGGATCATGTCAATTTTTAGGCGATTGCCTAGTTTCTTGGTTTTCAAAGAAGCAAAACTGTGTTTCTCTTTCAACGGCCGAAGCCGAATATATTTCCGCCGCTTTTTGTTGTACTCAACTTCTTTGGATGAAACAAACCTTAGCGGATTACAAATGCTCTTTTGAAAATGTACCTATCTTTTGTGATAATATATCCTCTATAAATATTGTTCAAAACCCGGTTCATCATAACCGTACTAAACATATTGAGATTCGACATCATTTTCTAAGGGATTGTGTTTCTAAACGAAAAATTGAGATATCTTTTGTACCATCTCAAGATCAATTAGCGGACATTTTTACAAAACCGCTATCTTCTGAGACTTTTGCGTCGATTCGAGATCGGTTAGACATAATGCATATTGAATGAGGTTTATGTTTGCATTTTGCACGTTTTTAAAACTTAGGGGCGAAAAATCGGATTTTTGGTTGAAAATTCGGATTTTGAAAAACTTGACAAAACAGTGGGCTGAAGAGGTTGAGGGCAACCGGTCGCCCTCAACGTCGACCGGTCGCCCTAAGCCAAAATTTGGATTAAAATCGTTCTGTCCTCAGCACTCGTTATTTTCACTTCTTTTTGCCATTTTTCGTCCCCTTTGCCAAATTCACACAAATTTCACTCAAAATTTGTTTTCCTGCATTCAATTCACAACTTGGACCTTATATATCATGTTTATCATCATCATAGCTCATCTTTTCCGATCAAATGGTAAGAATTTTTCTTCCATTGCTCAATTGGGTTGAACCCTTGAGTTTATGACTTTCTTGTATATTTCTTGATATATTTTGCATATGATCTTGATAAGCTTAGTTATTATGTTGCATTTTTTGGCTTGAATCATTTACAAGGGCTATATACAACTTCTTTTAATTTTCACGCCCACAAAGTGTTCGATGAAATGTTACAATGAAAATTTCAACTTCTACATGACTCTCTTGCTTCCAAAAATCTTCAATACTTATTGAGATCATGTTTTCACAAATAAAACGAGCGTATGAACTCTTCATGATACATTTCTCCCATTTTCCTTGGTTTTTAAGCCTAAATTGCTCAATGGTTGATAAACCGTCTCTTTGGCGCACTTTGATGAAATTGTATGATGTTTTTATCATCCTAACATTCTTTTTGATGATTCCAAAGGGGGAGAAATAGGAAATTGGCTCGTTAGCCAAAAGAAGCTAATAAAAGCTTGTTGTAAAAGCTATAAGCTATGGCTTCCTAAAGCCAAAAATACCCAGTCCATGGCTTGTATTATGGACTCAATTGCAAAATATTATAAGTATTGTGACAGGGATAGCTTCTTAGCTTATGATGTTTATATGCATCTTATATAAGCTTGTTATAGCTTGTGGTTCTAGCTTATGCAATATCTTTTGTTGATATGCTCATAGATAGGGGGAGCTTTGTATGGAATGTTTTTAACGGATAGTTCACTCGTAAAACCGGAAAATTTATTTGTTTTCAAAATCGTCCTCGAGAAAATTGTTTTGGTTTGTAATCATCAAAAAGGGGGAGTTTGTTAGATAAATGTTTTTATCATGATTTTGATGATTTTGTTCGATTTTGTTCAAATGAGTTTTTAAACCAAAACAATGTCCCTAAATGTTGTCTAAATACTTCCGATCGACTTAAAATATTTTTACTATTTTTCGGAGTATTTTTTGGAGTTTATTTTCGATAAAAAATTGGACAACACATTTGTTTCAGGCTCGACCGGTCACCCTATAGGGCAACCCGTACCTGAGTTGAGTTTTGAAACAGAAAATGGGACGTAGAAAAAAAGAGGGAGGGCGACCGGTCGACCAGGTGGTCGACCGGTGAGGGCGACCGGTCGACCTACGGGCGGCCGTGCACGGGAGCACCTCTTTTGGTTGATCTTCTCTGTTTCGATTTTTATCAACCCCAACGGTCGAGACCAAAGGCGACCGGTTGCACCCCCCCTTCGATCGGTCCCCCTGTGTAAAAACAGCAGGAATTTAATTTCAATCTTATATCTCTGCGACGGTCGCACTTTCCTTGTTTGTCAACAAACTATCCGTTGCATTTTCGATGACTTTTCCCTATTTTGTGGGATTGATTTCTAACAACTATATTGATGATTTTAAATGGTTTCTTTTGCAGCAAATCACTCCCCAAGGAGGAGCCTATGTCTGGAAATGAAAGTCAACTCCTCTTCTATAAATAGAGGCTTCATTCAAGCAACAAGACACAACACTCCATACAAGCAAAGAGCAATCAAGTAAACACTTTCATATATCTTGTTGTATTAGCCTTAGCACTTTCACTTGCACAAATTTGAGGTCTAGGCTTTCAATTCTTGATTACACTTGTACTCATATTGTATCAATCATTATTGAGTTGTAATCTTGATTTTGGTCATCATTCAACACAAGACATCCTTGTGAGTATTCTTGTGGTAAGAATACACTTGGGTGATCTAGCTGATAGGTGTTTGAAGGTTGTGGTAATCTTCAAAGGTGTTGTAAGAGGGTTGTGGTAATCCTCAAGGTGATGTAAGAGGGTTGTGGTAATCCTCAAGGTGTTGTATTAATTTTTGGTAAATTAATAAAATCTTTTTTTCTTTTTGAAATTCATCCCGGATATACTGGGGTGGTAGAGGATTAGGCCCTAGGTGGGTTGAACCTCTATAAATCGAAGTGTGTTGTTTAAATTCCGCATTTAGCATTTCATCTTTGCTTAAGTTTTTCGAAAAAAAGGGCAAAATCTGAAAAACCGAGACAATCTATTCACCCCCCCTCTAGATTATCGTAGCCACTTGGACTAACATTATGAATGCACTGTCCTCCCCATGTGTCACATTCAGTACCAATCTGTATCTGGAATTCGTGAAGATATATTAGTTATGTGACCTCTGAATTATTTAGTTTTATTTTTAAAAATAACTAATTAATGCCTTGGTGTTGTTTCAATTTTGTTTTCATTGCATTTATTGCACGTCACATTTTCCTTATCTTTCAAAACTGAAGCCGCACAATTTTTGCATGAGTCATACCATAGGGTAGATGTGTTTTCAATTCTATCAACAACTCCCTTGAAACAGTAATACATATCCTGTAAAGGAACATGGTTAAATTACAACATAGTTATTTGATTGTGTTAGTAATTTACTAAAATTCTACATGGTCATAATTAAAAAAGACATGAAATTATAATGAATGTACCTCTGATAGTGTATGTCTTTTGTGTATGATTTCATTGAGCTTCACTTCCTTTGCAACCTTTATTCTTTGAATCATTGATAATTCTCGGATTTTCATTGGATTACCAATTGTGAGTACCCTACGGAAAATTAGGAAGCAACATGTGTTATTTTTTTGGTCGGTCTATATTGTTCCTATTTTAATTTTTTGGTTACCAATTTCTCAAATATTCAGTTTCTTCACACATCGGTTCTATCTGTAGGATTGATGCTGCTGTAGTTTGCATCTGCAATTCACCTGAAACCAATATGTGAATTATTTTAATATTTCTAAGAATTTATTCAATATATAATTGGAAAAATATAAAGAAAGTGGCTCATTTATTGTAATGGATCTGAAGTGTGTATCTCATTTCTTTTAGCAGTAAGAATATTGACAACGAATCATATCAAATCATTTAATAAATAAAAGTAATTAATTTAGGAAATAATTACCTAGGTAATATTTTGGAATGACCTTGTTGATGACACAATCGGATTTTGATCAAGCATATCCTGCAATTTTTTCCCTTCATTTTTTCGCCATGGCTTCCCAGAAACTTATAACCATGGGGTGATATCTGTGTATTACTTAATAAGTTATTTGAGCAAATAACCAATGAAACGTAATTAATAGTTGTAAAACCTATTTATTTTTAATGTCGATTTAGTTTACTTTGTTATTTTGGATTAACTTATAAAGAATACTTAATGAAAATAATTGAATAATGTATTTTTTCTTATTCTTTGTTAATAATTGTTATTTCTCTTACAAACTTCGTCGCGGTCATCGAATTCATGGTCATTCTGCATTCTTTGACTTTAAGAACAACTCCATAAATATCTGCATAATTGCAATCCATACTTGTAAAAATTTTGAAAAAAATATCATTACAGCTAGGTAATAAGTATAGTAAGAAGAATTTTTACCTACTCCATTTTTGTGTAATTCAAGATTTATATCTTTGAATTCCACAAAATTGTATTCCATTTTTTCTTCAATTAGTTGTAATGCATTCTTCACAATTGTGTATTTGTTTAAGATAAGCTCTTTTTCAGGATGTGCATTAGGAAATAGTGAATTAACATATTTAAGATCCCCGTTTGAAATAATATATGTATTGTTCAGTGCAAACTTCCCGGCAAATAAATTGATATCCTCATTGAAGATGATTACTCCAATGTGTACTCCCTACAAAAAAAAAAATCAAAAATTTTGTAAAAATATTTAGAAAGCTGTAATTTTGTAAACATGAAAATTGGATTCTGTTTTTCTTACCTCATCGTCCGTCATTATCATTTTACGAATTTTTGTAGACATATTTTTTTCCGCATGATGTTTCTAATCCAATCCGTAACAATGTGAAGGTTTTTTGCTTGATATTGAGAAGTCTTATTGGGATGCCCGGATCCATTGACATAATTGGTTTCTTCCCTGCATTACAATGTATGTTAAAAAACAAATTGGTTGTTGTTTTGTACAGGTTAAAATAATTAAATCAAAAAATATTTAAAAATGGTTAAGTCTAATACTCTTTTTAAAACCAAGATACACAGATTGTAGTGGATGCACTAAAATGGACCTCAAGTCAGAACTTAAATTAATTATTAGACCCATGAAGGCTTAAAAAAAGCAACTAACTCTGCAACTTTACTTTATACCATGAAAGGAAGGCAACAGGAGAATCAAGGGAACCCCACAAACTAAGAAGCAACAATTAATCTGGACCCTTACCAACCATGTTAATGTTTATGTTTGTCCACGTAATTTGTTATTGGCTGTTGGATGGGAATTGGAGTTGGGCACAATTTATTGAAGAAGACATATATCAAGTTTATCATAAACAGAGTAATATGGATGAGAGTAGGGAGATTATATGAGCCATACTCATACACTGTATATATTTTGTACGGACTGTTTTTTTTTTTTTTTTTGACACACCCTTGTATGGAGTTTTCTGTTCCTGTTTAATGAGTTTTTTAAGTTTTTTTAGTCTCCTATGCGAAAATTTGAGAGTTGTGTGTTGCTCCAAAAATTGGAAAAGGACATTCATATTAGTACAAATTCTAATCAATTAACACTTTGTCACTGGCTAGAAAGGAGACGACAAAGTAAACTAAGTACTAAAAAAACCAATAATTGAAGGGCCAAAAACGGACAATACAAGATAACTGCATAAGCAAGAATTAGAACTAAAAGTACAACTTTGTAATTCCTTTAGGTTGGATTTGCAGAGATAGTACTCAAAATGGTATCAATTTGCTGTAATTTCTTCCTATTGTTACCTTTTTCTTTCTGAACCAGTGGGTTTGTTCCTTGCATTTTCTGAAAGATTGTTGAGTGAAATTTCGGATTCTTTGGATTTATTATTGTGTTTGATTGAAATGATAATTTGTATATATTAAATCCTTATTTGTATTATCTTTTGTTTCTTTAAAGAGGATTCTGCATCTCTCCAAGGCTGGTGAAGAGACTGAACATTAATTGAATTTCTTTGTACATAGTATGTACTTATTTACTTCATGTATCTATTACTAATTATTCCATGTATGTAATTAAAAATTTAAGATTTATGTTTTTGGTGGAAACTAGTGGTATATGTAATAAAGAGATGCATTGGACGGTGTATGTTAAATGGTTGAAGAACACAATTTCCACCTTGCACTCAAATCCGCGTGAGCATGCATTGAAATGTATGTGAAATCATATAGTTGGAACAATGTATTGGTTTTGTAGATTTGCATGGCAAATACATTTCGAAGTGACATATTTGTCAGATGACAATAAATTGATGAATTAGTATATAATGCATGTATTTGTCAGTAAAATATGAGAAGTACCATTATAATTAATCTCTAAACTTCTTTTTTAAAAAACTCTTAAATTATTAGGTTATTTGATTGATAACAATAACGAATAATTGTAAGTTTAATAACATACTATTATGATTGATTAGGGATGACAATTTTGGCCCGGTCCGCGGGTATCCGCCCCGGCCCACCCCGTTTTGGTCGTCCCGTCCCGTGACCCGGGCTGGGGCTGAGGGGGTTTGGATATCACTTCCGCCCCGCCCACCTATTTTTTTAAAAATATATTTTAATATATATTTTGTATATATAATATATATTATATGTAATTTTATGTATTTTTATATTATATCTAATATTTATAAATTGACAATAATAAATTTTGTAAATAATGTTTTGTAAATATATTTTTTTCATTTCTTCTCATTTTTTTTATTGAATTTGAAACGGTGCTAAATCGGTCGCCCCACCCCGTCCCGCCCCATTCTAGGAACGGGGCGGGTCTGGGTCATGGCTGACCCTTCCCGACCCGTCCCATTGCCATCCGCTAATCAATTATTATATTATGATTATTGTGGAATGTGAATAGATTGATCAATGTTTTTGGTGGGATTAAGAACACAAATCCGCGCCCCATTGAAGAAACAACAGTCAACAGGTCTCTTGTGAGATGGTGTGAGACGGTGAGACGATGATACTTTTAGTACAACAAGTGATACTTTGACTAAACACACTAATTTAATTGTATTTCGACAAGTATCCCTTTTTACACTAAAAATATCATTTTTCCGCTAATTATTTAATTAATTAAATAATTAAAAATATCATATTCCACCCCCTAAATGAAAATATATTTAATTTTCCCTAAATCGAACCTACACAGATGTTACATTAGCATATTTAATTATTTAACTTAAGTCAGGAATAATAATTTTTGAAAATTAAAAATATCTCCACATTATAACCTTATTTTGGGTCAGAATCAGTCAACCCAAACCCTACCTATTTAATTATTCGTGTCAGAATATTGATTCCAAACAAGGACTATTTATTTCATATATAACTCGTGTCTAACTTATTTAACACATTTAATAATTTTATTTTATGTACATTTAATAATCTCAATTGAATAATTTTATTTTTTAAAATTAATCACTCTGGCACACCATTTAATCAATAATAAATATTACAATTCACAACATAAAAAACAGATTACATGCCAAATAATTGCAATGAAGGATGTTTTAGCATTTAAGTTTTAAGGGCTGGCTTAATTTTCTTTTTTCTCTTACAACTAATTATGTACTTATTTTTTTAAAATTTAGAAATGGGTTAGACGGGCTATGTAGATAATAGTAGATTTACCGAAGCCCGACTTGGTTAATTGGCGGGTTATTCATGTTTGACACAATTTCGAGCCGGACCCGTAAAGGCTGGTAATCCATCTAACGAACATATAATCTTCATATGCACATATTATTAAGTTTTAAATGCTCATAGTTTTCGTTATTTTTCTTAATTTTGCTAACTTGAAAAGCCATTTACATAATTTAACTTTGTATGTACTTCTTGTGCAAAAATAGATGAGAGTAAAAAATAAAAATCTTAGAATTCTAATTAGATTAGATTGATTTAATTTAACATGGAATTGACATGATTATTTCATTGTCATATTAAAGAGGGGGATTTTTTTTATTTTTTTTGGCCAACTTGACTTTGGGCCTTTATTGACTTTCTAACCTAATATATTTTTTTTTTATAAAATGCCCCCTAAATTACAGGAGTTTTATAAGTAGAAATCTTTGTTCAGTTATTGACAAAATACTCTATGAACTTTGAGAATGACAATTAACCCGTAAAACTTACACATTGGAAAAATAGTAGATAATGAGGTGTTACGAAAGATAATTTATAGTTGATAAAGTTCTGAGAAAATAGAAAATAAAAAATAATTCAAATTGATGAGACGTTGGAGAAGAGAGATTATGTAGTTGACAAATTTTGTCCCAAAGCATTACTTTGCTTTATGCTCTCTTCACATGCACAATAGTAGATGGAATTAAAAACATATGTATATATGTTAAGCAAAACTATCAGTTACATTAATATATATATATATATATACTGTACAGAAATAAAAGTAAGTTATGTACATGGATATATTCAACGATTTATAATACCAATTGTTCTTTTTCGTGGAAATGATTATTTGCAACCTTTACTATGACCATTTTGCGGGTTTGTTACCTAAACTTCATTTTTATTAAAATTTAGTACCTAAAATTTGAGGGATTGTTAAATTGCAACCTTACGCACATTAGGGCAAAATCATGAAATCATCTAAAGTGATAAAAGTGATTGCACTTTGCAACAAACTTACGTTATTTGTTAATTTGCAACCTAAATATTTTATATTTGAACTCTGCCACCTCACTTCAAAATAAATATTAAAAATTTTATAATAACTATGTACTAATCTCTTTCTGTTCAGAAAATAATTTTTTTACTTAATACATATATTGATAAGTTAATTTATTAAAAATTAAATATATATAGATATATATTTACTAACAAAATTTTAACATTGAAAATGCATTATAAAAATGCTCAAGTTTTCTTATTAAAATTTTTATAAATTTGAAATTTAAAATTGTGGTATATTTATTTATTTATTATTTTTTATTTTAAATTTCCTTTTTCAAAAATTCTATGAAGTTCCTTAATTAAAAAAATATTTCTATATATTTTAAATTCTATTAAACATAAAATTTTACATATAATAATTATTTTTTCTCCTCTTTTAATTTATACTTGATTTTTTTTAAAATTGTATAAAACAAATTAATGATTGGAATTAATACTAGAAGAAGAAAGATAAAATGAATATTTTTATAATACAAGAATTATATATTTTTTTAATTTTATGAAACTTAAAATTATAGTAAAAGTATCTAAACAAATCAGAATTTATTGAATAATTTGACTTATTAATATATATTTTTATGTTAATTCTTTCTATAAAATATATATTTGAGAATAAAAAGAGATAAATAAATCATAAGTAAACAAATATATTTGCTTTAATATTAATGTAGCTGAAAATATGGCATTACCTGTTTCATATCCTAACTTTGTGGTCCAGTGAGTTCTTCTTCAATATTTTGGCCCCCTAATAAAAAACATTTAGAAGTTAATACTAACAATATATAATATATTACCCATAAAAACTATTTAATATATTACCCAAGTAAAAGTATTTGTACCTGCAATTAAAACTTGTTTGTACACAACATTCTTTGTTCCAGTATATCCTTTTTCTTTCGTGATGTCTGACT
Organism: Rehmannia glutinosa; assembly: GCA_016081115.2. Lineage (NCBI taxonomy): Eukaryota > Viridiplantae > Streptophyta > Magnoliopsida > Lamiales > Orobanchaceae > Rehmannia > Rehmannia glutinosa. The sequence goes on from JABTTQ020003134.1 coordinate 436,891, forward strand.
TAATCAAAACTTTAGTTGTCGACATTGAAATTCCCCTGGAGAGAGCCACATATAATTGGCCATGAGAAAATACTGATTGAGGCAAATAGACACCAACATTTGGAATAGTTTGGCCCTGCGCTTTATTAATTGTCATGGCAAAACAAAGTCTAATTGGAAACTGCTTGCGCTTGAACTGAAATGGATAACCTTCATTCTCAGCCGGCGAAAGTGGTATTCTAGGTATAAAGACATGTTTTCCATTATGTTGTCCAAACACAATCTCTGCATCGATTACGTTGTTCTTGAAATCTTTACACACTATTCTTGTACCATTACATAATCCATCTGGTGGGTCCAAATTCCTCAGGAGAATTATGGGACAATTTTTTTAGAACCAACTTATGAGGAGGCAAACCATTTGGAGTTAAAGAGTTCAAAAAGTCCTCTTCATAGTGGTTATTTGTATCATCAACAGCTTCATCATAGCTATTAAATGTTCTTGCTTCTCCAGGAAATATTGAGATCAAAGTATCATTCAATCTATCAACATGATCATTTTTAGCGGCTAATATTGCTCAACTTGTCATGTAATGAGCTGAGAGGTGATTTTTATTCAAATCTGGGAAAACAACCCTTATAAGTCGTTGTATTGAGTCTTCTTCATTGTCGTACTCAATAATCATTTCTTCCGGAATTTTGATGTTACCTTCAAAATCAGTTGGCTCCTGACCATTCCCAACTCTAAGTAAATATTGGCTGAAGTTTGGATCATTCTTCGACCTCATGTTTTTTGACAAAGTAATTTTCTTCATCTTATGCCACAAATTTGATTTAACTAGACTTGCAGAGATAGTTTGTCTGATTGTTGCCCTAGGAACAACTGGTAATACTTGTCTAAAATCTCCACCAAAAACTACCACTTTTCCACCAAAATCTCTACCATTTCCCATTACTTCTTTCAATAACTCATTAACATTCTCAATAGCTCATCGTTTTGCCATTGGTGCTTCATCCCATAAAATTAATTGGGCTTTACGCAATAGCTCTGCAATTCCACTTTGTTTCGATACACTGCACCGACTTGATTCGTTTGGATCTATCGGTATTTTGAAATGTGAATGCACTGTTCTACCCCCTGGCATTATTGCGGCAGCAACTCCGGATATTGCGGTTGCAAGTGCTATTAGATTCTTAGATCTAAGATGAGCTAGCAATGCACGATAAAGGAATGTTTTTCCAGTTCCACCTGGCCCATTAATAAAAAAAATGTCACCCGTGCCTTTTTTTACACAATCCACACTACAAGAAATATAAGATAACATGACGAAAAATATCGTCATATAAACTTGTTTTGTCGTCACTAAATGTATTTGGTGACAAAAATTGAGCGTCATAAAGATCGTCATTGTAGCCCCGTCATAAAAGGTATACATGACGATTTTTGCAATTTGTCACTACAAAATTAACCTTTGGTCACGCTAATGACGATTGTCACGATTTGTATCATTTATTGTGACGCCTACATCGTCACATCAACGATAAAATTTTTGTCATTTATATTGTTTCTTTGTCACAAAAAATATCTTTTTAATGACGAAAGCATGTTTTGTTATCATAGCATTAAATTTTAGTGACGAAAATGATCGCATTGCCAAATTCATCAAATTCTAATGACGAAATTTGGTGTCGCTATTGTATTTATAATTTCGTCATATATTACACGCGACTTGTCATGAAAGAGGTGATTTAACGTTACTTAAATATTGTGTGTCACTTAATATATATTTATAATGACAAAATAATGTGTCACCAATAATTACGATTCAATGACGAGATATGTGTTGTCACCAAAAGAATATGTAAAGTGATGATTTTGTTTGTCATGGAAACAATCACAATATATGACAAAACTTATCGGCACGCTAATTGCGAGTAAATAATGATGAAATCGTCCGTCATAAAAATTATTATGTAGTGACAAAATGTATCGTCACATAATAAATTTATACAAATGACAAGTTGTAAAGATATTTGTAACGATACAAGTCATCATTATAGTATATTTTTAACGACAAATTGTATATCGTCAAAGAATAGATTTTTTTGTGACGACTAAGTTTATTGTAATAAATGAGTGTTTAAGTTACTTAAATAATTCATTGTCACCAATTGATAGCTTTCTTACATGACAACATAATTGTCATGAAAATAAGTATTATAGGCAATATAATTGGCACATATTTTTTATTTGTGTACATATATAATGATTTAAATATTAATTTATAAAATATTCTATCAATACCTTAATAATACTACAAAGTGCAAGTTCAAATGTTGTTAAGCATCAAAAATAAAAATAAAAATAAAACTAATCATGTTTGATTAAGTAGAATACGATTATTTATCAATATAAGAGAAATGATAAGATATCCATATTTCAAATGGACAACAAACTACTTGAACAATGTCAAAAAAAAAACATTAAATATTCAAACCAAAAGAAAAGAGTACTTAGATTAATTATATCGGCTTAGAGATTATTCCCACTCGAAGCCATGAGTGCCATAAGCTTTTCAATACAAGCCTTTTTCTTCATCAACTTCATTCCATTTCTTGGGCACCAGAAGGACGTCTCGAGTTACTATACCAATTTGACTATAAAGCTTTGAAGACTCCTCCCGAGTTTTTAGCTTTCCGAGCTGTGGATCTTACTTTCATTTTATGGCCAGAAGCAACAAACGCCTTCATGATGCCTTTGCCCATTGTTTGACCATGTCCTCATTTCTTTGAGACAAAGCCAAAGACATCTACACACAAAAAAAAAGATGATGAATAAAAATTTATATGTTTTTTTTGTAATTCTTATATGTAACATACAAAAAAGATAAAAATAATTATAGGAGAGATTAATAGCAAAGCAAACAAGATCAGTTGAAACAACATTTTTTTTTATTCAAATTAGAATCGGATTTATTTCAAAATCAATTCATATACACACACTTGTAAAGAACTAAGCATCCAAAGTTGTACAGAGCAAACAAAAAGAACCTCTCAAATACTAACTTCTCGGCACAAAATTAGCCTAAACAACCAACAAGATTTTCAAAAGGGAAAATGAACGGAATGATGATAAGTGACTCAACAATGGGAGAAATTATATGAAATGAGATAGCTATATTTTAGGCCCAAGGGGAAGGAATTACGGGAATCTAAAAACAAAGAAACATGGAGTAAATAAATGACTCATATGGATAGACAAGGAGCTCTTATTCCTTGTTACCGTATTTCCTAGCAATGATGGGCTGTACATATCATAGGATGTAATAGCTTTCTTGTTCTTGTCTTTGCTATGCTTAGCTGATTATGTGTATGGATTTGCTACAATTAATGCTTTTTAAGAGGCTAAATTATTGTTAGTGGGCATTGAGTGCTGGAATCTTGGCACTTTTGCACCTCTAAGTTTTTGTTTTAGTAATATATACTTAAATAACTTTGAAAAAGATGGAAAGTTTTTTATTCAGGTTGCTGCTAGAAATTTATTAAATTTAATTTTCTGCCAATAAAGTTTAGCTTAAATTATGAAAATAAAGTTAATCTAGAACTAAGTCAGAGCTAAAAATGAGATGTGACACCACTATTTTGGTTTCATAAGAATTGTCTCACTTCAAATTAAAATCAAATCTAACTCACAATCCCTAATATACTTTCACGCAATTAAGAAACATAACCGCAAATAAGAACAAAAGCTTAACAAAAAATAAAAGCAATCAATCTCTGTCCAGCAAAATAAAGAAGAAGTAGTAGATGCGCATGCCCAAACAGAGTTTAATGCAAGCGGCACATAATGGAGGCTATGATATGTGTATCAAAAGCTTAGGTATTCAAGTATGAGGAAAGCTCTAAAGGTCAAGTAGCTTTATTAGAAAAAATTAGACTGAAGTACCTGCCTTAGTGTTGTAGCATGAGGAAGAAACTCCACGTTTTCTAGATTTGCGACTGTTCCGAAATTTGAGCTCAGCCAATTCAAATTCAAAATCGAGAGTTAACCTCAAGAAGTAACAGTTTTTAAGACACATAGATGTGGTAGATTATGGTCATTTTTTCGATTAAGTTATTAATGTTTTTCAGCATGCTGAATCAGTGACTAGTGATTAACATTTTCGGTATGTATTTAATATTTATCACCACCCCATAGGTCTACCATTTTAGCCCAATAATATAAATCCATTCCAAACGAAAAATAAAACTTCAAAAGAAAAGGGCAGAGCTACAATTTTTTTTGTGAAATACCTGACTTTAGGGTTAATACAAATGTTATGGATCAATTGCATACTGAAGATCCCGAAGGTCACTCCAACGACAACGAATAAAGGATACACCTAAACAAATACATCAAAAACCATTAGATCTGGTCAGTTCATAAATGAACTATACGAGAAAATGTCGGCAAACATGGTTAGAGCGATAAAATGAGGAGATCCAAGGGTACCTCGGGTCTGAGCCATCGTTTGAGAGTGGTAGACTGGTAGGCTCGAGAAATAGCTGCAACTGCGTTCGAACATTTCTTTGTGAACTACTTTTCCCGAATCGAGCCAAAACAATAAATGAACACTAATAAGCCAAATCACCTATTACCTTCCCTTGAAACACAACAAGTGCTACATCTGCGATTCCGACCGAAAATAGAGAAAATGAAATACCACCAAATGAGATTATTAGGGCTCAGATAGAGAACACCAAAATCAGATAGAACACCAAAAAGCAAAAAAATTAAAGAGAGAACACCAAAATCAAGACCCAACTACAAAGTCTAATTAGGGTTACCAAGAAATAGGGGAATCGAGCGCCCGACGAACTGATAGGCGAGCAGTGGCGAGGACTTGAAGGGCTAAACGTGAGCAACATCGGCGGGAAGAGTTGAAAGGACCAGCAGGAGCGATGATGTGCGACAGAGGGAGGGAGAGAAAAAGAGAGAATCGGGAATGAAATGGAGAAGAAAGGAAATATGTAATTTCAAATAGGGTGGCCCTATTGACACCCCTTTTTTGATGAGTAAACCCACTTTCTAAAATTTCAAAAATGTCATTAAGTTAAAAGACTATAATACCCTTACTAAAAGTCAAGTTCTAAATACACCCCCCCTAATCTCTAAATACACCCACATCATTCACTCACATTCTTCTTCTTCTCGAAGAAAGTTAAATTTTCTTTATACAAACCCTAGATTTTTCCAATACCCAAATTGTTGAAGATTCGAACAATAAAGTATTCATATCCCCATATAATGAATGTATATTCTTAGTTTATAGCATAAAATATGTTATTTTTCAAATTTTCAGGTTGAAAAATTGCCGCAGCTTGATGCGATATAATGATATAACGATCACGCGCTATGACAAAAAATTCAGTGTGCCATCGTGCCACATGGGCCATCGTGCCATGTGGCATGATGGTGAAAATGCCATCGTGCCATGTTTTTGCCATCGTGCCATGTGGCATGATGGCAGAAAACTCATCGTGCCATCTTGTCATCATGCCATGTGCCCATCGTGCCATGTGCCACCTATGGTTTTTCATGAAAGGGTAAAATTGGAAAAAAGGTGGGGTGAACTCATCAATTGTGGCATATTTGAAAAAGTGGAGGGTGGTGTACTTAGAAGATGGGTGTACTCATAAAAAAGGGGGTGTCAATAGCGCCACCCTTTCAAATATCTATCACCTTAAGAATTTTATAATTAGACCCACATTTATGTAAAATACATCTATTCTTCCATTGTTTGTTTTTCTGTAGAATATTAATTTTAGTTTTATTAGTTTGATAAGAAAGCAAATAGGATCAAGTTGCATAAATTAAGAAAATATTTATTTTCTTGTCAAAAAAAAAGAAAATATTTCTTTTCTATATGTAAATATCTATATTTAAGACTTATATATTTTTTGTTTAACTATAAATTTTAAGGTAAATTTAAAATTTTCAATTAGATATAAATCGTAATTTGTATAATATATTTAAAACTTATAACTATATTTTTAGTTAATTTAAAAAATTATTTTAAATAAAATATTTACTTTTACTTCATATTATATTATATTTTCTAAATATGTCAACATACAACCATCATTTTGTCTATGGCTAAATCGAAATATGCCCTGAACTATTGGTGGTGGAAACATAACAATAACTTTTTCAATTTGCAATTTCGGACAATTGTTTTTAAAAATGACAGATTGAGGACTAAAATGGTCACGATTTCAAATTTCTCAAAAATAATTTTTACTTAGTTTCTTTTAAATTCACAAATGGGTTATATGGGTTAAACTGATCCTAGCAGAACATAACCTGTTTAATTAATGGGTTATTCGGTTCTACCCGATTTGACCTGGACCCGTAACAATTAATTACGTATTAAATTCGTGTCGGATCCGAAATTGCCACTCCTAATTCAAACCTACAAAAAAATAAAAACGTGTTTTTTTTTTTTTTTTCTAATTTGACCAAAAAAATATATAAGGGGTAACACAAGTTATTGTGATTTCTTATATTGTTGGTACGTACTTAAGTTTGGTATGCCGGCCGAAACTTATCATGATAAAATGCGTAATGTATTGTCCTTTTTAACAGTTAATACTAGGGGTGTGCACGGGACTAGACGGTTCAGAGATTTGACAGAAAAATGCCATAAATCATGCCCCTACAATCAAGGGATTGATTAATATCATGTTTCCATATTTGAAATTGTGCACCATTTTAATAGTTGAAATTTCGATAGTAAGCTCGTATAAATTAAACTAATAATTTGATTTTAATTTTAATTTTTCACATTTTTACTTATAATAATATAAAAATATTTCAATAAATTTATTTGTTTGAATAAAATTATAAGTTTTAATAAATATATTAAGTGTTTTAGATGTATATAATTTTATTTTTGTAATAAATTGAAGAATAATTTAATTTATAATTAATATTTACTAAGCTCGTTTAGGCTCGATTAAGCTCGATAAAGTTCATGTGAGCCATTGATATGCTCGATAAATTCAGGCCGAGTTCGACTCGATAATAAACGAAGTCAAACTCAAACACTCAAAAGCTCGACTCTCGGTTCGGTTTAATTGCAGCCTATCCGTAATCAAACTTTCAGAAAGAATAATCTCATAGTCCCTTCCTTCACGAGTTGTTTATCAAGGTACACACCTCCTCCAGAAATATAGGTATACATCTCTGTCTCTCTCTCACGAGCCATCAACACCACTTCGCCAGAGTCCTGGAATCACCACCCAGGCGTCCACCAGCGGCAAATTCCACTTCGACGTCAATTACTATGTCCGCTGCTTATCAAGTTTTCGAGAAGGTGAATCAGAATTGGATTTGGTTAATCACTTATATGTGGTGTTGTGGTTTATGTCATATGAGTTTAATTTTAATGTCTCACTTGTTCAATTTCAATATTCCATGATTCAATTTATTTTTTGTTAAAATATATAGAAGACACGACTTGATGCACACCAAGTGATTGCGATAATGTTCAACCCGATTTTAATGAATTTTCTGGTAGGGTTGGTAAGATAATATGTTTTGGCTTGGTATCCTATTTGTTGACACTGTGTTGGTGGCTTGGTGCAATTTGGTAGGACCTGTATTCTTTTCTAGTGAGTGCCTTGCTCCCTCTCTTTGTTGGCGTGGCTTGCTCGGTTCATGGGTGATCTTCAAGACAATATCAATTTATATGAACAATTCATATGGCATCTAACATAATAAAACTAAATACAATGGTTTGAAACATAGAAAAAAGTGATAGCAGCAACAAGTGAATAAGTTAAAATATTGAGAGCACCATTTTCATGATTTTATCACTATGTATTCACGGTGATAAGTTCAGAGGGATAGGGGATTGAATTTAAGTGAATAAGTTCAGTTGCATTATTAAAGCTAGTCAAACAAAACTCTGAAAACAGTGTTATCTTCTGAAATGTTAGTTTGACTTGGAAAGACCTAGAACCTCGCTTTTAAAACGAAAACTCTGGTACAAATAATATCAAAATTGTGATGAATTAAGTAAAAGCAGTCACCAATATCAATCTATTCTTATGGTAGACATTAAAACCATGTATATTCACTGACTGGTATGAGATTGATGCATTTGCAAGTTACAATATGCATATGGATATAGGTTCATAAGTTTCTTTTAGTTGAGAGAGGGCACTAAAAAGTTAATGCAAGTCTCTGATTGGTATGAGATTCAGTGTTTAAAAAATGGGACCGGACGGCGGTTCGATCGGTTCAACCGGGAACCGCACTTGGTCCGGTCCAGAACCCCTAAGAAACCGGATTTGCGGTTAAACTGCCAAGAACCGGTTTGAACCACATTTCAAACCGGTTTCCGATCCAGAACCCCCTAAGAAACCGGATTTGCGGTTAAACCGCCAAGAACCGGTTTGAACCACCTCAAAACCGGTTAAACCGGTTTGAAATGTGGCAAAAAATCGGAGGTCCTACTGATAAGGTACTAGTTTTTTTGTGAAATCTCTCAGTTAGGCCATTTCTTCCCGTCTGGTTCCTTTCATTTTTAGCAAGTTGCAAGATAAGTGGGGATAATTGGTTAGTTTCCAATTGATTATAATTTGACTACTGCTTTTTATTCTCTTTCTTTTTTTGTTTCTCAATTTCTTGCTTAATTTCCCAAATCTTTGTCTAATATTCAATTTCAAATTCTAGTTGTAATATTCCATTCTTCTCAGTTTCCTATTTTTCGCCAAATCTTCTATTTTAAACTCTACTCTTTAATATTTGAACCACTAACCAGTAGCAAGACTGGTTTTTCACCGTCCGGTTTTTAAACACTGATGAGATTGATGCAAAACAAAACTCCATTGCATTACTGCAACGTTTCTCCACAAAGGCGTACTCTCAATTAAAGTAATGATTAAGACGCATTAATCAAAACAATAAGTATTAAATTAAAATTGTGCAGTTTGAGAAAAAAGCACTTATGTAGCTAAAATTTGCATCTTTCCAAGTTTACAAGATTACAACTCAAAATGAACCTGCCAGGGTATAATTTTGATAATCATAAATTGCAGGATTGTAACTCAAAATAAATCAGGCTGGTTATAATCTTGTTCATCATAAATTGCAGGATTGTAACTCAAAATGAACCTGCCATGGTTATAATCTTGTTCACGCATTAACTAAAATTTCCTCTGTGTGAGTTATGTAATCTTGTTCACGTCTGCTTTTCTCTTATAGTGCTTGCCCTGAAAAGATTCTGGGATTCCAACAAAGTAAAGCTCAAAAACAAAAATCTATTTGTAGATCTAGACCGAAGAAAGCAGACAAAAGGGCAGAAATGGAAGAGATTGATAAAAAAACTCGGAGAACTTCTGCTTGAAATTGAACACGACAGCAGTACGGTGATTAATACTGTTAGTTTAGGAAAATTGGTACGAGAGAAGATCCCCAATATTTCCCCTGTTGCTATGGATTATCAAAAGACGCACCTTAATACCGAGTCAGAAAGCAGGAGTGGAGAAAGCTCGAGTTCTGCTTCATATTCCACTGATGAGGAAGTATGTTTATGTGTTGCTTTAAATTTTATATTTATTAGTGTATTGTAGATTAATTGCACTCTGAAATTTGTAAAATGTGGCATACTATTACATCGCTTCTCTAGGTGCATGTTTTTCTTGTTTTTGTGCTGAAGTAAGTGAAAAAGTGGAAGTTTTTCTCGTTTTTGTGCTATGAGGTAAATGAGAATTCTTATGTACAATACTTCTATTATGGTTATGTTTATTTCTAGTGAACATTCTTATGTAACTTCTATTAAGAATATGCTATTGTATGGTTTCTGTGTGAGAAATGAAATTGCATTTGAATGGATGAAGGTTATATTTTAGAGATAATTACAAAAACACCCCTGAGATTTAGGTTAATTACAAAGAAACCTAGATATGTTTCAAAATTACAAAAAATAGCTAAGCTATCTTTTCCCTTCATGTACTGGGTAACCTTATGCAGGGTGTGCTTTTTGCACTCCCTTGATTTGCAGAAAGTCTTTTTGGTCTATGAAACGTTCACCATGGTTAATGCTTTGAAAAGTTCTGATAATAAATATAACATTCACTCGTTAGATAATGAATAACCAAGTAAAAAGAAAGAGAAAAATAATAACCACTTTGTCCCTAAAAATTCCCGCCTAGCCTTAACTAGTCCCTTGTCAGCAGCGCTAGCCTCTCCTTGTCCGCTTTATTTTTTTCTTCCGATAAAGCCCTGCCTAACCCCGCTGAGGCTCTGTCTAGGCGTTACGCCCCAACCTGCCGCCCCTCTAGTACTTTTTAGAACAATGATAATAACCAAGTAAAAAGGGAGATGAAACTAAAGCTATCTCCAAATATAAAGCTAGAAATTATTTTGCCACAATATGGCGACAAATACACACTCATTGTCACTAAATATGTGTTTTCGTGACGAAATAATAGCGTCATTATTTTTTTGAAGAAATAAATGACAGAATATGATATTGTCATGAAAGAAAATATTTTCATCACTCTTAATCAACAAATTATGACAAATATTTGACAAAATATTTTGCCACAATATAAAATGGCGACAAATGAATATTCATTGTCACTAAATATGTGTTTCTGTGATGAAATAATGGTGTCACTACTTTTTTGAAGAAATAAATGACAAAATATGATATTGTCATGAAAGAAAATATTTATGTCACTGTTAATTAACAAATTATGACAAATATTTGACAAAATATTTTGCCACAAAATAAAATGACGACAAATGCACATTTATTGTCGCTAAATATGTGTTTTCGTGACGAAAGAATGGCGTCACTACTTTTTGAAGAAATAAATGACAAAATATGATATTGTCATGATAGAAAATATTTTATGACACCAAATGACTTGACGAATTATAATTTGTTTGTCATTGAAAGATTTCCCTCCTAAAATTTGGTGCGAAATTCTGCCGTCTAAAATTACTATGACGAATTTCAGTTAATCGTCATGGAATAAGAACAATAGTGATGACATATAAGATCAATAGTGACGCACATAAATGGTGTCATAAAAAAGAAATTTTCATTGACGAAAATAAAATTTGTCACTGTTAGTTAACAAATTATGACAATAATTTATGCGTGGTAAAGAAATTCGTCATAAAATGTGTGATTTCCTGTAGTGCCAAGATCATTGAAAAGGCTTTATATTGCTCAGGATTCAACTTTATCTCTGCTTCATAATCTTCTAGGGGTATTTCTATTGACATTTCATCTTGTACCTCTCTATGAAGATCATGGTCCACATCCATATTAGTAGGCATTTCATGAAGATTATATGAAGCAATGCTCTTTCCCATGCTCTGTAAGAAAAAATCCAAACTTTTTAAAGTTTTGGAAACTTGTAGGTCAATAGAGGTCATTGATTCTCTCCTAAAATCTTCAGAAAGTGCCTCAAAGTATGTATCCCAAAGAGCTCTAACATTTGTTGGTGCACAATATACCAATATTATTGCAATAGTCTTCGCAATTCTTTTGGCATTTGAAAAGAGACAGCTTCACTTAGACATTCAATAACACTAAGATCAGATTCCAGCAATCCTCTTTTTTGTGCTGCTTCTTTGAAACATGACCAACGTACATCATTGACTGTCAGTAAATTTTCGAAAGATGGCGGCCCTCTTATATGATTTAAGAGTACCTTTAGATAATATCTTTCACCTTCATTAGGATTTGCGATATTGATACGACCAATGATATCTATTTTCTTTCTTTCTTTCCAACATTTGCCTTGTTTGTCCCATACATAATGCTCTGGAAATTCCCGATAAAAATATTTTCTTGCTTCTTCACTTTTAGAGCACATTGAAAAATACTCTGAAATCTTGTTTTGGAGACGTGCTCCAAGCTCAAAACATTTTCTAAGTTTTGATTTTCCCAATAAGTCACACACTGTTGATTTGGGAGGTGAAGCGGCAAGTTAATAACTGTTTGGTATATATCATTCAAACTGAATTCAAAAATCCTCCAAACTGCTTCTTGATCGGACACCCATCGAGCATCTTGAAATTGTTTTATTTCATCAATCATATTTTCGTTATTATTGCGTGATATGAATGGCCACTTTGTCATGTCCCTTATAAATGTATTTGTACAAATATTTCATCGTTGTCACCCTGAGCATATCTCGACGTTGATATGACAATTATATCTTGATAAGAGATATGAATTGTAAGGTACCACCCACTCGATTGTCCAGATGTGCATTACTTAACTCTAATCGTTAATCTAGTTCTCCTTCTTCTGTAGATTGGATACCCATCTTTGCCTTGAATTGTACTTTCACAAAATGGACGTGGATAATGATATTTGCACTTTGCATCAACCATACAAGAATTATTTCTATTTCTATCTCCACATGGTCCATGCATCATATGCTTGACAACTAAGTCAAAGAGCTCAGGGTACTTTTGTTGATCAGGAAGTTCAACCGAAACAAACTTGTCAAAGTGATCTGGAGTTTTAATTTTGTACTCAGACTTCAAAATTATCAACATATGAGCATGTGGCAATCCTCTTTTTTGAAATTCAATTACATGAACATGTTTAGCGACATCGCCAAATATTTTTTTCTTAAACAACTGATCCTTCAAATCCTGTAATTTCGCTCAAAATACTCTTGAGCACAAATCTGGTCGATCTTGAGCTCGTTGCCCTTCATACAACTTCTCTTGTATCTCATTCCAGTCTGGATTGCAAGTCATTATAATAAATAAATCTGGTTTTCCAAATCTTTGTACCAATGCTAATGCATCGAGATATCTACGACACATATCTCTTGGACCCCCAATAAATGAAGCTGGAAGAACAATTCTTTTTCCTACTTCACTTCCTCTAATCTCTTCTTTAATGACACTATCGACAATCCCTTGGTATAGCTCAGCTCTCATATTTGATTGATTTTGGCGATAGTAATCCAATCTTGTTGTCTCTAATTTTATGTACATGTCGACAACATATTGTTGGAATAGCCTTCCAGCAAAGAGTAGTGTAGACTCTTTGGGCTTTCTAATTTGTATTATGTAGCAGCTATATACTCTGCATGATACTTTTTTATGACTTTCTTTTTCGACAACTGCAAATACAAGAAACAATTAAATGAAATAATATTAATAATAATATTAAAAAATATAAAAAAAAATTAGTAAATAAATTATATTGGCAATCTTATATATCATCAATTTCCAAAAGAGTGAAAACTTTTAAGAATATTTTGTTAATATAAATGGAAAAAAATGATTTAAATTAAATGGAAAAGTAGAATTTTAAATATATTATATATATGTATATCATCATAAATCAACAGTTACATGCATTATTCTTAGATGAGTTTTCAACTTTTAATAAGTACATACCTTCTTGTTCTTGAGAAAAAATCTCATTCAGAGAAGAAAATCTTGGTACTGAAGAGATATCATCAATAGTTGGTGTACTACCTGAAACATAAATTAATGAAAAACATTAAAAGATTTTTTGTAGAATTCTTCGGATAGTGAATATTTATTAAAAAAACGATTAGTAGTTATGTACCTTGTTCTGGTATATTGGTTTTGTTGACATAATTTTTTTATGTTTTGATGCCATCCTGTCTCACCTCTTGGAAAGAGAAGTGGATACTGTAAAGGGTCATAACATCCATAATATTATTTTATTTTATGTCTATCTCCAAAATGTGCGTGTACCACAATCTCTCGCTCAAATGGTATGTTGACATTATTTCCTTCAACCCATATTGCTGCAACTTGATCCGCTATTGGAAAATTATACACTCGTTGATCCAATTTCACATTTTTTGAGATATGGAGCTGAACATCATCCATTGATGGATAATCCTTTAATCTCCTAATCACTTTTGCGTATGGATTCACATCTAGAATACCCATGAGTTTGTTCACCGTAAGTTTAGATAAAGTGGAGTTTTCAAGTATGTTCATTCTATTTTGGACCTCATTTTCTGTTTCCACAAAATATAATTAGAAATAACCAGGACCATCTTGTTTGGGTATAAACCCTGGAAGATCATGATACACCATGCCTTGCGCTCGAAAAGTATAAACCTCTCGTCTTGCAGATGCAAGTTCTTTATCTAACTTTACTCCAAATGAGGTGAAAGAAAATATGGAATTAAACGCACGAATATTTGTTCGAAATTGGATGGATTCTTCTGACTGAGAAGTAAATAACTCATATAGCTCATCGGGAACTTGAATGGGTGCAAGTTTAATTTTTCCATTATCGCAGCAAAACGTCGGAGGCTCATACTCAAATTTTACAGCACCACAATGTTTACAATTTGGCATTTTTATTAACTGATGTATTTCAGAACATACATGCTCATCAATCGTTGAACCTAAAAGAAACAAGTATCAAATAATCTAGAATAAAAAATTAATAATTTTATATGTTTTACTTAATAACTAACTTTATAATACTAACCTTGGGGTTCACATGGAATTTGATCTTTAACCAGATATGTAACTTGTGAACTTTGTCGCTTCTGATTTTTCTTCACTTTATCAATATATTCTTGCTTTTGTGTAGCATTTAGATTGTCATATTTTCTTTTCATCTTATCACGATTCCTTTGTCGATATACATCAATTACTGTAATAAAAAATATAAGTTTTTTTTTTATAAAAGTGCTATGCAAATTTTTTCAATAGTGAAATATTGACAAATATATTTCAAAATTTTAATTACTATAAAAGAAATAAAAGAATAATATTGAATCTAATTTACCTGATGATGAATTTGATGTGGATGATCTCTTTTGCATTATAGAGTTCGAATTATTGAGAAATCGTGGGCGTAAAGTAAATAATTATTTACATGGGCGTCAAATGACCTGTATCACAACCAAAAATTATAATATTATCCATATGAGACATACAACCATAGAGATAATATTTCAATAAAATGAAACATACACTATACAATCAATTGCTTAGACCAGCTTTAGTTTTCGATTCATGAATGAAAAAAAAGATGCACCAGTTTGTAGTCGGAGGAAAATATATGTGGGATAGAAATAGAAAGTGGAATGAATTAAATTATATTTAGATTATCGTTTTGATATATAATGGTATTTTTATAAATTTTTTTTGAAAATTGTTAGTTACGTTATATTCTGAAGTGAATTCTTAATTAGCGTTTTGATTTTTTGGTACTTCATAGTTGCCCTGCACCCATGTGATCTTTATAAATTGATATAATTGACACTTAACTATGTATTTAACCAAGGGCAGGGCCAATAATAAATTCGGGGTGGGTGATACATGAAAATGGGGTGAGCCGGATAACAAAATCATATAAATTATAATTAATGTTTTTTTAAAAATATAATTTTTTTTAACAATGGGGTCCCGGGGCCCAGAGTGCCCCTCCTCCCTCCACCATTGTATTTAACAAATCATTTCATATTTTTAATAAACAAAACAAAACAAGATATTCTTAATGTTTTACGAGCAGACCCATCACCGTGCAATCCTTGTCAATGAACTCTTCACGATTTCCCTCTCGGTATTGATTTCTTAGGTTTTTAGTAATATTTATGTCATGTTTTGATATTATTGAAGTTTTTTAATTACTATGAATTGTACATACTTCTATATTCAAATTTGCTTGTGATATTATCGGCCAAATTTAAAGTTTTTTTTGAAAGATGGACTAACTTGTTAAAAATTTATAATCTATTTGTAAACTACAAGTCTACTTTTTAAAAGATCAAAAGTGAACATAGACCAAGTTGACCAAGTTATAGGATGATCAAAATGCATGTTTCCTGGACATTATATTAGATAACAAACGAAATGAAATTTAAAACGGATAGAATAAGAAGATCTAAATTGTAAAAATTATTTAAGAATTATTCATAATTTTGAAAACATATATGCACTCATATTCACAATAAGTGTCCTTTCGTATATGGAAATTTCTTCAAAAATAATGTCTTTTTTAGTTGGTAACGCATTCAGATTAATTATTGAAATGAATTTCAATTGTTCTTCTCTAGGAATAAAATAGATGTAAGACTAACATACAATATCACCATTGAAAAGAAGAAATTTTATACACAAGAATGAGCAGCCGACATCTTTGTCTGTCCATTTCTCGCCTCTAGGGGTGGAAATAGGCTAGGCCAGGCCAGGCTTTGCGTCGGACGACCTAGGCGTAGTTCACATTTTTTCGGCCTAAGCCTGGTCCGTTAAATATAATAGGCTTCTTTTTAACCCCAAGCTTGGCATGTTTAAACAATAAGTCTGGCTTGAGCTTACTAAAAGCCTATTAAAAGCCTACAAACCATATTTTTTAATCTTAAAAAAATATTTTATCTATTATAATAATTAATTAATTATATAAAAAGAATAATATTAATAAACTATTGATAGGCGTGAATTTTGCATGTATTTTGAGGCGTATTTCGAGCTATAATGATGAGTAAACATGCATATACTCGTGTTAAATGTACATATTCACTCCTTGAGGAAAAGATATTACACTTTGCTTATTTTGTAGGAATTTCATGATATTTGAAGCCAATTGAATACGAATACGAGGAAAGCAAAGTGGAAACACGGAGAGTTGAGTGGATATACGAAAAGTGAAGCCTAAAAGAGCGAAAGTTGAGCGTTACGGAAAAAGACAGGGGGCACACGGGTTGGCGTGCCTCAAGACACCACCCGTGCACCCTTGTATAAGGATTATTGAGCTGCAGACATGGCGCACGGGTAGCCCATGCATGGGCGCACCACCCGTGCGCCCTACGGAGGATCGAATTATCTCACCGGAGTGGCACACGGGCAGCCGTGCTCGACGCACCACCCGTGCGCCCTACAGAGAGTTGGGTTATTCCAAAGAGGTGGCGCACGGGTAACCCGTGCGTGGCGCACCACCCGTGCGTCTCTGCGCTGAATCCCATGTCGCAACATTAAGCCCTAAACATGATGGGAAGTATAAAAAGGCTTTTGGGGCGCACACAAGGACATTCTCGGCATTTTTGGGATCTACAACACAAGACAAGAGTCAACTCTTGAAGGAGGATATCAAGGAGATAATCGGGTTGCATCGGAGCTTGAAGAACGGAGATATATCGAGAGATTATCGACGTTCCTAAGTTTTCTTGCTTCTCTTTTAGTTTCAATCTTTTATTTTCATTTGTAATGACTTTGAACACTTTGTGTATAAGTTGTTTAATCATGTGTAGCTAAACTCTTGTGGTTTAGGGTTTTGGAAGTAGATTAATGAACTCTTGTTGGATGTTTTAATCTTAGTTGAAGTTATTATCTTGAAGCCTATTTGAGTATTTTGAGCTTATTCTTGTTTTATCACTTGATCAATGATTTAACTTGTTTGATATATTGATTCATAATTCGAGAGATGAGTTTCAATATTAGATCTTGAATACTCGACACAAATATTTGCATGAATCGAGAGGTTTGTAAATATTTGTGAGGATATTTGATCTTTTGTGCTTTCGGGAGTTGAATGCTTTATATTGAGTAGAGATGCTAGCATTAGTATTTCAATCTACGTTTTATATGCATCTCGAGAGGGAGGATAAAATAGCTTTGTGATCGTCTTATAGGAATATTGATAATAACGTGGCTTGATTTAAACCGGACAACAAGAGGATTATTAATCGAAACCTTAACTCGGAAATCCATTGCATCATCTTGATACTTCTTTCATTCGTGTTATCTTATTCTTGTGTTTTAGTGATTTAAATTGTCTTAATCTCTAAACAACAATCATCAAATTTCGATCGTCTAAATAAAAATAAGACTATCTTGGTTAAATACTTAGCATATTAATTTATTAGTCTCCGTGGATACGACCTTGCTACCCTATTCGATAACGTACACCGTACACTTGCGGTGAAGCTAAAAATATAGGCGAACAACTATATAAAATATATTATATTTTTTATACTTATAGGCCATAAATAGGCCGACCTATTAGGATTGAAAGGCTATTTTAAAGGCCTAGGCTCGACCTATTTGCATAAATAGGCTTACAAGAAGGCTTTGGCCTGGCCTATTTATGAAATAGGCCATGCTAGGCGTGGCCCAAAGTAGGCCGGGGCCGAGGCCGCTGTCTGACAGATGGCCTATTTTCATCCCTACTTTCGCCCGAATAATTTGAAGTACGTGTTCGAATTTGTTTGGGTTTTTAATATGAGATATTGTTTGTCTTGTACATATTTTCTCAATTTGAATCATGTGAATACTAATATTTGATTAGTAATAAATAAGATATGTCGAAATAGTAATAAGAAGATTTCTCTATTAAGGACACCTTTTTTTGGGTTTCGTAGTTTATTCACTGCAATCGTTTGAATATAATTTTGTTTTTTAGCCAAGGTGGTTGTGGAATTGGCAAAGTGTGCTTATATATCCAAGCTAGGGTGCTGTTACATCCTTCTTTTCTGGTAATAAAAAAGATGATGACTAACATACTATCCAACTTCCATAATTTAAAACATAGGAAAATATGATAATACTCTGAAAGAAAACTACACGATTCATCTACTTTATGCAATCCAAGTTGGCAAATTATACAACATGAATTTCATATATACAATTCACTATAAATCTAAACCAAAAATAACTTACTCATCAACAATCCTCAGCGAGTCTGATATTCTTCTAGACACGGAGTTATCTCAATCGATATCAGCTCACAAGTGCCAAAATAATCATTAATCATCCATGTAATTGGACTATTCGGTCAGTAAACACAATCTACAATTCAATGCTGAAAGAAGAAAAAAAAATAGGAAGGTGAAACAATTGAAGAAGGCTAATTAATCAAAACAGAGTCCACAAAACATGAGAAGGTGAAACATTTTACATGATTATTTTGCAATTTTCCTGCCAAGGTTTTAACCTTGTATACGTTTTACTAAACTTTGGCAAACAAAAATTGATTTCGTAGTCCTGCCGAAAGAAAAAATATTTATGTATAATTTTTACTAAACTCTCAGAGGAGATAAAAAATTCAAATGGGGTCTAGAAAAAACAACAAAAACATGACAATTACAGGATAACATCATAGTTTTACAATCCAAACTTTTCTGCAATTTAAAAGAATAAGGACATTTGTATAAGAAAATATGAATCATGCAATACTTCCACCAAACTAAAGCATCCATTCTTCTTTACTATGTACAGAATATAAATTCAAAATTGGGACTTAAATATACAGGAACATCAAAGTGTGCTCCACTTATTATAGGCTTCAGAGCTAGCTCACCGATTATGTACAACAATGAAAAATTGACTCTGTTAATTCAAAATGATAGAAAAACTTTGCAAATAACTTCAACAAATGGTAGTAGTCTTTTCCTTTTTCATTCCATTATTCCCAACTTGCAGAGGAAAAGCAACAACTCCCGCAAACTCACCTATCTCTTCGGCTAAACGGGATGTGGCTTCTGGAATTTTTGGATGAGCTCGTATGTGTTGAGAGAGAGTGAACAGGTAGGATAAAATAAGGAAACTTCTTAATGCGCCGACAACTTATCGAATTATTTTTCTCGATTCAGTCCCTATTCAGTCCACAGACCGACTGATCATGATTTCATTAGTTTAAATATATCCCTAATCATTTCATTTGTATGAATGTGAATTGTCTTCTCGGCTACTGATAAAAAATAAATGAAAGTGAAATGTCTCCTAAGATTCTCCTGTACATGGCTTTCAAGCTTCTCTTATACCTTCTCCTTCTATTAATAATTATTAACACCTTCTCTTAATAATTCTTAGCATATGTAATTACACTTTAAACCTCATTTGTCTTTAGAATATAAGGATATATTAGTCTAACAATATTTTTACAGAAATATTCAGCCTTTTAAAAGTGTTAGGGATAGGGATAGGGATAGGGATTAGGGATATTGATCAACCCTTGGTATTGGATACAAGCTTATTTCTGAGATGTGAATGAGGTGTCGATCAATATATGGTTTGATAAGCTATGGGGAGTATTGGATAGTTAGATTTTCATAACTTCCTCATTTTTTGTTGTAATTGGATTTATCATTGAGAGTTTTCTCTGGATTTGTTGTTGTAATAAGGGGTGCTCTCTTTTCAATGAAAGTTTTGATTTTTGCCTAAAAAGAAAAAGAGGATTCATTCTCCTTCCGTGTGGGAACAATTCTTCCGATCCTTGCATAAATAAAATTCACAAAAGTAAATAACACATAATTTCAGGCACAATGAATTTTGATGACACCTTGCATAAGTGAAATTAATGATGACTATATGGGATCCACGAACGTGGAAACAATTCGTGGTGCCAAAAACTTTTCTGGATTTGTGAACACATCTTCAGACTTCTTGTATATGACCTCTGCCGCACGCACATAGTTAAGGAATTGCACGACTATTTCCTTGGGTATCATCCTTATCATCACCCATTCCTTGTTCATATATTTCCATTCATCCTCGATTAGTTCAGCTAATATGGACACAACTTCTTGCTTATTTGATACACCAAAATGCTTCATGTAGTAATCCACCATTGTCAGCATTGTTCCCCCTTTATTCTCACGCTTCAAATGCAAACATACATACATAAGAGAGATGGAAATGAGTCAAATTGGCCATTTCCAAAGTGTAAAGATTAAAAATAACCAACTTTTTCAAACACTTAGTCTCTAAAAACCAAAACTACTATTGTTAATACAATATTAATTATGTTTGATATATATATATATTAAAGGCGAATGAATATTGATCAAGTAAAAAGGATTAATTATATCAATCGATGGAGTACGTAATTAATACTGCTCGATTGCTTACTTCTTCGCTGGCCGTATCACTGATGAATCGACCCAACTTAGCTGTGGATACTAGAATTTGAGGGTCACTCATCACCCAATCAATGCTTTCTTTAGTCGCAGACTTGATGGATGGGATTAGAGTTGTGAACATAAAATGGACGCCGCTTGTAAGCACTGAATTTTTCATAAAGTCTTCAAATATAGGAGTCTGTCGTTCCATAACCCACTTTAGATCTTGATTGTAACCCCCAGCAAACTGTTTCACCTATATATCCTCACAAGTACAATTACTTCCATATTTAAATATACATGATATATATATATATACACGCACCTAATCACCTCGTTTTGCCACTAGAATATGATCTTTATTGTATGAAAATACCAATTAAAATATGTAGCGCAAAATAAATTAGAGTTGGCCGGCCATCTTACTTTTTCTCTGTAATAGGAAAGTGCAAATGATTTGTCCTGTTTTGTTACATCGGATTCATAATCTTCATATATACTCATAATAAATCGATAAACAACTTTCATGTAATCTGGGAGTCGATCAATTTCCTCCATGTCCCACTTGTAAAAGATTACATCAAGTTACTTACCATATATTATTACAATCTATGTCTTATCACGATATGAAAGTTTTGATAATATAAAATTGAGATCCCGATTGAAATGAAAAAACTTAATTCACTTTTGAAATATTCAGTCATATATACCTACCTTTCCAAAATGTCAGTGAAAAGTTGAGCTTCCTCAAGAGTAGCATAATTATCATATGTGTCATCCATTACTGTCATCATTATACAGAGTTTGGCCATGGTTATTCGAGCGTGAGAGTACTGAGGTTCAAAATGGAATGATGCTCCAATAAGATAGCACTCTATCAATCTATCTCTTGCGTATGGTGATTTCGACTTAAGGTCGAATTTGTCCCACCACCTATATATGAAAAAGCAAAAAGAAAAAGAATTATCAACATATAATATCATATTAATTATATACAGCTCCAGTCATTAATAACTGAATATTAATTGGTCAATTAGTATTATTATCCAGCCAATATTAAAAGGTTAATTATGTATGTACCTAGAGATTTCAAAGATCTCTTTCTTGTACAAATTTTGCGAGTAATTGAAGTTCAATTTGGCTAGTTTCAGAAGTAGCTCATCCCTCGATCCGTCTTTCTCGTACATGGAAATATAAACACGGACTTCGATGATTGGAATACCCCTATGATCATGATAGGGTTGCTCCAAAGCTCGCTTCACTTTATCCTTAAGGGGAGACTCTAACTGGGGCAGCATTCGTGTCAAGTGATGGCTTGTAAACTTAAAAACCTCTTCTAAAATATCTTTCCCATGAATCCGAACATGGGCTGTTTCATACAAGCTTAGTAGGCCCTCAACATCACTACTTACAGATTGATTGAATTTATTTTCCTTGTCCTTTAAAATGTCGTTGAAAACATCTGATGAATATATAACATCATCAAAACTTTGAGGTCATGTCAAACAGGGATGCAACCAGAAAATAAAGATGAGGGAGGCGGGATTTATTTTTTCTCGAAACTAATACATAATTAAAGAGATAATTTTTATTTTTTCAGGGGGTAAAATTATAAAGTTTTATAGTTCTATAATACAAAATTTATAACAACTATGAAGAATAATTTACTTTAACTCATTTTTTCTCGTAATTCTAATATCATGATAAAATCTCACATGCAATTAAATCAAGAGAGAAAGAGAAATAAAGGACATACCACAAGAAATGTGATACTAATGTTGCCTGAGAAAACGAAATCGAAGTGCAGTAGTGAATAAGTCGTAGTTTTCATCTCGTTCATGAATATTATATATTTGTTCGATTTTCTCTTCAATCTCTGCCTCAAAATGATATGCCAATCCCAAACGCTCAATTGTGTCGATTAATTTAATCAGTTCGCCAGAGGAACTTGTAGTCATTAGCAAGCGACTTACATCCTTCTTCAATGCTTCAATGGTTTCTGCA
Organism: Rehmannia glutinosa; assembly: GCA_016081115.2. Taxonomy (NCBI): domain Eukaryota; kingdom Viridiplantae; phylum Streptophyta; class Magnoliopsida; order Lamiales; family Orobanchaceae; genus Rehmannia; species Rehmannia glutinosa. The sequence continues at coordinate 459,739 of JABTTQ020003134.1, forward strand.
TACGTTTCTAATTGTGCTTGTGATGTCAGAATTTTGCTAATCAGGATTAATTATAACTATTTTTAAGCAAATTTGATTTAGTCGTATTCAATCTTATGTGATAAATAGGAATATCATATTTGTATTCATATTTTAAAAATTAAATACAAACCAATTAATAAGGTAAAATTAATATAATTATGATGTGCCAAACTAGATTAAGAGAACAGAGTGGGTAAATTTGACTTTTCACTATTTATTATTTATGACCATTTATTAATTTCGTAATTATTTATTAAATTAATAGAATTTTATTAATTATTGTTCGGTCAAATATATCACTAAGCAGCCCATGAGGCTTACATCTTTATTTGCAGCCTGTGAGACCCAACTTTATCATATCAAGCCCACGAGGCTTATTATCTCATATATCAAATATCCCTCCAATTTATAAGTAATCTCAATACTTAATTATTTTCATGTGCTTTGAATTATTTCTTCCTACATATGTTACTTAAGCATCCCTAAGAATAACCCCACATGCACCCTTTTAACCTTGTATGTTTGTTACATGCTGGTTTTCCATCTTCAAGATAGTCTTGACTTTGGAGTTATTATCACTTTTGGAATTTAACTATTGGATATTAATTCAGACCAATCACATGATTAACTTTGAATGATCAATATTTTCCATCATCATGAAGAAGGGTATATAGTTTCATCGGGGGATTATAGAACTGGAGAAAAACTCAATTAATCACATAACAACATATTTAACAAGCTTGTACTATGATTAATGACTACTTAAAACCTTGAAAACGAAAATTAATAATTTATATGGGTTTCTTACTAGATGCTTTCAGTTTACTACTTGACTCTATTATATAAATTAAAACGGATTTCAACCAATATTTTGCAAACGTATATATAGATGTATGAGACGTGTATATATATACTTGTTCAAAACAATGATAGAATATAATTATATAAAAGTGAATAGAAGAAAAAGGGAGTCTATGAGACGTGTATCTACACATACTATACATACTAAATAAAAAAATATGCACAAATATGGATGGACACCTGATGGTCTACAGAATATGTGGAGAAAGTATCACTCCACAGGCTAGGGCTATAACTGGTCACTGGTGGCCGGACATCCCTCGAGGAACTTAGAATATGTAGTTTGTTTACTGATTGAGGGTGATTGAGGAGAGTTTCTTTGGGACGATTGGGGGAATGAGAGTTTGATATGATATATTGGGAAATGCATGCATTATTAGGGAAATGCAGCGGGAAGCGTAATATATTTCTTGATTGGCAATTTGAGGAAGGAAATGTAAAAGTTGGTTTTTGGAGTAAGCCAGTTAAACATGCACTTAAAGGTCCATCCACCTTACTAGAAGTAAACATTGTTTAGGACAATAAGCCTAACTTTAATCTTTTTTTGTTTAATGTAGATGTTGTGAAATGGCAAAGGAGCATACGCTTATTTATAGTGACATGGTTTTAGTTATAGTATTTCTTTGGTATTTTTTTGTCATTTTTTATATACAACTTAGATGTATTCAAATCATGAACAATCAAATGTCAACGGCTATGAGCTAGCATTACCAATATTATATTTTTCGCGTCTCTAGTTGTTCTTTTAATTTTCATGATGAACCGCCTATCATCATTGTCATAACTATTATTTTACTTCAACTTCCTGTATACATTATTGTCGAATCTGGTCCTCGTTGTCATACCTATTATTTTACTACAACCACCAAATTGTAACACGTTATGTGATGTAGTTTTATGTATTATTAATTATTGCATAGTTGACATGAATAAAACATAATTAAAACTCTGTTCCCCCATGAGATTTTTGGGATTCTTTCGGGTAGCTGTTCCAATCTGATAAGAATGGCAAAAGATGGAAGAATCAATTAAATTGATAAATAAATTACCTATTGACATTGATTAGGTCAAATTTAACGTTTTGACCTCGCCTCACTTGAAATTACCAGAATAACCTTAGGATTGCTTTTCTATATGGGCCTTGACCCCACTTGACCGGTGGGCCGCGAGCCCTCCACCGTCGACGAGGTGAAGCCAATCATTCAGATCACGACATGTATACGGATCTGCGTTTCACGTTGAATATTAAGATAAATATGGAACGAAAGCAACGTAAAAAGTAATTTGATATTATTCTTAAATTATCGAGCTCTCTAGTTTCTAAGTACCTCATTACCTGATCTGTCTGATCTTCGGAGAGCCTTAGTTTTGGGCCGCATAGCTAGCGTAACGTGTTTCCTATTTCAGGTTCCCTTCGAACAAAGTACAACATCTTGCTTTCTCGCGACTCAAAGTGATCAGGTACATCTGGTTTACTTCCTAAATCATAAATATTTAATTAATTCCTCATATTACATCTAGTTTAATTTCAGCCATAAGGTTTTGTACAAAATGAAAATAGGAAAGGCTTTTCAAAACTATTTTATATAAAATGAAATTACAAAGAAGGACTAAAGAGACCTGATTACCTGCAATATTGAAACTGAAAATTATTTCAAAACATGTAATGACAAAATTGTATTTTCAATGCCTTGTACTGGCCGGTCTACGTACTTTGACATTTAGTCCCTTTAGTTTTGGAGGTGATCGTTTGGCAAACAGTAATTATTTAAGTTTTGCATATTGATTTTGTTCCTGTTCAACCCCATATTTGTTGACCAAACAAAATTAAAAAATCAATATGATAAATGTAAATATAAATAATTTATAGAAATTAAAAATGTATGCATCAATATTTCAATTCGTATTTGATATACAGATACATTTAAGTTCAACAATAAATAATATAGAAAATAGTCACGTAATATACTTAAAAAACGGATTTAAAGTTTTCAACCAATCTTTTGCGAACGTACGTATATATAGATGTATGAGACGTGTATATATATACTTGTTCAAAACAATGATAGAATATAATAGTGAATAGAAGAAAAAGGGAGGCTATGAGAAGTGAACTTATAAATATGTATCTACACATACTTACATACTAAATAAAAAATATGCACAAATATGGATGGATACATGATGGTCTACAGAATATGTGGAGAAAGTATCACCCCACAGGCTGGGGCTGTAACTGGTCACTGGTGGCCGGACATCCCTCGAGCAATTTAGAATGGGTTGAGATCTCATATTCCACTTTCTCTATTTCACTCCCTTTCTATATGTTTGATGAAAGACACGTGTACAATTGTGGCATTATCTTGTACACGTGTCTTTCATCCATTGCAATGGAATAAGAATGGAATAGAAAAAGTGGAATAGGAGATCCCATCCCAGTTAGAATACGTTTGTTTAGTGATTGAGGGCGATTGGGGAGAATTTCTTTAGGATGATTGGGGGAATGAGAGTTTTATATGATGTATTGAGAAATAATGAGTGCATTATTAGAGAAATGCAGCAGGAAGCGTAATGTAACTTTCGATTGGCAATTTGAGGAAGGAACTCATGTGAAAGTTGGTTTATGGAGGAAGCCAATAAAACGTGCACTTAGAGGTCCATCCATCTTACTAGAAGTGAACATTGTTTAGGAAAAATAAGCCCAACTTTAATCTTTTTTCGTTTAATATATATGCTCCTTTAGATGTTGTGAAATGGCAAAGGAGCATACGCTTATTTATAGTGACATGGTTTTAGCTATAGCATTTCTTTGGTATTTATTTTATCCAATTTTTATATAAAACTTAGATGTATTCAAATTAACAACCAAATGACAACGGTGATGAGCTAGCATTACCAATATTTTTCGGGGGCTTTAGTTGTCCTTTACAAATTTTCACGAACCGCCTACACTTCATTTCCATGTAGCCATGATCTGACAATTATGATATATAGATAATATTTGGGTTTTTATTCTATTTGATATGCACTTGAGTTATAGACGTGGGAATTTGATCTAGTACCCAGATCCAGGATTTTTAATATTAAAAAAATAGGCACATAAACATTGTTTAATATTAAAGTTGTACAACATATAAAAATACAAATTACAACATTGTTTAATATCAAAATAAAAAATTTAATTGCAACTAACAACCCATAATTTGAATAAAAAATAAAAGAATCATGAGTACTTTTACCCGAAAATTATAAAAAAAAATACTATCAAATTTTAAGAAACATTGTCCATATAAGCTATGAGTATGAAATTTGAATAATTTTGCTGAAGGGTTTTCTATCGAACGAAAATTGCTAAATATATATTTAAAAAAAGAGAAAGTTGGATCAAAATCCATGGAAGGAGCCAAGAAATAAGTTCATATTGAAAAAGATTATATTATAGTTTTGTATTATTATTATTATTATTATTATTATTATTATTATTATTATTATTATTATCATTATTATTATTATTCTTTGAAGATTAGTTTATAGTTTTTCAAATTGGAGGTATAACTGTATCCTCATGTACCACACTGGATCCGCTAGTGATTTGATCTGGAGTATAGCGTCAGTGGGGGCCCAAACAATTGAATAAATTATGAAATTACGTGCTTTGAAAATTTCTTATAGTATGAGCAAAATAGTAATTGTTTTATGACTTAAATGAATTTCATTTATTTATCAAAAGAAACTTACAATAGATTACAACATCGAGTGAAAAACTCTACACGATCAAAACCTCTACAAATCTAAAACAAAAGTTTTAATTGATCTAACTAACCCATAAAATCAAAACATCGCACTGAATGCATGCGTTGGACAAAACGTGTACCAAAGACATTGAAATTGCTTCTGTCACGTATTAATGTCGGGTAATGGATCATCTGAATCTTATAAACAAATGGTAAAAGTCACCTATTGAGTAAATATATTGATACTCAAAACATTAAATAAATCCACTTATTCTCCATAGGAGAATGAGAGAATTATAAAGAGATGAAGAAGAGAATTGAAAAGGTGTAAATTTGATGTATGTTAATATTATTTTTCTGAATTGTAAGTAATTTGTTGTTATTGTCCCGTAATACTTATAGCTGAATTTATTGTGTGACATTCCATAAAATAAATTTATGAGAAAAATAATTGTCGATCGAAAATGGACTGACGAAGATACAATCCTTATAATATGCTCTTCTTCAGACTTACTTTTCTTTTCATTTGGGAAGAAGAAATTCTCAAATATAACCCACTTAAAATCGACGCGTGTAAGAGAAAATGATAAAACTTGGTTGATTGTCTATAAATAGGAAATTAAGATATCACCACTTATTCACAAATGCCATTAACTGTCAGTCATATATGATTTAAGATCTGGTTTAGTCCTTGTCCAAATTAGTCTTCTATCTATAAGCTTTTTCAACTAATTTATCACTGCCACTATTCCAAATCCATTACATATGGGTTAGGAACCTTTTTTTTTTTTTTTTTTTCTTTTCAGTAAGTGTAAATTACCTACGGGTATTTTCATCAGAAAAGTTCACTCTGTAAAACTTTGCATCCAATAACCCACACACCCACACACCTACCCCAAGTAAATATGTGAACATGATGATATATATGTGAACGTTTTTATTTTTGGTATATTCCAATTTTTTGTGGAACAATTTGTTCCTTTTCTTTCTATGTTTATATATATATTGTTTGATAAATGGTTTTATCATGATTTTGATGATTTTGTTTTTATACCAAAACAATGTTTTTAAAGGTTGTCCAAATACTCCTAAATGATTTAAAATGGTTTTAATATTTTTCGGAGTATTTCCTCAAGTTTATTTTCGATATAAAATTGGACAACACATTTAATGTTTTTAAGTCAATGGGTTTTTCACATTGAAACTATATTTCTAATATTGTCCTAAATACTCCCGATTAGTTTAAAATGTTTTTACGAATTTTTCGGAGTATTTCTTGAGGTTAATTTTCGATAAAAATTGGACAATATTTGTCTCTTGGTCGACCTGGCCGCCCATAGGGCAACCCGTACACTGAAGATGTTTTTTGAAAGAAAATGAGACGGAAGAAAATTCAAGCGGTCGGCCGGTCGCCTGGGCGTCGACGGTCGGTCGACCGGTCGCCCAGGGTCGACCGGTACTGCAAGTGTGCAAAATCTCCTGTTCTATTTTTGGAGAGGTCGACCAGGCTAGGGGTGATGTCGGCCGGTCGAGCACCCTCGGCCGCCCGTGTAATTTTTGATACTATTTCAAACGCGTCTTTTTTTTTGTGCGCAAATCGTCGCCCTTTAGTTTGACATGACAAAATTATAACCAGTTGTGCGTGCAGACCATTCTTCCTTAAAATGTGGGATTGTTCTATGTCGATTTTTGTATCCTTATGAGACAACCATATTTATTTTAATCTCTTTGTCTTATTTGTAGACAAAAGAAAACATGGAGGAGCCCATGAAGGAGCCTATGTTGGAGGAGCCTTTGGAGGAGCCTTTGGAGGAGCCTATGTTGGAATTCAAATTTGAAGGCTCTCCTATAAATAGATGAAGGCTTGAGGGATCAAATATAAGACTTGATAAAAACAACAAGAGATATCACAAGCACATAATCTTTGTTATTCATTTCAACATTCTTGTTGTAATAGCCTAAGTACTATCACTTTCACATCTTGAGGTCTAGGCTTTCATTCTTGATTACACTTGCACTTTTGAGTTGTAATATTTTTTCAAAGTGTAATCTTGATTGTAATTCATCAACCAAACACAAGATATCCTTGTGAGTGTTCTTGTGGTAAGAACACACTTGGGTGAGCTAGGTGTTAGGTGTAAGAAGATTGTGGTAATCTTCTTGTTGAGGTGTTGAAGAGTGTGGTGCTCTTCAAGGTGAAGATTGTGGTAATCTTCACAAGGTGCCGTTGAAGATTGTGGTAATCTTCAAGTGAGATTGTGGTAATCTCAAAGGTGGTGTTGAAGAAGAGTGTGGTGCTCTTCAAGGTGTTGTTGTAAGTTGGTGTTGTATTAATTTGTGGTAAATTAATAAAATCTTTTTTCTTTTTGAAATCCATCCCGGATATACTGGGGTGGTAGAGGATTAGGCCCTAGGTGGGTTGAACCTCTTTAAATCGTCGTGTGTTGTTTACATTCCGCACCTTTATTATTGTCTTTGAGCATTCGGTTCGAAAAAGAGGGCGAAATCGAAAAGATGGAGATAATCTATTCACCCCCCTCTAGATTATCGTAGCCGCTTGGACTTACATATATATATATATATAGGATATGGATCAAATGGGTTCTACTATTTGGGGTGAGTCCATAGGACCTAATCCTAACCATAAATTAACATTTTTGGATGGTCCAGATCTAGGTGTTAGGTGTGAGAAGATTGTGGTAATCTTCTTGTTGAGGTGTTGAAGAATTTGTTATTCTTCAAAGTTGAAGATTGTGGTAATCTTCACAAGGTGCCGTTGGAGATTGTGGTAATCTTCAAGAGAGATTGTGGTAATCTCAAAGGTGGTGTTGAAGAAGAGTGTGGTGCTCTTCAAGGTGTTGTTGTAAGTTGGTGTTGTATTAATTTTGGTAATTAATAAAATCTTTTTTTCTTTTTGAAATCCATCCCGGATATATTGGGGTGGTAGAGGATTAGGCCCTAGGTGGGTTGAACCTCTATAAATCGACGCGTGTTGTTTACATTTTGCACCTTATTATTGTCTTGGCTTGTTTTGTTCGAAAAAGAGGGCGAAATTGATAAGATGGAGATAATCTATTCACCCCCTCTAGATTATCGTAGCCGCTTGGACTTACAAGTGGTATAGGAGCCAAACTCTTTGGCAAGCTCGTTTCACATCGCGAGTGAAGAGGAACGATCGTCGGCTACGAATGAAGCTCATATTTCCGGCACCTCCACCACCAAGCCACCTCGATTTGATTCCAAAAATTTTATATTTTGGAAAGAAAGAATGGAATGTTATTTACAAGGTTGCGGGTTCGATATTTGGAACATCGTCATAAATGGAGAATCCATTCCGATGATAGACACACCATACACCTCCAAAGCTTTCAAAGAGCTCAATGATGAAGAGAAGAAAATCATCTCCTTAAACGGTAAAGCTCTCAATATTTTGTATTGTTCACTTACTAATTTGGAATATGAACATATTGTAGGAATTCGATTGACACATGTGTTTGATAAATGTTTTTATCTTAATTTTGATGATTTTATTTTGTCACCAAAACAATGTTTTTAAAGGTTGTCCAAATACTCCTAAATGATTTAAAATGGTTTTAATATTTTCCGGAGTATTTCCTCAAGTTTATTTTTTTTGATAATAATGGACAACACTTTTAATGATTTTATGTCAATGGGTTTTTACTCCTAAAACAAGATTTCTAAATGTTGTCTAAATACTCCCGATTAGTTTAAAATATTTTTACTAAATTTTCGGAGTATTTCTTGAGTTTTATTTTCAACAAAAATTGGACAACATTTGTCTCGTGGTCGACCAGAATTACATAGGGCAACCCGTGCACTGAAGATGTTTTTGAAACAGAAAATGAGACGGAAGGAAAACCAGGCAGTCGGCCGTCGCTCAGGCGTCGGCCGATGCAGTCGACCTGGCCGCGGGGGGCCGTACACTGCAAGTTAGCGTTGAAAGCATTGATTTTTTCCCAACAAATGAATGAGGGGGACCGGTTGAACAGGGTCGACCGGTCGAAGCCTATGTCGACCGGTCGCCTGTTGTAATTTCCAAAGTGTTCTTCAATTCTCTTATTTCTGTGCGGCCGGTCGCCTCTGCATCATTAATGACAAAAAAATATGACCGTTTGACAATGAGACACATTTCCTTAAATTGTGGGATTGATTTCTAACAGCTATATTATTGATTTTAATTGTTTTTTTTTTTGTAGATTTTCAATCCCCAAGAGGAGCCTATGTTTGATCAATCATCTCCTATAAATAGAGGAAGTTTTGGAGCAACCAAAAAAACAACAATTGAGATACAACACAACAAGATACACTTCAAGCAAATACTTGGTCTTTCATTGTTATTATTCTTGTTGTAAATTTGCCTAGCTTATCACTTTCACATCCTTGAGGTCTAGGCTATTCTTGATTACACTTTGCACTCAAATTGTAATATTCATTATTGAGTTGTAATCTTGATTTTTGGTTATCATTCAAACACAAGATATCCTTGTGAGTGTTCTTGTGGTAAGAGCACACTTGGATGATCTAGGTGATAGGTGCAAGAAGATTGTGGTGATCTTCTTATTGAGGTGTTGAAGAATTTGGTATTCTTCAAGGTTGAAGATTGTGGTAATCTTCACAAGGTGCCGTTGAAGGAAGATTGTGGTAATCTTCAAAGAGAGATTGTGGTAATCTCCAAAGGTGTTGTTGAAGAAGAGTGTGGTGCTCTTCAAGGTGTTGTAAGTTGAATTTGTATTAATTTTGGTAATTAATAAAATTCTTTTTCTTTTTGAAATCCATCCCGGATAGACTGGGGTGGTAGAGGATTAGGCCCTAGGTGGGTTGAACCTCTTTAAATCGACATGTGTTGTTTACATTCCGCACCTTTATTATTGTGTTTGAGCATTCGGTTATAAAAAGAGGGCGAAATCGAAAAGATGGAGATAATCTATTCACCCCCCCTCTAGATTATCGTAGCCGCTTGGACTTACAAGTGGTATCAGAGCCAAACTCTTTGGCAAGCTCGTTTCACATCGCGAGTGAAGAGAAACGATCGTCGATTCTGACGAAGCTCATCTTTCCGGCACCTCCACCACCAAGCCACCTCGGTTTGATTCCAAAAATTTTATTTTTTGGAAAGAAAGAATGGAATGCTATTTACAAGGTTGCGGGTTCGATATTTGGAACACCGTCATTAATGGAGAATCCATTCCGATGAAAGATACACCACACACCTCAAAAGGCTTCAAGAAGCTCAATGATGAAGAGAAGAAAATCATCTCCTTAAATGGTAAAGCTCTTAATATTTTACATTGTTCACTTACCACTTTGGAATTTGATCATGTTGTACGTATTCGATCGGCATATGAAGTATGGCAAAAATTAGAAGCCATCAATGGAGTATTTGCAAATGAAAGGAGTCAAACAAAAGCATCTACTTCTCAAGGTCATACAAGCTCAAATCTAAGGAACAAGCCTCCTACAACTTCCAACTATGAAGAAGTTGAATATTGTTTTATGGGCATCAAAGAAGAAAATGAGGTAAGTTCTAAACCCTCTACTTCCTATGATAATGATTATAGTGATTTGCAAAATGACTATGATGAACTTCAAAATGAATTCCAAAACTTACTTGTTAAATACAAAAATTTGAAAAAGGAATTCAATGTTTTGATAAATGATAAGGATAGTTTATTTACTTCCTATGAATCACTATCATGTTCTCACACTACCACTCTTGATAAGGTGAGAAACCTTGAAAAAGAAAAAAGTACTCTTGTTGAGAATATTGATTGCATAAAAAAGGATTTATTAAAATCTAACTTGAGTACTAATAAATTGTCCAATATTGTTGATGTTCATAATTATGATAAAGGACTTGATCATAAGCCTAATGTTGTTAATCATATAAAAAAGGATCAAGTCACTATGTACGTTGGTCATTATGCTCCTAGAATTATTACATGCTTTTATTGCGGTAAAAAGGGTCATACGGTAAATACTTGTCGGGCTAGAAATAGCTTTAATTATTGTTGGAGACCTAAAAGTCTAAGGGTACCACAAAATAATGTGTTATTAGGTACCCGGCGAAATAATGATCGAAGAAAATTCATACCGCCAAGAAGACATCAAATGACCGTTTCATTTGATCAAAGAAGGAGAAATTATGTTCGACAAAGCCAATTTTCAAGAAGAGGATGTAATCAAAATTGGGAAGAACATAATCCTTGGAAATGGCAAAGACATCATCAACAAGATGATTCTCAAAGAAGAAGAGACCATCAACAATGGGAAGGTAAGAAACATTGGAAATGGAGTAATCAAAGAAGTCATCATCAACAAAGTGACTTCTCAAAGGGAAGATATCATCAACAATGGGAAAGACACAACCCATGGAAACAGCGTAATTGGTAAACCGTATCTCCCCATTTATATATGCATTTTTAATTCTATGCATGTTTTTATTTGTGTCTTAATTGCAAAATAAGTTTTCAAGTATTTATTTTTTTTGGTCTTTAGTATATCTGAGAGTTTCATAATTTTTTTAAAAAAAGAAGACCTTGCATGATTTTCTAAAACTCTTGTGCATTTAATTAGACTTATGTGGCTTATTATCTCTTATGAAATCTTATAGCATAAGCTTTTTTTGATATCTCCTATTACTTGCCTACACTTGTATTTTTTTGTACAAACTTTGTCTAAGAATTGTGTAGGATATGTATCTCATATTCATTGGCCATTTTCGTCATCAAGTTTCTTAAACTATCGAGGTATGTTGACTCGTATTTTTATTAGAACTCGATATTATGCTTATGCACACATCTTTCAAGATATTTCACTTTAACCCCTTAAGTGCCCTTAAATGATTTTGCAAATATTCTCTTAAAAGGGCACTACTTGTTAAGTCTCGATTTTCTCACATATATGTTTTCCCGAAACCCGTATTTGTTGGACTTGATCCAAAATTATCTTTTTGCAAAGTTTTATAACTTTTGGGGTGGAAAATCGATTTTTAAAAAAATCAAGAATGAAAGAGAAATTACGGGGCGGTCAAAGCAGGGGCGAAGTGCCGTCGCGTCGCCGACCGGTCGCACCCTACCTCGCCGGCCGCCCGTGCTATTTTTACAAGCTAAATACGTTCTGCCCTTCGTTCATAACAGAACCAAAAATCCCCCAAACCCTTATAACAGCGAAAATTCATCCCCATTCTTCAAAATCTTCAATTCTTCATCATTTTTCACGATTCTTATTGCTAATCTTCTTATTTTCACAAGAATCTTACATATATGGCTCCTCCAAAGAATTCTACCCGTCGAAATCCCATCTCCAAGCGTAGAAGGGGCGGAGAGGGTTCGTCGAGAAATCTACAAGAAGAAGCCGAACAAAGGGATATCCGAGCTGCCCAAAGAAACGTAACTTAAGAAGGTGATGATGTTCAAAATCCCATTCTCTCTCGGGCCCAAATTATCGAGCTCCGCGGAACAATTTCGCTCCAAAATTGCCGTTGGGCGAAAGGTAAAAAATCTTTTGTTACTCAAGGTCCTAATTCCCACAATGTTCTTAATTTCATCAATAAGTATGCGGAATGGTATTATGAGGATTCGGGAATGGGAGGAAAATCTATTGCTCGGACTAAAATGTGTCGTTTTAGTTCATTTACAAATGAGTATCCTACTATTAGAGGATTTTTGAGGAGCAAGGTTGGATGTATCTATGGGAGCATGCTTATGTTTTGTATGATGATGATATTATCCAACATTTTTATGCTAATATGTGGGTGCAATATGATAATGAAAGGAAGCCGATTGCCGTTAATTCGCTTGTAAAGGGTCGTCATTTTAGATGGACTCCCAATGATATTTGGCTTTTACATGTTAGAGAAGGTGGTTGGGATTATTTCTCTTGTGGGACTTGGAATGATGAAATGTTGGGGGTGTCGATGAAAGAAGTTAAGACGTATTTGGGAGTATGGCCAAAGTATTCTTTATTGGCAATGACACTTGAGCATCGTATTTTGTCGGTCATTGTCGCATATTGCATTTGTGGTAAGTCGGGAAAGATGCCTAGCAACATGGATTACTTTTTGACTTATAAGATTGCTAGGAGGGAACCACTTAAATTTGGTGCCATACTTATTCAATGTCTAATTGAGTCCATCACTCAAGGTAATAAGAAGTTGGTTATGGAAAATTGGATTTGTAAACTTCTTATTCAATCGGGACTACCTTCGTCGGAGTGTAACTCGGAGGTATTTCAAAATGACTTCGACATTGATAACATCTCCCAAATGGTCACGATGCGCAAGAATATGGACATCCGACCAACTAAAATGGCTAGAGGAAGAGGTCAAGAGTCCCCCGATCCTAATGACTTCTTTGATGACGCCGAGGCCGCAAGACTGGCGGAAGAGGGCGAACCGAGCAATCCGGAGGGTAATACCGGTGCTCAACCGCCTAGGAGGTATACTCAAGCCGAATTTGATGAAATGAGGGCTCTTCATGAGACGAGGTATGAGGCTTTGGAGCAAAAGACCTCCAAAATGCAAAAGTCTATCGGCAAGTTGAAGAAATTCATCAAGGATTTTATTCCCGGATCTTGCTTCTCCTCGGATGAGGAATGATGTCCCCACCCCCTTTACTTTCTAGCATTTTCGTTGCTTTGTATTTTTATGAACTTTTGTAAAACTCTCTCGTACTAATAAAATTTGCTTGTCTTATTGAAAGGGTGAAAATTACAAGTTGATTATGACTTGTGGGTGATCATGGTATTGGTGGAGTATTTGATGGTAAAAATACTCTAATTTAGCATATTGTTTGATAATTGGTATGAAGTACTTGATGGTAAAAGTGCTTCTTTTAATGCTTTGATCATTATGCTTAGTTGGATATGTTGGGACATTTGATATATCATACATGTATTGTTTAAGGCATGACTTATATTACTTGATGGATGCTCTAATTTTTGGCATTTGTAATGCTTTGATCCTTCTTAGCTTATATTATCTCAATTGGGTTGAACCCTTGAGAATCTACCTTGTTGAGCCTCTTATTTGATGAACAAATGTTGCATATGTTGCATATGATCTTATTGAGCTTTGGAATGAGGTTGATTGATGATGTTATTTTTGGCTTGAAACTTTTACAAGGACTATATACAACCTCTTTTATTTTTCACGCACACAAGGTGTTCGATGAAATGTCGCTATGAAACTTTCAACTTCTACATGATTCTCTTGCTTCAAAATGTCTTAAAATCTTTTTTAAATCATGTTTTTAGCTAACTAATGAGCTTATGGATCTCTTATGTTACAATTCTCCCATTTTTCCTTGGACTTTAAGTATAAATGGCTCGATGGTTGATAAATCGTCTCGTTTGCGCACTTTGATATATTTGTATGATGTTTTTATCATCCTAACACTCTTTTTGATGATTCCAAAGGGGGAGAAACAGGAAATTGGCGCATTATCTCAAAGAAGCTAATAAAAGCTTGTTATAAAAGCTATAAGCTATGGCTCATAAAAGCCATAAGTTATGATTCATTTTTTGTCCAATTATTGCTTGATGGACTTATACAAGTGTTTAATGATGTTTTGTGACAGGGGGAGCTTATAAGCTCTTGAACACATAGTAAAAGCTAAAACTTTTAGCTTATAGCTTATGGATATTTGACTTTACATTAGTCTTGATATGCTTGTTGATAGGGGGAGCTTGTGCTTATTATTGAAAATATTTACTCCCTACTTGGTTGCTTTTATATTTTGGAAATTTCGGTTGCTTCCAAACGGTCAAATGTTTTTTACCGGAAAATCTTTTCTAAAATTGTTATCCCAACTTGTGTAAAAATTGTTTTGGTTTGTAATCATCAAAAAGGGGGAGATTGTTTGATAAATGTTTTTATATTAATTTTGATGATTTTATTTTGTCACCAAAACAATGTTTTTAAAGGTTGTCCAAATACTCCTAAATGATTTAAAATGGTTTTAATATTTTCCGGAGTATTTCCTCAAGTTTATTTTTTTTGATAATAATGGACAACACTTTTAATGATTTTATGTCAATGGGTTTTTACTCCTAAAACAAGATTTCTAAATGTTGTCTAAATACTCCCGATTAGTTTAAAATATTTTTACTAAATTTTCGGAGTATTTCTTGAGTTTTATTTTCGACAAAAATTGGACAACATTTGCCTCTCGTGGTCGACCGGTTGCCCTATAGGGCAACCCGCACCAAGATGTTTTTGAAACAGAAAATGAGACGGAAGGAAAACCCGGGCAGTCGGCCGTGCATCTGGCCGCGGCGTCGGCCGTCGGTCGGCCGGTCGCCAGTCGGTCCCTGCACTGCAAGTTAGCGTTGAAACATTGATTTTTCCCAACAAATGAATGAGGGGACCGGTTGAAACAGTGGTCGACCGGTCGAAGCCTATGTCGGCCGTGGCCCTGTTGTAATTTCCAAAGTGTTCTTCAATTCTCTTATTTAAATGCGACCGGTCGCCGCCTGCATTAATGACAAAAAAAATATGACCGTTTGATGAGACACATTTCCTTAAATTGTGGGATTGATTTCTAACATGACTATATTCTTGATTTTAATTGTTTTTTTGTAGATTTTCAATCCCCAAGAGGAGCCTATGCTTGATCAATCATCTCCTATAAATAGAGGAAGTTTTGGAGCAACCAAAAAAACAACAATTGAGATACAACACAACAAGATACACTTCAAGCCAATACTTGGTCTTTCATTGTTATTATTCTTGTTATAAATTTGCCTAGCTTATCACTTTCACATCCTTGAGGTCTAGGCTATTCTTAATTACACTTTGCACTCAAATTGTAATATTCATTATTGAGTTGTAATCTTGATTTTTTGTTATCATTCAAACACAAGATATCCTTGTGAGTGTTCTTGTGGTAAGAGCACACTTGGATGATCTAGGTGATAGGTGCAAGAAGATTGTGGTGATCTTCTTATTGAGGTGTTGAAGAATTTGGTATTCTTCAAAGTTGAAGATTGTGGTAATCTTCACAAGGTGCCGTTGAAGGAAGATTGTGGTAATCTTCAAAGGGAGATTGTGGTAATATCCAAAGGTGTTATTGAAGAAGAGTGTGGTGCTCTTCAAGGTGTTGTAAGTTGAATTTGTATTAATTTTGGTAATTAATAAAATTCTTTTTCTTTGAAATCCATCCGGATATCTTTGGGGTGGTAGAGGATTAGGCCCTAGGTGGGTTGAACCTCTTTAAATCGACGTGTGTTGTTTACATTCCGCACCTTTATTATTGTGTTTGAGCATTCGGTTATAAAAAGAGGGCGAAATCAAAAAGATGGAGATAATCTATTCACCCCCCTCTAGATTATCGTAGCCGCTTGGACTTACAACATGAAGTATGGCAAAAATTAGAAGCCATCTATGGAGTATTTGCAAATGAAAGGAGTCAAACAAAAGCATCTACTTCTCAAAGGGATACAAGTTCAAATCTAAGGAACAAGCCATTTACAACTTCCAACTATGAAGTAGTCGAACAATGTTTTATGGGCATCGAAGAAGAAAACGAGGTATGTCTTAAACCCTCTACTTCCTATGATATTGTCATTCAAAATGATTATAGTGATTTGCAAAATGATTTTGATGATCTTAAAAATGAATTCCAAAATTTACTAGTTAAGTACAAAAATTTGAAAAGGGAATTCAATGTTTTGAAAAATGAAAAGGATAGTTTATTTACTTCCTATGAATCACTATCATGTGCTCACACCACCACACTTGACAAGGTTAAAAACCTTGAAAAACAAAATAGTACTCTTGTTGAGGATATTAATTACATGAAAAATGATTTATCAAAATTCAACTTGAGTACCAATAAATTGCCCAATGTTGTGAATGTTAATGGTTGTGATAGTTTGAAAAGTGAACTTGATCATGAGCCTAATATTGTCAAGCATATGAAAAAGAATCGAGTTCCTATGCATGTTAATAATATTACTTGCTTTTATTGCGGTAAAAAGGGTCATACGGTAAATACTTGTCGGGCTAGAAATAGCTCAAATTATCTTTGGAGACCTAAAAGTCTCAAGACTAATCCCAAAGGACCCAAGCACTTGAGGGTACCACAAAACAATGTTATATTAGGTACTCGGCGAAATAATAATCGAAGAAAATTTATACCGCCAAGAAAACATCAAATGACCATTTCATTTGATCAAAGGAGAAAACATTTTCAACAAAGTCATTTTCCAAGAAGAGGAGATAATCAAAAATGGGATGAACAAAATCCTTGGAAGTGGCAAAGACATCATCAACAAGATGATTTTCCAAGAGAGAGACATTATCAACAATGGGGAGGACATAATCCTTGGAAATGGAGCAATAGGAAGAGTTATCATAAACAAAATGACTTTCAAAAGAGAAGATACCATCAACAATGGGAACGGCACAACCCATGAAAATGGCGAAATTGGTAAACCGTATCTCCCTATTTAAATATGCATCTTGTTTTCTTTGTGCATATTTTTATTTGTGTCTAAATTGCAAAATGGTTTTCATATTTCTTAAAAATTTAGGTCTTCAATATATTTGTGAGTTTCAAAATGTTTTTTAAAACAGAAGACCTTGCATGATGTTTTTAAAACTCTTGAGCATTTGCTTTAACTATTGTGTTTTATAATCTCCTATGAATTCTCTTGGCACAAGCATACTTATGACATACATTGTTTTTATCCTACACTTGTATCCTGTTGCTTTGTGCTAGAGTTGTTCAAGATATATGTAGGATATATATTTTGTCATTTTCTTCAAGAGATGTTTTAACTATCGAGGTACGCTCATCATTGGTATTTATCTTATAGACTCGATATATTTTCGTCATATGCCTATGTGCTTATACAAGTGCCATTAAGAGAATGTTTTGATTTTTGAAAAGGCATTATTTGATATAGCT
Source organism: Rehmannia glutinosa (assembly GCA_016081115.2). Classification (NCBI taxonomy): domain Eukaryota; kingdom Viridiplantae; phylum Streptophyta; class Magnoliopsida; order Lamiales; family Orobanchaceae; genus Rehmannia; species Rehmannia glutinosa. The sequence continues at coordinate 477,284 of JABTTQ020003134.1, forward strand.
AGTTTTATCCAAGATTTGTAAAGGATTATATTTTGTTTTGATAAAACAATTGATCTACTAAGTTATGCATTTTATTGCACATATAAATACCACTATTCTTGGATACTTATGTCAAACCTCTTGTTCATATGACTCTTGTAAATGTGGTCTCAACTATGTGCTCTCTTATTGTCTAATTTCAAAAGAGACCTTATGTAGCTTTCTTAAGCTTATTTGAACTTGAATGATTTATTAGACTCTTGATGATGCATAGTATGTGGTGCTTAAAATAGTGTATCTATTATTCGATATTACTATGCTCGTGTGCAAAATATCTTGTTAAGATTTTGCAGAAATTTGTGATATTTCGCAACAAGTTTGATGAACAAGACAATGTCAGTAGCTCAATGATATTGTCAAGAAGAATGTAATGATTTTGATGTAATATTTGCACTCATAGCACATTTAGAAGTTATTTGCACTTTACTTGCCCATTCTTGTTTTGAGAAAATTTCAAGCTTTACCAAATGGATGTTAAATCCAATATTCTAAATGGTTTTATTCAAATAGAAGTCTATCGGAGTTTAAAATTTTTAGGCCAAATGATTTTTATAAAAAGGCCTTGTACGGTTGATACAAGTACCCCGTATATGGTTTGATAGACTTAGCTATTTTTGCAAAATAATTTTACAAAAGATAAAGTTGATACTACACTTCTTGTTTTGAAAAAGGACAAGGTTGTTTACTTGTGCAAATTTATGTTGATAATATTTTTGGTGCTACTAATGAATATTAGTGCAAGATATTTTTCCAAGTCAATGCAAGGTGAACCTAAGATGATCATGATGAGGGAAGCTCAAATTTGATCATTGGAATTCAAGTTCAACAATGCCAAGAAGGTGATTATATTCCACACTCAAAAGAAGAAGTGAGGCATTGAAGAAGAAAGAACCATTTCAACCTATATGGCCACAAATGTGAAAATTGACAAAGGTTGAGGTAGGCATGTTGATTGACAAACGAATTCGAGGTATGTTTATTCGTTTATTACTCCTTAGACTCAACATTCTATATGCCTTATGTCTATATGCTCGACTTAAAACAATCCCAACGAATCTCTTTAAAGTGCCGTTAAAAGAAATTTTCAAATACTTGTAAGGCACCTCTTCTTATGACTTGTTCATCCAAAGTTTTAAAACGTTATTATTTTTCGGGATAACAAGTTCGGTGTAAATGTTATTTTTCAAAATATGGTTCGTCATAATCGAACTAAACATATTAAGATTCGATATTTTTTTAAGGGATTGCATGTTTTAACAAAAACTTGAGATGTGTTTAATTTCGTCTCAAGGATAACTCGCGGACTTTTTAATCGCTCACCGCCGAGTATTTTACCTCATTTCGAGCTTGATTATGACATAATGTATATTGAATGAGGTCTACGTTTGCATTTTGCACGTTTTTAAAACTAAGGGGTGAAAAATCGGATTTTTGGATCAAATTTTGGACTTTCAAAACAGAACAGAACCAGTGGGCTGCCAGGGCAGGGGCCGACCGGTCGCCCACTAGCTCGATCGGTCGCCCATGCCTGTGACCGGTCGCCCTTAGCTATTTATTGGCTTAAATTGCATTATGTTTCAAACTTTGGCATTTTGGCCCTTTTTAACTCTATGTTCGTCCCTTTCGTAAATTGCACACAAATTTCACTTCAAATGTGTTTTGTTGCATAAAATTCATATTTTGGGGATTACCTAGCTCGATTATCATCATCATTGCTCATCTTTACCGATTAAATGGTAAGATATCTACTTCCTTATCTCAATTGGGTTGAACCCTTGAGAACTTGGCCAATATGTATTGTCTTGATAAAATTTGTATATGTTTGTGATGGGCTTGTTATTTATGATGTATTGTATTGTGTTTGAACTGATTTGGTGATGAAAAACTTGGCTTGATTACATTTACAAGGGTTATATATATCTTCTTCAATTTTTGACGCCCGCCAAGTGTTAGATAAAATGTTTCAATGAAAAATTCATCACCTACATGATTCTCTTGATTTCAAATGTCTTATGTATTTATAGAGATCATGTTATTGCCAATCAAATGAGTTTTCATAAGCTTCTACAAGTCATATGATCGACTTTTCCCTCCTATTTGGTCTATAAGCTTTAATGTTCAAATAGATCAATAAATCGGAAAAATTGCGCACTTTGATATGATAATATGACGTTTCTATCGTGCTAACATTTTTTTTGATGATTCCAAAGGGGGAGAAACATGTTATAAGCTCATTAGCTCATAAAAGCTAAGTTAAGCTAAACAAAAGAAGCTATAAGCTATGACTTTATACTTAGTCCAATTGTTGTATGATGGACTAATATACTTGTCTAATGATGTTTTGTTGACAGGGGGAGCTTATAAGCTCTTTAAGATCAATATGTAAAAGCTAAGCTTTTTGATTGCTTTTACATTACTCTAGTTGTGCATATTGATAGGGGGAGCTTTTGCTATATATGTTTCAATATCTCTACTCCCATCCTTGTGTTTATACTGCATGGAATGTTGTCGCTCACAACGGATAGTTCTCTTTAACCAGTAAAATTGTTTTGTTTTCAAAATCGACCTCGTTAAAATTGTTTTGGTTTGTAATCATCAAAAAGGGGGAGATTGTTTGATAAATGGTTTTATCATGATTTTGATGATTTTGTTTTTATACCAAAACAATGTTTTTAAAGGTTGTCCAAATACTCCTAAATGATTTAAAATGGTTTTAATGTTTTCCGGAGTATTTCCTTAAGTTTATTTTCGACAATATTGGACAACACATTTAAGGATTTTATGTCAATGGGGTTTTACATTGAAACTATATTTCTAAATATTGTCCTAATACTCCCGATCGGTCTAAAATGCTTTTACTATTTTTCGGAGTATTTATTGGAGTTTATATCGGACAACACTTTTGATGATTTTGTGTTAATGTGTTATTTCATCAATACTATATTTCTAATGTTGTCCTAAATACTTCCGATCGGTTTAAAATATTTTTACGAATTTTTCGGAGTATTTCTTGAGGTTTATTTTCGACAAAAATCGGACAACATTTTATTTAGGAGGTCGACCGGTACCTGGGAACGCATTTCACGAAACAGAACTCCCAGAACTCCTAAAAATGATCAGGGTGACCGGTGACGTCGACACCCCTTTGGACCGGTCACCCTGTTGAAATTTTGCGCGTTCTTTTCAAATCTTATTAGTGCGCTTGTGACGTCGCCCTCTAGTTTAAAGACAAAATTCTAACGGTTGTGCGTGATGACTTTTCCCTAATTTGTGGGATTGATTTCTAAAAGCTATAATCTTGATTTTAATTGCAATATTTTGTAGATATCAGATTCCAAGAGGAGCCTATCTGTTAGGAACTTTATTGTTTAGATTTTGATGAATGCCATGTAAAACTTAGAATAGGAAGTTGGCACCCCAATTTTGTTGTAAAGCGCATTGTAATAAATAAATTTGGTCAAGTGAGTTCGATCGGCTATGCCCAAACATGCAAGAAGACAAACCGGAGACTAGAAGGAAGACTCATTGTGAGACAGTGAGTATGGCAAAAGAAGAGAAGACGGGAACTCTATTGAAGGAGCGGTGAGATGCGGTGAGTGGAGTATCGTCAAGTCAACCCAAGAAAAACCAAGTCTCAAGTTGAAGTGACAAAAGAGTCATCCAATGATTGGAAGGCGACTCTAAGTCACCTGGGGAAAGCAAGGAAATGCGATCAAGTCGAGATAATCGAAAAAGATCCGTTGCTTAGTAAATCAAGAGAATTACTTAAACAAGTAATATCTCCATGCTACCTTTCTCGAAGTGCTCAGTCCCGAAACGTGCAAAAGGAATAAACCAATGGGAAGCACTACACCGTGTCGAACTGCGAAAAGGTGAAGAACAATTCATACGAGGAAATGGCAATTCCAAGGATCGCAACAAGACAAGCCAACGACCACAAGTGACTTTCAAAAATAAGCCTATCTCTTCAACGGGCGAGATTTTTGAAAGATCACTATAAAGGCCGAGGAATGACTCGAGAGAGGGTTACCAAGGTTACTCGAACCACGAACATTTCAAGAAAACATTTGAATCTGTAACATAAAATATTCTCAAATCATTCAAGATTAATCCTCAAGCCTACACTACGAAGAACATCAATCCAACACTCACTGTGAAGGAAAGATAACTTCAATCAGTTGAAGAGGAAATTACTAAAGAATCAAGGGTCTACATTCCACGAAGGATTGTAGGAAGGTTCAAGGTCGAACCAAGTGTTGAGCTTTTGGAAGGCTTCGTGATCAAATCCAAAGAGCTTGAGCAAGTGGGCTGTAGTAGCAAAGCATTTGCGCCTGTGAAGAAGCCGAGTCGCACGAGAAGCCTTGGTGAGTGATCAAGGCGTCTCTCAGGACCGAGTCCCAAAGGATCAAGTCGTTTGTGTGATCAAGACTTATATCCGGATGTTACCACTTTGTATCTCGATCAATACCTAGCGGATTCCTCCGGGGAGTTGGAGAAGAGAGGAGTAGAAGAATTACCCCATCTTCGAACCTCTATAAAAATCTTATTGTGTCATTTACATTCAGCACTTTAATTCTTGCATCATATTTGTTTAATTCTGCTGACATATTTGCTATCCATTAGATAATTTCTAAGTACTAAATCAAGCTCTAAATCTCTACTTAACCAAACTTAAGGGTGTTAAGTCTTCCACTGAAAACAAACCACAGTTGAGTTAATTTAGACTTAACATCTGAGTTATTCCATCAACAGCTCAGTTGAGTCTGTTGAGAGACTAACTCTACTAATTAACTAAATTGGTTGTCCACCAAGGACACAACTGTGTAGTATCAACTCTGAACTTTTAAAAGGACTAAATCAAAAATTTGGTAAGGTTTATTCAACCCCCCCTTCTAAACCTTACACTTACACCCCTTGGGACCTACAAGTGGTATCAGAGCGGTTGGTTCATTGAGCCTTCCGCACTGGTTACTGAACTAGATCTCCAAATTTTTCAAAGTCTGCTTTAGTACTTAAACTTTCAAAACTCTTTTTATCATTAAAATTTATTATCATGGAAGCAAATTTGACACGCATCCCTATGTTCACAATTGAAGAATTTGATGATTGGAAAATTCGTATGCGTGCTCATCTATCAAGCATTACATGATGAGATGTGGATAGTGATAGAGGATGGGCCACACGCAAATCTTAAAGGTGAACACAATTTGTAAGAAGAGCTGCGGTGAAGGTGAAGAGGATGTTGCTCCCGGACCGGCCATGGTTGAAAAACCAAGAACCGAATGGACAAATGATGACGAGAAAAAGATACAACCTGGACAATGTAGCCAAGGACATCCTTTACAAAACCTTGGACAAAGCCATGTTCAATAAAGTCAAATCATGCAAAACGGCTAAAGAAATCGGGACAAGCTCGGAGCAAATCAAAGAAAACAAATTATCGGTGGCTGTACAGAAATTTGAGAACTTCAAAATGATCTCGGAGAAAAACTGAATCAACCGGATGCTCGGTTCACATAAATCACCAACGAGCTATCCGCACTTGGAAAGGAATATACACAGACGGAAATGTGTATGAAGATCCTAAAAAGTCTCGGTGAATGGGAAATGAAGGTCATGGCACTAAGACATTCCATGGACCTATCGAAGACCTCCAACCATGAACTATTCTCGGATCTCAAAGCCTACAATTTGAGTGAGAAGAAAAGATCGAGGAAGAGACAATTTGTACCCAAAACAAATTTGCTCTAATTGTTAAGGATGGAAAAAGAGCCGAGGTCAAAGAAGTCATTGATCCGGAAGAAATAGCCACGATGGTTAAAAGGTTCAACAAGTTCTTCAATAAGAACTACAAGAGAGGCAAGAGCGAATCTTCCGAAGACACTCGACTCCCTCCAAGTCAAGGGAAGATAGGCCAACCAAGAGAAGATCATCAAAAAGTTGAATATCAAAGGGTCGACAATCCAAGAATGGAAAGAGCGATCAAAAGGTTGAATATCTATCTTTGGAATCGTAGGCAACAGGTCACTATGCCATTGATCGCCCATATCCTCGTAGTCAAAAATACGGGAATGAAGAAGAAAGGAAGGTCTTGAGAGAAAGAAGACAAGAAAAGAAAAAGGCAATGATGGCCGCAGAGACTGGCGAGACAGAGAGAGTAGTGAAGCCGACTACTCAAGTGACTCGAAGAAGAAGCCCGATCCGTTTGATGGCCAAGGAACAAGATCAACCCGACCAAGAAGATGAGGTACACTCCAACTCATCAAACTCGATTCTAGTGATAGTGATTGTGACACACACACTTCATCACCCACTCGATCTTTATGATTCATTAGGCAAAATGATGAAAGATTTTGAACACATTAAATCCTCACACACACTATTAAATGAGGAAAAAACAGCCTACTCAAGAGCAAAACTCACGGTGACTAAGGAGCCGAGTACTCTAAGTCAAATAGCGATGAGAATGAAAGTTTAAAGGTGAAAATGCTAAGCTAATAGCAGAAATAGTTGCCATAGAAAAGAGGGAGAATGACCTCAAAAATGTGATTGCCTCATTGACTAAGGCATCTAAATCATTGGATGATCTTATTATGAGTCAAAGAGAATGTGGAGACAAGACAGCTTAGGATTTAATTCCTCGTGCTATGTCAAACTCCAAAAGTAATTTGGAAAAAGGATCTTCAAGCAATGAAGAGTCTAAAAAATCCAAAATTCCAAAGGGTGCACACACATTCACCCCAAAGCACAATTACAAGCAAACTGGCCTTGGTTATAAAAGAAAAGGAAAACAACTTGAGTTGAGTGTGGCTGAAAGGACAAGCGAGAAGAGATTGATTGAGTTCCTCGGCAAACTCCAAGCAGAAAATACTCGTAAAGAAGAAACAGAGCTACCAAAAACCCCAGAAAATCTATAAAAGAAATACATATGATGGGAATGGTAGAAAATATCCAAGCCAAGCTGATTGGAATGATGTGAACTATCAGCATAGACTTATGGAATATAAGCCCAAATGGCAAAGGCCTAGAACTCAACAAAGGCCATTCCAAAAGTATAAGAGCTTTCATCAGCACACATATGCACCTAGGCACTACACTCAGAAACACCACAATTACCCAAAAAAGGCGATTGCTAAAACATATACACAAGCATACAGACAATAGAGACAGCTGTATGAACCTAAAATCCCCAAGCAATTTGCCAAGATTAATTATGATTATGGCACTGATAGATGGCAACCCCTTAGAGTCAAATCATTTGGCTATAAGTTGGTTGGATCATCTTACAATTCTAACCCCTCAGGACCCAGACAAATATGGGTACCTAAAACTTAATTTCCTTGATTGTAGGTTCAAGGAACAGCTGAGTGCCAAGGAACATGGTACATGGACAGTGGCTGTTCTAGACATATGACAGGAAACAAGAAAAATCTGTCAAAATTCAAGGAAGTTAAAGGAGCAAAAGTCATATTTGGAGGAAATGAAGCTCAGGTGAAATAAGAGGCATTGGATCCATCAAGAGGAATGGATTAGAAATCACAGATGTTGCATATGTTGAAGGACTCAACTTCAACTTGCTAAGCATCGATCAACTCGTGACAAGGGCTATAATGTTGGATTTAACATGGGTATATGCCAAATCAAGGATATTGAATCTAATGAAGTTGTGTTGCAAGGATGCGAGACAAAAGAACATGTATGTAGTAGATTGGTCAACCGCTACACCAAAGACTGTCTATTAGCAAAGAGCACATCGAATCAAGTTGGTGTGGCACAAAAAGCCGAGTCACCGAATTTCAAAACGATTAACAAGCTTGCAAGAAGTAATCTTGTGGAAGGACTTCGGACTCGATTATACAAGAAGGAGAGTATATGTGATGCATGTCGAAGGGAAAACAAACCAAATCATCATTCAAAGAAAAGACATGCCCATCTTCAACAAGAATATTGCATCCGCTACATATGGATCTATTTGTGAGTGGAACCGGCTAGCATAAGTGGAAATAAATACACATTGGTGGTAGTAGATGACTACTCAAGATATACATGGACTATATTCATGTGTAAGAAGAAAGAAACTCTCTGAGAAACTACCACGGTGATGAAGAGGATTCAAAATGAGAAGAGCCAAACCATTATCAAAATAAGATCGGACGGAGGAACCGAGTTTGTCAATTGAATAATAACTCAAGTATTGTATTGAAAATGGTATTGGTCATGAACTATCTGCAGCAAGGACTCCACATGAGAATGGAGTTGTAGAAAAAAGAACATAACTCTCAAAAAGCAAAGCGGCAAGGACCATGTTAGTCAAGCGGGGTTACCAAAAAGATTTTTGGTCAAGCAATCAACACAAACTTGCTACACTCAAAACAGGATGTATGATAAAATGGACGGTGACAAAGACTCCTTATGGGATTTGGTGGAAGAAAACCAAATGTTGCATATTTTAGAATATTTGGATGTAAATGCTTCATCCACAACAATGGCAAAGACAATCTAAAGGCCTTCGATGCTAAAGGCGATGAAGGTATCTTCATGGGATACTCGGTGAAAGCAAAGCCTCTGAGTACTCAACAAAAGGACTATGGTTGCGGAAGAATCCATTCATGTGGTATTCGATGAGCCAAATGTAAATGGAGAAGACATTGAAGAGTCGGTGATAAGTGAATCATCCAAACATACTGAGAAAAATCCTATCTTTCAAGTTTAAACGGAATTGTAAACTCGAGAAGAAGATGAGATAGTGAATCTCAAAAGCAATTTGGAAAATTTGCGGCTAAGTGATTACGAGAGAGTTGATCAAAGCAAACACAGCTAGACGAGATCGAACCGGCTAACTTACTTCAACCGGATGTAAGATGGTGAAAGACCATCCACTTAACTTGTCATTGGAGATATAAGAGAAGGTGTCAAAACAAGATCAGAACTCAACAAGAAGCTATGTTCACATGCTTTATCTCGCAAATAGAGCCCAAAGATGTGTTACAAGCATTGGATGACACACATTGGATTCAAGCTATGCAAGAAGAGTGAATCGGTTTGAAAGAAATAAAGTATGGGAATTAGTTCAAAGACCCACCCATCAAAACGTTATTGGTACTAAATGGGTGTTGAAACAAGATGAATGAGGAAGGTTACGTGGTAAGAAACAAAGCAAGACTAGTAGCCAAAGGATATTGCCAAGAAGAAGGAATAGATTTTGATGAAACATTTGCTCTGTAGCAAGATTGGAAGCTATAAGGATGTTTCTTGCCTATACAACTCACAAGAATTTTACTGTATATCAGATGGATGTAAAAAGCACATTCCTAAATGGTTTATTGGAAGAAGAAGTGTATGTTGAACAACCTCCAAGATTTGAGCAGAAGACTCTTGGAAATAAGGTATACAAACTCAAGAAAGCTCTGTATGGATTGAAACAGGCACCCAGAGCATGGTATGACACTTTGTCACAATTCCTAACTGAGAATGGATTCACAAAAGGAAAAGTAGATAGAACACTTTCAGAATTCAAGACAAAAAAGAGTATCTTGCTTGTTCAAATATATGTGGATGACATCATTTTTGGATCCACAAACAAAGAGCTATGTGACAAATTTTCAAACCTCATGCAAAGTAAATTTGAAATGAGCATGATGGGAGAGCTGACATTCTTCCTTGGACTCCAAGTGAAACAATCGAAGGATGGAACCTTCATAAGTCAAACAAAATACACAGAGATTTAATGAAGAAATTTGGTATGGAGGAGAAGTCTTCGTGAAAATACCAATGAATACATTAGTCGAGAATGGACATGGATGCGGATGGCAAGCTGTAGATCAACAAGATCTGAGCACTTATTGGATCATTGCTCTATCTCACCAAGCAGCCGGACATCACCTTTCTTTGTAGGTGTATGTGCAAGATTTCAATCTGCTCCAAAAGAGAGCCATATGACAATGACTAAGAGAATATTGAGATACTTGAAAGGAAGTCAAGAAGTTGGCTTATGGTATCCAAAGGAAGGTGGATTCAAGCTAATTGGCTATTCGGACTACGACTATCTTTGGATGCGAGTTGACAGGAAGAGCACCTCGAGGCACATGTCAAATGCTAGGAAACGAGTTAATTTCTGGTTTAGCAAGAAGCAAAATTCAATAGCCACCTCTACAATCAAGACGGAGAATACATAGCTGCATGGGGCAATTTGTTGTGCCCAAGTCCTATGGATGAGACAAAGGTGAGAGACTATGAAGTTGAAGAAAAAGAAATTCCAATTATGTGTGATAACACAAGTGCAATTGCAATCACTCAAAATCTCGTGTTGCACTCAAGAACAAAGCATATCGATGTCGATATCACTTCATAAGAGATCATGTTGAAAAGAAGGACATCATCTTGGAATATATATCAACCGATAAACAATTGGTGACATCTTCACAAAACCATTATGTGAGTCAAGATTTGAAGAACTCAAGCATGAGTTAGGGTTAATTGAGTGGTGACACTCGGAAGAATCAAAGAAAAGAAGTGGAACACAAAAAGGGAAAAAGAGTGAACTCACAAATCGGCTAAGTAAATCACCGATCGGAAAGAACTGACTATACCAAGTCGGTGACAATTTGAGTCACAAAGAGAATCGTGAGAAGAAGAGTTAAACCACTAAGGGTAAAACCGAGTCATTTATGAGCAAAGTGACAAAAACGCGATCGTTTTTACTAAGCGGGAATGTTTTTAAGAATTACGTCTAAAGATAATTATGACGTGTACAGCAAAAGCGCACACCAAGCTTATGATTGGATATAAATTTGCCGCATTAAATACGAGACATTAAATGCTAAATCGGCGTGCAAAATCTAAGCCGTTCATTTCGATCATATTTCAAAAACCACCCGCATGTCCTTTCATAAACCATACTTAAGCTTTCTTTCTTTTCTCTCTCATATTACCAAAACCGTTCATTTCTCTCAGAAGCAAAGGCAAAATTCTCTCGAAATCCTATCTATCTTCAAATCAATCTCTAAGTTTTCTTCGGTGAAATCTGAAAAATGGCACCAACCTATGATTTTGTCAAGTTAGGAAAGCAAATCCACAGGCAAGGTCTCTTGTGGATTTTGACGGCATGGTGAAACAGGGGTCCAACGACACCTTAGTGAAGAAAATTCTTGAGAAATTGGAAACGTCCTGGGCTAAAATCGTTTCGACGCTGGAATATCGATGACCTATGTGGAGGAGGTCGCACAGTTCACGTGAACGCCGAGATTCACGATGAAGGAATAAAGTCATATGTTCACGGAAAGAAGCTCACCATCTCTCGCCAAGGATTTGGTGAACACGCTCCACTACCGAGCGGAAGGAGCAACGAGAAATCAACGGCCGATGTAAACCTGGGCCGCTTGGAAAGAAGTAGCCAAGCCCGACTATCTTTGATAAAATAGTTTACCCAAAGCAAACAAGAGGCTTGTGAAGGAGGATTACCACAAACTGTTGGACATAGTTGCCAAATGCATAGACATCAAATTTGGCACTTTGACCAACATCACAAAAGCAAAGTTGATCGTAATGGTGCGATCATTGAAGAAAATAAAATAAATGGCTGAGTTTGTCTCTGCAGACTCGCGCGAGAATGTAGGGAACAAATCCTTCAAGGAAGATGGTGCATTTGGAGGATCCCTAGGATATGGCCACAGTGATTGGCCGGTGATGGAGGTGAAAGGAGTCCCTCTTAGACATGGAAAGGCGTTCCATGTAAACAAGAGGATGTTCAGATCAAACCTCTCAGCGCACGAGAAGAGAGCCTACGCCAAGAGAGCGACACAAGTGAGGGGGAATCGGTGACCACTGAAGATACTGATTGTTTCCTCTCCACAAAGAAGAAAGCGCCCCCCTGGTGCTAAGAAGACCGATGCTCCCTGCAAAGAAAGAAAGTCAAACCTCGCTCCCGCCCCTGCGGTGAGTCACCCGCCCCCGCAGCCGTGTCTCCCGCCCAAAGAAGGCGGTCGAGAAGGACTCTCAAATACCTTCTCCGATCGTCAAAAAGAGGAGAATCGATAAGCCAAGACGACCAGCTCCTCGAAGAAAACACAAAGACGCCCCCCCGCCCAAGACTCGTAAGAAAGCGTCTCGAACCGAAATCCCTCGGTACAAACTAGGAGACGAAGAAGAATCATCAAGCGCTCCGAGCTTGAGAAACCGGGCCGAGTCGGCCACTCATTTGGAGCAGACACGGAGGCTCGCTGGAGAAGTAGAGTTTCCAGATACTATAGAAGAAAAATGACTAAGTCACAAGGAGATCGCAGAGGCAAATCAAGACACATTTGTAGTTCAAATGGTGAGACACAAGAAGAAGCGATAGAGATGATAGTGATGTGATGATCCTATCCCCACCTTACCCGGACATCCAAAATCGTCTGCGTGAGTGGAGGAAATGGAAATTAAGTCGATCAAGGAACAGTTCCAACGGCCCGAGTTTATCGAAGAAGAAGAGGAAGGCTGCTGAACTTCCTTGGACTAACCTCTCGTGATCTCAAAGATTGGATGAAGAAAAATGCGCACGATATCTTGCAGATTTTCAAGGATAAGGAGAAGGAGAGAGGCGAGGAGAGGAAGCCGAGGCAAGAGAGAAAGCCAAAGATCGCCCTCTCTCACTGGAACCCTGAGAACATACACATTCTCACTTCGATATTTTATCGAAAGTGATGAGGATCGGACCATCTTCACGCCCACGAAGAGTTGCAAATGCAGCAAGCAATGCATGAATCCGAATTCTTCATGAGAAGAGCATGATGGAGGGTCCATGAGAGTCCTCCAAAACACAAACCGAAATTGATCCAATGGGAGTGGTTCAAACAAATCGCCACCGTTGTTCTTGCCACCACTTCCCCACTCACTCGGAAGAAGGAATTAAGGAGGCTGGCGATGGCGGGTTAGTGGGGACCCGGTTGAGCCAACCCCTAAAGAAGGTGTCTTACTACCCGCCCAACGGTGAACACTCGATGAGATACAATAGGGAGTTTGGAGACGAGTGACCCCATTCCAAGTCACTGTGGGTGTGCCACCGAGGGGAAATCCCTCCCTCCACCGGCAAGGTCGGAGAATGTGCGAGATGACTCCACAACGAATCCAGGAGGCGAAGTGGAGAAAGTAAAAACACAAAATGAACAAAGATGTTGCCATCAACGAAGCTCAGGCGAGTTGAGACTGTCTCACCGGTGAGGTGCCAACCGCTACTCTCGAAGGCTAATGACGCCGCGATGCAATCGAGGCACGAGGAAGGAACAACCCCGGGAGTTAACACTGGGCGATGAAAGTGCAATCCATGGGGTTGAGACTCCAATGGATGCCACCACAGAAGACCCTAAGACGGTGACACTTGTCGAAAGAGAGGTCCAGTGCCTTGCGATTGAGACTGCGCAGGAGGTAATGAAGGCCCACGGGAGGTTGAGACTTCCGGTGTAAAAAGAAGTCAAGTAGAGAACATCCCTCCTACTATCATTGATCCATCCGAAAAAGGAGATAAAGCGCTTCATGATTCCCAGGATAATCCCGATGTAACCTTTTTGGGATCGAAGGCGACGAAGAAGAAGCTAAGTCATCCCCGTGATTGATCCAAAAGACTCACCAGTGCGGATGTTCCCCCGCATGAGCAAGTCCGATCTCAAGACTACCCGTCAAACTTTCAATTTTGATGATGAGCCACCAATGGAAATCTCATCATCATCCGATGATGCTTCCGATAAGGCCGAGGACCAGTCTACTCAATTGGAGAAACCAACTCGAGACCAACGGTTGTTGAGACAGTGAGGCTCGGCAAGTCGGGTCCACTTCACAAAAGACCCCACCAAAAGAGTCCACCGCACGGGCTCCTCAAGCCGCAGCAGTTCGACTCAAAAGGAACTTCACGCGCACCTCTCATTATTGAACAAATCCTAGTTGGCCGTGATGATTCCTTTGTAGAATCATTTCCTTTCTCTCTGGAGGTACCCGACCTCCATGAAGAGTCGAGAGAATGAACTCGCACGCTTCCACAGACCAGCTCCTATCATTCCGTCAGGTACCATCGTTCGAGTGACTATGGCTTTGACTGCGTGGCCATCACCGCAACGGAAGAAAAAGTGAAGTTCGGGAGGTGTTCAAGGCATTATTTGCTGAAATTGAACGGATGGAGAGGCACCAGGCCTCTATGGACATGCGATCGGACAAGAGATGCTAACCTTATCTGCGACTTGAGAGGCATAATGATCGTCGGGATCGGGAATGGTGGCAACAACAAAGAAACAATGCGTGTGGAACAAGTTAGATACTTCATGACATTGTTCAACAAGTCATTGGTATGGAGAGTTGAGAATCGATGCAAAAACGAAATTGAGAGAACACATTGAGCACATGCATGAAGCTCACACATCCGAGATAAAGTCATTGCGTGAGCAAAATAAGAGTGATCTCCAGCGTATGGAAGAAAACATGGATAGAAAATTCAGCCTTCTCATGGCTGAAATGAAGCTAATTTCAAAGCAGAGTCCAACGCCACTCGCTCGAATTCCGTGCCGCATACTCCGCAGAGACTCGAGACAGAACTCGACTATCGCAGGCTCGACTTCCCGCTTGCCGATATATTTCAGTGTTCCTCTCTCCTTTGATGATGCCAAAAAGGGGGAAGAGAAATACTTTAAAGCGCTAAAAGATCTCGAAGGTGAGAATGAGGAAGAAAATCGTAAAGGGAAAGACAAGCGAGGAAGTGTCAAAAACAAAAGAAAGGAAAGTCCGTTGAGGGGAAGGATCGAAAGATGTGATCTTAATGATTACACAAACCCCCAACAAGGTCTTGTCACGGTGACATTATCGACAAACTCCCGGTGACTCGCCACTACAACACTCTGCTATATCTATGGGAAAAGAGAAAGACAATTGAAGCAGGGATGGAGGAAGTGGAAGGAAGAATGGATGCCCGAGTTATGAACATCTTGAAACAACATGGAGGCATTCCAAAGAGAGAGACACTTATGCCATCTCGGATGTCGGGACCGAGCCACGATCAGTTGATGAATTTAAAACGCCGCATCTCGAAGGATACTTTGCAAAAATGTCTATGGCTCAAGCTTGGGACTTATATCGGGAAAAGGGTCTCACGCTATGTGAAGAAGGCGACAGCGTGAGACTACCGATCGCTCTGCTTTGGTCACTCCGGTCACTCACTTTGGAAAGAAGAAGACCCTAGTACAATACACGCCCAGAGGTAGAGGAAGAAGCGTGGTGGAGGAAGAGGGTTCAGGACTCAGGCCTCGCCCAAAAACATTGAGCACGTAGATCCGGCAAGAAAGGAGGGATCTTGGGGTAGTCTTGACCAAGTAGCCAATTTGCAAGTGGCTAAAAGTAATCTTGAGTATGCCAAAAGAATAGAAGAAGAAAATAAGAGACAAACTCAGCTATGGGAGGAAAGACAAGAGAGATTAAGAAGAGATGAAGTGCCAGGAAGGCATATGAAAAGAAGAAGAAGGCGGTGACGATGAGAAAAAGAGAAGAAGAGCGAGAAGATCTTTGAACAAGATGAAAGAAGGAGACGGCGAAGGAGATGAAGTGTTCTTTGTCCACCCCTTCATGTATTTTACTATGTAAATACATACTATGTAAGTCTTCCGCAATAAAGCTATAAACTCTTTATTTTTTTGTGTAGACAAATGTTTGCTCACGATACACCTTGTGCTTGATTGTGTAAAAGAATGTTATGATCAATAAAAGGATTGATTCTATGCATACATTCTATGTGATACATACACTATCTGTATGTATCTTTGCTATTTACATTTTTGAATGGTTTAAGTTTTGGCATCATCAAAAAGGGGGAAATTGTTAGGAAATTTATTGTTTAGATTTTGATGAATGCCATGTAAAACTTAGAATAGGAAGTTGGCACCCCAATTTTGTTGTAAAGCGCATTGTAATAAATAAATTTGGTGGGTCAAGCCGAGTTAAGTCACTATGCCCAAACATGCAAGAAGACAACTGGAGACTAGAAGGAAGACTCATTGTGAGACAGTGAGTATTGCAAAGAAGAGAAGACGGGAACTCTATCAAGGAGCGGTGAGATGCGGTGAGTGGAGTATCGGTCAAGTCAACCCAAGAAAAGCCAAGTCTCAAGTTGAAGTGACAGAAGAGTCATCCAATGATTGGAAGTCGACTCTAAGTCACATGGGAAAGCAAGGAAATGCAAATCAAGTCGAGATAAGCGAAAAAGATCCATTGCACGTAAATCAAGAGAATTACTTAAACAAGTAATATCTCCTTGCTACCTTTCTCGAAGTGCTCATCCCAGAAGCGTGCAAAAGGAATAAACCAATGAGAAGCACTACACCGTGTCGAACTACGAAAAAGGTGAAGAAAAATTCATACGAGGAAGTGGCAATTCCAAGGATCGCAACAAGACAAGCCAGCGACCACAAGTGACTTTCAAAAATAAGCCTATCTCTTCAACGAATGATTTTTGAAAGATCACTATAAAAGGCGGAGGAATGACTCTGAGAGAGGGTTACCAAGGTTACCTGAACCATGAACATTTCAAGAAAACATTTGAATCAGTAACCTAAAATATTCTCAAATCATTCAAGATTAATCCTCAAGCCTACACTACGAAGAACATCAATCCAACACTCACTGTGAAGGAAAGATAACTTCAATCAGTTGAAGAGGAAATTCTTGAAGAATCAAGGGGTCTACATTCCACGAAGGATTTTAGGAAGGTTCAAGGTCGAACCAAGTCTTGAGCTTTTGGAGGGCTTCGTGATCAAATCCAAAGAGCTTGAGCAAGTGGTCGTAGTAGCAAGGCAACCGCCTGCCGTGAAGAAGGCCGAGTCGCACGAGAAGCCGCTTAGTGATCAAGGCGTCTCAGATCGAGTCCCAAAGGATCAAGTCATTTGTGTGATCAAGACTTGTATCGGACTGTTACCACTTTGTATCTTGATCAATACCTAGTGGATTCCTCCAGGAGTTGGAGAAGAGAGGAGTAGAAGAATTACCCCATCTTGAACCTCTATAAAAATCTTATTGTGTCATTTACATTTCAAAGACTTTAATTCTTGCATCATATTTGTTTAATTCTCACTGACATATTTGCTATCCATTAGATAATTTCTAAGTACTAAATCAAGCTCTAAATCTCTACTTAACCAAACTTAAGGGTGTTAAGTCTTCCAATAAAAACAAACCACGTTGAGTTAATTTAGACTTAACAACCGAGTTATTCTATCAATGGCTCGGTTGAGTGCGTTGAGAGACTAACTCTCTTGATTAACTAAATTGGATGTCCACCAAGGACACAATTTGTGTAGTATCAACTCGAACTTTTAAAAGGACTAAATCAAAAATTTGGTAAGGTTTATTCAACCCCCCTTCTAAACCTTACACTTACACCCCCCTTGGGACCTACACTATCAAGTATCTATCATCTCCTATAAATAGAGGAAGATTTGAAGCACAACAACAAGAGAGAAAACTACAACACAACAAGATACACTCAAGAATACACTTGTTCTTACATTGTCTTATTTCTTGTTGTAATTTGCCTAGCTATTCACTTTCACATCCTTGAGGTCTAGGCTATTCTTGATTACACTTGCACTCAATTGTATAATTCATTATCGAGTTGTAATCTTGAATTTTTGGGTTATCATTCAACACAAGATATCCTTGTGAGTGTTCTTGTGGTAAGAACACACTTGGGTGATCTAGGTGTTAGGTGTGAGAAGATTGTGGTAATCTTCTTGTTGAGGTGTTGAAGAATTTGGTATTCTTCAAGGTTGAAGATTGTGGTAATCTTCACAAGGTGCCATTGGAGATTGTGGTAATCTCAAAGGTGGTGTTGAAGAAGAGTGTGGTGCTCTTCAAGGTGTTGTTGTAAGTTGGTGTTGTATTAATTTTGGTAATTAATAAAATATTTTTTTCTTTTTGAAATCCATCCGGATATCTTTGGGGTGGTAGAGGATTAGGCCCTAGGTGGGTTGAACCTCTATAAATCGACGCGTGTTGTTTACATTCCGCACCTTTATTATTGTCTTGGCTTGTTTTGTTCGAAAAAGAGGGCGAAATCGATAAGATGGAGATAATCTATTCACCCCCCATCTAGATTATCGTAGCCGCTTGGACTTACAGAATTGTCCAGGTTTGCCACTCATATGGTTAGCACTAACGCACTAAAAGTATAGAGATTCCTTGAAGGACTAAGGCCAGAATTGTATAGAGATGTCAGCATGGCAGGAATTCAGGGAATAACCTATTCACATGTTGCTGAGAGAGCACGGGTGGCAGAACAAGCTGAATTAATGATTTTTTGTGCCCGGGAGGCTAGACGTCAATTCAAGCAGGGACAGGGACAAAGATGGGTTGGAAGCCCAAAGAAGAGAGCTTTCCAAGTTCAGCAGCAACAGAGACCTAATTTTTAACCCCTCCAAGGACAAAAATAATGGTAGCAAATTAAGCGCCAAAGAGCCGATCAGGGTTAGGCACCTATACCACTACCAGGAGGAGATTGCCTTAATGGTGAAAAGATTCAACAAGTTCTTCAATAAGAACTACAAAATAAACAAGAGTGAATAATCCAGGAGACACTCAACACCTTCCAAAGCAAGGGAGGATAGACCACCAAAGAGAGCTGATAATCAAAGGACCAAATGTCAGAGAGCTGAAGGGATCAACTTTGTGCTCTAGTGGTTGAGACATGTATTGTAAGGGTGAATGATCGGGTTTGATCCCATACGGGTACGTGTGTACCCTCCCCAAGTTCCCCCCATTGTACTAAAAAAAAATATCAGAGAGCTGAAAGAGCACACTACCAGAAAGCTGAAAACTTATGTTGGAATTGCAGACAACCTGGATATTTTGTTGTTGAATGTCCTTACCCACCAATCAACAAGTACATGAATGAAGAGAAAATAAAGATTTTCAGAGAGAGAAGACAAGAAAAGAAGAAAGCCATTTTAGCTGCTGACACAACCAAGTGTAAGGAACCAGCTGAGTCAAACATCAGTGAAGCTGACTAATCCTCTAGCACAGAAGAAGAGGCTTTAATATGCCTCATGGACAAAAAAAGGAAGATGAGGTACAATCTAACTCATCTCATTCTAATTCTAATGATAGTGATACACAAACACTTCATCACCCACTGATTTTTATAATTCATTAGGCAAAATGATGAAAGATTTTGATCATGTAAAAACCTCACACACACACTTGTAAATGAGGAAAACAGCCAGCTCAAAAGCCAAAACTCACAGCTAACTAAGGAGTTGAGTACTCTAAGTCACATAGCTGCTGAGAACACTGAGTTGAAGGCTGAGATAGCTAAGATCCAAGATGACTAAGCTGCAACAGAAAAGAGGGAAAAAGATCTGAAAAATGTGATTGCGTCATTCACTAAGGCATCTAAATCATTGAATGAACTTATAATGATTCGAAAGGAAAGTGGAGATAAGACAGACATTGAATTTAATTCCTTTGTGCATGCCCAAGCTCCATAAGTGATAATGGAAAAGGATCCTCAAGAAATGAGGGAGTTCAAAAATCCAAAGCACCATATATTGCACCTATACCCACTCACAAACACAATCACAACCATGATGCCCATAAATACAAAGGTAAAGGCAAAAAACCAGCAGAGTATGCTAAGAGGACAGCTGAAACAAAATTCAGAAGAGTTCATCAGCAAACTCCAAACATAAAATACTCTGTAAAGTCTAAACAAAGCTACCAAAAGACCCAAAGGTTTCAGTAAAGAAAATCATATGATGATAATGGTAGAAATTATCCCAGCCAAACTTATTGGAACAATCAAATGAGACATCAACCAAGTCCTAAGGGATACAAACACAAGTGGCAAAGACCTCAGACTCAAAATAGGTCATTCCAAAGGCAAAGAAACCATAATTAGCACACATACGCACCCAAAATAGCTCACACACTGGCATACAAATAAAAGAGACAGTTGTATGAGCCTAAACTCCCTAAGCAATTTGCTAATGTTCATTTTGATTATGGAACTGATAGGTGGCAACCTCTTAGAGTCAGACCATTTGGCTATAGGTTGTTTGGATCACCTTATAGTGCTAACCCCTCAGGAACCAGGCAAGTATTGATACCTAAACACTAATTTCCTTGATTGCAGGTTCAAGAAACAGTTGAGTGCCAATGAACCTGGTACATGGATAGTTGTTGTTTGTTCGGCTTATTTTTTGCTTCACCGCAAGTGAACGACGCAGTTAATAGATAGGGTAAGCCAGATCGATCCCACAGAGACTAATAAATTCATACACTAAGTATTGAGATTGTAATATTATTATTTTTATTTGGACGATCGAAAGTTGATGGTTGTTTTGTAAAAGTAAGACAATATTTTATCATAAAAAGACAAAGCAAAGAGTTCAATTGAAAAGATCAAGTGGATGAATGGATTCCAAGATTATGGTTTCAATTAATCTCTCTCTTGTTATCCGATTAATCAAAACCAAAGTTATTATCTATCATCCCTATAAGACGATCACAAAAGTATTTTATTCTCTCTCTCGAGACACAATAAAAACGTTGATTGGATTATCTATGCTAGCATCTCTACTCAACATAAGATAAAAACCTCCCAAAAGTATAAAAGATTAGTTATCCTCACAAATACTCATAGACTTCTCAATCATGCAAAGTATTCATGTCAAGAACTCAAGATCTAGTATTGAAACTCATCTCTCGAATTATGAATCAATACATCAAGAAAGTTAAACCATTGGCCATATGATAAAACAAGAAATAAAACATAATATTTGAATAGGGTTCAAAATAATAACTTCAGTTCCAGTTAAACATCAAACAAGAGTATCAATTAACCTAATCCCAAACCCCGAAATCACAAGGTGTTTAGCCGGACATAGGATATAAACAACTCATAGACAAATCATTCATATTCATATCAAACTAAGTGAAAATAAAAGGTACAATGGAATAAGCAAACTCAGGGAAATTGATGATCTCTCGATCAATCTTGCGAATGCTTGAGTCATGGGCTTACTGGGCAGGCTGTTGGGACTCCGACAGGCTATTGAGGGCAGTGTACATGGATGACGACCTGTTGGGCTATGTTGATGGGCCACCTTTCCCTTTTTGGTCCTGTATTATATTTTGGTTTAGGGTTGTACCCTCTTCTGAAAACTCTTATGTAAATATGTACATGTAAATAGCTGGGTTATGCGGGTTATGTGTTTGGTCACATGGATGTCTGTTGTGTTTAATAACAGGGTTTGTTACTTCTTTGCTTATGGATATGGGTTGTCATTTTCTTATAAGTAAAGTGAACTTGCTTGTTCGTTGTTAAAATGTCATAGGAAAAAGAAATGTATATCTATATAGGGTTTACGTTGTCAAATTTCATTTTTTATACTACTTAGTAATGTAGTAGTAGGGGTAGGCGTCACAGAGTGGTATTAGAGCTCGGCTACAAGTTCTGTAGACTATCCATGTACATGAACTCAAAACTTGTGGAGTACATCAATGCCAGTAAGTTTTAGTTTATTGTCTAATGTATCGTTTCATGAAATTATATTGGCCAGGTGTTATTAGGTTATCCTAAGAGAGTCTTTCAGTCATGGTGAGAACTAGAGGTGAGAGTAGTGGTGGGGATAGAAATCAAGGGGGGAAACCCCTATATTAACTGGTGATCGAGATAATGTCATAAATCGACTTACGGAGCTCATCTAGCGACAGTCTGAACAAATTCAACCACTCATCCATCAAAGAGATATAGCTAGAGAACAAAGAGCAGAAATGAATCAACCACACCAAAGGGCGGATCAAATCGAGATAATGGAGGAAATGTTCTTAAAGCTAAATCCACCAAGCTTTGAAGATACAGTAGATCCTCAAGCTGTAGAAGACTAGCTGAGGACTTTAGATAACATGTTTCAATACAGTAGGGTCCCATAAGAAGAAAAAGAAATGTGTGTCTCGTTTATGCTTCATGGAAGTGCGGGACATTGGTGGGATACGATAAGGAGCATAGAAGATGTTACGACAATGACCTGGGAAAGATTTAAAGAACTATTCAAAAACAAGTACTTCACGGCTCCTATTCATGTAATGAAGATGACCGAGTTCATACTACTATGTCAGAGAACTTTGACGGTCGGGGACTGTATTTGCAAATTTGAAGAATTGTCCAGGTTTGCCACTCATATGGTTAGCACTAACGCACTAAACGTAGAGAGATTCCTTGAAGGACTAAGGCCAGAACTATATAGAGATGTCAGCAAGGCAGGAATTCAGGGAATAACCTATTCACATGTTGCTGAGAGAGCACTGGTGGCAGAACAAGCTGAATTAAGGATTTTTCGTGCCCAGGAGGCTAGACGTCAATTCAAGCAGGGACAGGGTCAGAGATGGGTTGGAAGCCCAAAGCAGAGAGCTTTCCAAGTTCAGCAGCAACAGAGACCTAATTTTCAACCCCGCCAAGGACAACAACAATGGGAACAAATTAAGCGCCAAAGAGCTGATCAGGGTAAGGCACTTATACCACTAACATTTTGCGCTAGGTGCAAGACAAAACATATTGGATGTTGCACGGTAGATACCAGGAGATGTTTTACGTGTGGGATGCCAGGACATTTTGCTAGTGCATGCCCAAATAGGCTGAACTATACAGGATAAAAAAATGTGCCAGCCAGAGCATTTACTATCACCAGAGCAGACGCAGAGGCGAACCTATCGGTGGTGACAGGTAAACTTCTTACCTTTGACACCCCAAGATTCGTACTATTTGATTTGGGAACGTCACATTCATTTGCATCCACTGAGTATGTGAGGAGACTGGGTAGGACACCTGATGTAGCTGAAGTAGGTTACAATGTAACAATTCCCTCGGGAGATTCTAAATAAACAAATCAAAGTTTGAAAGCTTGTGCTATTCCAATCGAAAATAGAGAACTTTATGCTAATCTAATTGTGTTAGCCATGAATGACTACGATATCATTTTGGATATGGATTGGTTATCAAAGTATGGTTCTACAATCGATTGTCAGAAAAAGACAGTAACATTTTGACCCCAAGGGGAAGATCCATTCACCTTCATTGGAATCACGACCCATTTTAGATTTCCAATGATATCAGCACTAAAGGCGCAACGTTTGTTGGATGCTGGCTGTGAAGGATACCTAGTAAGTGTCATGAGCATCGATGAACAACACCAACTAACCCTTGATGAAGTTCCAATAGTGAGAGAGTATCTCGATGTATTTCCGGATGATCTTCCCGGATTACCACCTGACCACGAGATTGAGTTTGTTATTGACCTGATTCCAGGAACGTCTCCAATCTCTAAAGCCCCATATCACATGGCTCCATTAGAACTGAAAGAACTAAAGACACAATTGTAGGAGTTGCTAGATAAAGGCTTCAATAGACCTAGCTTCTCGCCATGGGGTGCGCCGATATTGTTTGTGCGAAAGAAGAATGGTACGATGAGATTGTGTATCGATTACCGAGAATTGAACAAAGTCACAACTAAGAATAAATACCCGCTACCTCGAATTGACAATTTGTTCGATCAACTTCAAGGTGCAACAGTATTTTCAAAGATCGACTTGCGATCCGGGTACCATCAACTGAAAATAAATGAAGATGATATACCCAAGACAACCTTTAGCACGAGGTATGGGCACTATGAATTTTTTGTGATGCCATTTAGATTAACGAATGCCCCGGCTGCTTTCATGGACTTGATGAATCGGGTATTTAGAGACTTTCTAGATAAATTCGTTGTTGTGTTTATCGATGACATCTTGATTTACTCTAGAACAAAAGAGGAGCACGGTGAACACTTGAGAATAGTATTAGAGGTCTTGAAAGAAAAGCAATTATATGCTAAATTCAAGAAATGTGAATTTTGGTTTGATCGAGTAGTATTATTGGGACATGTCGTGTCCGGAGCAGGTGTCTCGGTTGAGCCAAGTAAAGTAGAAACTATCAACAATTGGCCACAACCTACAAATCCTTCAGAAGTACATAGTTTTCTGGATTTAGCTTGCTATTATCGTTGGTTTGTGGAAGGATTCTCCAAGATTGCTTCGCCTTTAACGCAATTGACCAGAAAAAGTGTCGCATTCAAATGGACGGAGGCAAGCGAATGAAGTTTTCAAGAACTGAAAAAGAGATTGACTTCAGGACCTATTCTATCAATTCCATCAGGTACTGGAGGTTTTGTCGTTTATAGTGATGCGTCGAAGAATGGTCTAGGATGCGTATTGATGCAAAATGGTAAGGTTATTGCATATGCATTTAGACAATT
This sequence comes from Rehmannia glutinosa, assembly GCA_016081115.2. Lineage (NCBI taxonomy): Eukaryota > Viridiplantae > Streptophyta > Magnoliopsida > Lamiales > Orobanchaceae > Rehmannia > Rehmannia glutinosa. Next base: position 501,616 of record JABTTQ020003134.1, read on the forward strand.
GAAGGACTATGAAAAGAACTATCCTACACATGATTTAGAGCTTGCGGTAGTGGTATTTGTGCTTAAAATATGGAGGCATTACCTATACTGGGAACGATGTGAGATCTACACAGATCACAAGAGTTTAAAGTACTTCTTCACACGAAAAGAACTAAATATGCGACAATGTTGATGGTTGGAATTAGTGAAGGACTACGATTGTGTGATCAACTATCATCCTGGTAAAGCCAATGTTGTAGCAGATGCATTAAGCCGAAAATCAATACAAAGCAATGCAATTACGATTCGCATTCGAAAACCAGAGTTAATGAATCTTCAGAAAATGAACGTAGAGGTTGTATCATTAGAGTTCGTTGAAGCTAAGTTAGCAGCGTTAACACTCCGTCCGACGCTACTTGATCGAATTCAACAGGAACAACAAGGTGATGATTACTATGCCAAAATGAAGAAAGATATTGCCTCGGAAGTGTCTTCTGATTTCAAAATATCTGAGAGTGGAGTACTACAATTTAAAGAACGATTATACGTACCCAACAGGGACAATCTCGGAGAGAATGTTCTAGCAGAAGCGCATTGAACGCCATATTACTGGTGGACAGGCATGAAAAGGGATGTCGTGAAATACGTGGAATAATGTTTAACCTGCCAAAAAATAAAGGCAGAACTCAAAAGGCCATCTAGAACATTGCAACCTCTGCCTATTCCAGAATGGAAATAGGAAAGGATCACCATGAATTTTGTGACAGGTTTGCCCAAAACTGTCGGGGGACACGATGTTATTTGGGTGATCATTGATAGATTAACCAAATCCGCTCATTTTATTCCTATTTGTTCTACCTATTCCATGGACCGATACACACAACTTTATATACAGGAAGTGGTTAAACTTCACGGTGTGCCACTATCCATTGTTTCAGATAGAGACTCTAGATTCTTATCTAATTTCTAGATGAGTCTACAGAAAGCACTAGGGACACAATTATCGTTTAGTACTACTTATCACCCTCAAACCGATGGACAATCAGAGCGAACGATACAAACTCTAGAAGATATACTCAGAGCTTGTGTTCTAGATTTTCAAGGACAGTGGAGTAAGCATCTACCTTTGATAGAATTCTCCTATAACAACAGCTATCAAGCCACAATCGGGATGGCTCCCTATGAAGCATTGTACGGTTGAAAGTGTAGATCGACGGTACACTAGGACAAAATTGGTGAAAGGAAACTTCTAGGCCCATATATGATTCGAGAAATGACAGAGGTTGTAACGCAAATTCGACAAAGAATGAAAACCGCTCAGAGTCGACAGAAAAGCTACTCAGATCAAAGAAGAAGAATGTTAGAATTTTCTGTAGGAGATCGAGTGTTTCTTAAGGTGGCACCGGTGAAAGGGGTAATGCGATTTGGAAAGAAAGGAAAACTTAGTCCTAAATACATAGGACCGTTTCATATTACTGAGAGAATTGGTGATGTGGTTTACAGACTTGACTTACCTACGTCAATTTATCAAATTCATGATGTATTCCATGTTTCTATGTTGAGCAAATATGTTGCTAACCCATCTCACATTTTGGCAAACGAGCCGATAGAGTTGAAAACAGATTTGAGCTACGAAGAGATACCTATGGGGATATTGTTACGAGAAGTAAATAAACTCAGGAATAAGGAAATCGCATTAGTTAAAGTACTTTGGAGGAATCAATCAGTAGAGGAAGCTACTTCGGAAAGAGAAGACGAAATGAGAGCTAAGTACCCTGATCTATTCCGGTAAGTAAAATTTCGAGGACGAAATTTTCTATAAGGAGGGGAGGATGTAATATCCGAGCCTCTCACTACTCACTAGGCCAATATAGTTCATGCATTACATGTTAATTATGTGATGCTATTTACATAATCTGATTATTTTATGTGACATGGCTAGTTTTATAATTTTAGAACTCACTTATAATAATTAGTCGTCGGATTGCTAATTTAAGTAGGAAAAGAAAAAAGTACTTATTTGTCGGATCATTAGATGCTAGCTATTATGGTACACGTGGTAACATTAAAATTATAAGAGTCACAAGACGACATGTGGTAAATTTACGGGTGAAAGGTGGCAACAATGTGTGCATTGAAAAACACAAAATGCGGGCAAATTGATTTAACGGATTAATGTGATCTATCATTGAGAACCTGATACACTACAAGAAAACAATTAAATTCCAACGAACTAATTCCAACAAAATAAAAAACTGTTGGAATTTTAGAAATTCCAACGAAAATTCCAACACCACAACAAATTGTTGGAAATTTCCAACAGTAATTCCAACGGTATACAAAACCATTGGAATAAACTATTGGAATGTCCATTGGAATTAAAATTCCAACGAAAATTCCAACCCCAAAATAAACTGTTGGAAAATTTCAATAGTAATTCCAATGGTAAACAAAATAGTTGGAATAAACTATTTAAAATACTATTGGAATTTTTACAATTTCAATGGAGATTCCAACGTTGCAGCATACTATTGGAAAAATTCCAACACAAATTCTAACAGTAGACAAGACTATTGGAAAAAACGGTTGGAGTTTTCGTTGCACTAGTACATATAAAAATCAGCAGAATACGCATCGGTTTCCACCAAAACAGATGCCTAAAAAAGAGTGGTGGCATTTTGAAAATAAAATAAAGTTTTTAGGCATAGTTTGTTTATGAGAAACCGAGACCTATAGAGACTTTTAATTTTGAAAATAAATTTTAGGTGACATTTCCTTAGAACAACTGTTACATTTAAGTTTTTTTTTTTAAATTTAGGCTTCAATACAACGTCATTCGTGAATTTAGGTAGCAAACCCAGCAATTAACTCCCACTTTTCCTTCCTCCGTCGTCGGCACCGTCTAGCCTCGCAAGCAGCCGCCCCTCCATCGGTGTCGTCTAGCCTCGCGAGCAGCTGCCCCCACTGCCGATGTGGCGGTCGAGCCCTCACAATCAGCTGTAGCCGTCGTCGGGCCGCGCGACTCCACTGACCACATCTCGACTGGCCAAATTCATCTTAACTTTCATTTTTCCTTCCGTTAACCCAGGATTGGTGTTTAAATCCAACACGTTTTGGCGGATACTAGTTTTTAGGGTTTCGTGGATTTTCTGTTGTGATGCGCAATACTATTCACGATTGTTGTTTTAGCGTTTATGAGAAATTTAGGAACACTGTGGCTGTTGATGTGGTATATGATTTATCTATCTTGATATTTGTTTTAGATAATCTTATCGCCAAGGTTATTGGTTCTGTATTACGCATCGCATTGTTTGATTTGTCAAATTGAACAATTAATTGCTAAATCTGTTTTGTTGAACTTCCATTGATACATTTGGCTCATAGTATTAGTTAGTTCTTTTCCACACATAAGAAAGACAGACGTTAACTGAGCATTGTCTTAAGTTTTTTTGGTTTCGGGAATATTTCCCCTTTCGTAAGCATCTGTAGTAACTAGCTATTGCTTTTGATTATAATTATTTTTTTTATATCCGTTTGTAGTTGGAGTTGAAGTTGACGATGATAGGATTAGCTTCTTTTGACACAAGGGAAAAGACATTGCAGAACTAGTTGCAGCTGGACATGAGAAGTTGGCATCTGTACCTGCTGGTGTTGGTTTATATATCTGTTATATATCCCAGTTATATTTTTCTGTAAGTGAATTTTTCTAATGACATTTCTTTGAAGTGATTTTTATAAGCTGAAAAGTGAAATAGCTGCCATCACCACTAACTTCTGGCTCCTATAGCCTCTGGTTGACTGATTTAGGTTTTCTATATTGTAATGCTTGGCACAACGGTCATCATACCCGCTGCTCTGGTTCCTCAAATGGGAGGAGGAAATGTGATGATTAAATTTCATTTTTACACGATTTCTCATTACTTATCCTTATATCCATTTGGTTTTCTCCAGGAGGAGAAAGCACAAGTAATTCAGACTTTGTTGTTCGTTGCTGGGCTAAACACCCTATTGCAATCATGGTTTGGAACCAGTTTAGCCGTTGTGATTGGATGATCGTACACTTTCGTCGCGTCCATTATTTCGATTATCCTGTCTGGTAGATGGAGCGACCTGGATCCTATATCGGTTCGTGATCTTGATTTTATCGCTGTTGTACCTTTGATCTTTTGAAAGCGCATTGAATCTTGTGTCCATAGTTATTGTTGTACATACCATTACAAGCACTAGGCAGCTTGTAAAGTTGCAATCTCAAGAATAGCATATAATAAGTTTCTATTAATGAGTTAGTTCCTAATATAGTATTCCATTTTCTGTAGGTTACACTGCCAGACTTTTTCTTGGCAGACCAATTCACAAGCCAGGTATTATGTTATGCTGAAATTCCTTTTGGGTCAGGCTTGCTACTTCATATGTATGTTTAAAAGTAGTCTTTTGTCTGTTTGACTGCTGATATAGGCTATGAGGAGCTTTGAATATTGCATTTGCTTCTATGGAAGGGGGAAATTATCTCAAAGATTGATCAGATGCAACAATCTTGATTTGTATAATGTTTTTTATTTTATCGTTGCAGTTATACCATACTGGTTTTGCTTCCTCAAGGTTCACCTTTGTTCGTTATCTTGTTCTAGAATTTTCTTTTCTATGTGTAGTTTGTTGTCCTTCTAACTGCATGATTGAATGCATGACAATGTATTAACTGATATTTATCTTCCTCTTCCATGCTTATGATTATCATCAGTTTTGTTACCTTTCAGATTCACATTATTGCACTTTGATTATCAATTGTAATTTACTTTCCATGCCTTGTTGTCTTTCCTGAGTTACTATGTTGCAGGATTATGAGATGTCAATCGAGTTCTTATCAAAGATCCAAGGAGAGTCTTTCTCGAGTTTATCTTTTCCAACATTCTCCATTAATGTAATATGTGCTTTGTTACATGTAAGTCCTTTTCGTGTCCTCTTCTTCCATGTAAGTCTACAAAAACCACATTAATAAAGAGTGTTTTACAGTTTGAGTATAAACATTTTTGATATGCCCTTAAGAATGTTTTATAATTTGAATTATCCTTAATGTGGTAAAAGGATCTGAACAGATTTTTGGTACTTAAAAAACTTTTCGATATAATTAAATAAAATAGCTTATAGTTGCTCTATTCTGATTTGTTTGATAGGACAATGCAATTAAGAGGTTTCTGGTGAGAAACATAGTCGAGCAAGCTGCTGTGAGGGATGTGCAGGAGCCTTGTGCTTTTGATAGTGAGCTTTTTGGTTTCTTAATTTGTTGTTGACTTCTTCTATGGCCCATCTCGCTGCTATGTGTGAGCAAAGCATTAGAAAGAGACTGATAATTGATGTGTGGCCCATCACGGTGTTACGTCTCTTAATGCATTTTCTTATGTGTGAATTGTGAAAAATCTTGCTTGTGATATATATGTTAGGAATTTGTTTAGTACTCAAGAATAATTATTAGCATTTTTATTTTTTTTTACTTTTTATAATGAACTTCTTGCTAAAGAATTGAATTATGGAATTGGATTGTATGAGATGCTTTATTGATGGAGACCAGATAGTATGCAATATATATAAAGGATTTGTATTTCATTGTTATTTATCGAAAGTAAACTATATTTTTTATCTTATTCTGATCAGGGCATATGCCTGCAGCTTATGGATCCTTTAGAGTTTAGTGTTGCTGAGTTGTTCACTGGTAAGTTTCTTTACTGGTACTATTTTGAGCCTAACTTCTTACTACCCTCCCCTCCTGATTGGAAAGAAAAAAAATAAAGGCGATAACACACACTTAAACAATTTCCCCTCCCCTCCCCTCCCCTCCCCTCCCCTACTGCTTCCATCAAGATTTGGAAAAAGCAGTTGAAAAAAATCAGCATTTCTGTTTTGGACACTTAAACAATTTATCTCTGATTTCTTTTAAGAAGAATTTTCTAGCAATGGTCCTCAAAATCTTGTCATTGCTTATTTTCTTTTCTATGATTTGTGTTTTATGTTCAGTTATGGAGCCTGGAAACTTTGCAGTATATACAAACTTTACAAGGCCATAAAGATGTTGTGATGTCTGTTTTTGTGTTGGGATCGTTTTATTTTGTCAGCTTCAACAAAATCTGTAAACGTTATGGATGATGATATAAGGGAATGATGATGATTATGGAGACTGTTAATTTGTTTGTGTTGGCTTTATTTTTTGTTGAAGGATTTGGGGGTCGTCGTGATGATAGTATTACTTTTAGGATTGTTGATTTGTTTCTTTTTGGAATTTTTTCTTAACTTCCAATGGAAATATACTGTTGGAATTATCGTTGGAATTAATTCCAACAATATAATGTCGTTGGAAATAGTGTTGGAATAATTGTTGGAGTTCATTCCAACGATTATATATTCCAACAGATTAATACCATTGGAATCATCGTTGGACTAAATTCCAACGGTATAATTCTATTGGAATTATTGTTGGAATATTCGTTGGATTTTTTTCCAACAATTGAATATTCCAACGGACAAATACCGTTGGAACTGCCGTTGGAATATTTTTCCATTGGAATTTCCGTTGGAATTTTGGCATTCCAACGGCCATTTTACCAACGGCTCATTTTCCGTTGGAATTTCCGTTGGAATCGATAATTCCAACGGAAACTGGTCAAATTCAAACAGATTTTTTTCGTTGGAATTTTAATGTTTTCTTGTAGTGATAGTAAGATGTTATATTATTTGGGATTAATAGTTTTATAAGTCAAGAATAATAATAATAATAATAATAATAATAATTATTATTATTATTATTATTATTATTATTAAGAATAATAATAATAATTATACATGTAAGTGATATATCATATGATATATACGTGGGTACATAGATATGTTTTATATATGTAATCATTACAGGTATATATATGTATATACATGAATCTTAGATAACTTAAATGAATACAAAATTGATATATTTATATATATTATAACATAACCGCCTTACTCCGGATAGGATTATATATCTACGTTGCTTAACACAGAAAAGAAAGTTAATAGAAAGAAAAAGAACATAAAACACACACACACACACCGATAGAGATCAAGAATACAAGGAAAAAAAGAATGCACGGCCACTAAGGAATTTATTTGATCTAAATTTTCATGGGCTAAGCTTGCACGCACCAATGAAGGTAATCTTTTCATTTTGTTAGAATTACTCAATTATTCATGGATTCAATATTCAGAGACTCTAGTCATGTAATAATCAAGTCAAAGGGTAGGGATTTGAGTGGATGTTATTAAACTTGGTTAATTTTGATATTCAATTATTCACTAATCTTAGTGATCTGATTTTTGATATATATTTAAAAAAAATATATATATATATCTTTTAGATTTATAAGGTATGAAAGTTTAGACTCTTAACCAGTTAACTATTATTTCTAATTTCACCTTATGAACGAATTGATAAGGAAAAGTAAATTAAAATAAAGTGAATATACATATTATGTAAAATAATTATATTTATATGATATTTATATAGTTAAAATTTGTAACTGGAAACAAAGTTGAATTCATATATGTTTTAATTGAGATATAACTATCTCTAAAATTTGAAAGGAAATAGATTGAAGAGATTCCTGATTTCTACAAATTAATAAAGGTTAAAAAAAATAATAATATAGTGCATTGATGAGTGGTGCTAGACACAGAGCAAGAAATCAGAGATGATTAAGAAATCAAACTAGGCCTAACTGGTATATCTCAATGCGTAATTATTATTATGTAACATTTAACTAAGACGTAAGGCCCCTTTTATAATGTTCAGAATAGGAAATTGTGTTAAATGAATCTTATAAGTTGATACCTTGTTATCATTACAGATTGCTCACACATAAGGTCAGGGATGAAAGACAATTAGTTTACCTTCAGTAGCATATCAAAAGAAGCAAGGTAAGTAAAAATCCATCTGCAACTGTAATGAATGAACATAATATTGTTTGAATTAATTGTATGATATGTGACTGTGGTATCTTGTTGAATATATGTGGGTATTATATGTCATAACCCGAAACTTTTGCCTTTTTAATTATTAGGGTTAATTATTTATATATAGTATAATTACACGCATTTTGACTTCTCATATTCACATTTGGATACATGCAAATAATAATTAGCAAATAGATTATATATATATATATAATTATCTATCTATCATGCTTAAAGCAATACGTAATAACATAATTATAAGTTTATAATGTAAAGAATTGATTAGGATATATTGATATATATTAAATATATATATATATATATATATAACTTATATACCACTAAGCATATTATAAAAAGCCACTAAAGTGGGCATATATATATATATAACTAATTAGAAAGGTAAGTTTTGTAATATATTTATATAATTGTTCTCAGTGCCTGTCTACATCTTTAATAATATCATTAGTTCTTGAACTTTCTTATGTTTATCACAAAGATAGACACACAATTTTTATATGGATATGGTCATGACACCATCGCCTCAAATGAAGATACATGAACACATGTAAACAATAAATTAAGACAACACAAATATTATCTAATTATTAATCCTAAACTACACAAAATTTGCACACATACCGCGGATGGAACTGCACACACACGAGTTGGAAGGAAAACAAAATACAGAGTGCTTGCTCGGTGAGATATAGCAAAAACAAAATAAGGGAAAACATAAGTAAATAGGGTATCAGACTTGCAAAGTAGAGTAACTCCCTTGACTTTGATTAATTTTGTTTTAGTTTGATTCTCCAATTCTAATTGTACATTAGAATAATAGAAAGAATAGGAAAATGCAGTATATGGAATGATAGTTCTCATAAGTAGCTCCAATGTTATTTCTTTTGTTTAATTAGTCACCACTATTAAATTAGTTCATATGCCTGATTTCAGTTTCTTATAAAAGACAAGAAAAACACTTATATATATATATATATATATATATAGATTTATGTAATGATTGGTGATATAATTATAAGAATTCACTACATAGGTTGGTAAATTTGTAGAATATAAGGGATGTTGGTTGTACTGGTTATGCTAATTTTATTAAAATCAGATTGTTTGAATTATATTCAATTCTTAATTGTACCGAGGAAGAATACATATTTGTAAGGTTAAAAAAAATTGTAGACACATGATATCATTAGTGTTAAATATATGATTTGAAATGATTATGTATTTTTAATTGATTTGTTAATAGGCCGAGATCCAGATAAAGGAGCAACCAAGGCCAACTAGTGGCCGGATAAGGACACCAGTTGTGAGTATAATCTTTTAGCTTGTTATTTGACTTGTGTGATTATATGATTATTGTGTTGGAATGAATCATTTACTTATTTGGCTACAATGATTAGTAGTTTATCGTGCTGCAATGTGAATTGCATGATCCTCTATGATGATATTGTGATGAAATTGAGATATGTGATCTCCAATGATGTTATTTATATGGAAATGGAGATATGTGATCTCCAATGATGTTATTGATATGGAAATGGGATATGCGATCCCTACTGATGTTATTTATACGGAAAAGAAATATGTGATTACAAAAATGCATTCATCAGAGATTAATGAATTCTGTTATGGCCATTAATGACCTTGAATCACAGAATTACAGTCATCCAGAATTTCTGGATTACAGAGTACCGTACGGCCACCTCGAGTTCACTGAACTCTACGTAAAATAAAGAATTACAAAGTGCCATGGCCATCTTCGTGATCACGATTTATTCTTGGTATTAGTTGGCCCATAACAATAAAATAATATGACCAAGCACGTGCATTTTTTTTTTGTGTTTATGAATATCATGAACAAAATGTGTGAAATGATTACTAATGATGTGCCTATGTGATGTTAAATAACTTGTTATTGGATTATACTTGCTGAGCTTGCAACTCACCAAATGCAATGTTGTCAATTTTTAGTTGTTGTAGATAAAAGTTGATCCGTGAGGTGTGACAGAAGTTAAAGCATGGATCAAAGGTCGGCCGGCTGGACTCCCATCCTTCTCCCTCAGCTCATCATTTGCATTTCATATAGGGAGTCTATTTTGATCTGTATATAAAAAGGGCAAGATCGTTATTGTTTTCTAGTATGGATAAATGCACATGTGTAAATAACCGTTGTTAAATCTTTTTAAGTGAATGCTTCTGCTTGCAAAGAAGGGTTACAGATCATGATTAACATGTTAATGTCATGTGCAATGCAGCCGTGCTGCCTATGAATTATATTTTTATGTTATAAAAATACGTGTTATAAGGGTAAGGGTGTTACAGTTTAGTTTTGTATCAGAGCCTGTGTAGAGGTTCTGTAGACCATGGCATGACATGTGCATTATCATTAAATGTTATACGAAAGTTACAATTTATCTCATATTATAGGCAAAGGGTTGTGAGTCAAGAAGCACATGTACATAATGATGAGCAAAGTGTTCACGGAGGGGAAGGAGCAGCCGAGCCAGAGTCACACTCATCTCACTCACATCTGCATCATATGCATGGAATACCTGCTCCTTTTGCGTATCCACCTTATCCATTGGTAAATCCCCATGAACCATGGGAAAGAAAGTATGATAAATTTAGAAAAATGGGAGCTGTGGATTTTGTGGGTACTACTAATCCAGCAGAGGCAGAAACATGGCTGAAATGAACAGAAAGGATTCTGAACTTGATGAAATGTACTCCTGAAGAAAAGTTTGATTATGCAGTATCACTCATTCAGGGAAATGCGTATGATTGGTGGGAGACTATACCCGATAGTACTGTTCAACCACCTATATTGACCTGGGATGATTTTTTGAGAGAATTTCACGATATGTACTTGCCAGAGGTTTATAGGGATCAGAAAGAAAAAGAGTTTCTTGAACTTAAACAGGGGAAGTCGATCGTTTCTTGAGTATGAAGTGTTGTTTAATCAGCTTTCTCATTATGCCCCACATATGATAGCCACGGAAAAGAAGAAATGTACTAGATTTGAATCTGGACTCCGGTTTGCTATTCGAAATCGTATTACACCCACAGATATGGAGTCTTATATTAAGTTGAAAGCTGCAGTAATACGTGCTGAGAAATTGGAAGCTGAATCAAGACAAAACTTTCAAAAGATATAATAAGAAGAAGCGGTGTGGCGGAGGATTTAGAAATAGAAAGGAATTTCTTGTGCTGCACTGAGAGGAGCTTTCCGAGCAGTTCAAAAAGTGGTAGTTTTAGGGGTGCAACATTAGCCAGTAAGAGTGTTGGTTCTACACCACCAGTTCCCACATGTGCACATTGTGGAAAGAATCATTATGGAGAATGTAGATTGCTTACAGGAAAATGCTTTCGATGTGGTGAACCTGGACATATAGCGAGGAATTGCACAAAACCACGCGAGGAACCCACAATTGAGCAAACTAGGTTTAGTGGTTTCAATCCTAATAGAGGTCGAGTTCGAGGAAGATTCGGTATAGGAAGGGGCACTAGTGCAGAAGAAAGTCAAGCGAGCAGGCAACAAAGTCCAACTCGAGTTTTTGCCATGACACATGAAGAAGCTAAAGCTGCACCAACCGTAGTTACCGGTAAACTCTCAATCTCTTATACAAATGCTTATGTTTTATTTGATCCAGGAGCTACACATTCATTCGTTTCACAATCACTTGCATCACAATTGAGTAATAAACCGGAAATATTAGGCTATGATTTACTGGTTCGAACCCCAGTAGGGAATGTAGTGATTGTAAATACTGTATATCGTGATTGCAAAATTTTGATCGGCGAATCAGAATTGAGTGCAAGTTTATTTGTTATGCCCTTAAGAGATTTCGATGTGATTTTGGGTATGGATTGGTTAACCGAACACCATGCTAAATTGGATTGTTTTACCAAAGAGATAGCGTTAGAGCTTCCTGATCAGACGCAGATTGTATTTATAGGGGAAAGAGAAATTTTGCCTACATGTGTAATATCTGCATCTACAGCATTTAAAATGATTAAGAAAGGTTGCGAATGTTACCTAGCACATGCAATAGACACATGTTTATGTGGTTTAAAACTTGAAGACATTCCAGTGGTTAGAGAGTATCCAGATGTGTTCCCAGATGATTTACCCGGATTACCTCCAGATAGAGATATAGAGTTCACCATCGAACTACAACCAGGTACTGCACCAATTTCTATCCCTCCTTATAGAATGGCACCTGTTGAATTACAATAACTAAAAATACAACTACAAGAATTATTGGATAAAGGGTACATTAGACCAAGTGTTCCGCCATGGGGTGCACCTGTGTTGTTTGTTAAAAAGAAAGATGGTACACTGAGATTGTGTAAAGATTTATTTGATCAGTTGTAAGGTGCTAGAGTTTTCTCAAAGATTGATTTGAGATCGGGATATCACCAGTTGAAGATTGCAGAGACTGACATTTCAAAAACCGCGTTCCGGACTAGGTATGGCCATTACGAGTTTTTGGTAATGCCTTTTGGACTGACTAATGCACCCGCTGTATTTATGGCATTGATGAATAATGTCTTTAGACCCTATCTAGATAAATTTGTTATTGTCTTCATTGATGATATCTTGGTATATTCTAAATCTGCTGAGGAACACGAACAACATTTGAGAATTGTGTTGCAAACCTTGCGAGAGAAACAATTGTATGCAAAACTTAGTAAATGCGAATTTTGGTTAGATCAAGTAATCTTTTTAGGAAACGTCGTTTCTAGTGATGGGATTAAAGCTGATCCACAGAAAATCGAAGCAGTGATCAAATGGGAAAACCCGAAAAGTGTTTCAGAAGTTCATAGTTTTCTAGGTTTAGCTGGATACAATCGACGATTCATTGACAATTTTTCGCTTATTGTAACTCCACTGACAAAATTACTACGAAAAGATGTTCATTTCAAATGGACAGATAGTTTCCAGAAGAGTTTTGAATAGTTGAAGAAAAAGCTTACCACTGCCCCAGTCTTGACTATTCCTTCAGGTACCGATGGATTTGTTATTTACAGTGATGCTTCTTACCAAGGTTTAAGATGTGTTTTAATGCAACATGGTAAGGTTATTGCTTATACTTCTCGACAACTTAAGCCATACGAAATGTTGTACCCTACGCACGACCTCGAACTTGCCGCGGTTGTTTGTGCTTTAATGATATGGAGACATTACCTATATGGTGCCACATTTCAAATTTTCACTGATCATAAAAGCTTGAAATACTTAGTAAGTAAGAAAGAGTTGAACATGCGTCAAAGAAGATGGCTTGAGTTGCTTAAGGATTATGATTGCACTATTGAATATCATCCAGGAAAGGCTAATGTTGTTGCTGATGCTTTGAGTCGAAAATCTTATGGTTCTGTTTCGTATCTTTCAGTACATTCTTTATCATACTTGTTAGACTTGAGAAAGAAGAATGTCGAATTGAATGTAAAAGGCATGTGTGTCATTTGCGCTTCGTTTTGTATTCGTCCTGTGATGATTGAAAGAATTAAACAAACACAATTTCGTGATGATAAATCGAAAGCAAGGAAAGATGTGCGAGAAAAAAGTGAAACAAGGGAATAGTGCATCATTTGTTCTGAATGATGATGGAAGTTTGACGATTAATAATCGACTTTGTGTTCCTGATGTTGATAGCTTAAGACATGAGATAATGGAAGAGGCTCATACTGCATCATATTCCATGCACCCAGGCAGTACAAAAATGTATCAAACTTTAAAAATCCATTATTGGTGGCCCATAATGAAGAAAGATGTAGCCGAGTATGTTTCAAAATGCTTAACTTGCCAGCAGATTAAAGCGGAACATCAAGCACCAGTTGGTAAACTGCATCCTTTACCTATTCCTGTTTGGAAGTGGGAACGTGTTACTATGGATTTCCTTTATGGTCTGCCGATGACACCGAGGAAAAATGATGCAGTTTGGGTTATTGTGGACTGACTAACAAACTTAGCTCACTTTTTACCATTCAGATGGGGTTCTACGCTGGAAAATCTGGCGAAACGATATGTAAATGAGATTGTTAGACTACATGGTGTACCTCTGTCTATTGTTTCAGATCGTGATCCTCGTTTTACGTCTAGATTTTGGGGTAGCTTACAACAATCATTAGGTACTAAATTACATTTTAGTACATCATTTCATCCACAGACAGATGGGCAATCAGAAAGGACTATTCAAACTTTGGAGGATATGCTCCATGCTTATGTTCTGGAATTAAAAGGTTCTAGGGATGAATACATTGCGTTGATGGAATTTGCATATAATAATCAACATCATAGCAGCATTGGTATGGCGTCTTATGAAGCACTATATGGTAGGAAATGCAGAAGTCCAGTATGTTGGGATGAAGAGGGAATACGATTACTGGAAGGTCCAAATCTGATTCAAGACACAATTGAAAAAGTAAGAATAGTTAAAAGTCGTTTAAAAACAGCTCAAGATAGACAAAAAAGTTATATTGATCAGCATAGGCGGGAAATGGAATATGAAGTTGGTGAGAAAGTATTTCTCCGTGTTTCCCCTTGGAAGGGTATTCTCAGATTTGGAAAGAAAGGTAAATTGAGTCCTCGTTACATAGGCCCATATGAAATACTTGAAAAAGTTGGACCATTAGCTTATAGGCTTGCCTTACCACCTGAATTGTCTCAGATTCATAATGTGTTACATGTTAGTATGCTTCGTCGATACAAGTCAGACCCTTCACATATTATTCGAGATGAACCCATAGAAGTTGCTGATAATTTGAGTTATATTGAAGAACCGGTTGAAATATTGGGGTACAAAGAAAAACAACTTCAAAATCGAGTGATTCCATTGGTAAAAGTGTTGTGGAGAAATCATTCTCGAGAAAGAAGCTACATGGGAAACGGAACAACATATGAAAGAACAATATCCGTGGTTATTTACCAAAACAAGTACAAATTTCGAGGACGAAATTTTTATGGGGGGAGAATTGTCATAACCCGAAACTTTTGCCTTTTTAATTATTAGGGTTAAGTTTTTATATATAGTTTAATTACACGCATTTTGACTTCTCATATTCACATTTGGATACATGCAAATTATAATTAGCAAATAGATTATATATATATATATATAATTATCTATCTATCATGCTTAAAGCTATATGTACTAACGTAATTATAAGTTTATAATGTAAAGAATTGATTAGGATATATTGATATATATTAAATATATATATATATATAACTTATATACCACTAAGCATATTATAAAATGCCACTAAAGTGGGCATATATATAGCTAATTAGAAAGGTAAGTTTTGTAATATATTTATATAATTGTTCTTGGTGCCTGTCTACATCTATAATAATATCATTAGTTCTTGAACGTTCTTATGTTTATCACAAAGATAGACACACAATTTTTATATGGATATGGTCATGACACTATCGCCTCAAATGAAGATACATGAACACATGTAAACAATAAATTAAGACAACACAAATATTATCTAAGTATTAATCCTAAACTACAGAAAATTCGCACACATACCGCGGATGGAACTGCACACACACGAGTTGGAAAGAAAACAAAATACAGAGTGCTTGCTCGGTGAGATATAGCAAAAACAAAAGAAGGGAAAACAGAAGTAAATAGGGTATCGGACTTGCAAAGTAGAGTTGTTAGAATATGGCCCAATTTTGTATTGGTCCAGTTCACATTTGGGCAGGCCCCATTTCAGACAAAGCCCAACTGCAACCAGCCCTTCTTACCCGGAGCAACCCGACCCGAGAATAGACCGCGGATCCTTGTTTCTTTCATCCTGACCGTCCTTTTTGGGGTTTTAATCTTGGCCATTCAGTCCAAACTTAAATACTCCTTATTCTTCCAAACCCTAACTGTAGCAATTAGATTATAACACTCTTATCTCTCTCTCTCGTGAGCAGTGGCGCTCTTGGTGCTCTCTCTCAATTCTCAACGGCTCTATCGATTCTTTGTGTAATCTCTTGTGAGCTTTGAGTGTTTGTCAGGTCATTTGTTGATTCCTACACTTGGTGTGTTCGATTGAGCTTGTGAGTGTCCGTTCGTTTCGGGGTTTGGCGACCTAGGGTTCGGGCTGTTTTTCCGGCGGGGGTTTTTCCGGTGAAGGGGGCTTCGAAGGCGTTGGTTGCGGCGTCTTGGTGGTGGCCAACCTTGGGTGCGCCTGTTTCTCTTCGACGGTGAGGGGACCGCTACACACAACCTGAGCCTAAGTCCCGATCGACCACTAAGCTTCATGCTTCAACCCGGGTGATATCCTTCTTATTCATTGCTTTCAGTTTTAGTTCTATTTTAGAGCTTTTACTGATTTCAGTTTTTTGATTTGTTTGGCAGCGGTTTGGGCTAAACTAATCAGCCCCTAGTTTGATCCGGGTCTTCGCAGCGGGCTCGCAAGTAGTGCAGCGGGCTGTTTGGTTTTGCCTCTGTACCTTTTAGCTTTTGTAGCTTTTAGCTTATTTTCTTGTGGCTTGAATGGGGAAAGTGCCTTCCCGGTTGCCATTGTGTTGCAAAGCGTTTATCTGTAATTTATCTCTTTTATTTAGAAAGATTGTAATCCCTAATCCCATAGGTTGTCTATTGTAATAGCTCATTTATTAGACTACTATAATATCCGGCTATGGCGTACGGGCTCGACATTGGGGTCGATACCTAATAGTGGTATCAGAGAATCCCCTGCTGTTGCGGTACGAAACCCTTACCCTAGGGTTTCGCTCTGGTAAAGAGGCTTTAACTCATCTTTTACTACTTTCAGTAGTGTAGCCGCTTGCCACGGGTTTATCGCTTTCGTAGTGTAAATACCGCTTGTCGCGGTTTATTTGCTGGGTCTTTACTTGCTGGTATTCTGTGTGATCCCTTATTTGCTCTTACGTGGTTCATCGTCATTACATGGTTGATCGTCTTTTCGGTTTTTTATTTAGTATTAAAGGAACTCCGAGCATAAAAGCCGCTTGACCCTACACCGCGAGTGTAGTGGAATTCTGTGGTGCGAGGGGTTTCCTATCTGTGGCCCTTATTTGTGCTTCTTTGTATTATGATTTTTCTGTGTGTTTGTTGTTTGTTCTGTGATTATAACTTGCTTTGTGTGCCTTGTGTTTTCTAAAAACTGTTGTGTTTTTTGTGAAAATGGCTATGCCTAGTTATAATCTTGAACTGTTTAATGGAAAAACTGATTTTTCGATTTGGCAACAGAAAATGAAAGGAATTTTAATTCAGAAAAAAGTTTATAAGGCTATTAGTGGTGTTTATGGTGAAAAAGATACCGCTGAAAAGAAAGTTGAAATTGATGAGTATGCATATTCTTCTATCATTTTGAATCTTTCTGAGTCTGTGCTTAGGAAGGTTGGTAAACTTGATTCTGCAAAAGCTTTGTGGGAAAAATTTCAAGAATTGTATACTGAAACTTCTTTGCCTAGTAAGCTGTTTTTGCTTGAAAAATTCTTCAGATTTAAACTTGATTTGAACAAAGAGATTGACGAAAATTTGGATGTGTTTACCAAATTAATTCAAGATATTAAACTGACTGGTGATAAGAATATTGATGATTATACTCCTATTGTGCTTTTAAATGCAATTCCTGAATCTTACAGTGATGTTAAATATGCTATTAAGTATGGTAGAGATTCTATTACTCTTGATACTGTTGTGAATGGCTTAAAAAGCAAGGGACTTGATTTAAAAGTCAATAAGGGGTAAGCGAGTGCACTGGGGAGGTTATGCATGTTCGGGTAGGTCCCAACATAGGTTTGGTAACCACCAAAAATCTGATAATCATCAAAATCAGAATTTTCACAAGAAAAAGGGTAAAAGCAAGTCTAGATCCAAGTCTAGGCCTAAAGGAAGAAAATGCTATAAATGTGGTGAGGTAGGTCATTACATTAGGGAGTGCCCTAATAAGAAAGGAAACAGAATTTTAAAATTGATCAAGCAAATATGGCTTCTAGTAGTGAAAATGTTGGTGAGATTTTTATGGTGTCTGATTTATGTGAAAAGCATGCTGTTAATTCTGTGAAATCAAACTCTGTGATTGATAATGAATGGCTTATCGATTCTGCCTGCACTTTTCACATGTCACGATTTAAAAATCTGTTTTCGAGCTATAGTGAAGTGAAAAACTGTCATGTTTCTATGGCCAATGAGAAAAAATGTGAAGTTCTTGGAATTGGTGATATTTGCTTGAAATTTGAATCTGGTTATGCTTACACTTTGAAAAATGTTAGACATGTGCCTGACTTGTGCAATAATTTGATATCTTGTGTTGCGTTAGAAGATGATAGATTAGAAGGGAGATTTGGAAATGGTGTTATGAAAATTTTGAAAGGTTCTTTAGTGATTTTCAAAGTTGTCAAAAGGAATAACTTGTATGTTTGTTTTGCTGAATATATGCCTGTTGCTGTGAATGTTGTGAATGCTATCAATGTTGATAACACTGATTTATGGCATAAAAGGCTAGGTCACATGAGTGGTAAAGGTCTTGAAAGTCGCATAAGGTCGTGGGCTGTTGTTTTGGTAGTGATGTTCTATCATGTTTGCTCTTTTGTGATTCATGTGTGTTAGGAAAACAACATAAAGTTAAATTTCCCGTTTCTCCTTTTCCTAATCAATCTGTTTGCACTGATATACTTGAGTATTTGCATGCTGATGTTTGGGGCCCGTCTAGTGAACCCACTCAAGGTGGAAATAGGTATTTTCTGTCTATAATTGATGATTTTTGAAGAAAAGTGTGGGTTTTCTTAATGAAAAATAAATCTGATGTGTTTGAAAAATTCAAGAATTGGAAAACTTTAATTGAGAATCAAACCGGTAAAAGGATTAAAACCCTTAGGACAGATAATGGTCTTGAATTCTGCAATAATTTGTTTGACAACTTATGTGCTGAATATGGTATTCGAAGGCATAAAACTGTGCCTTATACGCCGCAACAAAATGGTGTTGCCGAGCGTATGAATAGAACCTTACTTGAAAGGGTCAGGAGCATGCTTGCTTCTTCGGGTCTTTCAAAAAGGTTCTGGGGTGAAGCTGTTCATACGGCTGCGTATTTGATTAATAGATCTCCATTTGTGCCTTTGAAAGGAAAATGTCCTGAATTTGTGTTTTCTGGTAAACAAATTGATTTTTCAAACTTGAAAGTATTTGGTTGTGCTGCATTTGTTTATCAAAAGGGTGATAAACTTGAACCAATATCTAAAAAATGTGTTTTTTCAAGATATCCTGAAGGTGTGAAAGGTTATAGATTGTGGCTTAGGGGTGAACCTGGTTTTAAAATTTTAATTAGTAGAGATGTCATTTTTAATGAATCTGAATTTCCATGTTTGACTCCCTCTTTGCCTTTGTGTGAATCTGAGCCTGCTCCAAATAAGGTGGAGCAATTACCTGTTTCAAGTAATTTTGATGAATCTGAAAATGTTCATGCTGAAACCGAAAATGTGCCTGAAAATATTCCTGAAAATGAGCCTGATTTTGTGAACATGCCTGAAAATATTGGTATTGATGATTTGCATGATGATTTGGATGATAATGAACATCATGAACTTGGTAATTATCAACTTGCTAGGGATAGAACTCGAAGGAATATTAGGCAGCCTTCTCGTTTTGATGATTTTCACTTGACTTCGTATGTGTTTTCTGTTTTTGAGTCAGTTGATAATTGTGAACCTAATACTTACCAAGAAGCTTTAAAATCTGAATATTCTCAAGAGTGGTTAAATGCTATGCATGAAGAAATGAACATTTTACATGTTAACAACACTTGGGTACTTGTACATAAACCTGAAAATTGTTCTGTGGTTGATTGTAAGTGGTTGTTTAAAGTAAAGAATGAGAATGATTCTGTGCGTTTTAAAGCTAGACTTGTGGCTAAAGGTTTTACTCAAAAGGAAGGTGTTGATTATACTGAAATATTTGCCCCTGTTGTGAAATTTACAACTGTGCGAATTATGCTTGCCTTGACTGCTCGTTTAATTGGGAATTAAAGCGATTAGATGTGAAAATTGCCTTTTTGCATGGTGATTTAATCGAAAAAATCTATATATGCAACAAAATTTGGAAGGTTTTGTGGATAATAAGAAATCGATTTTGTATGTTTGTTGAAAAAATCCTTATATGGCTTGAAACAGTCTCCTAGGTGTTGGAACAAGAAATTTGTGAATGCATGTTGTCTTTGAATTTTAAAAAAGTAATTACGATCATCTTTGTCTTTATTTCAAAGAAAATGTAAAAGTCCCTGTTTTTTCTTGTTGATTTATGTTGATGATATGTCATTGATTAGTCCATGTGTTAAAACTATTGAGCATGTTAAAAATTGTCTAAGTGCTAAGTTTGACATGAAATATTTAGGAGATGCTAAAAGGATTTTAGGAATGAACATCTTTAGAGATAAGAAAAATTCTCGTGATTTTTTCGAATCAAATTTCTTATGTGCGAGAAAATTTTGTCTAAATTTTCTATGAGTGATTCCAAACTCCGTTAATGTACCTTTGGCTGCCCATTTCTTGTTAAGTAAAGAACGATTGCCCTAAAATCGAGCATGATGTTAATTTATGAAGAATGTGCCATATTCCAATGCTATAAGTTCTATTATGTATCTTATGGTTAGCACTAGACCGGATATTGCTTATTATGTGAGTTGCTTGAGTAGATACATGTCTAATCCTGGAATTATACATTGGAATGATGTTAAATGGCTTTTCCGTTATTTGAAACATTATTTGAATTATGGTTTGAAATTTGCTAAGTGCAAAGATGGGGTTAAATTGAATGGTTACGTGGATTCTAACTATGCAAATGATAAGGATAACAGAAAATCAACAACATCGTATGTGTTCACTTTGTGTGGTTCATGTGTTAGTTGGAATCACAGCTACAGCACATTGTTGCATTGTCTACAACTGAATCTGAGTATATAGTTGTAACTGAAGCATTTAAAGAAGCAATTTGGCTTAAAGAATCACAGTTTCAGCACATTGTTACATTGTTGTTTTTTCTGACATTCAATCTGGTATTCAATTGTGTAAGAATCCTGTTTTTCATGATAGAACTAAGCATATCGATGTGAGGTTTCATTATATTCGTGATATTGTTGCTAAAGGTTTAGTTAATCTTGAAAAATTACCTTCTGAATTTAATCCTGCTGATATGGGAACTAAATGCCTGCCTATTAGTAAATTTCTAACATGTTTAAAAATTCTGAATTTTGATACAGGTGATTGAACAGTTCCTATACTTGTTGGTTTTTTGGAAAAGACATGTTGTGTGCTTGTTATTTCCAGTGTTGTGTTGTGTGCGCAATATGGTGATTTACCCTGTCCAGTTATGCTTTTGCTTGTTGTGTGCTTGCTTAGCTGTCCCGTGTGTTACGGTTTTCTTTGTGCTTACTGTGAACTGATTCTTGCTGTACTTTGTGTATAGTAAAGAAAAAATAAATAGGGGATGATGATTGTGTGTGTATGTCCCGAGTCGTGTGAAACAGGAATTGTGCCAAGGTGGATAATGTTAGAATATGGCCCAATTTTGTATTGGCCCAGTTCACATTTGGCCAGGCCCCATTTGAGACAAAGCCCAACTGCAAACAGCCCTTCTTACCCGGTTGCCATTGTGTTGCAAAGCGTTTATCTGTAATTTATCTCTTTTATTTAGAAAAATTGTAATCCCTAATCCCTAATCCCATAGGTTGTCTATTGTAATAGCTCATTTGTTAGACTACTATAATATCCGGCTATGGCGTACGGGCTCGACAGCGGGGTCGATACCTAACAAGAGTAACTCCCTTGACTTTGATTAATTTTGTTTTAGTTTGATTCTCCAATTCTAATTGTACATTAGAATAATAGAAAGAATAGGTAAATGCAGTATATGGAATGATAGTGCTCATAAGTAGCTCCAATGTTATTTCTTTTGTTTAATTAGTCACCACTATTGAATTAGTTCATATGCCACGATTTGAGTTTCTTATAAAAGACAAGAAAAACACTTATATATGTATATAGATTTATGTAATGATTGGTGATATAATTATAAGAATTCACTTTGCATAGGTTGGTAAATTTGTAGAATATAAGGGATGTTGGTTGTCTTGGTTATGCTAATTTTATTAAAATCGATTGTTTGAATTATATTCAATTCTTAATTGTCTGAGAGGAAGAATACATATTTGTAAGGTTAAAAATATTGTAGACACATGATATCATTAGTGTTAAATATATGATTTGAAAATGATTATGTATTTTTAATTGATTTGTTAATAGGCCAAGATCCCGATAAAGGAGCAACCAAGGCCAACTAGTGGCCAAATAAGGACACCAGTTGTGAGTATAATCTTTTAGCTTATTATTTGACTCGTGTGATTATATAGTTAATGTGTTGGAATGAATCATTTACTTATTTGGCTACAATGAGTAGTAGTTTATTCGTGCCGTAATGTGAATTGCATGATCCTCTATGATGATATTGTGATGAAATTGAGATATGTGATCTCCAATGATGTTATTGATATGGAAATGGAGATATGTGATCTCCAATGATGTTATTGATATGGAAATGGGAATGCGATCCCTACTGATGTTATTGATACGGAAAGGAAATATGTGATTACAGAAATGCATTCAGCAGAGATTAATGGATTCTGTTATGGCCACTAATGACCTTGAATAACATATTTATAGTCATCTAGTATTTCTAGATTACAGAGTACCGTACGGCCACC
This sequence comes from Rehmannia glutinosa, assembly GCA_016081115.2. Classification (NCBI taxonomy): domain Eukaryota; kingdom Viridiplantae; phylum Streptophyta; class Magnoliopsida; order Lamiales; family Orobanchaceae; genus Rehmannia; species Rehmannia glutinosa. The sequence continues at coordinate 524,311 of JABTTQ020003134.1, forward strand.
CCGAGTTCACTGAACTCTACGTGAAATAAAGAATTACAAAGTGCCATGGCCATCTTCGTGATCACAATTTATTTTTGGTATTAGTTGGCCCATAACAGTAAAATAATATGACCAATCACGTGCATTTGTTTTGTGTTTATGAATATCATGAACAAAATGTGTGAAATGATTACTAGTGATGTGCATATGTGATGTTAAATAACTTGTTATTGGATTATACTTGCTGAGCTTGCAACTCACCAAATGCAATGTTGTCAATTTTTAGTTGATGTAGATAAAAGTTGATCCGTGAGGTGTGACAGAAGTTAAAGCATGGATCAAAGGTCGGCCGGCTGGACTCCCATCCTTCTCCCTCAGCTCATCATTTGCATTTCATATAGGGAGTCTATTTTGATCTGTATATAAAAAGGGCACGATCGTTAATGTTTTGTAGTATGGATAAATGCACATGTGTAAATAAGAGTTAAATCTTTTTAAGTGAATGCTTCTTCTTGTGAAGAAGGGTTACAGATCATGATTAACATGTTAATGTCATGTGCAATGCAGTCGTGCTGCCTATGAATTTTATTTTTATGTTATAAAAATACGTGTTATAAGGGTAAGGGTGTTACATTATATGCTGCATAATTGGCTTGCATGATGTTGAAATATGGTGCTTGGTGAGCCATTGAACATGTCATTCACAATATTTGCATGTGCATGCATATTACAAGAGAATATCCGCATGCACGAAAATATTTTCAGATAGAAAATGGATGTTTGTTGAGCACTGCTTGGGCACCGAGGCATGCAAGGCATGCTTATGATATATGTTTAGGTACAGCAGGTGGGATACTTCCTGTTGAACACAGAGCTAGATAGGAGATGCGCTCTTGGTGGGTCATAGGAGGATGTTCCATTTGTGAGTACCTATGTATGGCCTTGCGGGGTGGGATACTTCTTGGCGGACACAAGGGACGCAAGTAGGGGATCCTTGGCTGGGCTGCAGGAGGATAGTCCACACGTAGATCCATACTGATATTATTGGCCATTTGATTATTGTTGTGTGCAGAGCTCTTTTCCGGTGCATAGTAGTTGGGTCAGGGGCCCAAATGAAAGAAAATGATTTAAGAAAAGTATTTTGATTCATGGATTTTACATGTTAGCATTACATGTTGGAAAAGCATCATTATTCTTTGGACATGCATGATTTTTACTTGCTGAGCTTTAGCTCCTGTAGTTCATGCATTGCAGGTAAGCATGTGAATACTTGAGTCATGGGCTTACTGGGCAGGCTGTTGGGACTCCTACAGACTATTGAGGGCAGTGTACATAAATGACGACCTGTTGGGCTATGTTGATGGGTCACCTTTCCCTTTTTGGTCCTGTATTATATTTTGGTTTAGGGTTGTACCCTCTTTTGAAAACTCTTATGTAAATATGTACATGTAAATAGCTGGGTGATGCGGGTTATGTGTTTGGTCAAATGGATGTCTGTTGTGTTTAATAACAGGGTTTGTTACTTTTTTGGTTATGGATATGGGTTGTCATTTTCTTATAAGTAAAGTGAACTTGCTTGTTCGTTGTTAAGATGTCACAGGAAAAAAAATTGTACAGGTATATAAGGTTTACGTTGTCAAATTTTACTTTTTATACTGCTTAGTAATGTAGTAGTAGGGGTGGACGTCACACAACTGGTCGGAATTTATTTTTTGCAAGCTATGCCAAAATGTAGTGAATAGGTCCGTAGGCAAAGACGGTACGTTCAACAGCTCTCTTGGAGGTGGCCTGGTTTTAGATCATCTGCTGGAAGTGAAGGATATTCCTCTCAGGAATGGGAAACCCTTCCACGTGAACAAGAAGATGTTCAGGGAAAATCTCTTTATTGACCAACGCCAAGCCCATGCAAGGAAGATGGATATGAGCGAGGGGGAATAAGCTGACCCCGTCCCCATGGACATAGTTGCGTCTACAAAAGCCCATTCTCCTAAGCCCGTGAAAAACAAGAAGAAGGCACCTGCCCCAGTAGCCAAGTCAGCTCCTGCCCATGCAGCCGAGAAGGACCCTGCCCCTGCCCATGCGGCCAAGAACATCCCTGTCCCTGCCCATGCAACCAAGACCAAGAAGGAATCTCCAGGTCCTTCTCTGATTATCAAGAAAAAACATTCAGTTGTGCCCCATAAGTCAGCTGCAGCCAGAAAGCTGAAATTGGCAGAGTTCGCTTCTATTGAACAGGAGAAAGAAGAAGTTGCAGTTCCTTTGGTAAATACAAGGAGAAGACTTGTGAAAAAGTCTGAATTAGTTAAGCCAGCTGAGTCTGGCACAACTGCTAATAAAGAGGCTGTTAAGGACGAGCATCAAACTTTAAAGGATATAAGTGGTATGGAAGCCACTGAGACTCAAGAGATTATTATCGGTGAATAGCAGGATCCAGAAGAATTAGCTGTAAGAGAGACAGCTGAGGAATTGGTTCAGAACACAGCTGACAAGACCAATGAATAGTTAGATGTTTGACCTCCTCAGACTGATGCGAGGATAGTTGAGAAAGAAAGGGCTCCTCTTGAGCCCATGCAGAAGGATGATGACTTGATAATGCTATCTCCTGCATATCTAGACATACAAGATGGCTACGAATTTGGAGGTCCTGGAAGCTGAGTGAAGCCAGTTACCAATTTTAAAGCCATTGGTTCGTTGAGGAGAAAGAATACCTCCTGGATTTTTGGGAAATATTGGTGACCGAACAACACTAGATGAGGATTGTTGCTCCAATATCTTCTTTGACAGAAAGGAGAATGAGAAGATTAAAGCCATTGAGAAGGCCAAGGTGGTTGAGGAATCTAAAAAGCCTCACACCTGCATTTTCACTGAAGCCCCAAAACATGCTTTACAACCAGCCACCAGTAGTGATAGCGATGTCGAAGAGCTAGACCCTTCTAATGCAGTTGAGAAGGCAGAGCTGAAGCAAGCACTTAAAGAATCCAAGGAGTTGCATGATCAGACTTTGCAGAAGGGCCCATGAGAGTCCTCATCTATGCTAATCTCTCCTAGACCTGACATTTCGGAAATGGCGAGGACCATCGATGCTGCAACCTCACCTGTGCACTCCGAGGGACAAGAATCCAAAAAGGTTGGCGACGAAGCTAAGGAAGGTGATGAAGAGGGCACCTTAGTTGAGCCTTCCCTTGTGAAAGGTGTTGATGTTAGGAAATTTATTTGATAGCTTTTGATGATATCACGTAAAACTTAAACTAGGAAGTTGGCACCCCATTTTCCTTGTAATTTGTATTATAATAGATAGGACTGAAAAAGCTGAGTTAAGTCAGCTATGTCATAGATTACAAGAAGTCAATTGCGGACTGTGTGAAGACTCTGATGTGTCAGCTGAGTAAGGCAATTAAGGAAGTCAAGGACTCGACTGAAGGAGAATCAACCGAGGAACAACTGTGAGAAGTGTCAGTCCAGTCAACTCAAGAAGCCAAGTCTACAAGTTGAAGTGACAGTTGAGTCAATCCAATGATTGGAGCAGACTCAAGTCACCTGGTGTAAAGGAAGCAGTCAAGTCAAGATAACTGACTTAGATCCGTTGATTAAAGTCAAGAATATTACTCCATTTAGTAATATGACAATGGGAAACACTGCACCTTGTGTCAGATACCTGCAAATGTTGAAATGCCATTAATACGAGGAAATGTCGACATCCCCAAGGCTACAGACCAAGAAAAGACAAGCCAACGAACACAAAGTGGCATGTGAAATTAGCCTATCTCTTCAACGGACAAAATTTCAAATGGGCACTATAAAAGGCTGAGGAAGCTATTGAGAAAAGGTCACCTGAACCACGAACGAACAAGCAATATTCAAGCAAGCATTTGAAAATATTCTCATAGCAATTCAAGAAATTGCTCAAGCCTTAAACTCGAAGAAACTCGATCCAACACAAGCTGTGAATGAGAGATAACTTCAACCAGTTGAAGAGGAAACATTTGAAGAAACAAAGGGGTCTACTTTCCAAGTCAGGGTTGTAGAAAGGTTCAAGGTCAAACCATTATCAAGTTTGTTGGAGGGCTTCGTGATCAAATCCAAGAACTTGAGAATTGAGCTGAGTAGCAAGGCAACTGCCCTGTGAAGAAGCTGAGTCGCAAGAGAAGCCAGCTGTGTGATCAAGACTATCTCTAGACTGATAACCTCTTGTAAACTGATCTGTTACATAGTAGAATCCTTCAGGAGTTGGAGAAGAGAGGATTAGAATAATTACCCCATCTTCGAACCTCTATAAAATATTTGTGTCATTTACTTTCAGCAAATTTACTTTCCTGCATATTTACTTTATATCTGCTGTTAGTATTATATTTGCTATTAAACTTATAAATAACCAAGTCTAAAAATCAAGTGTTAAAAACAAGCTTAAAACAAATTAAAGGGTGTTAAGTCTTCCGCTGTTAAAAACCAAACTAGCCAAGTTAAGTATTTGGCTTAAGCAGCCGAGTTATACTATCAATAGCTCTATCAAGTTAAGCTATAAATACATCATGCTATACTCAAAATAGATGCATGATTAACAGGCAATTGACCAAGACTCCATGAAATTTGGACAGGGAGAAGCCAAATGTTGGATATTTCAGGATATTTTGATGTAAATGCTTCATCCATAATAATGGCAAAGACAATTTGAAGGCTTTTGATGCTAAAAATGAGAGATAAATACACTTACCCATCCAAACTATACTGATTTTTACACTTTACCCTCCAAACTTTAATTCGTGACACTTTGCCCCCTAAACTATGAAAATCGTTACACTTTACCCTATATGGACAATTTTGCCCCTAGGTTTTATTCTTTTAAAACAATAGTTCAAGTTATCCCTTTAAACTCTAATTTGTGGCCATCTACTACATAATAATAAATTTATTGCATTAATCTATAAAAATGAAAATTTTACTCCATAATCAATTTGTTTTTCGGATTTTTCGAGAAACGAGGATTCTTATTTCCTATCACTTGTTTTGTTCATGGCATTGTTACACCTACATAGATCCAGTCTCTATTCAGAGGTTTTAAATGGATCATGTCAGGTTTCCAGCCTATAAACTTAACAGGACATACTTTGATTAAGATTCTCATTTCAAGTATAAATCCGTATACAAATTAGGTCTATAGACTGAAAATGAACATAGTCCATTACGACCATATCAGGCCCAACATGCTTCCGTAAAATTAATAAATCCCTTAAAATTCATACCTTCTTTGACCGAAATAGCACCGGGTGAAATGGTTGGCAACACCACCAGTCGAAAAATTATTACCCCCAGATCTTTTGACAAACAGTTCCTCACTGTTCAACCTCACCCTCAGGGAAGATGATCTGCAAGTTATCCAAATCCTTCAGCAACTGTTCAGCACAGCTTTGGTTCGTTTCCTACTCCAGGCGTCTAAGTAATTCTTAAACAGGATGAATTAATAGTACATTATGAACACATGTTGAAACAGAAAGCCTCATTTTATTAAGCACTGATAGAAATATTTATTACATTAGTAATCTCCTTTTGGGAGGAGAATACCGGTTTAGCCTCTCATAGATGAGGCTTGCACTCGAAAACACATAAAACTTGAAAACTAAAACACTAAAAAATTACAAATTTTTCTTTTTTAGACTTTATTATAAGAAAACTAAGGAAAATGTTCGATGTCCTCAGCTTCCTTCAAATCCTGCAATTTATAGAGGTAAGTCCGGACTTGAAAGGCGGACTTCAAATCTTGTTGATACTTATGACGTCACTGCTTATGTCATATCCTGCATCATTGCCTCGCCAACTGGTTTTTTTTTTCTTCCGCGTGACCCAGCCCATGTGAAAGTTGTCGGGGAATCTTTTAAAAAGTTGGTTTTCGTGGTCCCCGAGGAAAATGCATCTTGTGAGCTGGGCCCTTGGGTCGGAATCCTTTTCCCAAACTCGGTTTCCTTCTGTTCGGGGCATGCCTGACAGATCCGATCGATCCAACGGCCAACATGCGCCATGTTACAGAATTTCCGGTAGGTCTCTTTGCTAGCCGGAATCTTGTTCTCCCACAGAATTCTTCTCTCTGTTTCGAAAAGCTCTTCTGCGAATCCTGTTGTTGATCCAGTCATTGAATTTAATAGGAATGATCCATTCGCCGAATTTTGGAAAAACTTAAATGGATATTTGACTTTGTCCATTTCTGTTAGACAAACCCAAAGACCCCATGTTCGTCTGGTAGAAGCTTCGTCTTCAGAAAATGCTCCTACTAACATTGGTACTTCTTCCGGTGAAGTTGCCTTAATGAATTTTAAAGCATTTCCATCCGGTCTTCTTAGCTTGATAAAATGAAAACCTTCATTAAAGCCTTTCTTTGCTGGTTCAGGAGCTGTACTGATAAAATACAGTTCCAAAATATCTCCTCTAGCCAAGTGTGGATTATTGGCCCAAGTCTCGTATACTGCTTCCCCAATCCTGGTGATACGGTATAGATTGAGGCTAAAGCTCCAAAAGTATACCATTCCTGGACTTCATTTGGGTAACTTCCTGGTTTCATCCAAACTCTGGGATACTTGCATGAGATATCAACCATTGTTTTTTCTGCGTTCATACCTCTTCTTGTAACTAGTTTCTCCCATTGTCGCTGATATACCTGCATAGGAGAAATCTTAATCTCGTCGATTTGAACCTTAGATTTGCACATCGTGGCCTAAGATTCAACTATCCCTCTTTAACCCCGTGAGCAGGTGTTGGGTTGACTTGAAGACTCAGATTGTGACACGAGCTTCAACATTCGTTACTGATTTGTACACCTCGGGGGATGCATCACACCGCAACACTTGTGATTATGTTACTTGAATCCATAACCTTCGGGTTCGAGCCCCGTTCTCTATTCGCCCCTTTTTTGTACCGTAGGAGATGCGGCCTGGAAGAGAGGCCCTTGCGATCTTAAGAACAATTGTCCTTGAGCGAACCGGCATGCTCGTATTTGACTAGAAACGGATTTTGTCACCCTGTTGAAGTCGTCCAAAGAAACACGCATTGAGACATAACGTCCCAAAATCTTGTTCTAGACTCTCCAGGTTTTCCGAGATGTCTTACTCGTTTAAGGACCTCGCCAAGAACGCGTCCTTCCATCTCTTGTCAAGAAATCTGCAAGAATATTTTCATGAGATTTTATAATGACAATATCATAATCATAATATTGACATTCAGTTTGCCATCTAAGTAATCGAGCCTTTTCTGGTTTTGATTCGATTTTGTTTTTCAGAAAAGCCTTGACACTTGAATTATAAATTTTTAAAGTAAACTTTTTAGCCAGTAAAAATAGAGGCCATTTTTTAAAAGCCTTTCTGACTGCAAAGAATTCTTTATCGTTGATATGCCACTGAGTTGCTTCACTAGGTGTGAATAAACCGCTACAGTATCTGCATGGCACTTCTTCGTTTGTTGTGACTTTCGTAAGAACGGCTGCCCACCAATCATCGTTGGCATCTGTGTAAAGAACCAGTTCGTCCTCGTCTTGGGGAATTGCAAGCTTTGAAAGCTTTTTGCAAACTTCTTTAAGTTGCTTAATTCCTTCTTGATGTTCATCATCCCATTTGAATACTGCATCTTTTTTAAGCAATGGGCTAAACACCTTCATGTAGTATGCCAGATTGTTAATGAACATCCCAGCAAAATTAACAACTCCAAGAAAACTCTGAAGATGCTTCTTGTCTTTCAGTGCATCTGGAAATACCTGTATCTTTTCCACAATGTGACTCTGTAGAATGATTCCAGATTCATCGATTTCAATTCCGAGGAATTCAATCTGTCTCGTAACAATCACTGCCTTCTTGTTTGAAAGCACTAATCCTTCCTTGTGGCAAACATCTGAAAATATTTCCAAATGCTTGAGATGCTCCTTCATATTTTTTGATGCGATAAGAATATCATCGATATACACGAAGGGGAAACTGAAATAATCTTTGAAAAGATTATCCATCTTTCTTTGATATATCTGGGGTGCGTTAGCCATTCACATAGGCATCACGTTCCAAATATAATGCCCTTGTGGTGTAGAGAAAGCCGTAAACTTCTTACTTTCTTCCTCCATCTTAATCTGGTAGAATCCAGACTTGCAATCGTACTTTGAGAATATATTGGCACCTTTGATACAGTTAACCAAATGTTCTCTGTCGGGATGTAGTATCCGTCGAATTCCAAAATGTTATTAATCTCTTTGTAATTAATAACAAGTCTTGGCTTTCCTCTTTTAATTTCTCCATGGTTTCTGACTAAGAATCCTGGACTGCTATATGGAGAAACTCCTAGTGAAATTAACTTGTACTCCTTTCCGGGTTTAATCTTTAAGGATGATTTGAGCTCATTCTTGTCCCACCATGCTAAAGGATCTTCATTATAATTCCTTTGGATCTTTTTCTTGATATCCTCAAGTGATATTTGTTCCTCTAGGGTCACGTCACTCTTCGGACTCTCCATTAGGCTCAATATTAATTTTGCAATAACCTCTGGAGTAACTCGTTCTTCTCCTTGCACTCTGAATGAATACAAGTTATTATCCCAAAGCTTCTTATCCTTCCGAGAACCGATTTGTCTATAGGATAATAAAATTTCACCAAATTTCCTTCGATCCGCCATTTTTGGATTTCGGAGTTTGGCTTCATCACCACGCTTGCTGCGAAAATTAATAGGCATTTTTCTGTAAAATGCTTCTCGCAGTCTTTGGACAATAATCTTATGATCACATAATGTTGTGAAAATAAGTCTTCTTGTCTCATTTTGCTGTGTAAATCGCTTGAATGTTTGTAGGAAATTATTTCCTAGCAAAACATCTGCACCTGTATCATGGAAATAGATTGGTGGCGTTTTCACCTTGTACCATTGGATACCGCCAGCGCCCCCGATCATGATTTCTGCTTGCTTAATTCCTCTATTAAGGATAAGAATCCTATTAGAGAAATCTCTTCCTGCAATAGCTGGTAAATCCTCTCCAATTTCTTTAGGAAAAACATCCAAACTGCGATCTTCTCGCACTTTGAATCAATATAGGCGGCAAAATACTCGGCTTTATATTCAAGATATAACATTTCGATAGAAATGTATATGGAGAATGGACTAGTGGTCATCGATTCTCGTATCTTTTATCGCCCACTTGTGAACTCCATTCCTTCTTGTAATCTTTCCAAGGTTTATGATCCTCGAGAAAATCAATTCCCAATATTAATTGTTCGGGATTTTCCCCGCTACTCTGTGTGACAAGAAGCTCAATTTCACCTATCTTTAGGCTTCCTTGATACCTCCCAACTATTGGTTGTTGGAGATAATATAGAACATCACAAGGAAAATATTATCCTTTTGAGTGATGTCGAATATTACTTCAACGGCCAACCTTATACGCACATCTCGGCTCTCTCTGCTATTTTGAAAACATCGGGATGCGTCGAATCGTATTGGTCTCTTTTTCTTCCCAACGGCTGCTACTCACCATTCTCGTCTGTTTGGAAAGACATTCTTTCAGGCTCAACTCGAGACTTCGACTTTTGTTGAAGCTGGTTGATCTTGAATTATCATATCAATCTCCTTTATAGTTGGAGACTCAATGGTTTCTGGTAGAACCACTCTGGCAAAGTCCTCAATTAATCTTGGGACTTCAATAAATTCCGTTCTCAAGAATACTTCGGAATGATGTATTCAAGAGAGCATAGGAAATCTTGTATGTGATCGAGTAAGGCCTATTTCCTTCTTTCATCAAATCAACTTTTTTGAAATCTTGAGGAAGGGTTAGGACTCTATTAAAATCTCGATCTCCCAAATTGTATGCAATTATTGGATAGACATTGATTGTTAATTTTCCTGCATACAAATTTCATGTAACCACTCCAAGGCATGAATCCTTGAGATGTGAGATTTGCTTGTCAAAAATAGCAAGATTGAGTGGCGAATCTATTCCTTCATTGAATGTTGCCTTAATAATGACTCTTATGGCTCCGATGTGAATCCATGAGAGTGTATTTGCAACTTCTCTTTTAACTCTGCTTTTGATCTTCTCGTATTTCTCTAATAGGGACCAAGCGCATCTCGATCAAAGTTCAGGTAAATTCCAACGGAATGGCAAATTCTGCGGTTGTTACCCTGTGAATAATTTGGTGTTTTCTGTTACGAAACCCAATCTTATCCAACGCCTTCTCCATAGCTCCCTAACCGTCTGTTGAAGAATTTCTTCTTCACTCTGATTCTGAACTGGATTCACTTCCATCTTCAGAATAGATCTCTTCTTCATAGATGCTTTCATCAAAGGGAATATCCTCAAATTGATACACTTGTATTAAATCCTGGTAGTAGACAGCTTCTTCAATCTCGGGTGTAGCCCCGAACTGTATGACTCCTCGTCTTTGATTGTCTAGGCAATCTGTTGAGATATGCCCCCTTGCTTCGCATGTCCAACAATTACAGTCTTTGAAACTTTCATTAGCCCTGGTGTGTGCTCGTCTGAAAGTTCTCTTTCCTGGCGTTATACTGGTACTTTCTTGATTAGAACCTGGTGAAGGGGCTCTACTCCTGCTTGGTGCCGATCTTTGCCCTGATTTGTAACTTCGGGCTTTTTGTTTTGACTAGAACCTTCTAGGTCTCCATGAAGACCTTTTGTTGCTGCTTCTCCGGCGGTATGGATGACTTCTCTCATTCTTCTTCTTATGCCGCCGTGGTTGTCCTTCCACAACTGTTGGGATATCATTGTCCAAACAACATAGAGGAACCGCTTTGTTAATTCCTCGTAATCTCTTATAGTTCCTGTATAGAGCTGCCTGGTAACACCATTCAGATAACTTGGCCTTTAAGAAAGACATTCTTCTGGCCACTGTATCTAATTCTGCTCCATCCTTGTATTCCCTGATAAACATTTCTCTCCAGGGACTCGGAATCTTTGCAAAGAATAGCTGTGAAGCTTCATTTTCCCCAATCTTGGATTTCCACCAGTATTCGGTGAACAACTTAATATATTCGTCAATATGACAAATATCATGTAACTCAAGGCTATAGAGGGCTTGTTTATATCTTTTTCTTTTTCATCCTCTAATCCCTCAAAGTAACTTTGTCGATAAACCGGATTTTGAATAGTTTTGCCATATCATCGACAATTCCTTTCAGTGATTCTCCTGATGTGACCGCGCTCTTCGTACTTGCATCGGTCATATCCCATGCAATCTTTACAGATCCCTCAATACTCATTTCAAGAAGTAAAATGAAGGAATCTTTCGTAAGAGTACCTGCTGCAACCTCATTGCTGATGCCCATTCATCAATAAGGACTTCTCGATTTTGAAATGCAGGATATCCCATTTAGCATCAACCCGTATGGATGTATCGGATCTAGATGCGATCTTCTATAAGGCGTCTGGTGAATATTTAGCCTTCCAGGAGGTACTCGAGTTCCTGCAAGAGGTGGTCGAGCTCCTGTTCCTGAAAGTGTTGGGATTTACATGATGTGAACCCGTACATTCTGCGACGTTGGGATTTACTGGAGGCGGTGGTAGAATTGGCGGAATTGGTCTACCATGAGGGTCATAGGTAACCAAATCTAATCCATCTCCTGCGTTCATCTTTAAGTCTACAATTCCTAATCCCGCGAAGGATTCTGCCAGGTCATGTAGATCTTTAAGATTGATCTTCTCCATATCCATCACTTTTAGTTTATGATGGATTTTCCTTTGATGATGGCTATTAGCTTTTCATCGTCCGTCATTTTTCATATAACTTCGGTTGGTTTCCCTTTTTGGTGTAAATAGGGTACTGTCCCGAAATTAATACGTTTCTTTCCTCCGGATGAACTTGGTCTGTCCTCTAGGTTCTTAACTCGTTTCGGAATATCATGAAGGATTTCAAGAGTTTCCTTCTAATATTTTACCATCTTCTCCATCAGTTGCTCGATCGATGAACTTGTCTTTAGTAGATGAATATGGTGGTTGCCATAATTCCGCACCGTCTTCCTCGGATTTCTCTATGATCTCCGAGATCTTATATGTATCACGGAAGTATCTCGTTCCATTCTGGTACTCCATCAGGAATCATTGTTCTGATAGGAATTCTCATGAACTGCTTCTTGGCGATTCATTAGATCTAAATATAAGTGCAGTTTCTTGTCCGAGAAACTCATATGATATCTTTTCGCATTTTGCATTGCCTCAAGGCTTCCCTATCGGCTCCTGCGTGTTCTTGTATCTCATATTGGTGATTCCAATATGCGATCTTATCCTGGTGTTCTTGTGCATACATCGTCAGAATTTGACGATATCTCCTGTAGGGTGTACATCTTGGACAATTGTCCAGATCCATATTCTCGGAGAAAATTCTCTTCACCAATTGTTAATTACATAAATATAATAAATATAACTAAAAGTTCTTAATAAACCTAGGCTCTGATACCATTTTCGAGGATCGCAAGACCATGAAGAGTAAAATTAGAAATTGCAATAAAATTTATAGTCTAGGTGGTAAAGTGCAACAACTTCAAAGTTTAGAGGGTAAACTGAAAACCAACTATCATGAAACTAGGGTTAAATTCGGAATTTTAGGCAAAGTGTAAAATTTTGTGAAGTTGAGGGGGTTAAGTGTAACGTTTTAAAGTTCGTATGGCAAAGTGTAAAAGTTCGAATAGTTTGGGGGGTTAAAGGTATTTATCCCCTAAAGATGATGAAGGTATCTTTTTGGGATACTCAGCTGAGAGAAAAGCCTATAGAATGCTAAACAAGAGGACTATGGTCACATAAGAGTCTATCCATGTGGTTTTTGATGAACCTAATGTAAATGGAGAAGACATTGAAGAGTTAGCTGATAAGCTGAATCAACCAACTATACAGAAGAGTCCTTATATTGAAGCTGAAGTAAGAGCAAGCAACCCAGATGAAGATGAGATAGCTGAATCTCAAAGACAGCTGGGGAGTCTACATCTGAATGAAGATGAAAAAGCTGTTCAAGATAAGTTAGCTGCGAGACGGCTGAATCCAGCAGACTTACTTCAACCTAATGTGAGATGGTTGAGAGACCATCCACCGGAGTTAGTTATTGGAGATGTTAGAGATGGCATAAGAACCAGATTCAGAGCACAACATGAAGCTATGTTCACTTGTTTTATTTCCCTGATAGAGCCTAAGGATGTGTCTCAAGCATTGGATGACACACATTGGATTCAAGCCATGCAAGAAGAGCTGAATCAATTTGAAAGAAACAAAGTATTGGAATTGGTGCAGAGGCCAACCCATCAAAATGTTATTGGCACAAAATGGGTTTTCAGAAACAAGATGAATGAGGAAGGATCTGTGGTGAGAAACAAAGCAAGATTGGTATCCAAAGGGTATTGCCAAGAAGAGGGTATAGATTTTGATGAAACATTTGCCCCTGTTGCAAGATTGGAAGCAATAATGATGTTCCTTACTTATGCTGCACATAAGAACTTCACTGTGTATGAAATGGATGTGAAGAGTGCATTTCTGAATGGACTGCTAGAGGAAGAAGTCTATGTTGAACAACCTCCAGGTTTTGAGCAGAAAACTATTGGAGATAAGGTATACAAGCTCAAGAAAGCATTTTATGTATTGAAACAAGCACCTACAGCATGGTATGATACATTGTCTCAATTCCTGACTGACAATGGTTTTACCAAAGGCAAAGTTGATAGAACACTCTTGAGAATTCAAGATGGAGAGAGTATACTGCTTGTTCAAATGTATGTGGATGACATCATTTTTGGTTCCACAAACAAAGAGTTGTGTGACAAGTTCTCAAACCTCATGCAAGGAAAATTTCAGATGAACATGATGGGAGAGCTGACTATCTTCCTAGGACTTCAAGTCAAACAATTGAAGGATGGAACCTTCATAAGTCAAACCAAGTATACCAGAGATTTAATGAAGAAATTTTGTATGGAAGAGAAGTCTTCTGTGAAAATTCCAATGAATACTTCAGTCAAGATGGACATATATGCATATGGCAAAGTTGTTGATCAAACCAGATATAGAGCCCTCATTGGATCATTGCTCTATCTAACAGCAAGCAGGCCAGACATCACCTTTGCTGTAGGTGTATGTGCAAGATTTCAATCTGCACCAAAGGAGACCCACATGACTGCAGCTAAGAGAATCCTAAGATATTTGAAGGGATTCCAGGAAGTCGGCTTGCGGTATCCACAGGAAGGTGGATTCAAGCTGGTTGGTTCCTCAGACTCAGACTATGCTGGATGTAGAGTTGACAGGAAGAGTACATCAGGTACATGTCAAATGCTTGGAAATAGATTGGTTTCTTGGTTCAACAAGAAACAAAATTCATTAGCTACATCCACAGCTGAAGCAGAGTACATAGCTGCGGGCAACTGTTGTGCCAAGTCTTATGGATGAGACAACAGCTGAGAGATTACGACATTGAAGAAAAAGAAATTCCAATTATGTGTGATAACACTAGTGCTATAGAAATCATTCAAAATCCAGTGTTGCATTCAAGAACAAAGCACATTGATGTCAGATATCATTTTATAAAAGATCATGTCGAAAACAAAGGCATCACCTTCGAATACATCTCAACTGATAAGCAGTTAGCTGATATATTCACAAAGCCATTATGTGAATCAAGGTTTGAAGAGCTCAGAAATGAGTTAGGGTTAATTGAGCTGAGTTAGAATGCTCAGAAGACTCAATCAGCAGAGATGAAAGATGAGAAAATGAAAGATAAGCAAGTTTCACATTTCAGCCAAGTGAAACAGCCCAGTCAATAGTTAGTTGTATCGAGTTAGCTGACAGTTGAGTTACTTCATGCGAATAGAAAGAAGCAGAGTTAAGTCACTTTGGATATAAGCTAAATCATTTATGAGCTAAGTGACCAAAACGCAGTCGTTTTAATTCGAGCGGGAATGTTTTTAAGAATGACGCCAGCGTAATAATGACAGTCAGTACAAAAGCTGCACAGTAAACCATATGATTGGATATAAATGTTGATGCATTTAATGTGGGGAATTTAATGGGAATTTAATCCTTTCACGTCCCTTATATACAAAACTTCATTTTTCTCTCTCCTCACGCAAACTATTCATCTTCAGCAAAGAAAGAGCATTCTCTCAGTAACTAAGTTCAAACTCTAGCTTTCCTAATTCAAGGTTATCGTGTTCTAAATGGTAAAATCATCTGAAAATAGCTCCAACTTATGATTTCGTGAAGCTCTCAAAGCAAATCCACACTGGTGCTTCGGTGAATTTTAAAGGCATGATCAAATAGGGTGTCGATGGAGCCCTTGTCAAAAAGATTGCAGAGAAACTGGAGAAGTCCGGCCTGAAAGACTTCCTGTCGATGCAGTTCACGCATACGTACCTTGAAGAGGTCGCCATGTTCTATGTGAATGCAGAGGTGCAGGACGATGGAATCCGTTCATCGGTCCACAACAAGGTCATCAAACTCACTACAAAAGACCTTGTTGAGCACTGCTTTTTGGCCACGGAGGGATTGAAGGACATTGCTGAGAAGGATGTCGACTTAGCTGCTGCTTGGAAAGAAGTTTCCAAGCCGGAGTATGCTGTGAAGATTGTGTATACAGCCAAGAAGGAGTCTCTGAAGGATGATTACCACAAGTTGATGGACGTCGTCTCAAAGTGCGTGGACATTAAGTTTGGAAGCTTCAATCAGTTGTCCAAGACTAAGCTGATCGTGATGGCTGCAATCATGCAAGAAAAGAAGGTCAAATGGTCTGAGTTCGTTTTCAGCCGAATCTGTCAAAATGTGCTGAACATGTCCTACAAGGATGATGGGACCTTTGGCTGTTCCTTGGGTTATGGCCTCATGATTGGCCATGTGATGGAGGTGAAGGGCATTTCTCTCCACCATGGCAAACCCTTTCATGCCAACTAGCGGATGTTCAAGGCGAACCTCTCTGGAGCCCAGAAGAAGACTCATGCAAGAAAGGCTGATACTAGTGAGGTGGAATCAGCTGATCCCGAGGACACAACTGAGACCTCTCCCGCTCTCTCTCCAAAGCCAATATCCAAGAAGAGAGTTGTTGTATCCAAGCCTGCCCCTGCCCTGCAGCCAAATCATAGAAAGCACCTGCTCCCGCAGCCAAGTCCAAAGCTCCCGCCCATGCAGCCGAGTCACCTGCCCATGTAGCCGAGACACCTACCCTAGCAGCCGAGATAGAGGAGGAACCCCAAATTCCCTCCCCTATCGTGAAGAAAAAGAGGACTGCCAAATCCAGAAAGGCAGCTGCCTCTAAGAAAGGTCCAAAGGCTTTCACGTTTGACGAGCCTGAAGAGGTGGAGGACGCTGAGATCCAGTTGGTTCCCACCAAAAAGAGACGGTTGTACAGGCGCTCTGAGCTTGAGAAGACAGCCGAGTCCGACACCCAGCCAGAGAAGGAAGAAGAGACTGCTGATGCTCACGAGGAGCAGTCTCCAGAAGTTGTTGATGAACCTGATAAGATTGTTGATGCTGATCAGCAGAGGATCGAAGAAGACCCAGCTGTAAGGGAGATAGCTGAGGGAGTTAAAGCAACTGAGACAACATAACCTATAAAAGAACAGGTTGTCTCACCTCCTCGGACAGACGCTTCTGAGTCTGAGGAGGAGCAAGGTCCATTAGCCCCCATTCAGGAGACCGGAGAAGAAGACGGTGATGATGATGACTTAATCATGTATTCTCCCATCTACCCTGACATTCAGAGAAGATTAAGAGAATGAAGGGCGTTGAAGTTGGATTACTTTAGGCATCAATCTGCTCGTCTAGAATTCATAGAGAAGGATGAGGAAATTCTTAGGTTCCTTGGACATGCATCTGTCCAGGATGTCGTTGATGAAAAGAGCTGTATGGAAACCCTCCGACTTATTAAAGAGGAAGAGAAGGAGAAAGCTGAAGAACAAGCAAGAGACTTGGAGAAATCCAAGATGTGTGTATTCACAGGGACTCATGAGCATACAGATGAACACCTTCATGAGTACACTGACAGTGACGAAGATATGGATCTAGCTGATGCAGCAGAAAAATCAGAAATGCAGCAGGCTTTGCAAGAATCCCGAGCCATGCATGAAATGAGCCTTCGAGAAGGTCCAGGAGAGTCCTCCAAAATTTCTCTTCTGGCTGATCCTTTGGGAGTGGCGCAACTAATTTCGACAAACATTGTTGCAACCATGTCCCCCGTGCAATCACCAGATGGCTCGCAGGGAATTGGCAATGAAGCTGGGACTTTGGGCCCCAAGCTAAGCCAACCTCTGAAGAGGATGTTAACACACATGCCCTTATGGCTCAACACTTAGAGGGAACAGAAGGCGCGTCTCAGGAGCAGAGTGACCCCACTATCATTCACTCAGCTGGTGCGCCAGCTGAGGGGGAAACTCTCTCCATCACAGCTGGGTTGGAGGTTGTTGTGGGAGACCAATAAATGCAGTCAGGATGCGAAGGAAAAGAACTCACAAAAGAGCAGAGTGACCTTAACGACGCTCAGACACTTAAGCCTATCTCAGCTGAGATGTCAGCTGCATTGAAGGCTGACGACGCTGATGTCGCAGTTGAGGCAAAGGATGGTGAAGCCCTGGGAGTTAACACTCTGGGCTCTGAAAGGGCAATCCAAGGAGTTGAGACTCCGATGGATGCCACGGTCCAAGACCCTAAGACAGTTGTGTCTGTCGAAGGGATAGTAGAAGACCCTAAGACAGTTGCGACTGACGAAAGGAATGTAGAAGGCCCTGCAGCAGTTTAGACTGTTGGGGGTATTGAAGGCCCAAGGGAGGTTGAGACTTCCCTGGGTAAAAACGAAGGTGATAAGAACATTCCTCAAATTGAAGGTGTTGCCGCAGAAGAGGAGATTGGTGCCCTTCATGACTCCCAAGAGAACATTGATACATCATTTCTGGGGTTAGAGGATGAAGATGAGTCCACCCAACATGAAGATCCAATAATGGACACAACTGAAGATGTTCTGAAATCTCAGAGCCAAGTTAGTGAGAAGACGGCTCGAATGAGGTACAATTTTGATGATGAGCCATCTCCAAAGGTCTCATCATCCTCCGATGACGCTGATGATACAACTAAGGACAAGGTTATTCATTTAGAAGAAAACACTGAGACAAAAGACGCTGGTAAGACAGCTGAGGCTCAGTCAGCTGAGCAAACATCTGCAAATGCTCCAACTGCGAAAGAGTCAGTTGTGCAAGCTTCCACAACTACAGCAGTAACGACTCCTCCAGCTCCGTCATAGGCTCTCACAGCTGTGACATCTGCCGATGATGCTGCCGCAGCTGAGGCATAGAGAGCTGGTTCTACTCATCAAGAACAAGGGAAGGCTCCACAGGAAACAGACTCGGGGATCCCATTTGTTCGAGATGATGTTTTTGAAGAAGAGTTTCCCTTCTTCGTTAAATTTCCAGACTTAGAAGCTGAATCTGCCAGAGACTTAAGGAAATATACAGTGCAGGAAGAGCCCGTGATTCCCTCGGATACGATTGTGCCAATGAACTTCGACTTTGATACAGAGTGGCCAACAGCCGAGTCAGCCTCAACAGCTGAGTTCTGTAAAGCCTTCAAGACTATCTGCGAAGAGATTGAGAAGATGGAACGCCACCAAGCATCTTTGGATCTCAAACTGGACAATCGGGATGCCACCCTCTCAGCTGATTTAAGAGGGACTATTGTCAGGATTCCGGAATGGGCTGCACAGCAGACATCTATGAGGTCCGAGCAAGTTCGTCACTTCAAAGCCTTATTTGGGAAGTTGCTATTGTGGAGTGCGGACAATTCAAGGTATCAGCAACGGATGAAGGAGTACATGGTAAGGATGGAATCCTCTGACAGGTCGAATATGGAAGCTGCTACAACATTTTCACAAGACTGAGATTTCCCGACTCGAGAATAATATGAATTAAAAATTCAACCTTCTCATGGCTAAAATGAAGATTGTGTCAGCCGAGTCGAAGGCCACCCGCTCAAAATTTCGTAAGGCATACGATGCAGTAGACTTCAAGCAAAACTCGACGAATAGCCGACTGGATTTCATCCTCAGTGGATTGTTCCCTGGGATACCTCTCTCTTTTGGTGATGATGCAAAAAAGGGGAAAGAGAAGACCCTTAAGGGATTGAAGGAAGAAGTAAAGAAAGGAGGTGACAAAGCTGATGGGGAAGGAAGTTCCAATCTTCCTTTAAAATTGATGTACGCTGAAACCCCACAACTTGGTGAAGTCACTGCCTCCATTCTCAGCAAGATACATGTGAACCTTCCTATCGAGAAGGTTGCATTGGCCATGGCAGATAAAAGAAAGGCCATTGAAGCTGCATTTGAGGAGGTAGCTGAGAAATAAGAAGCTCGCGTTCAGGAAATAATGAAGCAATATGGTGGTCTCCAGCCAGAAAGGACTACGCTGCGATCAAGCCCCCAAAGAACATTACTATGCATGATAATGGATCCGAGCCCAGATCATTAGAGGAATTCAAAACTCTAGAATCCGAAGGCTACTTTCAGGGGATGACTCTGCCTCAAGCCTGGGACTTGTATTGGGAGAAGGGACTGGATTTGTGTCAATCAGCTGATAAGCAGCAGACTTCCAGCAGTCACTCGGCTGGAAAGCAGAAGAACCCAATACAGTACACTCCTAGAGGAAGGGGAGCTGAGTTAGGAAGGGGAATACATAGTGGTGGTGGAAGAGGCTCTCAACCTTGATCAAAACCAAAAGATGTATCATTCGTAGATCCAGAAAATAAGGGCATTATCTATTGGGCTAGATACGACCATCTTGCCAACCTAGAAGTTGCAAGAAAGAACGATGAGGCTCTTAAAAGGCAACAAGCAGAGAATGAGAGAATTGCTCGCGAATGGGAAGAGAGAAAGCGGAGGATGGCCCTGCTGCTAGGCGAGCGTATGAGAAAAAGAAGAAAGAAGAAGAGGAAAGAAAGAGAAGGAGAACAGAGGATGATCGCAAGAGAGCTGATGAAGAAGAGAAAAGAAGGAAGCAACAAAAGCGTAGAAGTGTGCTGCAAACCCCTTCGTGTATTTTGTTGTAAATACATTAATGTAAGTCCTCTGTAATAAGCTCTGTAAATTCCCTTGTAACTTAGCTTAGATACATGTTGTATTGATGTATATGTATGAAACTTTGTATAGGAATAAGTCTGATACCTCATGTAAACAGCTTTGTAAAGGACAAGAGTGTTATGATCAATAAAATGATTCATTCAAGCATACATTCTTTGTTACCGCACTGCTTGTATTTCTATTTGTTGTTTACTTATTTATTTTAAGTTTTGGCATCATCAAAAAGGGGGAAATTTTTAGGAAATTTATTTGATAGATTTTGATGATACCATGTAAAACTTAAACTAGGAAGTTGACACCCCATTTTCCTTGTAATTTGTATTGTAATAGATAGGACTGGAAAAGCTGAGTTAAGTCAGCTATGTCAAAGATTGCAAGAAGTCAACTGCGGACTGTGTGAAGACTCTGTTGTGTGTCAGTTGAGTAAGGCCATGATGGAAGTCAATGACTCGAATGAAGGAGAATCAACTGAGGAACAACTGTGAGAAGTGTCAGTCAAGTCAACTCAAGAAGCCTAGTCTACAAGTTGAAGTGACAGTTTAGTCAATCCAATGATTGGAGCAGACTCAAGTCACCTGGGGTAAAGGCAGCAGTCAAGTCAAGACAATTGACTTAGATCTGTTGATTAAAGTCAAGAATATTACTCCATTTTGTAATATGACAAGCTGCCAGGTCTAAAAGTGTTTGGCCCTGAATTGTGCAAAAGGAATAAGCCAATGGGAAACACTGCATCTCGTGTCAGTTACATGCAAATGCTGAAATGCCATTAATGCGAGGAAAGGTCAACATCTGCAGACCAAGAAAAGACAAGCTAATGAACACAAAGTGATATTTGAAATTAGCCTATCTCTTCAACGGGCAAAATTTCAAATGGGCACTATAAAAGGCTGAGGAAGCTATTGAGAAAAGGTCACCTGAACCACGAATGAACAAGCAATATTCAAGCAAGCAATCTGCAAATATTCTCATAGCAATTAAAGAAATTCCTCAAGCCTTAAACTCGAAGAAACTCAATCCAACACGAGCTGTGAAGGAGAGATAACTTCAACCAGTTGAAGAGGAAACATTTGAAGAAAAAAAGGGGTATACTTTCCAAGTCAGGATTGTAGAAAGGTTCAAGGTCGAACCATTATCAAGTTTGTTGGAGGGCTTCGTGATCAAATCCAAGAACTTGAGAAGTGAGTTGAAGTAGCAAAGCAGTTTCCCTGTGAAGAAGCTGAGTCGTAAGAGAAGTTAGCTGTGTGATCAAGGCTATCTCCATACTGATAACCGCTTGTAAACTGATCTGTTACATAGTGGATTCCTCCAGGAGTTGGAGAAGAGAGGATTAGAAGAATTACCCCATCTTCGAACCTCTATAAAATATTTGTGTCATTTACTTTCAGCAAATTTACTTTCCTGCATATTTACTTTATATTTGTTGTTAGTATATTATTTGCTATCCAACTGATAAATAACCAAGTGCTAAAAATCAAGTGTTAAAAACAAGCTTAAAACAAATCAAAGGGTGTTAAGTCTTCTGCTGTTAAAAACCAAACTAGCAAAGTTAAGTATTTGGCTTAAGCAGCCGAGTTAAACTTGCAACAGCTCTATCGAGTCTGTTGAGTGGGTAACTTAGCTGAAAAGCCAACTTAGCTGTCCTCGAAGGACACAGCTATTTGAGTCAACTCCGTTGAATATTTTTGAAGGACTAAAATCAAAATTTTGGTAAGGCTTATTCAACCCCCTTTATAAACCTTACGCCACACCCCTTGGGACCTACAGTTGGGACGCCTGCCCTATCGGCTGATCACTCAATTGGACAAACAACTGAGTCTCAAGTTTCCATTGACCCCACTGCTCGTGACTCAGTTGGTGCGCCAGCTGAGGGGGAACCTGCAAACACCACAGCTAGGTCGTAGGAGGTTGTGGGAGACCTTACAAATTTGAAGATTGGAGGTGAAGATGTGGAAATAAATGAACAACAGACTGGTATTGGCGAAGCTCGGATGGTTCAGACTATCTCAACTGAAACCCCAACTACGCTGCAGGCTGATGAAGCTGTTGATGCAGCTAAGGAAAATGATGGATAGGAAGCCAGGACAATTGAGATTGTTGGCTCTGAAAGTGCAATCCCAGAGGTTGAGACCTCAAAGGATGCTACTGAAAACCCTAAAGCAGCTCAGTCTGCTGAATGGAAAGTCCAAGACCCTGCTGCAATTGAGACTGCACAAGGGAATGTTAAAAGCCCCACAACAGTTGAGACTGTTGTTGAGGGTAATGAAGGCCCAATAGCGGTTGAGACTGCTGCTGAGGGTAATGAAAGCCCAACAGTGTTTGAGACTGCTGAGGGAAATGAAGGCCTAATGAAGGTTGAGACTTCCTTGGGTAAAACAGCTGAAGAAGAGATGCCAGCTCCTCAAACATAATCAATCGAAAATTAAGAAATATGTGCTTTGCATGAATCTCAAGTACAACACGCTTACTCTTGTAACACGTATTTTTATAATATAAAAACTATAGTTCACATGCAGCACAACTGCATTATACATGATATTATATGTTAATCATGATTTGTAACCTTTTTCTCAAGTGGAAGCATTCACGTAAAATGATTTAACAACGGTTAATCACACATGTGCATTTGTTCACATATTACAGGACATTAACAACCGTGTCCTTTTATATGCAGATCAAAATAAAACTCCCTATATGAAATGCAAATGATGAGCTGAGGGAGAAGGATGAGAATCCAGCCGGCCGACCTTTGATTCATGCCTTAAACTTCTGTCACACTCCACGGATCAACCTTTATCTACAACAACTAAAAATTTACAACATTGCATTTGGTGAGTTGCAAGCTCAGCAAGTATAATCCAATAACAAGTTATTTAACATCACACAAGCACATTATCACACTCATTTCACATCATTTGATCATATCATTCATAACTATATAAATGCACGTGCTTGATCATATTCTATTACTATTATGGGCCATCTACTACCAATAATAAATCGTGATCACGAAGATGGCCATGACACTCTGTAATTCTTAATTCACGTAGAGTTCAGTGAACTCGGGGTGGCCGTACGGTACTATGTAATCCATAATTTCTAGATTACTGTAATTCTGTAACACATGATTCAAGGTTATTAGCGGCCATAACAGAATCCATTAATCTCTGATAAATGCATTTTCTGTAATCACATATTTCATTTCCGTATCAATAACACCAGTAGAGATCACATATCACATTTCCATATCAATAACATCATTGGAGATCACATATCTCAATTCCATTTCAATGTCATCACATAGAGATCATATATCTCGATTTCCTCACAATATCACCAAAGAAAATCATACAATTCACATTAGAGCGCAACAAGCTTCATGTTACCATAGCCAAACAAGTAAGCAATTCATTCGAACATATCAGTTATATAATCACACAAGTCAAATAACCAGCTAAAAGATTATACTCACAAGTGGTGTGCTTATTCCGATGTTTCCGACTAATCAGCTTTATGTGTTCCTTTATTGGGATTTTGACCTATTAGCATAAAATAAAGATTTGTCCATCAGTTTCTATATATATAATTATTCAAACTATTTATGTTCCTTTTATTATTATTTAAATTAACAGTACTAAGAATAAATGTTAAGAGTAAACTTAATGAATTAATTAGGAATCTGAAGCTTTTGTCTTTCCTTCTTTTAACTTCTACATCAATTTAACAAGTTAAATTATTAGACAGTAGATATAATCTATTTAACAACAATATCCATAGCCTTCAATTCCATCGTATTAACCACAAATAATTAACATATACTTTTAATTAATTTCAATTCTAACAGTGGATTTGGTTAATATATACATGTATAGACTATACCCACTCTTCAAATATTAATGTAGAAGAATGATTACCTGAAAACTTCAAAAGTATCTCCTCCGGTTCGCGGAAACTATAGACTGTGGTGTATAAGTGTTCCTATTTTTTATTAATATATTTATTCCATTTCGTAGCCTTTAAGATATAAGGCAGTGACAAGCAACAACTCTACACATATATTATATATCATTAGTTGTATGTGCCTATATATAAAAATATATATACTAGTGATATTTGTCTACATGTCCATCACCAGATCACATAGGTGAAAAAAAAAAATTATTGAGTGCATGTACACGTGTACGCTTAACACCATATTCTGATTCTACTTTATGTTTATGGGTTAATAGGACAACACCCACATATTGATATAGATATATATGTCAACCATACTTGATTATACATAAGTTATATATATATATATATATATAAAATTGGTATCAGATATGTAAATGTGGAAAATGCCAAAAATGCATGTAATTATGCTTATAAATGGCTTAATCGTGATATCAAAATGCAGGATTTTGGGTTATGACAATTCTTCCCCCCTTAAAAATTTCATCCTCGAAATTTGTACATGTATCGATAAATAACCATGGATATTGCCCTCTCATGTGTTGTTCCGTTTCCCACGTAGCCTCTTCTCCAGAATGATTTCTCCACAACACTTTTACCAATGGAATCACTCTGTTTCTAAGTTGTTTTTCTTTATATCCCACTATTTCAATTGGTTCTTTGACATAACTCAAATTATCAGCAATTTCAATTGGTTCATCTCGAAGAACATGTGAGGGGTCTGATTTGTATCGACGAAGCATACTAACATGGAACAAATTATAAATCTTGGACAATTCAGGTGGAAAGGCAAGCCTATAAGCTAATGGTCCAACCTTTGCAAGTATTTCATATGGGCCGATATAACGAGGACATAGTTTACCTTTCTTTCCAAATCTGAGAATACCCTTCCAAGGGGAAACACGGAGAAATACTTTCTCACCAACTGCATATTCCATTTCCCGTCTATGTTGATCAATATAACTCTTTTTCCTATCTTGAGCTACTTTTAATCGGCTTTTTACTATTTTTACTTTTTCAATTGTGTCTTGAATCAGATCTGGACCTTCTCGTAATCATATTCCCTCTTCATCCCAACATATTGGACTCCTACATTTCCTACCATATAATGCTTCATAAGGCGCCATACCAATGTTGCTATGATGTTGATTATTATAAGCAAATTCCATCAACGCAATGTATTCATCCCAAGAACCTTTAAACTCAAGAACACAAGCATGAAGCATATCCTCTAGAGTTTAAATAGTCCTCTCTGATTGCCCATCTATCTGTGGATGAGATGCAGTACTAAAATGCAATTTAGTACCTAATGCTTGTTTTAAGCTACCCCAGAATCTAGACAAAGAACAAGGATCACGATCTAAAACAATAGACGAGGGTACATCATGTAATTTAACAATCTTATTCACATATCTTTTTGCTAGATTTTCGAGAGTAGAACCCCATCGAAATGGTAAAAAGTGAGCCGACTTTGTTAGTCGGTCAACATTAACCCAAACCGCATCATTTTTCCTCGGTGTCATAGGCAAACCATAAAGAGAATCCATAGTAATACGCTCCCACTTCCAAACTGGAATAGGTCATAGATGCAGTTTACCTACTGGTGCTTAACGTTCGGCTTTAATCTGCTGGCAAGTTAAGCATTTCGAAACATACTCAACTACATCTTTCTTCATTCTCGACCACCAATAATGGCTTTTTAAGGTCTGATACATTTTTGTACTACCTGGGTGCATGGCATATGGTGTCGTATGAGCTTCTTCCATTATCTCATGCCTTAGGCCATCAACATCAGGGACACAAAGTCGATTGTTGATTGTTAGACTACCATTATTATTCAGAAAAAATGATATACTTCTTCCTTGTTTCACTTTTTCTGCAATACTGGTTGGTTTATCATCACGGAATTGTGCTTGTTTAATTCTTTCAACCATAACGGGATGAACACAAAGTGAAGCGCAGATAACACCCATGCCATTTAAATTCAATTCGACAATCATCTTTCTCATGGATAGCAAATATGGTAAAGAATGTACTGAGAGATAAGAAATAGTACCATAAGATTTTCGACTAAAAGCATCGGCAACAACATTAGCTTTTCCTGGATGGTATTCAATAGTACAATCATAATCTTTCAGCAATTCAAGCCATCTTCTTTGACGCATGTTCAACTCTTTCTGACTTAATAAGTATTTCAAGCTTTTATGGCTAGTGAAAATTTGAAATGTGGCACCATATAAGTAATGTCTCCATATCATTAAAGCAAAAACAACCGCAGCTAGCTCAAGGTCTTGAGTAGGGTAACACATTTCGTATGGTTTAAGTTGTCTAGACGCATATGCAATGACCTTACCATGTTGCATTAAAACACATCCTAAACCTTGGTAAGAAGCGTCATTGTAACAACAAATCCATCGGTACCTAAAGGAATAGTCAAGACTGGGGCAATGGTAAGCCTTTTCTTTAACTCTTCGAAACTCTTTCAGAAACTATCTGTCCATTTGAAAGGAACGCCTTTCCATAGTAATTTTGTCAGTGGAGTTGCAATAAGCAAAACATTCTCAACAAATTGTCGATAGTATCCGGCTACACCTAGAAAACTACGAACTTCTGTAACACTTTTTGGGTTTTCCCACTTGATCACTACTTCGATTTTCTATGGATCAACTTTAATCCCGTCACCAGAAACAACATGACCCAAAAAGATTACTTGATCTAACCAAAATTTGCATTTAATAAGTTTTGCATAAAATTGTTTCTCTCGCAAGGTTTGCAACACAATTCTCAAATTTTGTGTTCTTCAGCAGATTTAGAATATACCAAGATATTATCAATAAAGACAATAACAAATTTATCTAGATAGGTTCTAAAAACATTATTCATCAATGCCATAAATACAGCGGGTGCATTAGTCAGACCAAAAGGCATTACCAAAAACTCGTAATGGCCATACCTTGTTCTGAAAGCTGTTTTTGAAATATCAGCCTCAGCAATCTTCAGCTGGTGATATCCAGATCTCAAATGAATCTTTGAGAAACCTCTAGCACCTTGCAGCTGATCAAATAAATCATTTATTCTAGGCAATGGATATTTATTCTTCACTATCACTCCATTCAGTTGTCGATAATCTATACACAATCTCAGCGTACCATCTTTCTTTTTGATAAATAATACTGGTGCTCCCAGGGAGAAACACTCGGTCTAATGTACCCTTTGTCCAATAATTCTTCTAATTACGTCTTTAATTCTTGTAATTCAACAGGTGACATTCGATAAGGAGGGATAGAAATCAGTGTAGTACCTGGTTGTAGTTAGATGGTGAACTCTATATCTCTATCTAGAGGTAACCCAAGTAAATCATCTGGGAACACATATGGATACTCTTAAACCACTGGAGTGTCTTCAAGTTTCAAACCACATAAGCGTGTATCTATTACGTGGGCTAGGTAACATTCACAACATTTCTTAATCATTTTGAAGGCTGTAGATGCAGATATTATACATGTAGGCAAAATTTCTCTTTCCCCTTTAAATACAATATGCGTCTCATCAGGAAGCTCGAACACGATTTCTTTAGTAAAACAATCCAATTTAGCATGGTGTTCGGTTAACCAATCCATACCCAGAATCACATCGAAATCTCTTAAAGGCATAACAAGTAGACTAGCACTCAATTTCGATTCACCCATCAAAATTTTGCAATCACGATATATAGTATTTACAATCACCACACTCTCTACTGGGGTATGAACCTGTAAATTATAGCCTAATGTTTCCAGTTTATTACCCAAATGTGATGCAAATGATTGTGAAACAAATAAATGTGTTGATCCTGGATCAAATAAAACATAAGCATTTGTATCAGAGATTGAGAGATTACCAGAGACTACTGTTGGTGTAGCTTTAGCCTCTTCCTGTGTCACAACAAAAACTCGAGCTGGACCTTGTTGTCTGCTTGCTTGACTTTCTTCTGTACGAGCGCCTCTTTCTATACCCAATCTCCCTCGACCTCTACCTCTATTAGGATTGAAATTACTGAATCTAGTTTTCTCAACGGTGGGTTCCTCGCGTGGTTTTGTGCAATTCCTTGCTATATGTCCAGGTTCGCCACATCTAAAATATTTTCATGTTAGCAATCTACATTCTCCATAATGATTTTTACCACAAAGTGTGCATGTGGGAACTGATGGTGTAGAACCAGCACTCTTACTGGTTGGTGTTGCACCCCTAAAACTACCACTTTTCGAACTGCTCGGGAAGCCTCTCTGTGCAGGCGCAGTAAATTCCTTTTCTATTTATAAATCCTCCAATTTTATCACCTTGTCTCTTCTTATTATATTGAAAATTTTGTTTTGATTCATCATCCAATTTCTCAGCACGTATTACTGCAACTTTCAACTTACTATAGGACAACTTTCAATATACTATAGGACTCCAAATCCGTAGGTGTAATACGATTTCGAATAGCAAACCGAAGTCCAGACTCAAATCTAGTACATTTCTTCTTTTCTGTGGCTACCATATGTGGGGCATAATGAGAAAGCTGATTAAACAATACTTCATACTCAGCAACTGATTGATTTCCCTATTTAAGTTCAAGAAACTTTTTTTTCTTTCTGATCCCTATAAACCTCTGGCAAGTATGTATCATGAAATTCTCTTAGAAAATCATCCCAAGTCAATACAAGTGGTTGAACAGTACTATGAGGTACAGTCTCCCACCAATTTATTCGCATTTCCCTGGAGGAGTGATACTGCATAATCAAATTTTTCTTCAGGAGTACATTTCATCAAATTCAGAATCCTTTCTATTCGTTTCAGCAATGTTTTTGCCTCTGCTGGATCAGTAGTACCCACAAAATCAACCTCTCCCATTTTTCTAAGTTTATCATACTTTCGTTCCCGTGGTTCGGTAGATATGGTGGATACGCAAAATGAGCATGTATTCCATGCACATGATGTGGAGGTGAATGAGATGAGTGTGACTCTAGCTCGGCTGCTCCTTCCCCTCCGTGAACACTTTTCTCATCATTATGTACATGTGCTTCTTGACTCACAACCATTTGCCTAAAATATGACAAAATTTGTAACTTTCGTATAACATTTAATGATAATGCACATGTCATGCCATGGTCTACAGAACCCTTACCCGGGCTCTGATACAAAACTAACATGTAACACCCTTACTCTTGTAACATGTATTTTTATAATATAAAAACTATAGTTCACATGCAGCATAGCTGCATTATACATGATATTAATATGTTAATCATGATTTGTAACCTTTTTCTCAAGCGGAAGCATTCACTTAAAAAGATTTAACAACGGTTAATCACACATGTGCATTTGTTCACATATTACAGGACATTAACAATCGTGTCCTTTTATATGCACATCAAAATAAAACTCCTTATATGAAATGCAAATGATGAGCTGAGGGAGAAGGATGGGAATCCAGCCAGACCGACCTTTGATCCATGCCTTAAACTTCTGTCACACTCCACGGATCAACCTTTATCTACAACTACTAAAACTTTACAACAATGCATTTGGAGAGTTGCAAGCTCATCAAGTATAATCCAATAACAAGTTTTTAACCTCACACAAGCACATTATCACACTCATTTCACATCCTTTGATCATATCATTCATAACCATATACATGCACGTGCTTGATCTAATTCTTTTACTGTTATGGGCCATCTAATACCAAGAATAAATCGTGATCACGAAGATGGCCGTGGCACTCTGTAATTCTTAATTCACGTAGAGTTCAGTGAACTCAAGGTGGCCGTCTGGATTTCTATAATCCGAATTTCGGATGATGTGAATTTCAGAACACATGATTCAAGGTTATTAGCGGCCATAACAGAATCCATTAATCTCTGATGAATGCATTTTCTGTAATCACATATTTCATTTCCGTATCAATAACACCAGTAGAGATCACATATCACATTTCCATATCAATAACATCACTGGAGATCACATATCTCAATTCCATTTCAATGTCATCACATAGAGATCATATATCTCGATTTCCTCACAATATCACCAAAGAAAATCTTACAATTCACATTAGAGCGCAACAAGCTTCATGTTACCATAGCCAAACAAGTAAGCAATTCATTCGAACATATGAGTTATATAATCACACAAGTCAAATAACCAGCTAAAAGATTATACTCACAAGTGGTGTGCTTATTCCGATGTTTCCGACTAATCAGCTTTATGTGCTCCTTTATTGGGATTTTGACCTATTAGCATAAAATAAAGATTTGTCCATCAGTTTCTATATATATAATTATTCAAACTATTTCTGTTCCTTTTATTATTATTTAAATTAACAGTACTAAGAATAAATGTTAAGAGTAAACTTAATGAATTAATTAGGAATCTGAAGCTTTTGTCTTTCATTCTTTTAACTTCTACATCAATTTAACAAGTTAAATTATTAGACAGTAGATAGAATCTATTTAACAACAATATCCATAGCCTTCAATTCCATCGTATTAACCACAAATAATTAACATATACTTTTAATTAATTTCAATTCTAACAGTGGATTTGGTTAATATATACATGTATAGACTATACCCACTCTTCAAATATTAATGTAGAAGAATGATTACCTGAAAACTTCAAAAGTATCTCCTCCGGTTCGCGGAAACTATAGATTGTTGTGTATAAGTCATGTTCTTATTTTTTATTAATATATTTATTCCATTTCTTAGCCTTTAAGATATACGGCAGTGTCAAGCAACAACTATACACATATATTATATATCATTAGTTGTATGTGCCTATATATATATATATATATATATATATATACTAGTGATATTTGTCTACATGTTCATCACCAGATCACCTAGGTGAAAAAAAAAGGAATTATTGAGTGCATGTACACGTGAAGGCTTAACACCATATTCTAATTCTACTTTATGTTTATGGGTTAATAGGACAACACCCACATATTGATATAGATATATATGCCAACCATACTTGATTATACATAAGTTATAAATATATATATATATATATATATATATAATTGGTATCAGATTAATGATATGTAAAAGTTATATTCGTAGAAATTAGTCAATGCATTATTGTTATTAGTAGTCATTTTATTATATTTGAAAAGAAACTATTCTCAAATAATATCTTAACTATAATCATGTATCTATATAAATTTAATATATTAATTATCATATATGTGACCCAGTAGACATGTTGATGACACCTATCACATCAAGTTTACCACGTGTAATTATGCTAGAACTTGAAATTTCACCACTTTCGATGATTAATTATGTAAATGTGGAAAATGCCAAAAATGCATGTAATTATGCTTATAAATGGCTTAATCTTGATATCAAAATGCACGATTTTGGGTTATGACATCAAGAACACGTTTCTATGGAATTTTTGGACACAGATGACGATGATGAGTCCACTCCACAAGATAAACCAGAAGATGACCCAGTAGTCGAGGAGACTGTGGCTAATATAGGGAAGGCAAGACAAAACTGCTATTTCCAAGTTTACATTGGTTGATGGCCCACCCCCTATGGGGCCATCACCAACCCATGATGCTGCTAAGGTAGCTAAGGAAAAGATAACTCAATAGGAAGAACAAACGGAGACCAATGAAGTTGTTGAGACATCTGAGGACCAGTCAGCTCCGCAAGCTAACACAACTGCAGATTCCAACAATGCTGAAACAACTAAGGCACACAGAGCTGAAGAAAGTGTCAAGGGAAAACGGACAACTCCTGGAGGAGAAGTGGGAGACATTCATTTTGTCCCATATAAACTTTTTGCTAAATATTTTCCATTTGTGGCAGAAGTGCCTTTGGAAATCGAGCCCACTGCTGAAAGTGCTAGATACAGTATCAACATTCCTACTGACGAATTTGAAACTCCAGATGATCGAACTGATGTGCTGTTCGGATTTGATTTTGATAATGTAGGGCCTGAAGAGCAGTTTGCTGCTTCAGCTGACTTCCGAAAAGTCTTCAAGGCTAGTAGTGCTGAAATAGAGAATAAAGGAATGGACAACACAGACTAAAGCACTTAGGCATGAACAAGTCAGCTACTTCAAATCACTGTTTGCAAAGATAGTGATTTGGGGTGCTGAGAATGCCAAATATCCGCAGAGGCAGAGGGATCATATCTTCTGGATGGACCAATCATACAAAATGGACATGGAGTTGTTGAAAGCTAAACACAAAGTGGACCTTCTCAAATCTGAAGCCAACATGTACACCAAGATGATGGTGATGAACATGGAAATGAAATTAATGGCTACAGAGATGAAGGCTCTGAGATTGGAATTTAGAGCAGCATAATCCACAAGCCATAAGAAGATGGACTTGACAAATGCTAAACTAGATCTAATCCTGGGAATAGCCTCTCAGCCGACTCTCTCTGGTGAGGATGATGCCAAAAAGGGGGAAGATAGTAAGGGCAAAAAGGGCAAAGGAAGTGATGTGAAGCAGTCAAGTCAAGACAACTGACATTGATCCGCTGGAAGAAAGTCAAGAATATTACTTGATATAGTAATATGTCCAAGCTGACAGGTCTTAAAGTGTTTGGCCTAGAAACATGCAAAAGGAATAAGCCAATGGGAAACACTGAAGCATGTTCATGCCCTGTAATGTTGCAGAGCCATTTAATACGAGGAAGGGTCAACATCACAAGTGCTGCACCCCAAGAAAAGAAAAGGTTACCTGAACCTAGCACAAACGAATCAAGCAATTTTCAAGCAAGCATAACCTGCAATATTCTCAAGCTTATCAAGAAAAATCCTCAAGCCTAAAACTCGAAGGAACTCGTTCCAACACACGCTGTGAAGGAAAGATTACTTCAACCAGTTGAAGAGAAAACATTTAAAGAACATAAAGGGGTCTACTCTCCAAGTTGAAGGAGTTGTAGAAAGGTTCAAGGTCGACCCATAAGTTTCAAGTATGTAGGAAGGTTGTGTGATCAATTCCAAGGAAGTGAAGGGAGCTGAAGTAGCAAGGCAGCTATCTTGCGAAGAAGCTGAGTCATAGGAGAAGCCAGCTGTGTGATCAAGACTGTCTCTAGACTGATAACTAATTTGTAACTTGATCTGTTAACTAATTTGAAAATTTTAAAATGCTTGCAGGTGAAAGTTTGGATCAACTAGATGCCAGATTCACAGAGATAACAAATAAGCTTTCAGCCCCTGGGAAAGAGTACACTTAGAAGGTGATGTGCATAAAGATACTAAGAGCCCTCCCAGCTGAATGGGAATTGTGCTGTGTGTAAAATATATGTGCATTTTGGGGTTTAAAATGATATATATTTGATGCATTTGCACCCATATTTAGTATGTTTTTACTTGGTTTCCTTAAAAGGGCATGATACTGCGTATTCTTGTAATTTTTAAAAGAAACTGTCATAACCCAAAACCTTGTATTTCAATTAGGATGATTAATCATTCATTAGTATAATTATATGTATTTTGATATCTCATAATCACATTAGGTTGCACGCTAAATCATGAAATTTCATGTTCTAGCGTATTACATGTGGCAATCTAGAGGTGAATGATGACATTGATGGGTGTATCCAGATAATATAAAACACGCATATAAATTAGGTAGAATGATTAATACAATATTTGATAGAAAATTGGATAGGGAGTATAATTATATGAAAAAGGTAATGATCAAATTAATTGAGAATAGTGCTTTATTAAATAAAAATAATAATTGTAATAATAGTATATAATCATAATTATGAATGACGTAAAACTAATTAAGGAATAAATATTATGTTTTGTACAGATCTCATATATATATTAACATATATTAATTCGAAAGAAAACAATATATATAGCTTATAAATGGGTATGGTGAAAAATGGTTAACATATATATATCTTGTATCTATTATTTATATATGTGTGTGTGGCTGTACATGTAAAGTAAATACAAGGCCATTATCTATGTGTAGCAAATAGAATAAAGCCATACACGTGTATGATTTTTAAAAGTTTAAAAAAAAAAGAGAAATGCATACATGTAGATGGTGACCACGCCATTTGTCAGGAGGAGATAAGCATGGTTTTCCATCTTATAAACTTAATCATCCACCTCACCGCCTTACACGTATAGATATATATTACATATTGTTGGTTCTATTAACTCACACACACAACACATACCTATGAACAAAGGACTTATAATTCATTCTTCCAGGTAATTTTTCTCTATAATATTTTAATGGAAGCATTCATTGTTCTAGATTATGTATTTTTCATCTCGTGGGTTTGAGAATTTATAAGACTTTGTCTATATCAAGGTTTGATAAAGTCAAAATCTATTGTTTGTGAACTACAGATACTAAAAATAATGAATTTCAGGTTATTCCTTGTTGTTGAAAGAATAAGTGGTTAAATTAGTATATAATTTAAAAGAATAAAAAAAAGAAATGAGAATAAAACAAACTTCCGATGCTAATTAATTTATACGTGCATATTTTAGTTTTGTATGCTAGGATCAACTTTGTTAGATATAATAGTTAACTTATGAAAAAAATGAAGTGATGGCAGTAAGTGAGGTTTTCTAAGCTTAATTATGCTGGTCAACTCAACTTTGTCAAACTCACATATGTGTTGGGAAGAAGTCAGTGAAGGTTTTAAACTTTCTGAAATGATTTTAACTAGCTGTCGATGGAAGAGTTTGTGAGTGTGTGTGTGTGTATATTTAGTGTTATAATAAGATAATAAAATAAAAGCAAATACAAGGAATGGTTACTTTGATCAGTATACATATGGCAATATTAGTGCTAAATATAAGATTTTAAATTTGGTTATGTATTTTCAATATGTTAATAGGTCAAAATCTCGATATGGATCAAACAAGGTCGATTAGGCGAATAAAGTCAGGCTAAGAATACCACTTGTGAGTATAATCTTTTAGCTTGTTATTTGACTTGTGTGATTATATGATTAATGTGTTGGAATGAATTGCATGATTTTCTATGATGATATTGTGATGAAATTGAGATATATGATCTCTATGTGATGAGATGGATATAAAATTGAGATATATGATCTCTATGTGATGACATTGAAATGGAATTGAGATACGTGATCTCTAATGATGTTATTGATATGGAAATGGGTTATGCGATCTCTACTAATGTTATTGATACGGAAAGGAAATATGTGATTACAGAAATGCATTCATCAGAGATTAATGGATTCTGTTATGGCCACTAATGACCTTGAATCACAGAATTACAGTCATCCAGAATTTCTGGATTATAGAGTACCGTACGGCCACCCCGAGTTCACTGAACTCTACATGAAATAAAGAATTACAGAGTGCCATGGCCATCTTCGTGATCACGATTTATTCTTGGTATTTGCTGGCCCAGAACAGTAAAAGAATATGACTAAGCACGTGCATTTATGTGTTTATGATTATTATGAACAAAGAGTATGACATGGTTGTGATGATATGCTTGTGTGATGTTAAATAACTTGTTATTGGATCATACTTGCTGAGCTTGCAACTCACCAAATGCAATGTTGCCAATTTTTAGTTGTCATAGATAAAAGTTGATTCATGAGGTGTGACAGAAGTTTAAAGCATGGATCAAAGGTCGGCCGGCTGGATTTCCATCCTTTTCTCTCAGCTCATCATTTGCATTTCACATAGGGAGTTTTATTTTGTCATGTATATAAAAGGGCACGGTCGTTAATGTTATGTAATATGGATAAATGCACATATGTGAATGAGTGTTGCTAAATGCTTCCGCTCGAATAGAAAAGGTTACATATCGTGATTAACATGTTAATATCATGTGCAATGTAGCCGTGCTGCTTATGAACTATTGTTTTAAATTATATTAATACGTGTTATTAGGGTGAGTGTGTTACAGAAACGGAGCTTAATACGAAGAAATATCAGTTGGAATGTCCATCTAAGATTGACGAATACGAAGAGAAGATCAAAACAAAGAAGAAAATGGACAAAAACACTTCACACGGCCGATCCGGTATGGTGGTGTCACACGGCCGTGTGAAAATACCGGTGTGAAACCACACAACCGTGTGAAGTTGGACAAAACAGGAGACGGAACCAGGGCCACACGGCCGGACCATGTGATCCCACATGGGCGTGTGGGAAAGGATATCGAACCGCACCACCAGCCCATGTAAAATCACACAACCGTGTGGAGAAGGCTTTGCAACAGACCACACGGCTGTGTGGTGCCACATTATCAGGCCGTGTGGGAATCTGTCAAGTGATCTCTTCCCGTTCCAACTCTACAAGTGATCTCTCGAAGCATCTATAAAAGGGACCCAAGGCTTGCACGAAAATATATCACCTCATACAGAGAAAACACATCAATTACACAGGAACGCAAGAATCGAAGATCTTCTGAGAGAAGAAGGCTAGGTCGCGATGAACACCACAAGGCTTTCGCATCTACGGGAGCACAAGAGCTTCGAAGTCTTGGAAGGAGAATCCATCCTAACAAGAAGAGGTTTTTTTTCTATGTATAATATCTCTTGTCTATGCTTAAACGATGTCATAATGTTGATTCGAATTTGTCTGTGAGTTTGTAATCAATATTTGGCATATCTTTCGGATCTTAGGTGCATAATCGAAACTGTGGATTCATGTTAAATATGAGTATTTGTTTTCTTAATTAATTCATGTTTTCTATTTTATGAATTCGAGTGCTTATTCTTAGTTGCGAAATAATTAGCATGTCATATTTGTTAGTGTGAAATTCGAAAGAGGAGTTCTAACAAAGACGAAAATTGAATTCAGACATAAATGAGTGTATGGAGTAGGGACACCTACAATTGTTTGTGGGGAGTCATTCAATTCATAGATCTTTTGGGAGTTAATAATAGTTGTATCGAATGGGGAGACCGACAATTGTAATTAATCTACTATTTATGCGCCGCCCGGGAGAGGGAATAGACTAACTTAGGAATCGAACCCATAGAATTGCATGTATTAGTTTTTAAAACATTAATTGCATTTAATATTGAAGAAACATGTTAAGATTATGTGCCTAAGGTTGCTCCTGTAGTTGTTGAAAATACTTGTGGGGTTCGCAAATTTATTTCTTTTATTTTGTTATTTTTTATTTTTACTTAACTTGATATTCGGTCGCTTCAATAAAATTGGAATGTGATGTTATTATAGCCTAAGTGTTTCGAATATCAATTCTTGAGGAATACGACCTTGCTTGCCATTATTCTATATACTACATTGTACACTCGCAGTTGTATGATCCAAATATTTTTGGCGAACAAAATGAAGGTCATGGCCCTAAGACATTCAATGGACCTCTCAAGAACATCTAATCATGAGCTATTCTCATACCTCAAAACCTATGAGTTTGACCTGAGAAGGAAAGAGCACGAGGAAATAGTTGTACCCAAGACAGCTGCATTATTAGCCAGTGATGGGAAGAAACCTGAGCCAGGAGACCATTGACCAGGAGGAAATTTCCCTCATGGTAAATAGATTCAACAAGTTCTTTAACAAGAACTATAAAAGCAACAAGGGTGAAACCTCCAGGAGACATTCAGCACCTTCCAAAGCAAAGGAGGACAGGCCGCCCAAGAGAGCTGATCATCAAAGAGCTGACTATCAGAGAGTTGATAATCAGAGAACCGAGAGAGCTGATCAAAGAGCTGAAAACATGTATTGGAATTGCAGACAACCATGACACTTTGTTGTAGATTGTTCATATCCACCAGTCAACAAATATAGAAATGAGGAAGAAAGAAGAGTCTTCAGGGAAAGAAGACAAGAAAAAAGAAAGCCATGTTGGCTGCTGAGACTGCTAAGCCAGCCAAGTGCAAAGAAGCAGCATACTCAGATAGTAGTGAAGATGACTTCTCAAGTGATACAGAGGAAGAGGCTTTGATCTGCATCATGGTCAAAGAACAAGATCAACAAGATCAAGAAGATGAGGTACACTCTAAGTCATTTCATTCTGATTCAAGTGATATTAACTGTGATACACACACTTCATCACCCACAGATCTTTATGATTCATTAAGCAAAATGATGAAAGATTTTGAGCACATTAAAACCTCACACACACTTTTGAATGAGGAAAACATCCAGCTTAAAAGCCAAAACTCACAGCTGACAAAAGAGTTGAGTTTTCTGAGTCACATAGCTGATGAGAACACTAAGTTGAAGGCTGAAAACGCCAAGATCGTAGCAGAGTTAGCTTCTACTGAGAAAAGAGAAAAAGATCTTAAAAATGTGATTGCCTCATTTACAAAAGCATCCAAATCATTGGATGAATTTATTATGAGTCAAAAAGTGTGTAGAGACAAAACAGGCATATGATTCAATTCCTTTGTGCATAGTCAAACTCCAAGAGTGATTTTGGAAAAAGGATCTTCAAGCAATGAAGGAATCCAAAAGCCCAAAACACCATATGTTGCACCCACATCCACACCAAAACACAATCATAATCATATTGTCCATGGTTATAAGGGAAAAGAAAAGAAACCAGTAGAGTATGCTGAAAGGACAGTTGAGAAGAAATTTAGACAGGTCCATCAACAGATTCCTAACAAAAAATACTCTATAAGAGCTAAACAGAACTACCAAAAGCCCCAGAAATTTCATCAAAGAAATACATATGATGGGAATGGTAGAAACTATCCAAACCAAGCTGATTGAAATAACAATGAGAAATATCAGCAAAGTCATATTGGATACAAGCCAAAATGGCAAAGACCTCAACCTCAGCAAAGGTCATTCCCAAGGCAAAAGAGCTATTATCAGCACACTCACGCACCCAAGCACTACACTCAGAAATTCCACAACTGCCCTAAGAAAGCAGTTGCTAAAACAAACACACATGCATACAAACAAAAGAGACAGTTGTATGATCCTAAAACCCCCAAGAAATTTGCTAATATGTATTATGATTATGGTACTGATAGATGGCAACCTCTTAGAGTCAGATCATCTGGCTATAGGTTGGTTGGAGCATCTTATAGCACTAACCCCCTAGGACCCAGGCAAGTATGGGTGCCTAAAAACTGATTTCCTTGACTGCAAGTTCAAGGAACAGCTGAGTGCCAAGGAACCTGGTACATGGATAGTGGCTGTTCCAGACATATGACAGGGAATAAAAAAAATCTGTCAAGATTCAAGGAGATCAAAGGTGCTAAAGTCATATTTGGAGGAAATGAATCTCCAAGGGAGATCAAAGGCATAGGATCCATCAAGAAGAATGGACTGCAGATCACAGATGTTGCTTATGTTGAAGGCCTCAACTTCAACCTGTTAAGCATCAGCCAACTCTGTGACAAAAGCTACAATGTAGAATTCAACATGGGGATATGCCAGATCAAAGATGTTGAATCTAATGAAATTATGCTGCAAGGAACAAGACAAAAGAATATGTATGTAGTGGATTGGTCTACTTTTACATCAAGCATGATTTGCTAGCAAGATACAAATTAGAATCCAATTGGTACGTGGCATAAGAAGCTGAGTCACCTGAATTTCAAGACAATCAACAAGCTTGCAAGGAGTCATCTTGTGGAAGGATTGCCAGACTCAGTGTACAAGAAAGAAAGCATATGTGATGCATACCAGATAGGAAAGCAAATCAAATCATCATTCAAGGATAAGCCAAGTCCTTCTTCAACAAGGATATTACATCTATTGCATATGGATTTATTTGGTCCTATTGAGGCAGCTAGCATCAGTGGAACGAAATACACATTAGTGGTGGTGGATGACTATTCAAGATATACATGGAGAATTTTCATGTGTAAAAAAAAGGAAACACTGTAGAAGTTACCTCAACTGATGAGAAGAGTTCAAAATGAGAAGAGTCAAACCCTTATAAAGATAAGATCTGGCAGGGGAACTGAGTGTGTCAATAGGATTATAACTCAGTATTATGTTGAAAATGGTATTGCTCATGAGTTATCAGCAGCAAGAACTCCACAGCAGAATGGAGTAGATGAAAGAAGGAACATAACTCTCAAGGAAGCTGCAAGGACAATGTTAGCTGAAGATGGATTGCCTAAGAGATTTTGTGCTGAAGCCATAAATATAACATGCTATACTCATAATAGATGCATGATTAATAGGCAATTAACCAAGACTCCCTATGAGATTTGGACAGGGATAGCTGAATCTGAAAGACAGCTGGAAGGTCTGCAGCTATATGATGGTGAAGAAGTTGTTCAAGACAACTTAGTTGCAAGACATCTGAATCCAGCAGACTTACTCCAACCAGATGTGAGATGGCTGAGAGACCATCCACTTGAGTTAATTATTGGAGATGTTAGAGATGGCATAAGAACCAGATGTAGAGCACATCATGAAACAATGTTCACTTGTTTCATTTCCCAGATAGAGCCTAAAGATGTGTCTCAAGCATTGGAAGACACACATTGGATTCAGGCCATGCAAGAAGAGCTAAATCAGTTTGAAAGAAACAAAGCATGGGAATTAGTTCAAAGGCCAACCCACCAAAATGTTATTGGTACTAAGTGGGTATTCAGAAACAAGATGAATGAGTAAGGTTCTGTTTTTAGAAACAAAGCAAGATTGGTAGCCAAAGGGTACTGCCAAAAAGAAGGTATAGGTTTTGATGAAACTTTTGCTCATGTTGCCAGATTGGAAGCAATAAGGATGTTTTGCTTATGTTGCACATAAGAGCTTCACTGTATATCAAATGGATGTGAAGAGTGCATTTCTAAAGGGACTGTTAGAGGAAGAAGTCTACGTTGAACAATCTCCAGGTTTTGAGCAGAAAACTATTGGAGATAAAGTCTACAAGCTCAAGAAAGCATTGTATGGATTGGAACAAGCACCAAGAGCATGGTATGATACATTGTCTCAGTTTCTAATTGACAATGGATTCACCAAAGA
Source organism: Rehmannia glutinosa (assembly GCA_016081115.2). Taxonomy (NCBI): domain Eukaryota; kingdom Viridiplantae; phylum Streptophyta; class Magnoliopsida; order Lamiales; family Orobanchaceae; genus Rehmannia; species Rehmannia glutinosa. The sequence continues at coordinate 565,213 of JABTTQ020003134.1, forward strand.
CAAGGTTGATACAACACTCTTCAGGATTCAAGATGGAGAGAGTATACTACTTGTTCAAATATATGTGGTTGATATTGTAACGACCCGAATTTTTATGCCTTAATAAGAATTTTATTAATCATGTTATTTGTTTATTTTATAGAATAATAATGGTTAATTAGAAATTTATTAATGATTTTACTACATAGTTAATTTGTTAAATTACAGATAATAAAAGAGTCTTTTTAATTGGATTGGTTAATTTATTTAATTTGGTCCTTATAATGAATAATTGGACATTTAATTAGTTTAGAGTATTAAATCAGGCCCACATTGTTAGTAAGTGAATAATAAGTCCATATATCCAAAACCTAGCCCAATTGAGAGTAGGTTAAAATACATATATAAGACACGTAAAACACACACGGAGAACTGAATATACACGATAGAAATAGAAGACAGAAGAAGTCGAGTAAGGGGAGAGAAAACGGCAAAGGAGAAAAGAGAAGAGAAAGAGATGTGACTTCCCCAACGCGATTGATTCGAAAGAGGCCTAAAAAGGATTTTATTAACCCTAATTTGATCAGGCAAGTAATCTCCTTAGTTTTCACGTGGATTTAGGTTTGTAATATTATTATATGATTTTCATTATGTTAATTTTAAGGCCTATGGCTTGATCATAATTGACTGTAAGGCTTGTCGTTCTATCATGTTTGACTACTACAAGAATTGATTCTGTGTATGTATTGGCTTGCCGCCTTATGTGATAAGAATTTATGTGTTGATGTGATAAATTGGCTCGCCGCCTTATGTGATATTATGTGATAAATTGGGTTTGCCGCCAACCATGTATGATTTGAGTGTCTGTTCCCCTAACTAGTTGAATGTAGGGTTTCCCCTAACTAACTGAATGTAGGGTTTCCCCTAACTAACTAATTGGATATAGTATTGTTCCTTAATTGGTTTCTCTTAACTAATTGGATATATGGTTTTACCCTAGCCAACTGAATGAAAGATTTTCCCTAACTTGAAGGCTCATAGTCTAATATATATGAATGTATATGTTCTCTGTAATTCCAGACGTGTTCAATTATATATATTACCTGTGATTTGTTAACCAGTATTGTAAACCAATACTTTGTGAAACACACCCGTAATCTAAGTTCAAGATAATTATGTTGGTGGATACAAGATCATATATGAATTTCTTGTGAACAGTATAAATCACCTACTAAGCTCCTAGCAATATATATATATATATATATATATATATCATGTGCATGCAATGATTAGATATATGCTCATTAACGCATGTAAGTGGCTGTGTTAAGTCTAAATTTGATTATTTAGTTTAAGTTATATATAAGGTTTCGCGTCTTAAGATAATTGGGACACGATAATCATAACATAATTACATTAATTTCACAATATCTAATTACCATAGCCATGAGTCCGAAATGCTTGGATTAACTAATTGAACGTAAGATTTCCCTAATTAATTGAACATAAAGTTTATCCCTGAATAATTGAATGTAGGGTTTCCCCTAAATAAGTTTGAATCATCGAATATTAGGGTTTTCCCTTAAACAGTTCTGAATCATTGAACGTACGGTTTTCACTTAATTAGTTGCGAGTAGGGTTTATCCCATATTAATTGAAATGTAGGACTTTCAATGATTAGTTGAACATAGGGTTCATCCCTAATTAACTAAATGTATTTTTTACTAACTAATTGGATATAGGGCTTTCCCCTAATTATTTGAAGGAAAGGTTTTTTTCTCTAACTAACTGAATGAAGGGTTTTCCTTAATTAGTTGAATGAATGGTTTTCCCTATATAGTTGAATGAGGTTTGCTCTCAAGTACGCTTACGTTAATTCCCGTATTTAATGATATGTTGCATCATGTAGGTTCATGCATCATTGTTAATGTATGTTCATAGCATTTCATGATCATCCAAACATTAAGTAAAGTCAAGTCATAAAGTATAATATTTTTCAAAATAAATGGGTGCACATTGTTCTATGATGCTGGAGTGAGTGGAAAATGGGCGCGGGGGACCGGCGTTCCGACCATGTAATGTTAATGTTAAAGGAAAAGAGCCTTCGGGCAAAACGAATGGAAATGGGCCTTCGGGCAAAATCACGGGTTCCAAATAACAAGGCCCACTGCGACACTGATTAGAACAGTGTGCTACCAAGTGAGTTTGCGTCCTAAGAATGTTTCAAGGTAACGAAAGACAAAGTTTTATGCGAAAGAAAGTTATGAAAGAAAGGTTTTTCAGTAAGGAAAACGTAAAGTCTTTTTAAGTTATAAAGTTAAAGATATTGCATTAGGCAAAGTTTTATGCATTCATGCATGAGGTTACTTGTTGAGCTCCTTTAGCTCATTCCACGAATGTTAAATTTTTCAGATGAGAATGCAAAAGATGAAGGAGATGACCGGGCGCAGTGACTCGGGGAACCATGTCAATGGAATTCTTTTATTTCTCAAAGTTTGACTTTTTAGTTTATTAAATGTCGAATGTCGTTTTATTTTTAGAATGGATATTTTTGGATAAGTAACTATTTCAGTTATAAGCATTTAATTCCGCTGCAAAGTTTTCAAAAGAAGTGAGATTTTTATTATTCCGTATTTTTAGGCATTCTTCAGAGTATTTATATTTTAATTTCATATTTTCCGCACTAATATTTAAGTAAGCTAGAAAGGGCGCTACATATATTATTTTTGGATCCACAAACAAAGAGCTGTGTGACAAGTTCTCAAACCTCATGCAAGGCAAATTTGAGATGAGCATGATGGGAGAGCTGACTTTCTTCTTAGGACTTCAAGTCAAGCAATTGAAGGATGGAACCTTCATAAGCCAAACCAAGTATACCAGAGATTTAACGAAGAAGTTTGATATGGAAGAGAAGTCATCAGTTAAGATTCCTATGAATACATCAGTCGAGATGGACATGGATGCAGATGGCAAAGTTGTTGATCAAACTAGATATAGAGCCCTCATTGGATCATTGCTCTATCTAACAGCAAGCAGGCCAGACATCACCTTTGTAGTAGGTGTATGTGCTAGATTTCAATCTACACCAAAAGAGAGTCACATGACTGCAGCTAAGAGAATCCTAAGATATGTGAAGGGATGCCAAGAAGTTGGCTTATGGTATCCAAAAGAAGGAGGATTCAAGCTGGTAGGATACTCAGACTATGCTGGATGTAGAGTTGACAGGAAGAGTACATCCACAGCTGAAGCATAGTACATAGTTGCGGGCAGCTATTGTGCCCAAGTCTTATGGATGAGACAACAACTGAGAGACTATGACATTGAAGAAAGAGAGATTCCAATTATGTGTGATAACACTAGTGCTATTCCAATCACTCAGAATCCAGTGTTGCATTCAAGAACAAAGCACATTGATGTTAGATATCATTTTATAAGAGATCATGTTGAAAAGAAAGAAATCACCTTGGAATATATCTCAGCTGAGAAGCAGTTAGCTGACATATTCACAAAACCCTTATGTGAATCGAGATTTGAAGAGCTCAAGAATGAGTTAGGGTTAATTGAGTTGGGTTATGATACTCAGAAGAATAAATCAGCAGAGACAAAATTAGAGAGAATGGAAAATAAGCAAGTTTCACATTTTAGCCAAGTGAAACAGCCTAGCGGGAAATCAGTTGTATCGAGTTAGCTGACAGCTGAGTGATCTTATGTGAAGAGAGAAGCAGAGTTAAGTCACTTTGGATGATAGATGAATCATTTATGAGCTAAGTGACAAAAACGCAGTCGTTTTATTCGAGCGGGAATATTTTTAAAGATGACGTCAGTGTAATTATGATTGTCAGTACAAAAGCTCCACAGTAAAACATAAGATTGGATATAAATGTTGTTGCATTTAATGTGGGAAATTAATGCAGTTTTGACGGCTAAATCAGGACCGTTGATTATGATTAAATTTTTTAAATTCCAAAAATCGTCCTTTCAAGTCCCATATAAACCAAAAATACATTTTCTCTCTCCTCACAAAACACTCTCGTCTTAAACAAGCAAGAAGAATTCTCTCTGCAACTGCTTGAAACCCTACTCTCAAAGTTCAAGTTTTTTGCATATTTCACCGTTTATTTTCTCTGAAAATGACCTCTACGTATTACTTTGTCAAGTTATCCCAGAAGATCCACTCGGGATCCACTGTGGACTTTGAAGGAATGATCAAACAGGCCACTGATGAGGATTTAGTGAAGAAGATCGCGGAGAAGCTCGAGAAGTCTGGTCTGAAGGACTTTCTAACCATGGAGTTCTCTCATACTTACCTGAAAGAGGTTGCTATGTTTTACGTCAATGCTGAAGTACATAATGATGAGATTCGCTCATTTGTTCACGGCAAGGCCATAAAGATTACTACTGCGGACCTTGCTGAGCATTGCAAGTTGCCTTCTAATGGGCTGAAAGAACTTGTTGAGAAAGAAGTGAACTTGGATGTGGCTTGGAAGAAGATTGACACGCCCGAGTCAGCTGCGAAGGTTGTTTACACAGCCAAGAAGGAACTGATCAAGGATGATTGCCACAAACTAATGGACATCGTGTCCAAGTGTGTGAACATGAAATTTGGAAGCTTCAACCAACTATCTCGGACTAAGCTGTTGGTGATGGCTGCGATCAAGCAAGAAAAGAAAGTTAACTGGGCTGAGTTTGTCTTTAGCCGTATCTGCCAGAACGTGATCAACAAGTCCTTCAAGGATGATGGGACTTTTGGATACTCGTTGGGTTATGGCCTAGTGTTTGACCATGTGATAGAAGTCAAGGGGATTTTCTTGCGCCATGGAAAGATGTTCCATGCAAACAAGAAGATGTTTACAAACCTCTCTAGAGCTCAGAGGAAGGCGCATGCCAGGAAAGCTGACACGAGTGAGGGTGAGTCAGCTGACCCTGCCGAAGACACAGCTGCGACCGCTCCAGCTCTCTCTCCCAAGCCTTTCTCAAAGAAGAGAGATGCGGCAGCTAAGCTTGCACCTGCCCCTGCAGCCAAGTCCAAGAAGGCTCCTGCCCCTGCAGCCGAGCCTCAAGCACCTACCCCAGCAGCCGATCCAAAATCCCCTGCCCAAGCAGCCGAGACCGAGAAGGATACTTCTATGCCTTATCCGGTTGTAAAAAGAAACGCACAGGTGCGTCCCGCAAGTCAGCTGTTGCGAAAAAGATAAAGATGATGGAGCCAGAAGCCACCATAGAGGAAGCCGAAGAGGATGAGATTTCTCTCGTCCAAACCAAGTGGAGATGAAGACTTTTTAAGAACTCTGAGCTTGAAAAAGTTGAGTCAAGCACTTAGCTAGAGAAGCCTGAAGAGACTGTTGATGCTCAAGAGGAGTATACTCAAGTGAAAGATGGTGAAATTGTTGCCACCATATATGCCCAGAAGACCAGCAGATTATCGAAGACCCAGTTGGTCGTGACAAAGCTATGGAGAAGGATAAAGTTGAGACAGCCAAGACTCTTGAAGAAAGAGTTGTCTCATCCCCTCAGACTGATGTTAACATACATGAGGAGGAGCAAGCCCCACTTGAAACCATTCCGGAAGATGGAGACGATGATGATGACGTGATTATGTATTCTCCAATCTACTTGGATATTCAGCAGAGATTGAGGGAATGGAGGAGATGGAAGCTAGACTACCCCAGACAGCAATTTACACATCCAGAGTTCATCGAAGAAGTGGAGAAACTTCTAAGCTTCCTCGGAAACATCATTGTTCATTATAGCCTCAATGAGGAATTCCGCTTAGATGCCCTCCGTGCTATTAAGGAGGATGAGAAAGAAAATTCATTGGAGAAGGCCAGAGCCGCCGAAAAGTCCAAAATATGCATGTTCGTTGGAATCCATGAGCATCACATGGAGTCAACCGACAGCAGCGATCTCGAGGAGTTGGACCCAGCTACAACAATGGAAAAGGTCGAGTTTCAACAGGCCATTAAGGAATCACGAGCCATGCATGAGAAAAATCTTCAAGAAGGTCTAGGAGAGTCTTCCCAACTCTCTCCTCGATCTGATCCTTTGGGAGTGGCGCAACAGATTGCCACTGACATTCCTGCCATCACAACCCCCGTGTAATCTCAAAATGGCTCTCAGAGGACCGGGGATGAAGCTAGGGAAGGTGATGAAGTGGGCACCCTAGCCAAAACAAACCCCGAAGGTGTTGAGACACCTGCCCAAATGGCTGACTACTTAAAAGGACATACAACCGTGTCTCAGGAGCAGAGTAACCCCACAATTGTTCACTCAGCTGGTGCGCTAGCTGAGGGGGAAGCTCTCTCTACCACAACTTGGTCGGATGACTCTTTGGGAGACAAAACTTTGCAGTTAGGAGGCGAAGGTGAGCAATTAATGGATAAGCAAAGTGAAGTTAATGAAGCTCTGACAGTTGAGACTGTCCCAGCTGAAAGTTCCTCTAACCTAAAGGCCGATGACGTTGTTGATGCAGCTAAGGCAAAGGATGGACTATAAGCCATGGGAGTTCAGACTCCTGGCCATGAAAGTGCAATCCTAGGAGTTGAGACTCTGAAGGATGCCACCGAAGACCCTATGGTAGCTGAGTCTGCCAAAGGGATATCTGTCGAAGACCCCAAGACAGCTGAGTCTGTCGAAGGGAATGTAGAAGGACCTACAACGGTTGAGACTTTTGGGGGTAATGAAGGCCTAAAGGAAGTTAAGACTTCCTTAGGAAAGAACCTAAGCAAGAGAACATTCCTTAGATGGAGGGAGCTGGTGAAGAAGAAGAGATCAACGCCCTTCATGATTCCTAGGAAAACATTGATACCACATTTTTGGAATCAAAAAATGAAGCTGAGTCCATACATATTGAAGATTTTACTCAGGACGAGGTTGAGGATGTTCACGACTCATGGAGTACTATAAGTGACAAAATAGCTCTGATGAGATTCGTCCTTGATGATGAACCAACCCCCATGGTTATATCACACTTCGATGATGCTGATAAAACATCTAAGGAAAAGTTAACTCAAAAGGAAACTCTTATTGATGCCAACGAAGCTGTTACCACAACTGAGGCTCAGTCAGCTGAGCAGACCAACACAACTGCTCCAGCTGGAACCAAGTCAGCTGAGTAAGCTACCACCGCTGCTTCAGCAGAGACTCAATCAGCTCAACAGCAGGTTCCCACAACTGCGTTGACTGTTGACGATGCTGGATCAGTCGAGGCAAATAGAGTTGATGCACAGAGATGGGAGAAGGTAAAGGCTCCAAATCTTGGACCATCAAGAATCCCTCTCATTCCGGATGATATGTTTATAGATATCTTCCATTTTGATGCTGAATTGCCCCTATGGATGCCGAATCTACTCGAGAATAAGAAAAGTACACTGTACATGAAGAGCCTATAATTCCAGCTAATTCTATTGTGCCGATAGGTTTTGACTTTGATGCCCTGTGGCCTGAAGAAGAGTCGGCTTCCACAGCCGAGTTCTGAAATGCGTTCAAAGACATATGTGCTAAAATTGAGAAGATGGAACGTCACTTTGCATCATTGTACCTTTGATTGGACAACCGTGATGCAAACATCAGTAGAGATTTGCGAGGTGTTGTCCTACGGATCAGGGAATGGGCTGCACAGACTACTACCATGTGCTTAGAGCAAGTCCGCTACTTCAAATCATTCTTTGCAGAGCTACTCGTATGGAGTGCGGACAGTGCACAGTTTCAGCAGAGGCAGAAAGAGTTTATGGTGAGAATTGATGATTTCCACAAGTCGGATATGGAGTTACTCAAGCTGCAACATAAGAGAGAGATTGTCAGACTGGAGGATAGCATGAACCAGAAGTTCAGTCTCCTTCAGGCAGAAATGAAAATGATGGCAACTGAGTCAAAGGCTACGCAGTCAGAATTCCAAACATCCTTCTCCAAAGCTGATGAAAAGCAAAATTCGATGAACAACCGACTTGACTTCATTCTCAGTGGTTTGTTCCCTGTCCTGGCCCTTTCGTTTGGTGATGATGCCAAAGAGGGGGAAATGGGGCCTTAAAGGGTATGAAGGAGGAGAAAATGAGTCAGGAGGTGGAGAAGAAGGGAGATACAAAGGGGGAAGGAAGTTCGAAAAACCCTCCTGAAGCTTATGTTCGCTGAAAACCCCCAACAAGAAGACATCACACCTTTTATTCTCAGCATGCTTCCAAAAGAGCTATCCGTGGAACAGAAAACTGAGATGGCAATGAAAGAATCAAGAAAAGCCATCAAAGATGAATTTGAGAAGGTAGCTGAGAAGATGTTTGCACGCATTCAAAATATAAAGAAGCATTATGATGGTCCTCCAATCGGAAAGGATCACCCTGCGATCAAGGCCCCAAGACACATTGCCATGCCTAATGTTGGGTCTCAACCCAGATCCCTAGAGGAGTTTCAAACTCTAGAGGCAAAAGGCTATTTCGAAGATTTGACTCTACAGCAAGCCTGGGATTTATAATAGGAGAAAGGACATGATATATGCAAATCAGCTGATAAGCAGCAGAGTTCCAGCGGTCACTCAGCTAGAAAATCAAAAACTCTAGTACAGTATACTCCCAGAGGAGGAGGAGCTGAGTCAGGGAAAGGAAGGGAAAGATCCAGTGAAAGAGGGATGTCAAGTATTGATCCACAGAAGAAAGGGATCATATAATGGGTTGGATGTGATCATTTAGCTAACGTGGAAGTTGCACGAAAGAATGCAGAAGCAGTGACAAGACAGGAAGCTGAAAATGAACGAACAACTCGAGAATGGAGGAAAGAGAGCATAGGGATGACCCTACTGCAGGGCGAGCATATGAGAAGAAGAAGAAGGATGAAGAGGAAAGAAAGAGGAGGAGAGTTGATGAAGACAGGAGGAGAGCTGATGACGAAGAGATAAAAAGGAAGAAGCCAAGGCGTTGAAAATGCCTGCAACCCCTTCGTGTATTTTTCATAGCCAAAAATACATAGCTATAAGTTTTCCCTGTAATATAGCTCTGATACTTTCCTTTTAATATTTGTGTAGGTCCCAAGGCGTGTGAGTGTAAGGTTTAGAAGGGGGGGTTGAATAAACCTTACCAACTTTTCGATTTAGTCCTTTTTAAAGTTCAAAGTTGATACTACACAGCTGTGTCCTTGGTGGATAGCCAATTTAGTTAATCAAGAGAGTTAGTCACTCAATGACTGATCGAGTTGTTGATAGAATAACTCATTTGTTAAGATCAATTAGCTCAACTGCAGTTTGTTTTTCAGCGGAAGACTTTACACCCTTAAAAATGATTTAGTAAAGATTTAATACTTGGTTTTAATACTTAGAGATTATCAAGTGGATAGCAAATTTATCAGCAGAGTTAAACAAATAAGATGCAGGAATTAAAGTGCTGAAATGTAAATGACACGATAAGATTTTATAGAGGTTCGAAGATGGGGTAATTCTTCTACTCCTCTCTTCTCCAACTCCCGGAGGAATCCACTAAGTATTGATGAGTATACAAAGTTGTAATCCCGGATACAAGTCTTGATCACACAAGTGACTTGATCCTTTGGGACTCATCTGGAGATGCCTTGGTCACACAGTGGCTTCTAAATGACGACTCGGCCTTCTTCACAGGCAGCTGCCTTGCTACTACAGCCCACTTGCTCAAGCTCTTTGGATTTGATCACGAAGCCCTCCAAAAAAAATCTAGAGACTGGTTCGACCTTGAACCTTTCTACAATCCTCCGCGGAATGTAGACCCCTTTTCTTCAAAAGTTTCCTCTTCAACTCGATTGAAGTTATCTTTCCTTCACAGGTAAGTGTTGGATTGATTTCCTTCGTAGTGTAGGCTTGAGATTTAATCTTGAATGATCTTTGAGAATATTTCGATTAGGTTCAAATGTTAGCTTGAATGTTCGTGGTTCAGGTAATCAAGGTCATATTTTCTCAGAGTCATTCCTCAGCCTTTTATAGTGATCTTTCAAAAATCTGCCCGTTGAAGAGATAGGCTTATTTTTTGAAAGTCACTTGTGGTCGTTGGCTTGTCTTGTTGCGATCCTTGGAGTTGCCACTCGTAAGAATTGTTCTTGACTTTTCGAGTTCGACACGGTGTAGTGCTTCCCATTGGTTCATTCCCTTGCACGCTTCGGGACCGAGCACTTGAGAAAGGTAGCATGGAGGTATTACTTGTTTAAGTAATTCTCTTGATTTTCGTGCAACGGATCTCTTTCGATTATCTCGACTTGACCGCATTTCCTTGTTTTCCCAGGTGACTTAGAGTCGCCTTTCAATCATTGGATGACTCTTCCGTCACTTCAACTTGAGACTTGGCTATCTTGAGTTGACTTGACTCGATACTTTACTCACCGCATCTCGGTTGCACCTTGATCGAGTTCCGTCTTCTCTTCTTTGCTACACTCGGTGACTTTGCAATGAGTCTTCCTTCTAGTCTTGATTGTCTTCTTGCATGTTTAGGCATAGTCGACTTAACTCGGCTTGACCAGCCCTATTTGTTACAATGCGATTTTACAACAAAAAATGGGGTTCCAACTTCCTATTCTAAGTTTTACATGGCATTCATCAAAATCTAAACAATAAATTTCCCAACAATTTCCCCCTTTTTGATGATGCCAAAACTTAAAACATTCAAAATGTAAATAGCATAGATACATACAGATAGTGTATTTACAGAGAATGTATGCGTAGAATCAATCTTTTTATTGATCATAGCATTCTTGTCCTTTACACAACTGTTTACAAGGTGTATTAGAGCAAACATCTATATCTACGCAAAAATAGAGAATTTACAGATTTATTATAGAAGACTTACATAGTATGTATTTATATAGTAAAATACTTGAAGGGGTGGACAACAACACTTCATCTCCTTCGCTGCCTCCTTCTTTCATCTTCTTCAGTTCTGTCATCTTCTGGTCTTCTTCTCTTTTTCTCATCTTCAGCCGCCTTCTTCTTCTTTTCATATGCCTTCCGGGCAGCTTCATCTCTTCTTAGTCTCTCTTGTCTTTCCTCCCATAGCTGAGTTTGTCTTTTGTTTTCTTCTTCAATTCTTTTCACATACTCAAGCATTGTTCTTAGCCACTTGCGATTGGCTACTTAGTCAAGACTCACCCAAGAGATCCCTCCTTTCTTGCCGGATCTATGTACTCAATGTTTTTGGGCAGAGGCCCAGGTCTCGAAACCTCTTCCTCCTTTCTCGGGCGTGTATTGTACTAGGGTCTTCTTCTTCCCACTGAGTGACGGAGTGACCAAAGCAGAGGATCGCGGTAGTCTGTGCCTGTCTGTCGCCTTCTTCACATAGCGTGAGACCCTTTTTCCCAAGATAAGTCCGTGCTTGAGCCATGGACATGTTTGCAAAATATCCTTCGAGATGCGAGCGTTTTAAATTCATCAACCGATCTTGGCTCGGTTCCGGCATCCGAGATGGCATAAGTGTCTCTCGCTCTCACTTTGGAATGCCTCCATGTTGTTTCAAGATATTCATAACTCGAATTCATCCTTCCCTCCACTTCCTCCATCCTCGCTTCAATCTGTCTTTCTCTTTTTCAAACCATAGATACAACAGAGTGTTGGAGTGGCAGAGTCACTGGAGTTTGTGCCGATAATATCACGTGTGACAAGACCTTGTTGGGGGTTTGTGCAATCATTAGGGTGACATCTCCCGATCCTTCCCCTCAAGACTTTCCTTTCTTTGCTCTTGAGACCTCCTCACTTGTCTTTCCCTTTACAAATGCTTCCTCTTTCTCGGCCGATTTCTTGAGCGCTTTTAGGTATTCCTCTTCCCCTTTTTGGCATCATCAAAGGAGAGAGGAACCCCGGACACATACTAGCAAGCGTGAAGTCGAAGTCCTGGCGATGGCGATAGCCGAGTTCTCGCTTCGAGTCCGCTGCATGAGTAGTATGCCGCACGAAACTCGAACGAGTAGCGTTGATTTAGCTTTAAGCAACTTAATTTCAGCCATGAGAAGGCTAAATTTTCGATCCATGTTTTCTTCCATACGCAGGAGCTCATTCTTATTTTGCTCACGCAGCAGCTTTATCTCAAAGAGCAGTGTGAGATTCATGCATGTGCTCTATGTGTTCTCTCGGCTTTGTCTTTGCATCAAGATTCTCATTTCGCTGCATCAACAACTTGTTGAACAATGTTCAAATATCTAGCTTGTTCCACACGCATTGTTTTCGTTGTTGCCACCACTCCCGATCTCGACAATTATGCCTCTTAAGTCGCAGTAAGGTTGGCATCTCTGTTATCCGATCTCATGTCCATCGAGGCCTGGTGCCTCTCCATCCGCTCAATTTCAAAGCAAATAATGCTTTGAACACCTCCCGAACTTCGATGTTCCTCTGTGGCGGTGATGGCCAAGCAACGCCAAAATCATAGTCAGCTGGAATAATGGTATCTGATGGAATGACAGGATCTGGTCTGTGGAAGCGCGCGAGATCTCTTTCTGACTCTTCAGGGAGGTCGGGTACCTCTAGAGAGAATGGAAATGATTCTACGAATGAATCATCACGGGCCACTGGGATTTGTTCAATGATGAGTGGTGCGCATGAAGTTCCTTGTGGAGTCGAACTCGCTGCGCAGCCTTAGGAGCCGCGCGCATGGACTATGTTTCACTGGGAGTCATTGTGAAGTTGACCCAGACTTTGCCGAGCCTCACTGTCTCAACAGCCTTCGTTGGTCTCGGTGGTTTTTCCAATTGAGTTGACTGGTCCTCGGCCTTATCAGAAGCGTCATCGGACGATGATGAGATTTCCATGGGTGGCTCATCATCAAAATTGAAAGTTTGACGAGTAGTCTTAAGGTCAGACTTGCTCGTGGTTGGAACATCCTTAGCTGAGTCTTTTGGATCAGTCACAGGGGATGACTCAGCTTCATCGTCTTCTTCCGATCCCAGAAAGGTTACATCAGATTATCCTGGGAATCGTGAAGTGCACTTATCTCCTTTTCGGATGGATCAATGATAGCAGGAGGATGTTCTCTACTTGACAGCCTTTCTTTACCCCTGGAAGTCTCAACCTCCCGTTGGCCTTCATTACCTCCTACTTTGTCTCAACCGCAATGAGGCTTCGACATCCCTTTGCAGTGTCACTGTCTTAGGGTCTTTCGTGGTGGCATCCATCGAGTCTCAACACCATGGATTGCACTTTCATCGCCTGCAGTGTTAACTCCCTGTGGTCATTCCTTCCTCGTGCCTCGACCGCATCAGAAAGGCGTCATTAGCCTTCAGAGCGGTTGGCACCTCGTTGAGACAGTCTCAATCGCCCCGAGCCGTTGATGACAACTATTTGTGTACTTTGTGTTTGTTCCTTCTCCACTTCGCCTCCTAGATTCGTTGTGGAGTCATCCGCAAGCATCCTCCGACCTTGCCGCAGTGGAGGAGTTTCCTCACTCGGTGGCGCACCTCGGTGAGTGACTTGAATGGGGTCACTCGTCTCCAAACTCCCATTTGTTTTTTACCGAAGTTTTCAGCCATTGGGGCAGGTGGTAAGACACCTTCATTCGGGGTTGGCTTGTTGGGGTCCCCATTAACCCTGGGTTTCATCGCCATTTCCCTTGGTTCCTTCTTCCGAGTGAGTGGGAAGTGGTGGCAAAGAACAATGATGGCAATATTGTAGGTCCCAAGGGGTGTAAGTGTAAGGTTTAGAAGGGGGGTTGAATAAACCTTACCAAATTTTCGTTTTAGTCCTTTTAAATATTCGAGTTAATACTACACAATTGTGTCCTTGATGGATGACCAAGTTAGTCAATCAGAGAGTTAGTCTCTCAATGCGGACTCAACCGAGTTGTTGATGGATTAACTCGGTTGTTGAGTCTAAATTAACTCAATGTGGTTTTGTTTTCAGCGGAAGACTTAACACCCTTAAGTTTGATTAAGCAAGGATTTAGTGCTTGATTTAGTACTTATAGATTATCAAGTGGATAGCAGATATGTCGTCACTAATTAAACAATTAAGATGCGTAAATTAAAGTGCTAAAATGTAAATGACACAATGAAATTTTTATAGAGGTTCAAGATGGGGTAATTCTTCTACTCCTCTCTTCTCCAACTCCCGGAGGAATCCACTAGGTAATGATCGTATACAAAGTGGTAAAATGATCCGAGATACAAGTCTTGATCACACGGTGACTTGATCCTTTGGGACTCGATGAGACGCCTTGATCACTAAGTCGGCTTCTCGCACGACTCGCCTTCTTCACAGGCGCACCGCCTTGCTACTGACTCACTTGCTCAAGCTCTTTGGATTTGATTACGAAGCCCTCCAAAAGCTTAAGACTTGGTTCTACTGAACCTTCCTACAATCCTTCGTGGAATGTAGACCCTTGATTTTTCAAGATTTTCCTCTTCAACCGATTGAAGTTATCTTTCCTTCACAGGTGAGTGTTGGATTGATGTTCTTCGTAGTGTAGGGCTTGAGGATTGAGAATGTTTTGATTTTCTAATAATTGCTTGAACGTTGTTTTGTTCAGTCGTCAGAATTTGTGTTACTCTCATGTGTTCTACTTCTCAAATAAACTCCTCGGCCTTTTATAGTGATCTTTCAAAAATTTGCCCGTTGAAGAGATAGGCTTATTTTTGAAAGTCACTTGCGATTGTTGGCTTGTTTTGTTGCAGTCCTTGGAATTGCCATTTCCTCGTATGAATTGTCCTTTCACCTTTCGTAGTTCGACACGGTGTAGTGCTTCCCATTGGTTCATTCCTTTTGCACGCTTCGGGACCGAGCACTCCGAGAAAGGTGGTATGGAGATATTACTTGTTTAAGTAATTCTCTTGATTTCCGCGCAACGGATCTTTTACTGATTATCTCGACTTGACCGCATTTCTTTGCTTTCCCAGGTGACATAAAGTCGCCTTCCAATCATGGATGACTCTTGTCACTTCAACTTGAGACTTGGCTTTTCTCGAGTTGACTTGATCGATACTCCACTCACCGCATCTCACCGCTTCTTTAGTAGAGTTCCCGTCTACTCTTCTTTGCCATACTCATTGTCTCGCAATGAGTCTTCCTTCTAGTCTTGATTGTCTTCTTGCATGTTAGGGTGTAGTCGACTTAACTCAAACCTTGGCACTCTATTTATTACAATGCATTTTACAATAAAAATTGGGGTACCAACTCCCTATTCTAAGTTTTACATGGCATTCATCAAAATCTAAACAATAAATTTCCTAACAATTTCCCCTTTTTGATGATGCCAAAACTTAAACCATTCATAAATGCAAATAGCAAAGATACATACAGATAGTGTATTGACATAGAATGTATGCGCAGAATCAATCCTTTTATTGATCATAACATTCTTGCTCTTTTACACAAATCAAGGTGTATCGAGCACATATTTGTCTACACAAAAAAATAAAGAATTTATAGCTTTATTTCGAAGACTTACATTGTATGTATTTACATAATAAAATACACGAAGGGTGGACAACTACACTTCATCTCCTTCATTGTCTCCTTCTTTCATCTTGTTCAAAGATCTTCTTCTCTTCTTCTCTTTTTCTCATCGTCACCATTTGCCTTCTTTTTCTTTTCATATGCCTTCCTGGCGCTTTCATCTCTTCTTAATCTTTCCTGTCTTTCCTCCCATCTCTTCTTCTATTCTTTTTGCATACTTAGCGTTACTACTTTTAGCCACTTGCAAATTTGCTACTTGGTCAAGCCAGCACCAGAGAGATCCCTCCTTTCTTGCCTGGATCTACATATTCAATGTTTTGGACGAGGCCCAGGTCCAAGCTTCTTCCTCCACCACCGCTTCTTCCTCTACCTCGGGCGTGTCATCGGGTCTTCTTATTTCCACGGTGAGTGACAGTGCGGAGTGACTGAGTGACCAGTGATCGGTAGTCTGTTTTGCTGTCGCCTTCTTCACATAACGTGAGACCATTTTCCCAAGACAAGTCCCAAGCTTGAGCCATAGACATATTTGCAAAGTATCCTTCGGGATGCGAGCGTTTTAAATTCATCAATCGATCGTGGCTCTGTCCCGACATCCGAGATGGCATATGTGTCTCTCTCTTACTTTGGAATGCCTCCATGTTCTTTCAAGATGTTCATAACTCGGGCATCCATTCTTCCTTCCACTTCCTTCATCCCCGCTTCAATTGTTTTCTCTTTTTCACCATAGATATAGCAGAGTGTTGGAGTGGCGAGTCACAGTGGAGTTTTCTTTCGCCGATAATGTCACCTGTGGACAGAGACTGCTGTCGGGGTTTGTTCAATCATCAAGGTCACATCTTTCGATCCTTCCCCTTAGCAGATTTTCCTTTCTTTTGTTTAGCGCTTCCTCACTGTCTTTCCATTCACGATTGCATCCTCTTTTTCGATCTTTTTGTGCTTTAAGGTATTCTTCTTCCCCTTTTTGGCATCATCAAAAGAGAGAGGACACTGAAACATCTTCGGCAAGCGGAAGTCGAGCCTGGCTGATGGTAGAGTTCTGTCTCGAGTCCGGCTGCAGAGTATGCAACACGAAATTCGGATCGAGTAGCGTTGGACTCTCTTTGAAATCGCTTCATCATCGGCCATGAGAAGGTGAATTTTGTATTCATGGTTTCTTCCAAACGTCAGAGATCACTCTTGTTTTGCTCACGCAGCAGCCTTTATCTCGGCAATGTGAGCTTCATGCATGTGCTCAATATGTTCTCTCATCTTCGTTTTTGCATCAAGCATTTTCACTCTCCATACCAAAGCACTTGTTGAACAATGTCTGAAGTATCTAACTTGTTCCACACGCATTGTTCTTCGATGTTGCCACCATTCCCTCGATCCCGATTGTTATGCCTCTTAAATCGCCAGTGAGATTTGCATCTCTCGTTGTCCGATCGATATCCATAGAGGCCTCGATGCCTCTCCATCCGCTCAATCTCGGCCGAATAATGCCTTGAACACTTCGCGGACTTCATTTGATTCTTCCGTTGCGGTGATGGCCATGCATGCGTCAAAATCATAATCACCGGGACAATGGTGCCTCGATTGAAAAACGGAGCTGGTCGTGGTAGCGTGCGCGTTCATTTTTCGACTCTTCATGGAGGTCGGGTACCTCTAGAGAAAAAGGAAAAGATTCTATAAAGGATTCATCACCACCACCGGGATTTGTTCGATGATGAGTGGTGCACGTGAAGTTCTTTTTGGAATCGACCTGCTGCAGCCTTGAGGAGCTCGCGCAGATGGACTCGGTTCACCGGGGTTTGTTGTGAAGTGGACCCGGCTTGCCGAGCCTCACTGTCTCAACAGCCCGTTGGTCTCGATTGATTTCTCCATTGAGTAGATCGGTCCTCGGCCTTATCGAGCGTCATCGGACGATGATGAGATTTCCATTGGTGGCTCATCATCAAAATTAAAGGTTTGACGAGTAGTCTTGGGATCGACTTGCTCGTGCTTGGAACATCCGGTGAGTCTTTTAGATTTGTCACCGGGATGACTCAGCCCTTCTTCTTCGCCTTCCGATCCCGGAAAGGTGACATCGTGGATTATCTCGGGAATCATGGAGTGCGCTTATCTCCTTTTCACCGGATGGGTCGATGATAGCGGGAGGATGTTCTCTACTTGACTTCTTTACCCCGGAAGTCTCAACCTCCTGTGGGCCTTCATTACCTCCCGATCTCAATCGCAGCGAGGCTTGGACCTCCATTTCGACAAAGTGTCATTTGTCTTAGGGTCTTTCGTGGTGGCATCCATTGGAGTCTCAACCCCATGGATTGCACTTTCATCGCCAGTGTTAACTCCCAGGGTTGTTCCTTCCTCGTGCCTCGATCGCATCGCCAGGTGTCATTAGCCTTCAGAGCGGTTGGCACCTCACCGAGACAGTCTCAATCGCCTCGAGCCGTTGATGGCAACTTTTGTTCTTTTTGTGTTCGTATTTTCTCTACTTCGCCTCCTGGATTTGGTGTTGAGTCATCTGCAAAGATTCTCCGACCTTGCCGCAGTGGAGGAGTTTCCTCCTGCCGGGCGCACCGGTGAGTGGCTTGTAATGGGGTCACTCGTCTCCGGACTCTGTTTCTATTGAGTGTTCAGCCGTTGGGGCAAAGGGTGGTAAGACACCTTCAATAGGGTTGGCTCGTGGGGTCCCCACTATCCCGATTTCATCGCGATTCCTTTATCGCTTCTTCCGAGTGAGTGGGGAAGTGGTAGCAGCAACAACGATGGCGATTTCTTTCAACCACTCCCATTGGATCAATTTCGGTGTGTTCGGAGGACTCTCCTGGTCCCTCCATCAATCTTTGCTCGTGAAGGATTTTGGATTCGTGCAATGCTTCTTTGCATTTGCAACTCTTTCCGTGACAAAGACATCATTCTCCGGGTCCTCATCATCATCGGAGAAGACATCAAGGAGAGGATGTGTGTGTTCTATGGTGCCGGAGATAGGGCATATCTTTGGCCTTCTCACGTGCCTCGCCTTCCTTCCTCTGCTGTTTCTCCTTTTCCTTATCGTTGAAGATCCGCGGGATATCCGTGCGCTTGTCTTCATCCAGTGTTGGGAGTACAGTGGTCAGTCCAAGGAAGCTCAATAGTTCCTCTTCTTCTTCTATAAACTCGGGCCGTTGGAACTGTTCCCTGGATCGACTTAATTTCCATTTCCTCCACTCTCGCAGACGATTTTGGATGTCCGGGTAAGGTGGGGATAGGATCATCACATCACTATCAGCTCTACCAGCTTCTTCTTGTGTCTCATTTTGCTCGGACTACGGCTATTTCTTGATTTGCCTCTGCTGATCGCCTTCACAGACTTGGGTCATGTTTCATCAATTACATCGGAGACTCTACTTCTACAAAGCAGCTCTCTCAGTGTCTGCTCCGGTGAGTGGCGACTCGGCCCGGTTTCTCAAGCTCGGAGTGCTTGACAATTCTTCTTCGTCTCCTAGTTTGTACCGGAGGGATTTCGGTTCGAGAGACGGTTTCCTCCGAGTCTTGGCGGCGGGGGCGTGTCGGGTGTCTTTTTTCGAGGAGTGGCCGTCTTGGCTTGTCGGTTCTCCTCTTTTTGACGATCGGAGAAGGTATTTGAGTGTCCTTCTCGACCGCCGCTGCTTTGGGCGGGAGACACGGCTGCAGGGGGGTGTCTTTCTGCAGGGGCGGGGAGCAAGTTTGACTTTTTTTTTTGTTGCAGGGGCGTGATCTTCTTTGCGGTGCAGGGCGCTTTCTTCTTGGGTGGAGAGAAAAAGCAGTTGTATCTTGAGGTGGTGATTCCCCCTCACTCGTGTCGCCTCTCTTGGCGTATGCTCTCTTCAGGCGCCGAGAGGTTTGCTCTAAACATCCTCTTGTTAACATGGAATGCCTTCCCATGTCTAAGAGGGACTCCTTTCACCTCCATCGCCCGGCCAATCACTAGGCCATATCCTAGGAACCTCCAAATGTGCCATCTTCCTTGAAGGATTTGTTCCTACGTTCGCGAGTCTGCTTTGTAGACAAACTCGGCCCGATTTATTTTCTTTTCGCAATGATTGCGGCCATTACAATCAGCTTTGCTTTTGATGTTGGTCAAAGTCGCCAAATTTGATGTCAATACATTTGGCAACTATGTCCAACGACTTGTGATAATCCTCTTTCATGATCTCTTGTTTGTTGTGTACACTATTTTATCAAGCAAAGTCGGGCTTGGCTATTTCTTTCCAAGCATCGCCAAGTTTACATCGCCGTTAATTTCGCAGGCTCCTTGATTGGTAGTGAGCTTGATGTTCACCAAATCCTTGGCGAGAGATAGTCGATTGCTTTCCGTGAAGCAGATGACTTTATTCCTTCATCATGAATCTCAAAGCATTCACGTAGAATTGTGCGACCTCCTCCACATAGGTCATCGGATGTTCTAACATCGAAATGGTTTCACTTTGGTCGTTTCTAATTTCTTAGCAATTTTCTTCACTAGGGTGTCGTCGGACCCCTGTTTCACCATGCCGTCGAAATCCACAAGAGACCCGGTGTGGATTTGCTTCCCTAATTTGGTAAAATCATAGGTTGGTGCTATTTTTCAGGATTTTATCAAAGAAAAACTTAGAGATTGATTTACGATAGATAGGGTTTGAGAGAATTTTTGCCTTTGCTTTTGAGAGAAGAAAAATGAACATTTTAGTAGTGTGAGAGAGAAACGGACGGAAATGGTTTAAGTATGGTTTATGAAAGGCGTGCGGGTGGTTTTTTGAAATGTGATCGAAATCAACGGCTTAGATTTTGCACGCCTATTTAGCATTTAATGTCTCATATTTAATGCGGCAAAGATTTATATCCAATCATAAGCTTGGTGTGCGACTTTATGTCCGTACACATCATCATTATCTTCGACGTATTCCTTAAAAACATTCCCGCTTAGTCAAAACGATTGCGTTTTTGTCACTTTGCTCATAAGTGACTCAACTTATCCTTTAGCCGATTTAACTCTTCTTCTCACGAGTTCTCTTAGTGACTAAGCTAACTTCCGATCTGACTAATTTACTTAGTCGATTTGTGAGTTGACTCTTTTCCTTTTTTTTTTTTATGTTCCATTTCTTTTCTTTGATTCTTCCGAGTGTCACTCACTCAACTAACCCCAACTCATGTTTGAGTTCTTCAAATCTTGACTCACATAATGGTTTTGTGAAGATGTCACCAATTGTTTATCGTTGAGATATATTCCAAGATGATGTCCTTCTTTTCAACATGATCCCTTATGAAGTGATATCCGACATCGATATGCTTTGTTCTTGAGTGCAAGACAGGATTTTGAGTAATGGCAATTGCACTTGTGGTATCACACATGATTGGAATTTCTTTTTCCTCAACTTCATAGTCTCTCGCCCACTCTTTGTCTCATCCATAGGACTTGGGCATGTTTGCCGCAGACTATGTATTCTCGCTTCATTTGTAGAGGTGGCTATTGGATTTTGCTTCTTGCTAAACCAGGAAATCACTGTTTCCTAGCATTTGACATGTGCTCGAAGTGCTTTTTCTGTCAACTCTGCATCCAAAGATAGTCGAGTCCGAATAGCCGATTAGCTTGAATCCACCTTCCTTTGGATACCATAAGCCAACTTCTTGGCTTCCTTTCAAGTATCTCAATATTCTCTTGGTTTGTTGTCATATGGCTATCTTTTGGAGCAGATTGAAATCTTGCACATACACCTACAACAAAGGTGATGTCCGCTCGCTTCTTTGTGAGATAGAGCAATGATCCAATAAGTGCTTTGTATCTTGTTTGATCTACAGGCTTGCCATCCGCATCCATGTCCATTTTGACCGATGTATTCATTGGTATTTTCACGAAGACTTTTCCTCCATACCAAACTTCTTCATTAAATCTCTCGTGTATTTTGTTTGACTTATGAAGGTTCCATCCTTCATTGTTTCACTTGGAGTCCAAGGAAGAATGTCGCTCTCCCATCATCCTCATTTCAAATTTACTTTGCATGAGGTTTGAGAATTTTTCACACTCTTTGTTTGTAGATCCAAAAATGATGTCATCCACATATATTTGAACAAGCAAGATATACTCTTTTTGTCTTGAATTCGAAAAGTGTTCTATCTACTTTTCCTTTTGTGAATCCATTTTCGTTAGGAATTGTGACAAGGTATCATACCAAGCTCGGGGTGCCCTGTTTCAATCCATATAGAGCTTTCTTGAGTTTGTATACTTTATCTCCAAGAGTCTTCCGCTCAAATCCTGGAGGTTGTTCAACATACACTTCTTCTTCCAATAAACCATTTAGAAATGCACTTTTTACATCCATCGATATAAAGTGAAATTCTTGTGTTTGCATAGGCAAGAAACATTCTTATAGCTTCTAGTCTTTACTAGGAGCAAATGTTTCATCAAAATCTATTCCTTCTTCTTGGCAATATCCTTTGGCTACTAATCTTGCTTTGTTTCTTACCATAGAACCTTCCTCGTTCATCTTATTTTCGAACACCCATTTGGTGCCGATAACATTTTGATGTATGGGCCTTTGCACTAATTCCCATACTTTATTTCTTTCAAACTGATTGACTCTTCTTGCATAGCTTGAATCTAATGCTTGTAACACATCTTTGGGCTCTATTTTGCGAGATGAAGCATGTGAACATAGCTTCTTGTTGAGTTCGGATCTTGTTTTTACACCTTCTCTTATGTCTCCAATGACAAGTTCGTGGATGGTCTCTCGGCCATCTTACATAAGGTTGGAGTAAGTTAGTGGATTGATTGTCTTGGTACTTTGTGTTCTTTGTGGTCGCTCTCTCGTGATCACTTAGCCGCCAATTTTCCGGTTTTTTGAGATTGACTATCTCATCTTCTTTCGAGTTTATAGTTCCGGCTTGGCTTGACAAAGATGGGACTCTTCTCGCATGGTTGGATGACTCACCTTATCGGTGACTCTTCAATGTCTTCTCCATTTACATTTGGCTCATCGAATACCACATGAATGGATTCTTCCGCAACCATAGTTCTTTTGTTGAGTACTCTGTAGGCTTTGCTTTTTTAAGTATCTAAGAGGATACCTTCATCGACTTTAGCATCAAAAGCTTTTAGATTGTCTTTTCCATTGTTGTGGATGAAGCATTTACATCCAAATATTTTGAAATATGCAACATTTGGTTTTCTTCAATCCAAATCTCATAGGAGTCTTTGTCGTTTGCATTTTTATCATACATCTGTTTTGAGTGTAGTAATTTGTGTTGATTGCTTGACCCCAAAATCTTTTTGGTAACCCCTTGACTAACATGGTCCTTGGCCGCTTCTTTGAGGGTTCATTTCTTCTTTCTCGCAACTCCATTCTCTTTGTGGAGTCCTTGCTGCCGATAGTTCATGACCAATACCATTTTCAATACAATATCGAGTTATTATTCCATTGACAAACTCGGTTCCTCTGTCCGATCTTATTTTGATAATGGTTTGGCTCTTCTCGTTTTGAATCCTCTTCATCAATTTGTGGTAGTTTTTGTAGAGTTTCTTTCTTCTTACACATGAATATTGTCCATGTATATCTTGAGTAGTCATCTACTACCACCAAGGTGTATTTCTTTCCACTTATCTTTTTTTGGTTCCTTTGGGCCAAATAGATCCATATGTAGTAGATGCAATATTCTTGTTGAAGATGAACATTTCTTTTCTTTGAATGAAGATTTGATTTGTTTTCCTTCGACATGCATCACATATACTCTCCTTCTAGTATATTGAATCTGGAAGTCCTTCCACAAGATTACTTCTTGCAAGCTTGTTAATCGTTTTGAAATTTAGGTGACTCGGCTTTTTTGCCCGACAACTTGATTGACTATGCTCTTTGCTAGTAGATAGGTCTTTGGGTGTTGCATTTGACCAATCCACGACATACATATTCTTCTCTGTCTACATCCTTGCGGTACAACTTCATTTGATTCAATATCCTTGATTTGGCATATACCCATGTTAAATCCAACATTGTAACCCTTGTCACAGAGTTGACTGATGCTTAGCAGGTTGAAGTTGAGTCCTTCAACATATGCAACGTCTGTGATTTCTAATCCATTCCTCTTGATGGATCCAATGCCTCTTATTTCACCAGGAGCTTCATTTCCTCCAAATATGACTTTTGCTACTTTTACTTCATTGAATTTTTGATTTTTCTTGTTTCTGTCATGTGTCCGGGCACCACTATCCATGTACCAGGTTCCTTGGCACTCGGTTGTTCCTTGAACCGCAATCAAGGAAATTAAGTTTTAGGTACCCATACTTGTGCAGGTCCGAGGGGTTAGAATTGTAAGATGATCCAACCAACTTATAGCCAAATGATTTGACTCTAAGGGGTTGCCATCTATCGTGCCATAATCATAATTAATCAGGGCAAATTGCTTGGGGATTCTAGGTTCATACAAATTTTGTCTCTTTTGTCGTATGCTGTGTATAATTTTTAGCAATCGCCTTCTTTGGGTAATTGTGGTGTCTCCGAGTGTAGTGCCTAGGTGCATATGTGTCTTTGATGAAAGCTCTTATACTTTTGGAATGGCCTTTCTTGAGTTCTAGGCCTTTGCCATTTGGGCTTATATTCCATAAGTCTATGCCGATAGTTTACATTATTCCAATCGGCTTGGCTTGGATATTTTCTACCATTTCCATCATATGTATTTCTTTTATGGATTTTCTGGGGTTTTTGGTAGCTCGCTTCTTCTTTCTGAGTATTTTCTGTTTGGAGTTTCTTTGAGGAACTCATTTGAATCTCTTCTCGTTGTCCTTTCAAAGACACTCAATCGGCCGTTTTCCTTTTCCTTTATAACCAAGGCCGTTTGCTTGTTATGGTGCTTTGGATTGAATGTGTGTGCAACATTTAGAGTTTTGGATTTTTGATTCTTCATGGCTTGAAGATCCTTTTTCCAAAATTACTTTTGAGGTTTGACATAGCACGAGTAATTAAATCCTAAGCTTGTCTTGTCTCCACATTCTCTTTGACTCATAATAAGATCATCCAATGATTTAGATGCCTTAGTGAATGAGGTAATAACATTTTTGAGGTCATTCTCCCTCTTCTCTATAGCAACAATTTCGCTATTAATTTAGCATTTTCACCTTTAATCTTTCATTCTCATCACTATTTGACTTAGAGTACTCGGCTCCTTAGTCAACTTTGAGTTTGACTCTTGAGTAGTCTGTTTTCCTCATTTAATAGTGTGTGTGAGGATTTAATGTATTCAAAATCTTTCATCATTTTTCCTAATGAATCATAAAGATCAAGAGGTGATGAAGTGTGTGTGTCACGATCACTATCACTAGAGTCCGAGTTTGATGAGTTAGAGTGTACCTCATCTTCTTGGTCAGGTTGATCTTGTTCCTTGGCCATCAAGCGGTCGAGCTTCTTCTTCGAGTCACTTGAGTAGTCGGCCTTTGCTCTCGAATCATTTGTCTCTCTTGACTTGTTTGTTTTCGGCGATCTCTGCGACCATCATTGCCCTTTTCTTTTCCTGTCTTCTTTCTCTCAAGACCTTCCTTTCTTCTTCATTCCTGTATTTGTTAACTACAGGATATGAGCGATCAATGGCATAGTGACCTGGTTGTCTACGAGTTCCAACATAGATATTCAGCCTTTTGATCGGCTCTCTCCATTCTTGGATTGTCGACCCTTTGATACTCAACTTTTTGATGATCTGTTCTCTTGGTTGGCCTATCTTCCCTTGATTTGGAAGGAGTGAGTGTCTTCTGGAAGATTCGCCCTTTCTCTCTTGTAGTTCTTATTGAAGAACTTGTTGAATCTTCGACCATCGGGCTATTTCTTCGGATCAATGACTTCTTTGACCTCAGCTTTCTTCCCATCTTTAACAATTAGAAGCAAATTGTTTTGGGTACAACTGTCTCTTCCTGGTCTTTTCTTCTTAGCTCAAACTCGTAGGCTTTGAGTTCCGAGAATAATTCATGGTTGGATGTCTTTGATAGGTCCATGGAATGTCTCAATGCCATGACCTTCATTTCCCATTCGAGTTGGAAGACTTTTTAGGATCTTCATACACATTTCATCTCGTGTATATTCCTTTCCAAGTGCAAATAACTCGTTGGTGATTTCGTGAACCGAGCATCCAGTTGATCCAGGTTTTCTCCCGAGATCATTTTGAAGTTCTCAAATTTCAGATACAACCACTGATAATTCGTTTTCTTTGATTTGCTCCGAGCCTTCACAAATCAATGTCACTTGTCCCGCATTTCTTTAGCCGTTTTGCATGATTTGACTTTATTGAACATGGCTTTGTCAAGGTTTTGTAAAGGATGTCCTTGGCTACTGATGTCCAGGTTGTATCTTTTTTTGTCATCATTTGTCCACTCAGTTCTTGGTTTTTCAACATGATAGTCCGGGAGCAACATCCTCTTCTCCTTCACCAGTGCACTCTTCTTACAATCAGTGTTCACCTTTAAGATTTGCAGTGGCCCATCTTCTAAAGACTATCCACATCTCATCATGTAATCTTTGATAGATGAGCACGCATACGAATTTTCCAATCATCAAATTCTTCAATTGTGAACATAGGGATGCGTGTCAAATTTGCTTCCATGATAATAACTTTTAATGATAAAAAGAGTCACTACTACAAAAATCCGATAGACACGGTTTTAAACCGGTGTCTATTAGTAAATCAACCGGTGTTAAAGCCACTAGTGTTAAAAAGTCGAACTTTTTGACACCGGTTTTAAAACCGGTGTTGTTTCCTCGAAAGACACCGGTTTTAAAACCGGTGTCTATTAGTAAAACAACCGGTGTTAAAGCCATCGTTGTTAAAAGTCGAACTTTTTGACACCGGTTTAAAACCGGTGTTGTTTCTTGAAAGACACCGGTTTTAAACCGGTGTCTATTAGTAAAACAACTAGGTGTTAAAACCACTGGTGTTAAAAGTCTCGAACTTTTTGACACCGGTTTAGAACCGATGTCGTTTCCTTGAAAGACACCGATTTTAATCCGGTGTCGTAGATATAAAATATCCGCTTTCAAAGGCCCCGATGTTAGAAGTTTATGCATTTGAAACAGTTTGAAATAGGTGTCTTTTGATGAATAGACACCGTATCAAAATACCAATTTAAAACTGAGTGCCCGTTTCATCTAAAGACACCGGTCCAAATCTGCAAAAAATCCATATAAATAAACAAAATTCATTATAAACTCCAATTCTAGCAACCATCATAAGTTCACTATCAATTAAACATGAAATCCATTAATACTAAAGTCACCAATAGCCAAAATCCAACAACAAGTATTAGTAGCAAAGTTTCCTTTCGATAAAACAACTATAAATTCATAATCCAATTAATTTCATCAACCAACAAAAAGACTATATAATTCAACTAAAGGAAACAAAATCCATATGATCAACATAGCTCATGTCATTCAAGCTTTCAAAAATGCTCAAGCTTCTCCTACTCAGCTTTTAACCTTTGTTTCTCGTCATTATTCTTCTAAGCCTACAAACATACAAACAGAGTTGAATGATTTAGCCATTAATGAACCAACCCTTCTCAACAATCATAGTAAATTATGCACAAAACATACATACATTTTCTCTAAATTTCTTTATCATATTCAAGACTTAAACAGAGCACTAGTGACTTTCAGAATTTTAATTTTCTCATAATATTATTTAGAATTTCTAAAACACATTTTCTGAAATAGACAAATATATGAGCAGACAAATAGCCAAAATCCTAGTATAATTTCTTAGTTATACATATATACAGACTTCATAATTGGACTATAGTTAACAGCATAACTTCAATTTTTTCGTATTTACAATACCATTTTTCCTTTGTACCAATTCACAATCCCACTATTAGTAGTAGAAAGGAAAAAAATTACTAGTATGCCTTTTGTATTTGATACAAACTTTTCGTAACAAATGAAATAAGAAATTGAAAAAGAAAAAAAAATAGTGATCAGATGTGTCTTTTTATTTGATTATTGAGTGAACAAATGCTTCTTTTTATTCACATATTTGATCAGATAGATGCTTTATTTCATACAAAAATTTTAAATGAGAAGATGCATATGTTCAATAAATTGATCAAAAACTTAGTATGAAAAGGCATGTCCATTCACGTTCGGTGATTTGGTCACTTTGAAAATGTGATTTTTGGCCTATAAATCAAAGGGCTTGCTGCTATGTCCGGAATATATTTTTCTATTATACTTTTTGTGTGCCACACCCTGTCCGCTACATTGGATGGTGTACGTGTTAACAAATAGACATATACATATTTAATAAAGATCGCATATCTAAAGCAAATTTAAGAAAGAAATGGTATGGTTAAGGCTTTCAAAGTATTGGTTGACTATTATACAGTCAAAACCATCATGATTGAAATCAAGAACTTTTGCTTCCAGTAATACAATATCCAGCATTTTTTTGCTGGGTTTCTAAGAAGCAAAGAACAGACAGGAAAGCTCTTGACATAATTGAAATTGAAAATTCCAATAATTGTCATTATCTATTTCCTAAGAGAAAACCAAAGCTGGGACAGAACTTACACAGAGTAAGCAAAATTGAACATAGTCTGTTTAATGAACCCCTCCTGAGGATATCTTCTGTTGCAAACCTGAAAAACAAAACACGGATAACCTGAAATAAGAACATACACACTTCACCATTAAGTTTCTGTATCAGTTGGCTGGATATTGGATCTCAGTATCACGAACCAACAAAGTGATAGAATGTTTTATCTCACATGCATAAGATGATCACTAACAGAACATATTTATCCACATTCTGTGCATCCATATCAAAGATTGCGAAAATTAGACATTGATACTAATGTTTGTATTATGGATGAACAACACAACCTGAATATATTATATCTAATACACGAGGAACTACAGCGAAGATAGTCGGTCGAAGCTCTCCAATATCTTCAACCAATAACTTAACATCCTGCAAACAAAGAAAATAATATGACATAACAGTTGGTTTTTCTAACTCCAATATTGGAATATCAATGAAAACATTTTTACCCCACGCCAAAAACCAATTGAGGCCCCATGATTGATGAAACACTCTTCAATGACACGATCAAATATGATGTGCACCATCACAAGCAAAGAAAAATGAAACAGACATAAGGTAACAGGTAGGCATAACAGAAAACGAAAATATTAACTCGAATGGCTTAGTTAAAGTAGGATTTTAGAGAGAATCACTCATATGTAAAGTTCACTTGAAAAGTCAACATTTGATGCACAAATCACTAGATGAAGAGTAGCTTAGAAATGAGTGAAAGTTGCAGTTATAGATAATATAAGTGCTGTAAAATGGAAGTGGCAGACTGGCAGTTTTAGCTGACCAAAATTTCGATAAACTTCACTAAGTGCATGGAACATTCCAACTAATGTATTTTCAAGTGGTGAAGAAAGTAAAATTTATTATATTATGAATAAGTCAACCAAAGAACAAAATTAGCGAGTTTCAAACCTTTAGGAAGTGAAGAAAAATTCTCCAGGGGCTAGTTGTAAAAAACGAACCCTTGTGATTTCACTGGAGCTTCAAGAAACATAATTAGATCTTAGAAAAAGCAAAACAACCAACCATAGCAGCTCCAACAGCCAAAACCGACACAAAGATTCTCTCTCTCAACTCCTCTAAATGGTCATAAATACTCATTTCTTGATCGTCTGGGAGGAGCTCTTTACTAGGATATAGAAAATTATAAATAGAATTTCCTCCATCATCTGACTCATTGTTCAGAAATGGATTTTCTGACGCCCCATCACTAGAATCTGTAATGCCACAAGAGACACAGTTTAATATTTGAAGTCAACATCCGTTTTCCATACGACAAGAAAAAGATATGAGAGAGAAGTATAACAGCAAAATCTAGAGAGGAACTTACATCCTCATCCGCAAAGCTAAGTGGCAAGCCTACAACATAAACGAGATTCCGCTGGATAACCCGTACACTTGCAAGTTGCTTCCTTCCTTCTGAGGATTTGCTCTTTCCCTTATTGACTTTATCTTTTTCTCCACATTCATCTCCGAAACCAGCCTGATATAATGATAATGCAGACATAAATAGAGCAGTAACACTATAAACTTATGTCAATTAGTGCAAGTTTTCCTAACTCCCACCCACTTAACACTAAATGTTAATTACCTTTCACAACTTGCAGCTGTTCCAACAATCTTTTCCTTGTTATAAAGAGTACGACATGCTGGACAACGCCCTTCTGTCGCATCCTTCTCAGCAAGTTCTGTTCTCGAAGTACTGATACACCGATAATGCAGCACCATCTGGAACATGGGTGGAGTCACGTGGACTTTCGACAACCTGAAAGACGTGGATTGAAATCAACCAAAATATTGGAGTAAAAAATATTGGACTTTCGCATCCTTCTTTTGCTGCATTGACAGAACATGAGTTTATTATCTACAACCAGAATATTGGAGTACAAAATGCTGTCTATCAAACTATTTCATTACCCATCTCTTCCAAAAATGGCATGAACCTTACTGACTTAATATAAAGAGGAATAACAGCAGCCAAGTCATCTCTTCCCAAACTATTTCATCAAAGCAAGCCGAAACAATAATTTTTGAACAGATGCATAATAAATCCATCAAACAATTACGAGTATTCATCAATACCTTCCTTACTAATCAAATGGTCAAAGTCCTAAACCAAGAGTACACCAAGAGTAAGAAGATAGAGGCAATCAGACAATAAGAAAGTGCTCACAAACTATAAAATTTAACATGACCAGAAGGAGACAACATTAATTGAATTCCAAGCAAAGCAATGAGTTATTACCTTCAGATCCAAATGAAAGTGGCAAGTCCTATAAAGATACATATATCCCAGTAGTAAACTGAAAGTAATTAATTCCCATTCTTCTCACATGCAGTGGTCAAAATCATGGACATCATAAAAACAAAAATTACACTACAAATACCCAGTATACAAGGAATGTGCAGGGTAGAAATCTTGACTAGAGTATGACTATCTAATCCCCATCCATCAAAAAAATCAAAAAGGTCTAAAAATTGAACTGCTTACCTTCAAAAGACTGTCCAACATCAGCCCCGTATTATTCGGGAAAAGACTAACCCAAGATGCCAGTTTCTATCCATCGTTTTTTCTTTCAGGCACTATATCGAACACCTTCTCTGTGTGTTGCTGTTCTTTTTCAAAAGAACCTGCTGTATTCAGGTTCAACCCATCCGAAATTGCATCGTCAGCCCCTAGTGCTTGGGAAACACTATCAAAACTTTCCAATATATTAATCGGAAATCACATGAAGTATAATATTCCCCATCCTATAATCTAAACCACAAACACACTACAGACATCACATTGAAATGGGATAAAAAAAAACAAGTTTTACCCAAATGATACAATAGGGATAATTATCAGCTCAAACTCAAATCAGTAAAAATATGACTCACCTTTGAGAATCAAATTGAAAGTGAATCTCCCGCATCGAACTCCATTAGTAATCTAACATGCAGACCTTGTGGACATTTAAGGTTGTCCACAACTATTATTGCAACAAAAGTAAGTAGAATTGTACCCTTCTTCTCCCCGAGTTTGAGAGAAAGGAATCTGTCTTATTGCATCTCCGAGTCCCGAATCCGCGTGCTCATCTTCTCGATGTTCACCGGAATGAGGGTTTTGAGATCGAATCGGTGGCGCGTGCCGTGATGCCTAAGTTTTACTCGCGTCCTCCACCTGAGTCGTGGCAGATCGTGTGGGCGGTGTGTCTTGACGGCGGACCCACAAATTATGGTGGCGGGTTTGGTTTTGGGGACGGCGGGCGGGGAGATGGGTGCGGGAGAATTAAAGGATGAACTCTATTTTGACTTTCGGTGTGACCTAATTAATTAAGGGTCTAACGACAGGTTGTAGAATAGGTGTCTAAAGATTTGGTGTTAAAAAATAAATACACGGTAAAGACACCAGGTTCTATTACCGGTGTCAAAGAATCGTGTCTAATCTAAAATAATTTATATAAATAGACACCGGTTTGAAATCCGATGCCAAAACCGGTGTCTATTTGGAAAATGGTTTACAATAGACAGGTTCTAGGAAACCGGTGTTGTTTATCAAACGACATCACTAATTAGACACCGGTTTCTTACAAAACCGGTGTTAAAGGGGAAAAGACACCAAGTAAAGTCATAAAACCGGTGTCTTTTTTGGTGGTGTCTATCGTGCCATTTTCTTGTAGTGAGTTTTGAGAGTTTAAGTACTAAAGCGAGACTTTGAAAAGTTTGGAGATCTAGTTCAAGAACTGTGCGGAGGGTTCAATGAACCAACCGCTCCGATACCACTTGTAGGTCCCGAGGGGTGTAAGTGTAAGGTTTAGAAGGGGTTGAATAAACCTTACCAAATTTTCGTTTTAGTCCTTTTAAATATTGAGTTAGTACTACTACAGTTGTGTCTTGATGGATGACCAAGTTAGTAAATCGGTAGAGTTAGTCTCTCAAAGACTCAATCGAGTTGTTGATGGATTAACTCGGTGTTGAGAGTCTAAATTAACTCAATTGTGGTTTTGTTTTCAGCGGAAGACTTAACACCCTTAAGTTTGATTAAGCAAGGATTTAGTGCTTGATTTAGTACTTATAGATTATCAAGTGGATAGCGAGATATGTCGTGAGAATTAAACAATTAAGATGCGAGAAATTAAAGTCTTTGAAATGTAAATGACACAATGAAATTTTTATAGAGGTTCGAAGATGGGGTCATTCTTCTACTCCTCTCTTCTCCAACTCCTGGAGGAATCCACTAGGTAATGATCGTATACAAAGTGGTAGCAGTCCGGATACAAGTCTTGATCACACACGGTGACTTGATCCTTTGGGACTCGGTCCTGGAGACGCCTTGATCACTCACCGGCTTCTCGTGACGACTCGAAGCTTCTTCAGGCGTTTGCTTTGCTACTGACTCACTTGCTCAAGCTCTTTGGATTTGATCACGAAGCCCTCCAAAAGCTTAAGACTTGGTTCGACCTTGAACCTTCCTACAATCCTTCGTGGAATGTAGACCCCTTGATTTTTCAAGTATTTTCCTCTTCAACCGATTGAAGTTATCTTTCCTTCACGGTGAGTGTTGGATTGATGTTCTTCGTAGTGTAGGCTTGAGGATTGAGAATGTTTCAGATTTTCTAATAATTGCTTGAACGTTGTTTTGTTCAGGTCTGTAACTTGTGTTACTCTCATGTGTTCTACTTCTCAAATAAACTCCTCGGCCTTTTATAGTGATCTTTCAAAAATTTGCCCATTGAAGAGATAGGTTTATTTTTGAAAGTCACTTGCGATCGTTGGCTTGTCTTGTTGCGATCCTTGGAATTGCCATTTCCTCGTATGAATTGTCCTTTCACTTTTCGAGTTCGACACGGTGTAGTGCTTCCCATTGGTTCATTCCTTTTGCACGCTTGGGGGAGCACTCCGAGAAAGGTGGTATGGAGATATTACTTGTTTAAGTAATTCTCTTGATTCCGTGCAACGGATCTTTTCTGATTATCTCGACTTGATTGCATTTCTTTGCTTTCCCCAGGTGACTTAGAGTCGGCTTCCAATCATGGATGACTCTTGTCACTTCAACTTGAGACTTGGCTTTTCTCGAGTTGACTTGGTCGATACTCCACTCAGTGCATCTCACCGCTTCTTTAGTAGAGTTCCCGTCTACTCTTCTTTGCCATACTCATTTGTCTCGCATGTGAGTCTTCCTTCTAGTCTTGATTTGTCTTCTTGCATGTTAGGGTGTAGGCGATTTAACTCGGCAGCACTCTATTTATTACAATGTATTTTACAATAAAAATTGGGGTACCAACTCCCTATTCTAAGTTTTACATGGCATTCATCAAAATCTAAACAATAAATTTCCTAACAAATATCTTTGCACCAATCCCATTGGGTCTATTTCAGTGTGTTTTGGAGGACTCTCCTGGTCCCTCCATCATTCTTTGTTCATGGAGGACTCGGATTCATGCATTGTTTGTTGCATTTGCAACTCTTACGTGGCAAGAATAGGTCCGGATCCTCATCGCTTTCGATGGGGCGTCAAGGAGAGGATGTGTATGTTACGCGGGTGCGGGGATAGGGCGGATCTTTGGCCTTCTCACGTGCCTCGGCTTCCTCGACTGTCTCTCCTTCCACAGTGGTCACTCCAAGAAAATTCATCGATTTCTCTTCTTCTTCGATAAACTCGGCCGTTGGAACTGTTTCCTGGATCGACTTAACTTCCACTTCCTCCACTCTCGCAGGACGATTTTGGATGTCCGGATAAGGTGGGGATAGGATCATCACATCATCATCTCTATCGGCCTTCTTCTTGTTGTCCCTCATTCTCGGGGATAGATGGTAGCAAGCTTTGGTGCTCCATTCTCATCAGTGCAAACATTGCGGGGAGGGGATACGATCTGTCAGCAAAGCGAGTTAGATTTCTCGATTCTTCTTGTGTCTCATTTGTTCGAACTACATTTGGGTCTTGATTTGCCTCTTGATCGCCTTCAACAGACTTTTTTGTTTCATCAATAATTTCGGAGACTCTACTTCTCTAGTAGTCTCGTGTCTGTTTGGTGAGTGGGTGACTCGGCCCGGTTTCTCAAGTTCGGAATGCTTGAAGATTCTTCTTCTTCTCCTAGTTTGTACCAGAGGGATTTACGGTTCGGAGAG
Organism: Rehmannia glutinosa; assembly: GCA_016081115.2. Classification (NCBI taxonomy): domain Eukaryota; kingdom Viridiplantae; phylum Streptophyta; class Magnoliopsida; order Lamiales; family Orobanchaceae; genus Rehmannia; species Rehmannia glutinosa. The sequence goes on from JABTTQ020003134.1 coordinate 599,216, forward strand.
AGTTTCTTCTAAGTCTTGGCGGCGGGGGCGTGTTTGTTTTTTTCGAGGAGTGGCCATCTTGGCTTATCGGTTCTCCTCTTTTGATGGCCGAGAGAAGGTATTTGAGATTCCTTCTCGGCCCGTTCTTCTTTGGGGCGGGAGACAGCTGCGGGGGCGGTGACTCTGTTGTGGGGGCGGGAGCAGATTTGGTTTTTTCTTTGCTGCAGGGGGCGAGTTCTCTTAGCATTGCAGGGGCAAAGATTCTTCTTTGGTGGAGAGGAAACATTTGTATCTTGTGGTCACCTGATTCCCCCTCACTTGTATCGCTCTCTTGGCGTAGGCTCTCTTCTCGTGCGCGAGAGGTTTGATCTGAACATCCTCTTGTTTACATGGAACGCCTTTCCATGTCGAAGAGGACTCCTTTCACCTCCATCACCGGCCAATCACGGGCCGTATCCGTGGATCCTCCAAATGCTCCATTCTCCTTGAAGGATTTGTTCCCTACATTACAGCGAGTCTGCTTTGTAGACAAACTCGGCCAGTTTACTTGCTTTTCTTCAATGATCGCAGCCATGACGATCAATTTTGCTTTGGATAGTTGGTCAAAGCGCCAAATTTGATGTTTATGCATTTGGCAACTATGTCCAACAGATTTGTGGTAGTCCTCCTTCACAACCTCTTGTTGGTGTGTAGACTATCTTATCATAGATAGTCGGTCTTGGCTATTTCCTTCCAAGCGGCTACCAAGTCTACATCGCCTTCATTGATTTCTGGGTGCTCCGTCCGCCGGTAATGAGCGGTGTTCTGCCAAATCTTCGGCAGAGATGATGAACTCCTTCCC